>JAAGEH010000480.1:43046841-43080845 GCA_011751065.1 Lasiurus cinereus | reverse complement strand
TCTCTCTCTCTCTCTCTCTCTCTCTCTCTCTCTCTTTCTCCTTCCCCCCTCTCTCTCTCCTCTGCTACCAGTCACTATACATCTCCCTCTAGCTTCAGCCACATATTTCCAATTGCTTGCTAGAAACTGCCACTCCAACTGGTTAACAAATATTTGCTGAATACCTACATTGTACAAAGCACGGTGTTAGATCCCGTGTTCACATGGGGAGGTGGAGGGGGGGGGAGTGTGCTCAGAGGGAGATAAGTGCACTGCAGTCCCAGCAGGAGGAAAGGAGAGATAAGTGTGCATAAACAAGCCTAACAAAGGCGGGAAGGGGCCCGAGTCCAGAAGACGGATGGGAGGATGATGTGCTGCAGAGTTAGGCACCATGGAAACGCTTCCACGCTGAGGCATTCACGCCGCATCTCTGTGAGTTTGGCCATATCTACGTACGACCTACATCATCTCTGTCCAGTGGAACTTTCCATGGTGCTGGAAAAGGCCTCACCACACGTGAAATATGGCTAATGTGAATTTAAAATTTTGTTTCATTTCAATTAATTGAAAGGCAAAGTTCCACATGAGGCTACTGTATCAGGTCGCGCAGATCTAGAGGAAGAAAGAGGCAGGGAGATGAGAGCCTTCTGGAGCTATACAGTGGGGCAAAGGGGTCCAGTGGAAATGTATCACAAGCCACATGTATAGCTGAAAATTTTCTCGTAGCAACATTAAATAAAGCAAAAAGGAGCAAGAATACCTTTTATTTAACCCAACACAGCAAAATCAATATTTCAACATAGAGTCCGTATAAAATGTATTTTACATTCTTTATTCTCATATTCACAGGTGTTGTGCTCTCACTCAGTGTAACGGCAGACGGAATAAATGAACTTCTCTTTCTTAAGTCTGACCAAATGCAAAGGGCAGAACTTGTAAAAATGAGCGTTAGTACAATGCCACCCACTGTGCCACGCTTTACAAAGTTGAAATGGACATATTACAATTGGTAATGGACACTCATCTACTTTGTTATTTGACGTGACAGTGGCCTGACCTGAAGGATAGATAAAAAGTGTGTTTTTTTTTCGTTTCCTATGTCCTTTTTTGGGGCTCAGAATGAGAGGCCCTAAAAACCAAATATGAGGAGTTGGCATCTCCAAGCCCTTTCTCCCCCCAGTCCCTTTCCCGGGGGGATCTCTGACGTGGCAACGACAAAAGATGATGGATAAAGGCCTTTGTCCCTGAATGCAGATTCAGTATCAGGAAGAATTTGTGATGGGAACACTCGTGGGGAAGGTGCCTTCTGAATTCATCTGTTCCTTCCCATCTATAAATCAATCCTCGATCCTCCTCTCTGTGGAGGGACCATGCACTCCCCCACAGCACCGCATCGGAGGAAAGGATGGTGTCCGCCAGGCCATAGTGGGGTGGGGCCATGAATATCCCGGTGCCTCCTGCTTCAGCCACAAGGAAAAGATTTCAACCAGCGAGACAGTGAGGCAACAATGAGCACCGGCCTGCTCGGTTTATGGTAAATGCCAGCCCTAGAGTGGTATCTCCTCCTCCTTTAGAGTTAAGTGGACAGAAACCAAACAACACGGGTCTCAGAGAAAACCCCAGGTTACAAATAAGGAAAAAGACACTCTTGGATGCTGAGAAAAAGACAATTTTCAAAAGAAAAAAAGCAGTCAGTGTTGGCTGTTTACCCTACCACCATCTGGTACCTCCTTCCTTGCTGGCAGAGCCCTCATATTCGTTTGGGGGCCTACATATTCCCCAGGTGACTGGAGAGGATGACTCTCTTCCTAGATCTAGGGGCACATTACACTTTACTTACAGGTGTTCCTATCCCCTTTGTCAAATTTCCAATGAGAAAGAAGCTGCTAAGAAAGGTGTCCTTACTTCTATTTTTTTAAAAAATATGTTTTTTTGCTGATTTCAGAGAGGAAGGGAGAAGGAGAGAGACAGGAATATCAATGAAGAGAGAGAATCACCCATCAGCTACCTCCTGTATGCCCCACACTGGGGATTGGGACCACACCTAGGCATGTGCAGTGACTCAGAATCAAACTGTGACCTTCTGGTTCATAGATTGACACTCAACCAACTGAGCCACACCAGCCAGGCTGTCCTTACTTTTTAGAGGAACATTCCAGTGGCCTCCCTGCTCCTACATATAGTATTTCCATATGAGGGGGTGAAGCCTGTAGCTTCTAGAGCAGTGGTTCTCAACCTTTTTAATGCTGTAACCCTTTAATACAGTTCCTCATGTTGTGGTGACTCCCAACCATAAAATTATTTTTGTTGTTACTTCATAACTGTAATGTTGCTACTGTTAAGGAATCGTAATGTAAATATCTGTGTTTTCTGATGGTCTTAGGCTCTACAGCAGCAGTTTGAAGTTGTGGGGGTCACCATAACATGAGGAACTATATTAAAGGGTCATGGCATTAGAAAGGCTGAGAACCACTGTTCTAGAAGGATCTCGCATCCACGTGGCCAGGCTGAGGACCATGCCCACGTGAGGTGGGCAAATGGAGAACTTGGAAGAACTTGGGTCCTTAATGACATCCTTAATCATATCCTTCAGCCAACCATAGAAGCAGCTCCAACTCTTGACTTCTGATTCTGTGAGATAATACATTAAGCAAGTTGATTTTTTTCCTGTTACTAGAATCTTAATTTACATGATAGAAAATAGAAATGCATTTTAGGAAATGTGGAAGAATAAAGGAAGTAACCAGACAACAGATTTTTTCAAAACATGATCAAGTTAAGAAGCAACTAGAAAAACCCCTCTCTGGGTACCTGGCTAGTGTGGCTGGTGTGGTTGAGTATGGACCCATGAACCAAGAGGTCACCAGTTCAATTCCCATTCAGGGCACATGCCCAGGCTTGATTCCTAGTAGGGGGCATGCAAGAGGCAGATGATGGATGCTTCTATCTCATAGATATTTCTATCTCTCTACCCCCCTCCCTCCCTTGTTCTCTAAAATCAATAAAAACATTTTTTTTAAAGAAAGAAAAACCCTTGCTGGGTGAGGCAAGAGAAGATTGTGAAGAAACCAAGACACAATGGCCGAATTGAAATGAGCATTGAATCTGTAATGAGAATAAGCAATAGGCAGAAACTTGCGGAAGATGAATTTGAGAGCCTTGCAGTGAAAATGCAAGGGTGTAACAATAAGATGTCTATTTCCTCTGCTCATGTGTGTTCATGTGCGAAGACACCAAAAGGACATTTTCAGAGAAAAGAAAACAGACACATAACAGCCTGATAATTGGTGTTGCTAAAGGAGAGAACCGAATAAATGGAACAGAAGAAATAATAAGAGGCATAATGTAAAAGCAGCTCTTTGGCAGGATAAAAACCTAAACCTTCAATGAAGAGTTCTCCACGTACAACTTAAAAATAGGACAGATTGCATGACACAATTGTTTAAATAGTATTGATATAGAAGCGCTCAGATAAATGTACAGGCTGGGAAAAATGATTATAAAAGAAAAGAAACAATACTAACCATATTTTTTGTCGCCCGAGTTTAAGTGCCAGAAAGCAGCGAAACACAATTTTTGAGGGGAAAATGCTATGCCCCAAACATTGCACTCATAAACGTTATTTTTCATTAGGAGGCTACTGGCTCAGATTCTTGTCTGGGGGCGTGGGGAGGTGGGGAAAAACAAACAAAAACAAACAAACAAAAGACACCACAAGGTTGGCAGTAAGCATTCTATAAAATAATCAATTTGTTAAACACCAAAATCGTTTTAACACAGATGTGAATCTAAAGATTGAAACAAATGTGAATAAAATAGAATAAACTACAATAAAAAGGATTCTTATAGAGAAATTATATAAAAATCTTATATAAAAGTATGTGACTAATGTATGGAAGTTTACCAGCAAAAACCAGGAAGTAGGTGATGGATGCATCACTAAAAATACAAGTATATCAACTTCTGGTTGCCAGATGGGAGGGGGGTTGGGAGACAGGTGAAAAGGGGAAAGAATTAAGATGTGCCAATTGCCAGTTATAAAAACAGTCCTGGGTATGTAAAGTACAGCATTGGGAATATAGTTAATAATACTGTAATAACTATGAGTGGTTATTAGACTTACGGAGGTGAGCACAGTGTAATTTATATAAATTCTAATCACTAGGCTATTCACTTGAAACTAATATATGTCAACTGTAATTAAAAAATATTTTAAAAGTATATCTTCACCTTTCAAGACAGACAGTCAACATATATTAATCTTGTTCTTAAAGGATCTCAAGCGTGTATGGTCACATCTCTGTAAGTGTATGTATTATGTTAAAGGTATCAAAATTAGTAGAAAAAGAAGGGTATGCAGCTTTCAAACAGAAGCAAGGAAACCATGGACCTTTACCACATGTGGTCTGTGTCCGCATTTATGTTACTGGTGTGATAGACAAAATTCAAACACAGAAACCTGTGTAACCACCACTGAACATCCCCTGTTCTGACAAGTCAATGAAAAATCACCCTACAGAGGTATTTTCATAATTCAAGACATATTAATGCCCCCGCCCCAACCAAACTACTTCCACTAAAGAGAAACTCACAGAGGGAAAATAAAATATAAAGAATGACAAGCCATCTGAGGAAGCATGTCCCCATGAGGGGGAGTCAGGAGACATGAGGCACAGAGAAATATGCCTCCCAAGAATGGAAAATAATAAAACAATCAAAGAGACTATAAAATAGCCACATTCCGATTGATTAAAGAGAAAACGGAAGGCCTGTGCACCACAGCAATAACACAACCCATCACGGAAGAAGGATGGGTAGGTTTGAAAGTACAAATTTAACTTCTAGAGATGAAAAATCTAGTCACTGAAAGTAGAAAGCAAGTAAATAAATATAAGAACAGATGTTAATGGAACACAATAGAAGTTAAAGATACCATAATGAAGCTGAAGAAAAGTAAAATCTGGCTCTTTCCTTTGAAGATACCAATAAGTTAGACAAATCTCTGCTAAAAATGACAGAGGGGAAAAAGACACAAATAAACCACTTCCCAATTGCTAGAAATTGGCAGAACACGTTTATCACATGCTCAGACTGGAGAGTGAGTACATGGTCTGAAAAAGCGTGAACATATCTAAAGATGGATGAAGGTGGCAGAGTCAGCAGCCACAGGTCAGATCAGCTCATCACCAGAGCATTGTTTTTTTTTTCTTTCTTTAGCAAAGTTGTTCTTTGTTGAGATAATTGTAGATTCACAGTCATAAGAAATAACAGAGAGGTTCTGTGTACTCTTTACCAGTGTTACCATCTCACATAGCTGAAGTACAATGTCACAATCAGGAAACTGGCACCGATACACTACGAGGACCTCACTCAGGTCTCAACAGGTTTACATGTGCTTGTGTGTATGTTCATGTTGGACATGTTTCATTTTATGCAATTTAATCAAATGTGCAGATTTCTGTGACCACCACCACAGCCAAAAGGATTCTTCATGCAACAGAAGGAGCCTGTGAGTTTTTCTCTTGTCTCTTGGCTGAGGGCTGCCTACTGGACCCTGGGTGACTGTAGCAATAATGAAAAAAAAGACTTCAGTGTAACCCTGAAGTCTGCCAGAGCCCTACAAATGAACCCCACATTCCCCGATGCTCCTATAATCCTGAGGTCCATAGGGCCACCATGTATGGCCGTCATGTTGTGCACAGCTCAATTTTAGAGGAGCCATTCAGGTAATGGCCTTGCTCTGTGACTTACGTCCTGTTCATTAAAAGCCATCAGTCTTTACTTAAGTGATTACTGGTGGGTCGTTATTTTCATAAATTATAAAGTGAAGGGTTCACTCATGTAAACAGATAGGAATGAACAAATTATTTATTAGTCTGTGGGCTTAGCATCCTAAGAGCTGAGGCTGAGTTAGGAAGGGAATCCCTTCTGAGGGCAGAAAATTGGACTCCTATGAGGAGTCTTGTGGATGCACATGTGTGTGCAAGTGTGTGTGTGTGTGGGGGGGGCATGGCCTAGAAAATACATAGGTTTTCCCTCACTTCTCCAACCAGAGCTAAATGGTTTTTAAAAATCTCTGTTTTGTAAAATAGACTTCTAGGTAGGGAAGAAACGATTTTACTATAAACATAACCTTTGAAAACCATTGTTTTCTATTTTTTATGAGAGGGGTCACAATTTTATGAAAATCCATGGGAAATTAAGACAGCAAAAGTGCTGACACCAGTGTTCCCAGGCACAGGCTTCATAAACCTAATTCAATTGAAATAAAAATGAAGCCATTGGGTATGTCAGAAGCAATAGACCTGCAGCAGCAACAGGATGCTTAGGCCTTAGTGATCCAAGAAGGAAGGAGGAGCATAAAGCTGAGGGCTGGAAATACACTGCTAACCACAAATGGGAAGAGATAGAATTCTGGATTTTAAGCATGTTTTAGCCCATTGGAAACACAGCTCTGTCATGAAACACCCAAGTCAAGTGATTAATTACTGCATATTTGCCATTCACTTGTATGTACTATTAGAGGCAGGTATATGGACTTAATGAATAGAAAAACATTCCATACTGACAAAGAGATAGATGTCTACACCAGAGGTTCTCAACCTTTGTTGCCTATAGAAACGAAAATAATTTTATGGTTGGGGGTCACCACAACATGAGGAACTGCATTTAAGGGACGTGGCATTAGGAAGGTTGAGAACCACTGATCTACACAATTTTGTAAATTAATAATAAAGTATGGTACAAATATTGGCTGGGAAGAAATGGATTCCTGGGGAATACTGACTTATCAGATGAGAGTGAAATATAGTAAAGTAAGAACTGTGAGGTTACTCAGTGTTGGAAAGATTAATACTATTGTGAGGTTACTAAATGTTCTTAGTAAAAGTTCTGGATATGGCTGTGCATCTTATCTAATAAATAGAGAATACACTAATTGACCCTCAAGCTGCTGCAAAGATGGTGGTGCCTGTAGCCAATAAGGAGGGAATATGCTAATTGACTGTCCCACCTCAAAGATGGTGGCACTCACAGCCAATAAGGAGGAATATGCTAATTGACTGCCATGCCCTCAAAATGATGGCACCCACAGCCACGAGATGTTGGTGCCCAGTCCCTTCAGTCCCACCTGGGCAGCAGGCACACAGCAAGGCTGGGCCTTCCCCAAGCAGGCCTGGCTGCTCTGTGCGCCTGCTTCCAGAGTCCCCCAGTCCCCTCATACTCCCAGCCACCAGGGCCTGCCCAAGGTGCAGGCAAGCTTTGGTTGGCAGCTGACAAGCTGCCCAGGGCCGGCCCAAGGCTCAGGTAACCAGAGCCAGCCAAGGCTTGCGCTGCTGGAGGTGGTAGCAGCAGAGGTGTGATGGGGTATTGCCTTCACCTGATTGCCGGGTCACCTCCCACCCCTGAGGGCTCCTAGACTATGAGAGGGGGCAGCTGGGCTGAGGGACCCCCTCACACTGGGCCTCTAGTGTTAATATAAATAGTCAAAAGAATTTAGAAGAACGTGTCTAGGTGAATTAGTTATTTGAAGCAGAAATAACAAAGAAACGTAATTGTAGAGTTTTGATAATATTTTAAGCAGGAAAGAGAATGATATTGGATGATTTTTGAAAGGGAAACTGTGCAAAGAGATAGGCTGAGATTCTATGAGGAAGGGTTTGAGTTACACATAAAGGGATCTACTGAGCCTACAGCTTAAGAACCTTCAGGTGGCTCCTACATGCCATTTCTGTGTTTGTCAGTGCTCAGTGTAAATAAAAACAAATAAAACTGGGTATTGGTAGAGCCCATTGGCTGACTCATTGGCCCCCATCCCCAAATCATCATTAAAGTGAAGTTTGGGCTACAGATCAATTTATCCTTAAAGTAAATCCAAATTGGCTGGGATTGCTAGCAACTGGGGAAGACTTCCACCTTGAAAATTTTGGAGTGGTTGAGAAATCTGATGTAACAAGGAAATAAATTATTGCAACTGGAAAGACTGAGAGACCCCTATTATATTTCCCCAAAGACAGAGAGGTGGTCAAATGTGTGTTGGCTTTGAATATAAATCAACCTGAGTAAATCCCCCCTGCCCCACCCCACTACTTACTGGTTGTGTGACTTTGGGCAAGTTATTTAACCTCTCAGTTTCCACAAAGGGTTTATGAATAATATCTCTAAAAATCATTAGATAAAGGGAAAATGTAACACTGTGGTTTATAATTGTTAGGAGTGCCAGACATCGCTAGTATAGGTCAACACAATAGAGGAAAAAGAGACGGTCCCTTCTCTCCTGTCCAGATATATATGCTACCCATCTTTTCCCCAATGGCTGAAATAGATTCCTCACACATCCCTGAATTCTCTTTTGTTTCTTTACAGTGAGGCATGAAAATTTTTTAGAAGTTCAAAAATAAGCAAGGTACCTCCTCTCTGAAGCCACTCATTGGCTGGTCATGGCCCTATGGCTATGTTCCTGATGCCTCTAAGGCTATGACTCTAAGGCTATGACTACTCTAGCTCTCACCTCTGGCTCTCAGGCTCTAAGGCTATGACTACTCTAGCTCCCACCTCTCTCACCTGCTGCATCTTGTGTCTCTTTGTCCTTTGCTCACTAGGCTGTAGCAATACAAGTTCTTGGCCACCTGAGAGTCTGCATATGTGCACTATTCTCCCGGTTAACATTTTCCCAAACTTCAGATTCCAAGTGGACTCCTAGTCTTCCTTAAGAACTCAGCTCAAAAGTCACTCCCTTTTCTAGAACAGAAAGCTGATCTATGGTAGAAAAGAAGATCAGAACAGGGGGTACCAATTGGCTTGAGTGGGGGCAAGGTTTGCTTGGAAATGGCAGGACGGATCTTCCTGTCTACATATTATTAGGGGGTTGAGTTGCACCAATGTATGCAATTGTTGAACTCATGGAATGGAAAGCTTAAGATTGGTGCATTTATTTATATGTAAATTTTACCTCAAAGGAAAAAAAAATAGAACATTGAGTCTACATTATTGATAGGCATAGTGCAGTACTAGGGTAGGGGAAAGCATATTGATGTCTGAAATTTCCCTCTGTAATGTATAAAAAGCAAGATGGATTGAGGGAGGAACAGACGAAAAATAAGTGATAAAGTAAGTGTTACGAAATGTTAATGGTAGAATCTAGGTGGTGAGTAGATGGGTGTTTACTGGAAAAAAATCTATTAATTTTTCTGAATACTTGAACATATCAAAGAACACACACCTGTCTGCCCCATCCCCATCTGAGAGTACCATGTTACATCCTAACAATATCACCTTCAGGAATCACAGTGTAGCTTTCTGGACCTATATGTTGTCTCCGTAATTACAATAGTGATTGAAAAATTCATAGTGAAAATATTTAATGCCTGTATCCTTCACTAGACTGTAAATTCCATTAAGGCAGATGCCCTGTTTTTGCTTTTACTGCTGCATTTCCAGGACTAAGTGCCTGCTCACTAGAGACTTGTCAGGTATCTGTCCTCCAACTTGCCACTAGATACGACGCCTGTCTGCTTCCAAGGTTCACCTCTCATCTTCATGTTTCTGTGGTGAGAGTAGCAGATCTTCTTTTCCTGCCACAGTTCTATCAGCCTTAGGGGTTTATTGGTAAGTAGCAAAAAGTCAAATTTACTGAAAATGCATTTCTTCCCGAGGTGGGCTTCTGGCATTTAAGTGACACTCAGGTTCACCGAGGATCTCTTGTCCTGAAGGCTGTCAGCTTCCCTGAGACTCCAGTTTGGGCTGGACATGATTAGTTTCTCAATGGCTTCAGGTTTATGCCCAGCATCTTGTGTTATGTTTGTATCACTGCTTTCCAAGACCTCCAGCCTCATAGGATGATGCATGATGGTAGGAAAGAACTCAAATACTAGTAATGCCTCACACTGAAAACATGGGCTTGTCTTGTTTTCTCTCTCATTCATCAAAAATCATAATAAGACAAAAGTATACAAAATAGTTGCAGAGTAATCCTTAGCTAAACTGGAAAAATTCCATTTTGACAGGTTGCACAATCTTCAGTCTGACAGGTGACTCTGTGTTTCTTTGATGTGTAAGGAAGAGAAAATGAAGTGACTAAACTTGTCTGGGTGAGGAAATTTAAATGTGCAACAGCAGTCTGAGATGAATTTGCCATTGAGCTGGTGGACAGGAGCCTGGTTTCTCCATTTCAAACTATGCCCTGTATACTTAAGCAGAGTTTGTGGATATAAGACCACAAAGACAACAGCATGTTGACAATGGAAATAGTTTTTGAGTTTTCACCCTGAATTCTCATCCTGGTTTTGCCATGAAATTGTCTTGCACAATTACTTTCACTTTTGTGGATCTTATCTTTAAAAAGAGTTGTTGATTTATTGGTGATAGCCATTCTGATATGCGTGAGGTGATATCTCATTGTGGTTTTAATTTTCATTTCTCTGATGATTAGTGATGTTGAACATTTTTTTTCATATGTCTACTGTCCATCTGTGTGTCCTCTTTGGAGAAGTGTCTATTTAAGTCCTTTGCCCATTTTTAAAATTGCATTGTCTTCCTGGTGTTGAGTTGTATGAGTTCTTTATGTATTTTGGTGATCAACCCCTTATCTGATGTATGATTGGTAAATAGGTTCTCCCATACAGTGGATGAGTGGATAAAAAAGGTATGATACATTTACACAATGGAATACTACTCAGCGGTAAAGAAAGGAAATCTTATTCTTTGCAGCAGCATGGATAGACCTGGACATTCTTATGCTACATGATATAAGCCAGTCAGAGAAAGACAAATATCATGTGATCTCACTTACATGTAGAATCTAATAAACAAAATAAATTGATGAACAAAAGAGAAACAGAGGCATGGATTCATGCAGTAAACTGAGCTGTCAGGGGGAGGGGCATGTGTGGGGGACTGGATGAAAGGAGGGAAGGGATTAGCTAAAGAACATATATGCAGAACCCATAGACAACGTTGTGGCAATGGCCAGAGGGAGGGGGGTGGTTGGGCTGGGTGGAGGTGGGCAAAGTGCAGGGAAGGGGATGAAGAACATCTGCAATAGTGTCAGCAATAAAAATAAAGTAAAAAAAAATAGGGAGTTGGATTAGACCAGTGCTTCTCAAACTTTACTATACATTCTATGGGTCTAGTTTATAATGCAGATTGTGACTCAGTGGGTCTAGAATGTGGCCTGAGAATATGTATTTGTGGTGAGCCCAGGTAATGCCCAGGCAGATTGGTGGTCCATGAAACTGGACTTTGGGTAGCAAGGGAAGGTCTTTAAAGGAACTTTCAGTTCAGAAATGCAATTTGTTCCTGAACAATTCTAGCATTGCTCACAAAAAAGCAAACACTGTCCTTTATGCTCTTAGTATGTGAATGAGGTAGTGAAGCTTACTGTCCAAAAACAACCATACGAAAAATTCCAAGCAACCAAAGCCTTTATTCTGGGGAGAACAGATAGCTAACACCCAACACAAGAACTAATAATGCAGTGTGTGCTCACCCAGGTATAGCATGGCAGAACCCCAAGGGCTGGGCTACAGAAGTTGATCACTGAAATGGCAACCTACTTTGTATAATGCAGTGGACCCCAAATCCTGGTGCTGGATGGGTCACTCAGAAAGCATCTGAAACACAGATTCTTTGGCTCCTGACTCTGGATCTAAGAACTTAGAAGTTTTAGTTTGGAGTAGGTCATGTTTGGAAACTATTGTTATAACCATGCAGTGGTGAAGGGAACAGGGACTAGAGCCAGAAGAAGGAATTTTGACTCAATTTCTGATGAAAACATGGTGACAATCAGTGTTGCAAGCATGTTCACCAGCTTCTTCAAATCCCATTGGCTTTCTTCTTTTTTAAAAATTAATTGATATATTTTTAAAACATACAAAATTAATCTATTACCAAGTTGTAGATACAAAATAATTAGCCATTTCCATTGGCTTTTTTTTTCTTTCATGCAATGAAGGTGTGCAGGTCATAAGGGAATCACTGTCATAGAGAAATAGACTGAATAGTTGCACTTGTGTGATATTGGAGCTTAAAGGACCCCTCAAAGTTTGCCTACTGAAATGTACCAGAAGAACCAAGGTTAAATCCTGGCTCCATTGCTTATTAACCAAAAGGCTTTTGGTAAATTATAACATCTCACTTGCTCAGCTATATATTAACAGCTACATAAGAAACCCTAAAACTTAACAAGTTAAAATAACAAGCATCTACTATATCACAGTTTCTGTGGGTCAAAAATCTGAGTGTAGCATTCATGATTCAAGGTCTTTCACAAGGTTTCCCTCAAGCTATCATATGTTCAAATCTCTAGACTCAACCCTGGAGAAGCTCATTTCAAGTTCACTCATGTGATCATTGGTGATTCATTTTCTCATGGGTTCCTGGAGCAAGGGCCTCAGCTCCTTGCTGGCTGTGGGCTGGAGACTTCCCTCCATTCCTTGCCCAGTGGACTTCTCCATAGGCAACTCCCAATAGAGTTTCCCACAGAGTAAGCAAATGGGACAGTGAGAGAAGATGAGAGCACAGCCTTTCTATAGTCTAGTATTGAAAGTTTCATCCGAAGACTTTGTCACATTAGAAGTCAGTGGCTAGATCCAGGCTGCATTTAAGGATGGCATTACAAAAGATGTCAAATAGGAGGCAGGGATTATTTGGGTCATTTTAGAGACTGCCAATTCCAAATCCCAAATGTCACTCCACAATGCTTTTGTGAGAATCCAAAGAAATAATGCTAACAAAATAGCATGTAGAGACATTACAGCAAAATAATATATAAGATTACATTATGACAATTTATTCCAAGAGGTTCATTCAAAACCCTCTGATTTTACTTAGCTAAGTGTCTGATACATTCAGTTAATATAAGTTCTTTAATTCATGAAAAGTTCTAAACTTCCTTTTCTACACTTCTCCAAACATTTTCCCAACATCTGACATATCAAGGAAAATAAATGGTTTAATTTTCCTTATAACATAAATTGCCATTAACAATAACTTTAATCACTAAAGAGTTAACAATGCACTTTGAATGGCTTTACCCAAATAAAAAATTCATTCCCTACGTAAATGAATTAGCCACATAATTGACAGTCGATTCCAGTAATAAAACACTAATTAAGTGATTCTGCTAAGTAAAAAGTGCAGTGTGGTGAATTTGCTAGACAATGGACTAATAAATTTTCATGTTAAGTAAATGGGCCATAATGGTAACTAAACACTTGCCCTGTCTAGGATCAGTTGAAAAAGGAATGCTGCTGTTAGAAAACAATGACAGAAGTGACTGCCAGCCAACATCCTAACAACATTACACTGGGCTCCTTTCCAAGCAGGGACCAAGTCATAAGTCTGAATGGGGTAAATGAACTAGATCTGGGGGTAAGAGCAGGGAAATCACTGTTATCATAGCAAGGGTGATTGGCCTAAATAAGGACTTGGCCTAATCCAGTATAGCCAGATTGTAGTTATAGCAGAATCCAGTAACGGGCAAGTGCTGGTAGCATTCAATGCCAGACCTTATTGGGCCAAGGAAATTAGGAATCAGCACCAAGGAGAGATCCTAGGTGTGGTGGCTTCATAGGATATGTGCATTTCATAGACAAGGAGGTTGGAGATTATCGATTTGCTCTCTGCTTCAGGAGGCTAGGATGGCAGTGGACTCAGCTTGCAAGGTACAAGGATCTTTGTTGTCCTTGGGAAGCATCTTGGATTAACCCATTTATAATAGTGCTTCTGGAAGGATCTGAATTCAGAGAAATCCATGCTTCTCATGGGCTTCACTGGCTTGGACTTCCAAGTCCTATCCAACAAAGAACACTGCAGACTTTCCATCATTAAAACATGTTCTCTGGACCTTTATAGTTGGAACATGGTCTTAGTTTCCTTGTTTTTCCTTGAACACATCAAGTACATTCTTGCCTTGGGAGTCTCTAGCAAAAACACATTTTTCTGACATGGCTTTACACAGCTTATCTTTTTCAAGTCTTTGGTCCAAGTTCGTCTTCTGTAACATTGAAATATTCCCTTGAATATCACTCCCCACCCCACTTATGCTCTCCCATTTTTTCCTAAGCACTTGTCATTTTCTGTAATATACTTTTATCTTTTATTATTGTCCATTGTTTGTTTCCCCTCTCTCTCTGTTCCCTACTACTACTACCATGTAAGCTCTATGAAGTCAGGTTTCTTTTTCTGTTTTATTCACTGAGGTAGCATGAGAGCCTGTAACATGTTTTGCATGATTATCCTCTAACCAAGTGGTCGGCAAACTGCGGCTTGTGAGCCGCGGTTTGCCACTCTGTTGACTAATGAGTTTGTCGACCACTGCACTGACCATTAAGGAGAATAGTGCAATATTAGAAACAGATGGAGTAAGGAACAACCTGTATCCTGGGATTTGAAGACATCACTGTTAAATTATGCCATTCCCCCAGTGGCCTTGAAAGTGGGAGAAGCAGGCTACAGTAGTAAAATCATATGCAAGAGAAGGATTAGGTCTGAATCTAAAGATATATCACTTACTAGCTATGTGAACTTGAAAAGTTACTTAGTCTCTCTGAACTTCACTCTCTATATTGTGAAAGAAGCCTAGTGTTAATAATAATTGTTGCTCTATAGTTTGTGAGAATTAAAGGATACAATATATGTACAACATCCTGCACAGTCCCTGACACATACTTAGGGCTCCATAAATGTTGGTTTTTTCTACTCTTCTCTTTAAAGACAATAAAGCATATTCCTTAATTCATAAGGGTAAGTAAACTTTTCATGTTTTCCCAAACACTGCAAGACCCAAAAGGGAATAAAGTTGGAGGAGAGGAAGTAGTGATTGGAGTGGGGAGGAGATGAAGGAAAAAGAAGTTGGAAGCATCGGGCCTTCTGGAGGGGAGAGGAGAGGTCACGAGGGAAGAAGCAGCAGGGGCCACAGAGTAGTTCTGAAGATGTCTCTTTGGTTTCCAGGCCTTCGCTCAATTAGAGTCTAAGGAAGCTAGTATTTGATTATGAGGCCTTTAGAATTGATGATTAGGACAGAGCTACCAAGATTAAGATTTCTTAAGAAATCAAATTGCTCCCCATATAGCTCTCTAAGACTAATGCAAGGGTCTCCTTACCTCCACTATCGGGTCAAATCTAAGAGCAGCCTTAGTCATCTCCATGCTTCCAAGTCTTCTTTTTTTCCCCCCCAGCAGTTCAGAAGAACAGTTGGTTGAGTACAGAATAATTAAAAGTGAATCACTGCGAACCACCTTATGATTAACAAATTAAGATATGATTCAAGAAACACTGATCAAGCATTAATCACATGCCAGACTCTATACTAGTCTCCAGAAATACAGTGCTAGTCAAAACAGAAGTGGTCTCTGCACTTTGGAGCTTACAGCCTAGTGAAGAAGACAGACATTAAGCAAAAATCTCCTAAGTGAATGAACATGGGCACACATGACACTTATGATTCATGCGAGGAGTGACTAAAACATAGTGCTATTAACAAAAAGGTCACTATTTAGATTGGAGATTGGGAAGCCCTCAAAAGGTGACAGTTACTCATAGATATGAAGGATAAATAGAGATAAATAATAAATGGTAGAAAGGAAGAATGTTCTAGAGAGAGGAAACAGAATTGTGGAAGTCATAAAGTTAAGCAATACTTAATGTTTTCAAAGAATAGAAAGTCAACATTAATGAACTCTATTGATTAATCCAGAGAGAGGTCAAAGATGAGACAAAATCTGTAGAGAGGAATCAGATCATTTTACTAGTAAGCCTTAGAGGCCATGAAACACATGGTGACCCAGTGACAGGCTTTTAGTTGGACAGTAGCATGGTGACATTTGCATTTTAAAACTGCAGAGAAATCCAGGCAAGTAGCTATTTTATAGGTAAAGCATGATAATGACATGTTATTTGGTAAACCTCTGCTGATGGGTCAATTTGAAAGGAGAGTAATGTGTCAGAATGAGAAGAGATATTAATAAGCGAATGTCCAGGGAGCAGCTTTGCAAGTGCATGCATTTGCCAGGGCACAGCTGGTGGAAGACTCAGTAGAGGACCACATGGGTCTACACTGCAGCAGAAGCAGAAGTGACTGCTAGTTTGGAATGATTCTCTTCCTTCCGCAGCCTCCATTGCATCTGTAGATTAGAGGGAATTTCACCTAACTTAGATCAAAGTCCCTGAAGAAGAAAAGGGGTTTTTACTTTGGAAAAACTGAACTGGCCCAATGAGACATTAACTGAATAAGGACAGTTGTTTTAAAAATCATGTTCGAATATTTCCAGGCATAACACCATCAAGATATTAACTGACCAAGCAGAAAAACAGATTCAATAGTTCTGAACTTAAAAGCAGTCTGCCAAGTGGAATGCTGGAGAGCCTCCTTTCTTTATCACCTGCTTCATGATGAAGAGTTGATCACACCAACTGGTTTGCAGTGTCTGTTGATTCTGTAACCAGATATGTGTGTGTACGGGTGTGGGTGCAGATATATGTGTAAAATAAAATTTCCATGCAGACCAATAGTTTGTGCTGTCATTTTTCTTGAATCTGAAACAATACTTAGCATTTATTAGCCTTATCAACTCCTTCTCCAGTACTATTCTCCTTGATGTCCTAGAATAATCTTCCTAATGTTAGACATAATCCTGCCCTTCCACTTCTTAAAATCTGTGTTAGCTATTTGCAGAAAACAATATATTTCTAACTCTCTAGTTTTTGAAACCTTTTAAAACAGTCCTTGATTTCTTTTCAGGTTCATTTCCCACCACTTAACCCCATGGAGCTAAAACTCCAAATACTCCAGGAAGGTCAAAACAACCATAATTACAAATCCAAGAGAGGGGACTTCCGGAGGAAAGGGTCAGGGTCAGTCTGACCTCTAGTAGAATCAGCACCTTGGGCAGAGACCCGCCCTTCACATTCTCTCAAGCCCTAGAGGGAAGTTCACATTATTGATGTCTTTTGGACTCTGTATTTTAGAAAATGTATCTATACTCACAATAAATTGTACAAGAGCAAAATCTCTTCCCACATTCTGAAAATTTTCAGAGACCCTGGTGAACCATGTGCTAGTAATGGAAAAATTACCATTCTAACCCAAATGGAAACTGGATATTTGAAAATATTCCTATTTATTCTTGATTATGTCAGCCAAGTAGATTTTCTAACACTTCAGTGCCCTTGTACATGCATTCTCTTCTTTTAGAAGAGTATGGTAGTTTCTGTAAGATGACTCGATTTCTTCTCTTCGTACAGGCATACACCTTTCCACTTACTGACAGGTAGAGCCTGTTTTTCCACCCTCTGAGGCTAGCCTGTGACTGCCTTTAATAATCATGTGCATCAGAAGTGATGCTGGCCAGTCTGGACCAACCTTTGAGAAGACTGGCATTCCTCCTGGTGTTCTAAGAGTACTTGCTCTGGAGGAAGCAGCCGTTATGCACGAGTCTCATTTCCATGAGTCAGCCATGCTACAAGGCAGCCTGAGTTAGATGCAGAGGAAGAGGGAAATGCCAGCCAGCTCCAGATGTTCTAGTTATTTCAACCAAGAGGTCTGGCATGCAAATAAAAGAATCATTTGGGCATCACATCCTCAGCAGATGCCACTCGAGTGTGAACTGAAGTCCCTGAGACATGATCTTGGAGAAGTGTCCCAGTTATTTCTAGCCATGCAGGCCATTCCAGCTGAGTCTCCTCATGTTCATACAGACACAAGAGATCCCTTCTGTGCCCTACCCAACTCCAAGCCTACAAAACTGTGAGAAACACCCAGGGTTGTTGTTTTATGCCATTAAGCTTCATGGGGTGTTATACCAGAACAAAGAACAATAATGTGTTTCTTACTTTCTGCCTTGACAAGCTTGGACCACTCATTCTTTAAAATTCGACTCCTCTTTGATATCTCCTTGATCATCTTGAAGCAGACCAACAATCCTACTTTCATTTCCTATTTATAGTCTACCAACTCATCTTGGCTTTTTTTTTCTCACCTCATAAACCAACATGATCGAAACCCCTTCCTAGTAAGCAAGTTTCAATAAGTAAAGAAACATCTTAGCTCCAAGGACGAGGGGTATGGGAAAGCCAGCTTTTCATCGCCATATATATTGAACCCATACAACAGGTGCCCACTGTCTCCCATAACCTTCTCAGATAACTGATGTTTCCATGGCTACTTGGGAGGCCATCCAGTCAATGGAGAACCACAACCTGCTGTTATATCGTCTTCCTGTGTTTACTATGTTTCTTGCTTATTCCACCGGCAGAGCCAGATAGCAGCCTATCTGAGTCCAAAGACTACCAGCAGTTATCCTTTCCCTCTCCCTGACCAGAGAAATGATCGTATCACATTCCCAGGCCAGCCAATGGTCGACTACTTGAGGACACTCTGAGTAGCAGTTCCCAGTTTTGCAGGAGCCATAAAAAGAAAAGTGTAAAGTGCCCGTTGGTATTGACAGATGAGGGGTTGGTGGAAGGGGTGGGAGACATGCTGAAATCTGGCAAAGAAGTATTCTTTGATTCCTTTCTGTTTGCACTCAATTCTGGATGTAGAAAACAGGACAACAGTGTGGAGTGTGAGCTGTACCAGGCTTTCTAAATATCCTTTCTTATTCTTACTTAGTATACAGGATTGCTATGCCCAAGTCCCATCTGTCTATACATCCATCCACCTATGCATTCAACTAAATAAGAACTGGGGGACACTCCATGCTACACACCATGCTATATGCTGGGGATATAGTAAGCAAGACATAAATGGTCCACCTTGCCTCCCCGCCTTGGAGGTTTCCATCTGTCACAGGGGTTGGACCTTCAATAAACCCTTTTGGAAGATGAGGTCAATGCTGAGAAAAAAGAAAACAAAATTCTATGACAGCACCTAACAATAAAATCCAATCTGGTCTGGGGAGAAAGTGATGGAGAATGGAAGAAATCTATGAGTTGAAATCTAGCAGAGTCATTTGGGGACAGAGTGTGGGTGTAGCCAGTGCTCTAGATGGAGTTGGAAAACATTTCTGTTAAGGGCTAGAGAGTAAATATTTTAGGCTTTGTGAGCTAGATGGTCTCTGTAGCAATTACTCAGTTCTATTGATATAGCACAAAAGCAGCTACATATAGACTATTCTTTTTAAAAAAGCATGGTTGTGTTCAAATAAATATTTACAAAAACAGAGAGTGGGCTGTATCTGAACTGTGAGCTGTAGTTTGCCCACCCTACTCAAGATACCACAGCATAACCAAAGTTCCTTCGGTAGAAGAGGCGTAGTAAAGGGGAAACATCAAAACAAGAAGGCAGTGTCACCGCTGGACCCCACAGAGAAAGGAGCAGTGAGATGTGAGAATCTAGAGAGGATGGCCGGGCAAGACCTGTAAGAAACGTCAGGATGAGGACTTTGATAAGTAGCTTAAGAACAATCAGAAGCCAGGGATGGATGAGGCAACATGCTCAAATTCACCTTGAATAGCTTTCTCTGGCTGTTAAGAAGATCATGGACTACAGAATGAGAAGAATGAATAGGAGGCTTATTTAGAGAAGTGATTTTCAACACTGGTGTGCTGCAAAAATTTAAAACATGCAATAGCTGTCTGTGTAGTCAGGGGCACTGACCTCTTTTCCCTTAGATTTCAAATAAAATAATGACAAAAGACAACACAACAATAGCTGCCTGGAGTGAATGAATAAAAATTATAGCTATTTTTCATCAATTGATCAGCAAAAAATAGATTGTTTTTTGGTGTGCTTAGAATTTTAGTAACTAGTTTATGTGTGCCATGAGATGAGAAAGGTTGAAAATAGCTCATTTAGAGGCTACAGATCTTATTGAGGTAAGAGATCACGTGGCTTGGACAAGGATAGAGGCTGTAGATGTGGATAGGTTCTAGACATATTGAAGATGTAGAATAATCCTAGCTTGGGGTTGAATTGATGTAGATGGTAAGGCAAAGGGACATGTCATGATGAATCTATACTATATCTCTGGTGAGTGCACCTTTACTCTTGTGTCTAACATATCGCCTCCTGTTTTAGATATATAATTTTCATTTTCATTTGCAGCCTCCATAAAATTAGGAAATCAACTCACATGGCTGTTAAGGTGAAAAGCAAACCACCTGAGGGGAGATGAATCACATGGTTCATGGGCCAGGACAGCTTCCTCTCACCAGACACTAGCATCTCTCTGCTACATCATGTCATATCACTGTTGCCTGTGTTACTGTCAAATCATGGGCATTTTGAGAGAAGAACTGCTTTTGTCTTGTGTGTGTCACCGACACACAGTAATTTGGTTGTGGGATCTTCTCACTTGATGTACACCCACTCTCGAGGTAGACTTGAGTTAGAGATATATTAGATGTGATGTGAGTAGTTCTCTCAAAACAGTCAAGAGCATTCCACCAAAAGCCAGCCTAAGTATGCAACATCAGGACACCTTCCTTCTGAAATGAGCAGGAGATTATCAAAGTATGATGGCAATGGTAATGAAGAGGCCCTTTAATCTTTTCTTCCACTTCCTCAAATACTACTTTTTAAAGATGTGCCCTTTCTAAACTTCCAATTCCTATCTTATATCTTCTTCCCACCTCTGGGGCCATGGGACAACCTTCCATCTGGGCAAGAACTTTAGGAGAGGCTCCTTGACCTTTGTGGTAGAGTTAACCATATGACTTCATTGATTTTATAAGATATATAGATCCACCCTCAATTCCTAACATATAAATCAGAATTCAGGCTCTTTGAAATTTCTCCTTTGAACCAGAAAATTCTGCTTTAAATACTGAGATCCTACCCTGGCAGGTGTTGCTCAGGGATTATAGTGTTGGCCTGAAAACCGAAGGGTAGCAGGTTCAATTCCCAGTCAAGGACATGTACTGGGTTGCAGGTTCAATCCCTGTCCCCAGTCTTGGCATTTGTGGGGGGCAACCAATTGATGTATCTCTCTCACTTATCTCCTTCCCTTCCCCTTCTTCTCTCCCCTCCCTTCCCCTCCTTCATTCCTTCTTCCTTTGAATCCTCTTTCTTAGAAACAACAACACAAAACTGAGATCCTATCATAATCCAGGCTGAGTAGACAACCAGGAGGCCACCTAATCCATTAATTCCTTCTTACACTCTGAGTTCCATCTCAGGGCCCAGGTGGATGATCAGAAGGTTCTACACTTGGACCACATCTGCACAGTCCCATTTATAGTCCCCTGTTTTCCCTCAGCTTTTACTGATTGCTTTTTTTTTTTTTATCAGCACTCCTCACATGTAAATTCTGGTTCAATGGTCTGGATCTTTCATTTACTTACTAAGTGACCCTGGGCATTCCACTGAATGGGTTTCATCTCACTGTGCCTCAGCTTCCTTATTCACGGCAAAGTTTTCAACTATCTTGTACACAATGAGATGCTTCAATGGTTAGAAAATGGAAACCAGAGGAAGAACTAGTGAAGAAGTTTAGAAAATGGCTGGGGAGGAAGGAGAAACCCAGGAGAGTAGGAGTCAAGCAACAGAAAGTATTTCAAGAATGATGGGCTGCTGATAAGTCAACCATATAAACCCAGGTCCAAACCCAGGTTTGGTTTCTTGGTAGCTATGTGCCCTTGAGCCAGTTACTTAATTTCTTTGAGCTCAGTTTCCTTAACCTGCTTCATAGAATTGTTGAAAACATGAAATGAAATGATGCATGAAAAGTGCTTTGTCCAGTAATTATTCACAAAATTATTAGCTATATTTTCAACTTATCAAAGCTATAGCTTTGAGCTGAGGGGGGGAAAAAGGTCTCTAAGCTGGGTTTATTCTGCTACCTAGCAACTGTGTATTTACATTTTCAGCATCACTTCTTTATCCCTGATTACTTTAGCAAGCACTTTGTAAGTGCCCTGTTGTAATTCAGGACCACCCGTGAGGTGTACAGAACAATTCTATTTTTTCCTCAAGATATAGAGGCCTGGCATAAATTGTCAAAAGCAACTTTAGCTTTGCAGCTTTACTGAGGTCTCTTTGGAAGGGTATTGAAAAGCAAATGCCTGGACCAGCTCACAAAGAAAAGGCCTGTAGGTGATAAAACGCTGTCCCTACTTATCTATCATGCAAACCTGAACCTATACAAATCAGGACAATATGAGGCCAGGTTCCAACAACATGCAAAGGTACCTAACATTAGGATCACTCTAATTTCCTGGAAAGTGAATCTGATGAGGCTACAAATGTTAAGTCCCAAAAGCAGATTCCACATCTCTAGCTATATGAGCTCAAAACAGAGCACCTTGTGCATCAACCCCCCTTCTCTGAGCCCACCATGCCCCTTACACCTCCAACCCTTTGTCACTTCTATCTGGGACAATCTTCCCCTTGTACCTCCTTCAAATCAAAATCCATTTCCTTGCATAGTACTCTGATCAGTGTTTCTGGGGCACTATACATGCCTTTTCTCTATCACTTATCACATTAATTAAAACCAATCCACTTCCAAATCTCTTGGAAGACAGTAATATTCCTGAAGGCAGACACTGTGTCTTATTTAACTTTAAAATTCCTACATTGCTTGGTATATAGTCATCATTTGATGAATACTTAAAGGTACACCTCAGCTTCTCCCCTAACCAGGAAATGAAAAATACAATTCAATTATAGAAGGATCTGTTTTGTGTAGAAATCAGGTTGGGGGTCTACAGAAAATATTTTAAGACAAACCATTATTAACCAAAGTTTAGCCTTCTGCAGGAGACCATGGGACAAAGACTAGAGTGATTACAGCCCTCAATTCTATGCCAGGTTCTGCTAGTGACTCAATGAATGACCCTGAGAAAACTCAATTCTTCATCTTTAAGATGAGGAGTTGGATCAGATGGGGTCTAATGTAACTTTTGGTTTTGATGACCTATGATACCCCTTTTTGAGTCTAATATCCTTCTCTGAAACTTTTTTTCATTTAACTCCGTAGTGTTTGTGATGGGTAATTTGTCAACTTTTTAAAGGCTACTTACATTTCCATGTTTCACTTCTCAGGAATAAACAATCCCATTCAATATTGAGTTACCAGGAACTTAATAAGTGTGCCCTTTAATCTGTCAACCAAGTGGATGATCACAAAATATTCAATAACCCCTGTAAAATATTTGATAAAACTGAAGGCAGCGAGCTTGTAACATTCAATTCTTTTCCTAGATTCAATTTAATCCTGGAACACCCAGAAAATATAATTGTCCCTGCAAACAGAATTTTGGGCATTAAAAAAAATCATCTTCACAATGTCCTGTTGAAATCTTGGTTTCACTGTGTGACTCATGATTGCTTTTCCTTGTAAATTTCCACTCCTTTCACCCTGACTCTTAGGATGTTTGCTGTTCAGACAAAAGGAGAGAAAGTTCCAGAGATGGCTGGGAGGGGACCTCTGGAGGGGACCTCACAGCTATCCATGAGCTTAGCAGCTTTCAGGTCCTCTAAATGTCAATGTCTCCTCAGTGAATTCACTCCGAGAAAGGGCAGGTACAACCTTCCTCTCCCAGTTTGCCTGTCACTCTACTGTTGTCAGGACAACTTAGCACATGAAGAATCAGGGCTTTGGAAGCTGCCAACCTAGCCTTTGCCATGTACTAGGATTCTCAAACTTGAATATACATCAGTATCACCTGGAAGCTTTGTTACAAACAGTGAGCATGGGGTTTAGTAGGTTTGAGGTGAGGCCCAAAATTTACTTCTAAAAAGTTCCCAGGTGATGCTGATGCTGCTCATCTGGGGACCACATTTTGAGAACCACAGCTTTAAGCAAATGACTCAACATCTGTGGACTTTGTTTTCTCCTCTATAAAATGGGAATAATACATCTACCTTACAAAGGGAAGGATAGTGGATTGGTGTTGGCTGTAGGCTGAGGGGTGTCAAACAGACCTGGGTTTAAGTTCCAGCTCAGCTATTGAAAGCTATGAAGTCTGGGGCAAGTTCCTCACTTTTTAAACCTCAGTTTCCTCATCTATAAATAATCAGGGATAATTATAACAGTTATTTAATTCTCCCAACATACTGATGAGATAAGATAATATATATGAAACTCTCAGCTGGAAATGGGCTCATAATTAATGCTCAATAGATGATAATTAGCATTATAAACATTAATAATTATTACATTTTGAGGCCCCAAACTGGGAGGATTAAGTGAGTTCACTGGATGAAATAATCAGAAACCAAAAATATTTCAGTATGCTGGGATAACAGAGTCAAATCTCACAAGAAGACTCTGCTTGGATGAAATATAGAGTCCTTTACGTGGACCCTCAAATTCATCTTCCCCTGGGCTGAATGAGTCAGCCTTTTTTGGGTTGATATGTAATAGACATTTGGAGGTTAATTCAAACATGAGCCTTGTATTCTGAACCCAGTTTGGAATCCAGTGGTAGGGTAATGGCAGCTCTCTGAACCTCCAGTAATTAAGCCCCATGTAGGGAGTCATATTTGTCTTGGACATAGCCATAGGCCAAATGGAAACAGAGGTGTCATTTAAGATTTTGAGTAGAATGAAAAAGAGAAATGTATCCAGAAGAAGGCTGGGATGGGGACTGCTTAGCCTCAGGGAAGGACCTCCAGGGCATAGAGGTGGCAGCAGTCCAACAGCAGGGGGAGGAGTGGGAGAGATAGGAAGAGAAAGACTGGCTTCATTATCCATGTGACACCAGGGGGCAGACAAGGGCCAGCATATGGTTGCTGACCAATACATGTGTGCAAAACCAGGACTGAAGGAATGGGGGTTATAAGAAAAAATTTTGGCTTAAAAGAAGACAGAATTCAGAGAGAATCCAAGATGGCGGCATAGGTAAACACCTACACTGCTGCCTCGCACAACAATTTCAAAACTACAACTAAAAGACAGAACGGACATCATCCAGAACCACAGGAAAGCTGGCTGAGTGTAAGTTCTACAGCTAGAAGTAAAGAGAGGGGCTCACAGAAACCCAGAGGAGCTGCAAAAAGCTGAGGTACGGAGACGCGCGCGCTGAGAGAGCGGGTGCCGGAGTACCTGGCTGGCTTTCTCTGGCAGGAGGGAAACAGAGACTCTCAAAGGCATTGAACTCCCTATCCTACGACACTAAACCCCACATCCAGCCAAAACTCATACGGGGGAGTTTGGACTGTGAAAAGGGAGAGGTGCACGGAAATTTAGGGGAGTCGCAAAAGATCAGAGGGCTGGTGGCGCGCACAGCCCTGCGCAGAGGACAGATTGCTAATTGTGCCACTGGCTTTCGCGAGTGGGTGGGAGACAGACCCTCCCAACTGTGCCACTTCTGACTCCACTAAGCCCCTGTTTTGGGTGAAACCCTGGGGACCTAGACTCTTGTGGTCCTGGTGCGCAGGGGCGCTGGAAAGGCAGCGGTCTAGAGGCACTGTGGGTGCACAAGGACCGCTCCAGGAATTACCCAGTCACATGAGACTCAGGGGCTGTGGAGGGCGGGGCCGACTGGAAGGCAAGGCGGTCCCTTAAGCCCTGAGAATTCACCCATCCCAAGCTCAACAGAGGCTTCTTCGGTTTTGCATCTGGTATCATAAGGCTGAATCCAACACAGAAGTTTGCCTGGCATAGTGAAAATACGGAGACAAGGGAAGGGATCACAAACAAAAGAAATGGAGGGAAAAAAATGACTGGATATAGAGTTCAAAACCACGCTTATAAGGTTTTTCAAGAATATGCTAGAAAAGTTGGATAAAGTTATCGAGTCCCAAAAGGAGATGCTAAAGGACCAACTAGAGATGCAAAAGATCCAACCAGAGATGATGGATAAATTTAGT
The DNA here is from genome assembly GCA_011751065.1 of Lasiurus cinereus. Taxonomy (NCBI): domain Eukaryota; kingdom Metazoa; phylum Chordata; class Mammalia; order Chiroptera; family Vespertilionidae; genus Lasiurus; species Lasiurus cinereus. The sequence goes on along the minus strand of JAAGEH010000480.1, from coordinate 43,055,113 downwards.
GAGTCCCAAGAGGAAATGAAAAAGGACCAACTAGAGACACTGCCTGAAATAAAAAATATTATACAGAGTCCTAACAGCAGACTAGAGGAAGGCAAGAATCAAGTAAAAAATTTGAAATATAAAGAAGCAGAAAACACTCAATTGGAAAAGCGAGAAGAGAAAAGAATCCAAAAATGTGAAGATAATGTAAGGAGCCTCTGGGACAGCTTCAAGTGTACCAACATCAGAATTGTGGGTGTGCCAGAAGAAGAGAGAGAGCAAGATATTGAAAACCTATTTAAAGAAATAATGACTGAAAACTTCCCACATCTGGTGAAAGAAATAGACTTACAAGTCCAGGAAGCACACAGAACCCCATATAAAAGAAATCCAAAGAGGACCACACCAAGACACATCATAATTAAAATACCAAGAGCAAAAGACGAAGAGAATATTAAAAGCAGCAAGAGAAAAACAGTTCATTACCTACAAGGGAGCACCCATACGACTGTCAGCTGATTTCTCAACAGAAACGATGCAGGCCAGACAGGAGTGGCAAGAAATATTCAACGTGATGAATAGCAAGAACCTACAACCAAGAATAATCTATCCAGCAAAGCTATCATTCAGAATGGAAGGGCAGATAAAGAGCTTCACAAATAAGAAAAAGCTAAAGGAGTTCATCAACTCCAAACCAGTATTATATGAAATGCTGAAAGGTACTCTTTTAGAAGAGGAAGAAGAAAAAGGTAAAAGACAAAAAATTATGAACAACAAATACATATCTATCAACAAGTGAATCTAAAAATTAAGTGAATTAAAAATTTGATCAACAGAATAAACTGGTGAATATAATAGAATCAGGAGCACAGAAAGGGAGTGGAGTGATAATTCTCAGGGGGAAAGGGGTGAGGGGTGTACAGGGAGAGACTGGACAAAAATCATACACCTATGGATGAGATCAATGGGAGGGAGGTAAGGGCAGAGGGTAAATAATTATTACCTCTTATTATTAAGGGAGATAATAATCTGAATAATAAAGATTTAATTAAAAAAAAAAGAAGACAGAATTCATTACCAGAAGAATTGGAACCAAACATGGTCTTGGAGCTAAAAAATCTTAGTTTGAATGCCAATTCCATCACTCACTCATCCATCTATTCATTAATTCATCCATTCAAACAAATCTCAATGAGTATCAGATGGGCCAGATTGTTGAGCAATGAATGGCCAGCATATGAACTGGTCACCAATCATGAAGGGCCCAGGAATTCAATTCTGAAAACTTTAGCCTTGATTTTCCTCAGGGGCAATGGGGAACCACTGAAGGATTTTAAGCAAAAGAATAAAAGGTTAAGTTGGGATATTACAAGGATGGGACAGCAGAAATGTATTTAACCTCATTGAGCATAGGTTACCTTGCTTATGACATCAAGACAGTAATTCCTCCCTGGTAGCAATGTTTTGAAAATTACAGATAATATGTGAATAGTGCTTAGCAAAATACTGCCCCAAAGGAGCTCCTGAACCAAGGGAAGGTGTCATTAGCAATCCTTAACATGGCATGCTATTACATCCATCATTTCTCCTGGCAAGGCCATGGTCACACCAATCTTTCCAGAGACCCAATTCTGCAGCTGGCTCACCAGCCTCCGGAAAGGGTTAAGGAATCTTCCTTGGGAGTTTGCCATCACCCCAGCCAATCCCCACTACCTTGAAAAAGTCATGATCTGTCTTCTCTATTTGAATTGTTTTAGTTACATAACATGTTTCTAAAATAATCAGGTTAAAATCTTGCCTGGTGCTTCCCCCGGCCTGCTCCATCTCTGCCAAACCGCTTCATGAGGTATAAGCTTGAACATTTCCATACCTGCCTGTAAGGAAACACTCTCATGTGATCTGTGGGCTGACAGACAGGTGGGGCATCAGGCATCAGGACCCATGCTCCTCAGCAGCAGCAAATATCTCCTAAGGCTACTGCGTGCTGCCTACCAGGTATATGTTCAGTCAGTGGAGGTACAAAGTCAGGGCAAGAGTCTGGTGGCTCTTAGTGCAGGCTGCTAGTGCAGCCCCTGTTGGGCTGTGTCAAGATGCTCATTGCTGAACCATTTATTTGTGTCACCAGGCTGTGAGCTCTCTGTGGACAGGGGTCATTGCATGCTAATTTCTCTGTCTTCCTACAGAGCTTGGACCAGTTCAGGAATGCCCAAGGATGGGACCATTGGTTTACAGTCCCAGCTTATTAAGAAGCTGTTGTGACGATTCCCACAGATTCTGCCTGTGAGAGCATCCGATGCCCCACTCTGAATTGGCAGAGGAACCAAGGTAAGGCCCTGAGCTCCCAGCCAGCAAGGCTGTTGTTCATCTTGATCTCCCTTCTCTCTGTCGCTACTTTGAAGTGGAGAGAAAGCTCAAGGTGAGAGGAAAGACAAAGGCACTTGGTTTTGAAAGTAAAACATGTGCTTTGCGGTCCAGACCTCACTATCTCTTCATCATGTGACTTGAGGAAGGTCTTTTAATGTCTCAGGGCACCAGTTTTCTCAACTGTAGACTGGGGCTAATACCAAACATACCAATTGTATAGGGTTCCTGTGAAAATGGACTAAGATGCCATATTTGAACATACTGTTCTCAGAGCCTGGCACCTCGTGGGGATCTGATTGGCTCTATGCCAAGGCCTGCCCCAGGGCTCCGTGTAGGACACAGCTGTGGCCACATCTTCTCCCCACATGGTTGAAAAGCTGGCTGACCATCAGGAAAGAAGTGGAGCTGAGTTTGCTCCCAGCCTCAGTGGCCCCCACTCAGTGAGACCTGTGAGCAGTGGGCTGCCATTGATGGAACAGGAGAAGCCAGATAATACTATTTTGCTTTCAATCCCATCTGTACTCTTTGTGTGCAACTCTGAGCTTATTTACTTCAATTCTTTGAAACTATGTTTCCTCATTTGGAAGATGGTAATATTATTTAATTATGGGATTCCTAGGAGACTTAAGAGTGGAGTTTGTATAAAGCATGAGATCTAGTAAGTGCCAATAAAAGTTATCTTCCTCTCTGGGCTTTCACTATAGGAAGCTCAGAGGCAAATCAGAATTTTAAAGCTACCAGCTTGCATTGTTAGATTAGTTTTTTTTAAACATATTAAGTTCCATTTTAATATAACCTGTCTTTGACTTTCTTGTCTTCATTTATGTTTTCCTGATCTTGATTATTTATTTCTCTAACAGCTGTCTTAATTTAGGTACTTTGATGGGATATTTCCCCAAATTCTTTGCAGATCTAGGCAGAGAATACTTAACTGATATTAGGAGATCCTTACTTTGTGCAAATGCCTGTGTGATATGGTGCATGCAGTTTCTCTGAACCTCAGTTTTCTCCTCTGTAGAATGAGGACAAGAATAAACCTGCTAGCTATCTCATGGAACAAGAATAGGGTTTATCACTCCTTTGCAAAAGTACTCTCATAAACTATGAAAAACTTGTTAAGAGGAAATATTTATTCTTTGTAAAACGATGCCCCATTTTACTTATGTTTGCAATAATCCCCTTCCCCAAACTGCCCGAGACTCATGGCACAGGGATAGGCATATATTCTGTGCTGAGAAATGGCCATTGAATCTCACCTCGAAGGTCTGATCCATGCCCGTTTCCTTACTCAACAGAGAGCTTGAAGGCCCAGTGCCTGACCCTTTTTTTGACCTGGATTGTCTTCATCCATCAGAGATGAAAACACTCCACAGAATGGAAGCATAAAAATAAAGACAGAGTTAACTAACAGTACCCAATGAGAAAGTGAGTCTGTCAAATGCCCCATGGGAAAGGCAGGCGACCAAAGTCTCTATCAGAGGTATTCAACAGGGATTTGTTTTGAAGCATTCTGACTTGGCCTGAAAATGAACAAGGAAAAGATGACATCATGAATAAAAGATATAAAGATGAAGATCTAAGCAGGGATCTCAGAAGAAAGCCCCAGAAAAAAGATCCAGGAAACAACCCCACTGAGTGAAAGATCTCAGAAAACAAAAAACAAAATCCAACCAGGCACACAGGGCAATAAGATCAAAATCAGGTTACATGGTTAAAGCCAGCATTTCTTTAAATTGAAAACACTGCACATTGTTTGTCCTTGAAATATTACATGTACTCCTTTTTTCAAGAATGTCAAAGCAATGGCCCATACCCGACAAAACCCTATCACCCAATCCACCCAAATTTGGGGGTTTAAGTAAATGGATGTTACAGAACCTAGCATAGCAATGATTTGGACTAGAAACCCCCAGAAAATAAACCTTTGCATGGAAAAACAGAGTTTGAATTAGGTCAGAGCCCGCCTGTTCAATAATGAAATAATTGCTCGGGGCACATTCATCTGTAATCTTTTCCAATGTGACATCTATTCTTGTGCTCTGCTTCTCCCAATGCTTCCTCAACATTTGCAAATAATCCTAGGGCCTCCTAAAGACACTGCCACAGAAGCAGACAGTCACTTCCCTAATGCCTCAAAAATAGATTCAATTTTATATACAGCAAGGTGGTTTCAGAAGCAATTTCAATATCTCCAGTATAAGCATTACTTATATTTTTTTCTCCCTCAAATCTTATTCCAGTGGTTCCACAAGGCACTTGGAAAGATACCGGATCCATTCCAGGCACTCTGGAGAACCTCAGAGCATGTTTGTAGCTATAGTCTGAGGACACTAGATGCATAAATTAAATCCTAACATGTTGATTGATTCAAACAAATGCAATTTTTTTTTACCAAATAGGTTTTTTAATATTTACAATATTTTCATGGCTTTGTTGCCACATTTTTTTTTTGTTGTTTTTTTTTAATGAGTGCACACAATACAACCTAATAGAGAGAGGTCACAGAAAGAAACGCATGTCACTTAAGATGGACAAATTATAAACAAAATACTAGTAAATTGCCTCCATTATTATGGCCAAAAAAAAAAAAATTGCAATGACCCAAAATGTCTTTTAAGAAGGGATGGAAATTAGGAAATCTATTACCATAACTTATATGCTCAACTAAGCAGACACTGTTCAGGTTCATAATAAAATCCAAATGTAATGGGCAGAAAGGTTCATTCTTATGATGCCAGAGACAAACACATCACATGTCATTCTAAAATGCCTTGTAGCCTAGGGATAGACTTTAAAATCCACACCAGAGACAGCCTTTTCTCAGAAGACTTCTGCCCCTGATGCCCTCGCATCTCCCCCTCTTTCGGTCCAATGCTACCTGGCCAGTGACCTGCTGGACACTGCTGACGCCCTTAGCAAGACCACTGTTCCTGGACAAATGAGTCCTGAGGAAGGGGCCCTTCAGAAATGCGTGTTCAGCACCTGGGCTGGCAGCTGCTCTCCATCACTGCCGTCCTTCTTGGGTGGCTCCAAGGCCTGGCTCAAGTGGCCCTGAACTGGGCAGTGACAAATGAGTGGGCGCGGGGGAGTGTCCCGCCAAGCAGTGAAAGGAAAACTCCGCCTGCAGAACTGGAACACAGAGCATGGTGCTCACACATGTCCCACTGCTCCGTGAGTGTGGTGTGAGTCCCACTGCCCAGAGGTCAGAGAAGCCCTGGCATCCAGGTCACTCCACAGACATCCCTCTGCCACCCCCAGCTCTGCCCTCTGGTGGGTGGGCAACAACCACAGTGTGGAGCCACCTTTTGAAAGTTAGTGGACACGGCCCTTCAGTTCAATTTTCTATAAAAATTAGATTCTGCTTTGCCCCACCTGTATGGCTCAGTGGTTGGGCGTCGACCTATGAACCGGAAGGTCATGGTTCAATTCTGGGTCAGGGCACATGCCCTGGTTGGGGGCTCCATCCAGAGTGTAGGGTGTGCAGGAGGCAGCCAATCATTGATTCCCTCTCATCATTGATGTTTCTCTTTCTCTCTCTCCATCTTCCTTTCTCTCTGAAAATCAACAAAAATATGATAAATAAATAAATAAAATGCCTACTTTCGCCTAGTCTTCAATTATTCAGACACCTTTACATTGGGAACTTAAGCCCCAAATGAGAGCAGATTATGATAGTCCAACATGGAAAGTCATTCTATGATGTGCTTATAGGAGTGAAATATGGATCCCCACACATCCAAGGCCCTCCTAGGAAAGAGGGGTGACATGGTCTGTAGTCACAGAACTGGAGGAGTGCCATCCCCAGTTCAGCTCTTGTTGAATTCATGGCTCCTAACCCTTATGCAATTAGCTGCAGACATAATATGGGAGCAGAGTTTAAAAGACAAATTTAAATTATTTTTTTATATACAAATAAGAAAAAGAAAAAAGGAAAAGAGAATAAAATGCAGGCTACCAAACGAAGGCAATGGAATGAACTCAGATTTAATTAATCCCACAGAAGGAACACATTTGAGTAAGCCTTTTTATCATAAATTACTGAGGAAAATAGCTATGGTGATAAAGATATTTAAATTTTTTTTAAAGAAAAAAAATATGACCAAATGTTAACTCAGAGGACAAAAGTTTACAAAAATGAGATTATAGGACTTTATTTGGGAGCATTAGTACATAAGTGGGTGTCTGTAAAGAGGTCTGCAGTCATCTTTGTAGAATAAGGCACCCGCCATCATCCTGGGGAAGGATGAATGGGCAGCATAAGGCTCTCCCGCACAGTCGCAGACAACTGGTCTTTTCTAACAAGTCACTGCCCTTCTTGTAGGAGAATGCAGTGTTCTAGAAGGATTGGTCTAAAATAATGCATTTCATCTCAGAACGGTGACATTTGATATGCTGAATATATTTACTTTTTAATTAAATTTTCTTATCACTTCAAACTGTTAGTAGAGGGACATTTTGTTTTAAATGAGGCAAGGAGATAAAGCAGATGTGTTTACCAGAATTATTTCCAGGCCTGGAGATGATATAACAGATGGTATTTAAGGTAAAATTTTTGGTCTACATTGACAAAACTGAAAATAAAATTTATCTATTGGGCACTTTTCATAAGAAAAAGAACATAAATCCTTTTCCAATTCCCCCTCCCTCCCTCCCTTCTTTCTCTTTCTCTTGTTGTTTTAATGTTATAACTTTCTATGTAAAGTGTTTGATGGTTGATCTAGACTATGAAAGCTTTTGGTACACTTTACTTTTCACATTTGAAACTTATGTTTATTATTCTTTTGTAGCGACAGTGACCAAGTTCCCCTTTAAAAGCAGTTGAAGTGCTTTCCTAATTAACTCAGAACTCCCCTTGTTTAAAATGGATGCCCTTTTCTTTTTTCTGTGGCTTTGAACTTTTCTCATTCTATTTTTTATGTTTTTCAATTAAATGGATTGGGGTGGCATTGGTTAATAAGATCACATAGGTTCCAGCTGTACATTTCTATGTACATTATGTATTGCATTGTGTGTTCACCACCCTCAGTCAAGACACCTTCCATCGCCATATATGTGGTTCCCTTGACCTTTCACTACCCTCCAACCTTCTTCACTCTGATAACCACCACACAGATGTCTGGGGCCCTTTCTTTATATCAGAAACCCTTCCAACAGCAGATAACCTTAAAATCAGGTCACGTGGATGACATATGAATCACATGTTTACGCTGAATGCTCTAAAAAAGCCAAAGTCTTGTGGTAAATATTGAGTGTGTCCAGTGAGGCATACAGGTGATGGCTGGAGATGACACTCACCTCTGAAGAGCTAACACCTGGAGAGTTTATTTTCCAAATAATGTTCAGTGTAGGGCGCATGTGTTAACTTGGGCCTGTTTCTGTATTTTGAACACATTATGACATAAGGAGATATTAGTTTTTTTGGGATGACATACTTCAGGATCCTTTGCAGAAGGAAGGCTATAGCATCTTGTTGGCCCAGACATAAACAGATGTCAAGTATCTCCATGACTTTTTCCAAATGTTATATTCTGCCTCTGCCCACAGTGGAAAATCAATGTCGCTTCAGAAAATAAATAACATTGCTACGAATGTACTGTCACTTTGTTCCTGATCTTTTTTAAAAATTTAATAAATCTTTATTGTTTAGATTATTACAATTGTTCCTCTTTTCCCCCATCCCCCCAATAATTCCACTCCACTGGTTCCCACCCCTCCCCCTGCTCTTACCTCCCCTGCACTGTCCTCATCCATAGGTGTACGATTTCTGTCCAGTCTCTTCTCATATCCTCCATACTTCTTTCCCCCTGAGAATTGTCAGTCCACTCCCTGTCTATGCCCATGATTCTATTATATTCACCAGTTTATTCTGTTCATCAGATTTTTAATTCACTTGATTTTTAGATTCACTTGTTGATAGATATGTATTTGT
>JAAGEH010000480.1:42271312-42318632 GCA_011751065.1 Lasiurus cinereus | reverse complement strand
TCCTTTTACAACACACAAAATAGTCATCACTAGTCCGTCTTGGCTGCTCACAATACACCAGCCACTGATCTAGTGGTATAAAGCGCATCCCCAGGCCCAGAACTGAACTGACCTGCTCAAGGCCATGTGGCTGGTAGTGAGCTGCCAACGTAGGATTTGAACCCAGATCCTTCTGATGACAAAGCTCTATTCTGACACACTATGCTGTAGGGCAAGTATGTCAAACTCGCGGCGGATGGGAGGTTGTGCAGGCAAGGGGCATGCGGCCCGCTGGCTGCAAGTTTGACATGCTTGCTGCACTGTCTCCTCCTGTGTTGCCTGTGTGCTATTAATTCCATGAACACAAGTTTTCAAGTAGAATGTTCTTAACTGTGGCTATGATGAACCTTAGAACTGACTTTTCCAAGTGTGTGGAGGTGACCAGAGGGCAGAAAACTATGCTAATTTAACCCCATCTTCCTCGGGTAGTACCACCTGTCCCACAAGCCTCTTGATCAGACCAGAGGAACAAGTAAGTCTCCCCTGTTTCCCCAAAGGCAGCAACATCCAGTTGTGGGAAAGCAACTAAGAGGGCCCGGTCACCCAGGAGGGATGGCTGTAAGGAACGTGCCACCGTGATGGCATGGCAGCCACACCAGAGCGAGGCTCAGCGACCAGCGGCCCACAGGCTCCGTCTGGCCTACTGGCCGTTTTTATAAATAAAGTGTTACTGGAACATAGCTTGGCTTATGCGCTTACATATTATCCATGGCTGCTTTCGTGCTGACAGAAAGAGAAGCCGAAAGTATTTATTACCTGGCCCTTTACGAAAAAGGATTGCCAAGCCCCGCTCCAAATATTTGTCAATCCCTGGAGAGAGGACAGATTTTTCTCAGTCAGTCATGCCTACGTTCAAACTCTAGGTCTGTTATTCTAAGTCTCGCCTCCAGCAAGTCCTTTAACCTCCCTCCGTCTCAGTTTCCTTCTTTGTGTAATAGTTACCCAGAGGACTGTGGTAAGAAATAAATGGAACAAAACGTGTGAAAGGCCCACATGAGGGGCTCATTAAGGGCTGGTTTCCTCCCATCCACTCCCTCGGCAGAGTCACTGCTCAAGACCCGTGAGCGACCACAGCCCTGACACAGAGTGGGCACGCTGTCTGCTCATTCAAGGTCAACTCCCCGAGCGAACTCGGAATGCAGAGGCACGAGCCCGCAGGCGGCGGTTTGAAATGTCTCATCGTCCAGTGATCGGAGAGATAATTTACTAACCAGGCAGCACACTTAGATACCACACATCATCTTCTAAAGCCAAACCTGTCCTGCCCAGAGCCAACAGTCGGCTCTGCCCTGGAAATGAAAAATGGGTCCCAGGGACGGCAGGCCCCAGGCGGCGGGAGGGAAAGAGAAAGCAGCCTCGTTTGTGTAATAGTGCTCCGGGCCCACAAACCTCCGCCGGAGGAACAACCCTTCTTGGTGATCTCAGGATCTTTCTGGAACCCGTGACCACCTCAGAACAGAGAGCTAAATCTGCCTGTCTTCTCAGTCAAGTCCAAGAATGGACAAGGCAGTGGGACGGGCATTCTTCCACTCACCTACTCATCAGCACTCCCACCTGTCCACCCCTCCCAGACACCCTTCCACCCCTCCCAGACCTCCAACATCTCACGCAGTCCAAGCCTCTCCTTCCTCCTTCTGACCTGAGCTGTAGCCTGTCAGATCACCTAAATGGGGAGCCTTATGCCTAGTCTTTGCTGTTCTCTCCCCCTATCTCGCCTGAACCCAATGATGTTACCATTCATATGTGGAACCATTGATCACTGTATGGATTGAATGTGTTGCCCAAAAGAGATATGCTAGAGTCCTAAACCCTGGTACTTTAGAATATGACTTATTTGGAGATGTAAGGCCTTTTCCGAGAAATGAAAGTAAAATGAGGTCATAAGAGTGTGCCCTAAGCCAATATGACTGGTAGCTGTATAAAAGGGGAACCTGGTCAGAGGCACATACATGCATGGGGAGGATACCAAGTGAACAGGAGAGCAGAAATCAGGTGATGCTTCTACAAGCCAAGGAATGCCAACCAGTGCCAGCCAACCACAGCACGCTAGGAGAGAGCATGGCACAGATCCTCGCCGGGACCATGGCTCTGCCAGGATCTCCATCGTGGACATCTAGACTCCAGAACTGTACACAGTAAACTTCTGTCATTCGGTGCAGTGCGTTGGCAAACGAATACAACACTAAGGCCAAGTACTCTGAGGCCAGGCCTGCTGGGCAGTGGCCCTTGTTCCCACGGAATCACACCATTCTGTATGTAGGTGCTGGATGTGATAAACCCTGTATATCTAACCTCTAGGACTCGATCCTAATGACAGGTGAGCCTCTCCAGCCAGAGCCCGGTCTGCCCACCACCAAGCACCTGAGCCTGTCTAGGGTTGGTACCGACTGCAAGTGCACAGTGTCCGGCAGATGTCCCAGAGGCCAGCAATGGACACCGTCCTTCAGCTCTCGGGAGGCGATGGGAGAGCTGTTTGATGAGTTGATTACAAGACTCAAGATGGAAGAGTGAAGGGCAAGAGAAAAAGACGAAGGTCAGAAAGGAGGGCAAGAAGGAAAGAGAAGGAATATGTAACAGCTAACATTTAATCAGATTTTATTGTGTCCCAGACATAGGCTAATCACGTTGCCTGAATTATCCTAGTCAATCCTCACAGATAACCTCTGAGGAAGTTTCTAGAATTAACCCTCCCCTACATATCGAGAAATGGAGATTCGGCAAGCTTAGCTGGCTCACCCAAGGCCACAGAGCTTGCACACAGCCAACCCCATTGAAGTCTCCCTGCTTCAAAAGTTCGTGACCTTAATCACTAGGTCCCTTCACATGAGACTGTGCCAAAGTTCAAAGGCAGCCAAAGAACAGACCACTGACTTGGGAAATGATCCAGTTCAGCTTTCCCACTTAACAAATGGGTTAACTTAGACCAGGGCAGGGACATGACCTTCCCAGGGTCACCCAGTGAGCTAGTGGCCCAAATAACAGAAAGAATGTTATTATAAAGTGCTTTTTATAAAGTGCTTTCAAGTCACGGGCCTGGGAAGAGGGTAAGACGTGTCAGGCTCAGGCTTCTCAGATTTCAGGGCCCGTGAGTCTTCTCTCCTGCTTCCTCCCTAACATCTCCACCAAGAATGGCTCATGGGCACAAGTCTAGGCTCTTTTGATGCTGGGTTGAGGGGAATCTTAGGGGCCTTTTGAATGGATAGCCGACAGGAATGTCTAAGAGATGGCACCACTGTGGCTGGGGTGGTCCAGGGGGGTGGAAGCAGGATCCCAGAGAGCAGCAGGAGCCCAGTCCCCAGAGCCAGAGTGTGACAGGCCGAGGCAGAAGCAGAATCCAGGGCCCAGCAGAGCCTCTGGTCTTGGCAGGAGACCAGAACGCAAATCCATCCAGGGATCTGAGCACAGGTAGGCAGGGGCTGGGAGGAGGCAGGGCTGCCTGGAGGGCAGCAGATCAGGGTGACCACCTGCAGGCAGGGGCCTGTCGAGGAGACTGGCCTGGGACGGCGGTGGTCATCACTGCAGACGGCGGTGGTCATCACTCGTCCCAGTTCTCTCTTGCATGTTGTTCCTACTACCATTCATCACTCAGTTCCTGAGGAGCAGACCCCCATCTAGCAAGAGTGTCAGCCCTGGGATCACAGGCATGTGGCCTTGCAATGGAGGCGCCTCTCTAAACCCACTTGGCCGCCTGTGAACCTCCAATGCTGAGGCACCGCCCTCAGCAAGTTGGCGGGAGAACGAAATGCAGCAAGGAGTGTCAAAAACTTGGTTGGCTGTTCTTAACCATCGCTGCAAGAGGCAGGGAGCCTTTTTCACCAGTACCTCCCAGCGAATCCAAGCCAGTGTAGACAACTCAATAAAATGTTAGTGAGCACATTTTAAAATCTCACACGGAATGCACTTAACTTGTTCAAACAAGGAAGCAAACAACTGTGGTACAGGGCCTTGGGCATCTACCTATCTGAAATCAACTTGTTATTCCACCCTCCTATCCCAGCACGCGTGCCAAGGTTATTTGGTGTCTGGTGTGTGACTGCTTAAGGGGTAACAGCCTCAAATTAAGCCTGAAGACGTCAACGTGAGACAGGCAGGCCATGAGTAATGCCTCTTCCTGAAAACATTTCTGGGGCAGGCTTGGGCCAAAGAGCCGTCAATCAACAAGCTGACCTGTCTCGGAGCTTTTACACTTCATGAATTTTGAGAGCCAAGAGGGAGGATCCTTGAGCATAATTTCTTTTGAACACAAGGCAACCCAGGTCCCAAGGGGCCAGAGGATTTGGTCCAGGTCTTCCAGAATACCTCTTGTCCCTAAAATTCCCTCCTTTTTCTTATTTCATTAGTGCTCTTTGTAATACACTGTAGCCAGGTCAGGTACAGTATACTGAGCACCTACTGTATGGCAGGTAAAGACAACGGAAGGCCCTGCCCTCTTAAGCTCGAAATCTCATGGGAGAAGAAAGATAAGAGTAAGAAAACAAACAGTAATCACAAGTAGCAACTGCAGATGACAGAGAGTGGGGGCAGGGGCAGAGGAGGCAAATCTAGATTCTGTGGCTAAGAGGTGTCATCTAAACCAAACCCTGGGAAGTGGGAGCACCACGCCTTGCAGGGCTCAGGGGTGAGTATTCCAGAGAGAGGGAAAATACATGCAAAGGCCCAGGAGTGGTAGAGAGCAGTGATTGGAGGTTGGTGGGAGCAAGTCATACTGGGTCTCTTGGGCCACGCTCATGAGTTTGGAGTTTATTCCAAGTGAAAGGAAGCCAGGTGCAACGCAGATCCAACAGGGTCACGTGATGTGGTTATACCATAGTTCACAACAAAGAAGGCTGGGGTGGTGAGAACGCAGGGAGGAGCACTCAGGGGCCCCGACCAGTTGACCTGCTTCTCCCATCCCACCAGAAGGTCTAAAAAGGCTATTCATCCCTGGGGGAGAATGGCTCAGGCAGCGATTCTCCGATGGTCCCCCCCTCATCTCTCCAGGAATCCCCTCGGGCCCAAGGAACCAGTTCTCACAATGTCCGCATGCTGCATGGATCCAATCCCAGCCCGAGACACACCCCAGGACTTCAATAAACACTTGTTAAACCGAAATGAACTCAGTAGACAATCCCTCAGGAGATACAAATTCTGCTATTGATGAAGGCTCACAGTGAGACAAGGATAATGGGCTGAAATCTCGTTAGCAAAGTCAGAGAGCTGAGAAATCTCCGAGCTCAAAACAATCATTTCCCTTCTGCTTTCAATATTTTTGCATAGCGAGGAGTCATTTATAGGGCGGCCAGGAATAATTCTCGGGCAATTATTCAGCATGGCTCGCACTGGTTTTTCTCTTTTTCATCCAAGTTAAAGATCAGTCACTCAACAGTTTCTTTTCAACGCAGCCCTCCCTCCCCATTCTTCCCTTCTCACCCCTCTGGGTGCCTCACCTCACCATCGAGCTGTTTTTCTTGATCGTCTATGCCCTTCCTCCTCCACACGGGATGCTTCCCATGTCTCATCTTTCTTGGGAACCCAGAGTGCTGTGCTTAAGCTCGGTAATCCCCAACTTTATTTGAGGTCCCAGTGTGTCTCCAGGCATCTCCAAGGGAGTTGTGAAATTCATTTTCATTCGCTTTAATTTAAAAAAGAAATATAGGCCATTTAGTTCTTTTAGAAGGGAAAATGGAGTGTCACTCAACCAGCAGGGAGGTGAATGCTGACATTAGCTATGAGCTTCTTGGGCAAAACGGCTCTCTTCCAAGCCTTCTTGGGGAGCTTAAGCATTTGAAGTGTTTTTGCTAACGTCTGAGAACCTATCACTTTGGGGGGAAGGGAACTAAAGTTCAGAAGAGAACTTTAAGAGAAAAATCAAGGTTCTTTTAGTAACGTCATTTCAGATGAAGTTGGAACTCAACAAAACGATTCATTTCACTTGTCCATTTAGTCCTTCTATTCAATAAGAGTTTATTAAGTATCTAGCATTGTCCAGAAACTGGCAATAATGATGATGATAGTGATGATGATGATGATGATGATGATGATGATGTTGATGATGATGACATTATCTAACATTTATTTAGTTCACTTATTCTGTGCCAGGTACAATTCTATAAGAATTAATGCCCTCAGTAACTCCATAAAATAGTGGCTATTTTGTCTCTACTGCAGGGCTGCTAAAAAATGGTAAACAAATTACCCAACGCACTCAGATGGAAGTGGAAGTGGAACCATAACACACTTAAAGATAAATTTAAGGCACCGGCCCCTTCCTGCAAGGAACTCAATGTGTGCAGTGAGCAAAACAAACAAGCAATCGCCTGTGTAAATTGTTTGCAAAAAGCAACGTGGCAGAGAATCTGGGAATTCAGAGGCCGGTCCTGAGCTCAGCTAGAAGCAGAGGAGGCGACGTGCAGATGCACTCCCAGGAGGAAAAGAACCATGGGAGTTGGCTAGGCAGATGGGATGGGGCCAGACCGGGGTAAGAAAGTGGGAAGGGGTCGCCTGAGAGAATGGGCCGTGCCTGGGGAAGCCTAAGCACACAGAGAGGCTGGACCAGCAGTGGGAGGGCAGGTAGTGCAGGAGCCCACGCTGGCAGGAGCCAACCCATCGGGCAGGCTAACGATGAGTCATGGAGAGCCAGGGAAGGGTGTGAGTGCCAGGGTAGCACAGCAGTCATAGAGTCTTACAGACAGCCCTGTGGCCATCAGCTCAGATCGGGGATGAGGAGAGAGGACGCAGGGAGCCCACCTGGAAGGCAGGGTGACAGGTGTCTTGGCAGGCATAAGAGGATGGGGCTTGACCCCAGGCAATGGCCATGGGAAAGGAACAGCAGATATTGGAGAGATGCTAAGAAAGTAGAAATGACAGGTGTTGCCAGTGCCCGGAGAGGCATCTAGGAATGTCAGCCACCATTTCTCCAAATATCTCCTGGGGGCAGGGGAGACATTTCTACTTTCATTTTTCTGGTGGTGGTAAATTCCCAATGTATCTTTACCCTCTGCTCCCCAACAGAGAGGCAACAAGGTGACATGCCGAGATGCCCTGTCCCGTGCCTGACACCATGCAGAGAGAGAGATGCTGACCAACAGCTATATTTCTGCAAGTGACCTTCACGAAGGTACCTGCTCACCTCAGTCCGGCCACCGCCCTCCCATCATAGGCAACACACCACCCCTCACTGCTCCCTTCAGCACCCACACCTGACTCCAAACAGCAGTGGGAGAGTCCCAGGCAGCATCAACACCGATATGAGATGGCTGAACAAGAGAATGAAACGTGGCCTGAATATTCAGTGGCTGCCTCTGCCTCAAAGGCTGTCATCCTGTGCTCGCCTTGTCAGCCCCTCAAACCCAGGAACACAGGAAGAGAGAACCGGTCACCCTGGGCACCCTGCATCCTAGACCCCGAGTCCCAGCCACAGAGCAGGTTATTGGGAATAGCATCCAAAATCCTCAGTCACAACCTCCTGCCTGGCAAGGAAGAAAGATTCATATTCTTTGGAAAGAGTCAATTTCTAAATCTAATTTATGGTCTGCTGACTTCATGAAAGGCCTGATAAAATTAGGTACATATACACACACATGAATACCTTAAAATTTCAAAACACCAACTTCCGTATCTAAAAAAATGATCTTTTCATTGTATTCCCCACAAGGCATGCAGCTGAAAATAGGAGTATAAATGGCAATACAGAGTTTGCAGCCTGATTACCATCTTGCATCCAAACAAATCAGACAAAAGTAAACCTACAGCTTGAAAGAATGAATTCCTTCTGTAAAACTGAATTCCCACCAGAGCCAGCAGGGTCACCACCTAGGACAGACTGGCTCTGCATTTAAACTCTAAATCATACCACTGACATGAGGCTTTCTGTTCTCACATCCTATATATTCCTGCCCAAGTGTTTCCTGGGAAAATCTCTCAGACAAATAAGCCCCATGTTCCTTGGGAAAACTGGCACCTTCTTTTGGGTCTGAATATGCTAAGGTCACTTATGAAGCCTATTAACTCTCTTTTCTCCTAAGTGAGACAAGAGCTAGAGGACATTGGTTCAAGGACCTGCTTGACCAACTATCTGATGGCTTGAACTGAGACTAGTCATGGACTCTCCCTGAGCCAGTGGCTATAGAAAACAGGAATATTTACTGAATTACTGGTGTGCTACCAGCTTTCAGCTAGCTAAGCTTTTCACATGGGTCATTTCAGCCAACCCTCCCCATCTTTTATGATCCCCACTTTCTGGGTCAGGAAAGGGAGACTGGGGAGGGGGAGAGCCCAGGGATATTCCTTGAGTTCCTGGATCCAGCTATGCCTGAAACCCAAGTCAACTCTTAGACTTTGTAGATACGTGAACCAATAATAATACTACTGCCCTTCCTTTGCTACCTCAATTTGAACTCCGTGACATTTGCATCAGAGTTTCTGTTGAAAGCATGGTCGGCGAGTTTGTTACAAGGATCAAGGGAGATCCAGCTAAGTGACAAGACCACTGCACACGGTGCATTCAGCGAAAGCTCCTTTCCTTCCTCTGGTCTCGGGCCTCTTGTCCTGGGAGGTGTGGATGACGTATGAGAATGAATAATAACTACGAAATATTTGTAGAAACCTATACTGCCATCAAGGTGTTCTTTTTTTTTAATATATTTTTATTGATTTTTTACAGAGAGGAAGGGAGAAGGATAGAGAGTTAGAAACATCGATGAGAGAGAGACATTGATCAGCTGCCTCTTGCACACCCCCTACTGAGGATGTGCCTGCAACCAAGGTACATGCCCTTGACCGGAATCGAACCTGGGACCTTGCAGTCCGCTCTATCCACTGAGCCAAACCGGTTTCGGCCAAGGTGTTCTTAATAGACAGAACTAAGTCATTCAGTGGCAAGAGTACACACAAATATTTTGCCAATTCATTTATCTTCATTTCTGAAAATTCTGCTTGAATCCACCCACTCCAGGAAGCTACTCCAAACTCGGTCACTTATGGTCGTCCTATCTACTCTAGAGCTATAAAAAGAAAAAACCTGCCACATTGTTTTTAATAAATCAGGTTTCTGTGTTTTAAATGTAATATTTTTTATTACTTCTAATTAAGTTACTGCAATATATCTCTAGGAAAAAATAATCTAAGACAATATTTTACTTAAAAATTCAGCAAACTTTAAAAAAGCTAAAGAGAGAAAAGTATATATTGATAGACCTAGAGATAAATAAATATGTATATATCTATTCCTAGATATGCATAAATATACATAGAAATAAAGTGTGTCATCCGTCTATTTATCCTATTTCACTAATGGCTTTTTCATCAATTTGGAACTATAGGCCTCTAGGAAAACAGAAAATTACCCCAAAATTTTTATTTGAAAATGTAGCAAACCCTTAAAAAAAAAAACTAGTCATTTAAAGCTAATTTTCATTTTATATTTTAGAGAATAAATATGAATTAATGAAAAGTTGCTGGAATTATCTTTGATAGTTAGACCATTGGTCTCAGGAAAACAAAATAACGAGATGAGTTGAACAGATCACACACAACAGAAGAATCCTGGGTCCCTACCATGGGATCCCCAGGTTTCTGCGGACAGCCCAGTCTTTGGCAGTCCAGGCTCCCTCACTGGCATGAGGCAAAGCCACTGACTTTATAGAGGTCAATTTGGCAGGAAGTGCAGAAACACAACAGGGGTAATGATTCAAAATGCCACATAAATGAACAAAGGAACACAGTTACTAAGCCCAAAGCCCAGGAAACCTGGCTACTCTGTAAAACAAGTATTCTGTGCTGTATAGAATAAAGGTCCCTGGACTACAATAGCAATTCATTCACTGACGGAGCAGATGTTTGCTGGTATTCAGTACGTGTCAAACACCATGCAAGCAGCGGGGGAAGACAGCACAAAGCTAGGTGTGGTCCCTGCCCTCATGGAGTGTTTCATTCTATTGTGCAACAAACGTGTACAAATAAACGCATAATTTTGAACTGGAATGAGTGTTTTTGTATTTGTACTTACAAGTTCACTGGTGCCTATGAGGTACTTCAAATAGGATGAGGTCATTCTACCTATTTCCTTTTTAAAAAATGCACTTACTAACATATAATTTACGTACCATAGAATTCACCAATTTAAAGTAAATTCAATGGCTTTTAGTATATTTGCAGATATGGGTACCATCACCACAAAGAGGAACCCTGCACCCTTTTGCTATGACCCTCCAGTCTCCCCCAAACTCCCCAAGGAACCACTAATATGCTCTCTGTCACTAGAAATTTGCCTATTCTAGGAATAACCATATGAGCCATCAATTCCACTCCTATGTATATACCCAAAAAGAACTGAAAACAGGTGTTCAGGCAAAAGCATCTACACAAAATGCTCACAAACAGCACTATTTGCAATAGCCAAAAGGTGGAAACAACCCAAATGTCCACCAAGGGAAGAACAGACCATCAAAATGTGACTTGCCCATATAAAGGAACATTATTTGGCCCCCAAAATAATGATACATGCTACACCATGGATGAACCTCAAAAACATTATGCTAAGAGAAAGGACCCATCACATCCCTATATAATAAAAGGCTAACATATAAATAGGCCGAATGGCAGAACAATGGAACAACTGGTTGCTATGACATGCGCTGAACACCAGGGGGTGTATGCAGAACATGGCAGCATTGGCTGCAGTGGGATGGTGGAGCAGATGAGCAGGGACGCCAAACCAAGGCAGGACACCGGTCACTGTCATAGGGCGAGCCTCTGGTGGTTACTGAAAATTCTTTGCTCCAGTGCAGTGCACTCCCACCTGATGCTTGCACCTACTGCTGGTACCGACCCTACTCGCACCCGCAGCCAGTTCTGGAGCTGCCGCTCGCACCTACTGCCAGTACCCAGTGCCGGTCCTGATCTCTTGGTGGCATCAGTGGGTGTGAGTGGCGGCTGCTGGCCCCGATAGCCCCTGAGGGCTTCAACACCTCCCCCTGCTCCTGAGGGACAATCAGGGCAGCAGCCACCACTCGCACCCACTGAAGGCCCCGCTCACACCCACTGCTGGTTCTAGTCCCAATCTCTCCTCACCATCAGCAGGTGGGAGTGGGGCTGGTGCTGTCAGCACATGGGAGCTGGGACAGTGGGAGCGGGGCTACTGGCAGAAAGGGACCAGACACCACAGCAGGATGGGCTGGGCAGGGGCACAGAGGATGGGCTGAGATCCACCCCTATGCCCACTGCAGCCTCATGGCCCACAGTTCCTTTCAAGGTGCACAAATTTGTGCACTGGGCCCCCCAGTATTATATGATCCCATTTATATCTATTTCCTCCTTTGACCTGGAAGTTATCTTCTCATGTCCCTTCTCAAACTCCGCATTTCACACTCACCCCCCACATTCTATCCTCAGGGCCGCTGCTCATAATGTAGTGCCACACCCTCCTCCTTAGTCCCCTGATTCTAGGCTTTCCCCTCAAATCTACCCCATGCACCAACTGCCAGAGCAGACTCTCTTAACACAAATCTGGTCTGGCTATTTAAACCCGTTAGCCACATCCCCATCAACAGTTATATTAAAGCAACTCCTGTGGCATCGCATACACACATACACACACACACACACACACACACACACACACACACTCCCAGGCCCACTACCTACCATTTACAGGACAGACACTCGGGGATCCAGGACCACCTGACCAGGTGAAGCTGCCTGCATCCTGCACTCTAACACATTTCTGTTGTTGCTTGTCTGTGCTCTTCCGCCTGCCGGGAGTGCCTGCCTGCTCTTGCCTAGAAATATCACATCATCTTCCACACGGTTCAAGCCTTCTCACTCCTCCCCACACGGAGCTGTCCACCACCTCCACAACCTCCATGTCCTCGCACTGTTAGGCACTCTGCACTGGCCAATGCTGGGGACCTCGGAAAGACAGGAGCGCTGTCTCCTCACTATATATTCCCAGCCTACATTGCACATAGCAGACTCCCGATGAAAATGCATTGGAGGAAGATGGGTAGAAAGGGACAGAGAAAATTAATACACATATGTCAATAATTTAGGTACCTATTTTACTTATCAACAGATAACGTCTCAGATATTGGAAGTTCCTGCCCTCGAGGTTATTCCCAGATTCCCCCATCCCAGTCTGAGCAGGAATAAAATAAAAGACCAGAGTAGATAACAATAATAGCAACAACAAGGAAACCCTCAACACAACCCAGCTCAAGCCCCAACCAGGGTAACAATGGGAAGTCTTGTCTTCCTGGAATCTTGTTTCATTTTAGGAGTTTTAGCTCCAAACCTACTTGTAAAGCAAAAGAGGGACTAGGAGAGAAGAGTCAAACCCAGAGATACTGTAAAGGACCTTGATATTAATCTAACTCCCAAATCTGTGAGCTTCCGGGGCTTTACCTTCATATTTTCTGGGCTGCTGAGCCCCACTGATGTCTCATGTTCTCATCTCGCGTTCAGAGAAGCCCATGTGGACTCTGGCAGGCCCTCTTTTCAGGTCAGATGCCATGAACAGCAGAGATAATAGAGATCCCTTTTGCCTCTAGGGGGCGATATGATGGTTCACAAATCATTCTAAAGGCCCAGCTACATCTAACTCTCTATGGTACTCAGTAGGGAAGAAAATAACATGAAATAATAGCAATATGCATGAGCCAAATCAAAGACTTTCCTTCCAAAGATAAAAATGCAAAGGTGTAGTTCCCGATGATTGAAAGCCAAAAAGAATAAACAGTAACATTCCAGATTGGTCTTGATCACTACTAACTGATTTCCAAAACCTCCCCAACACCCTACCATTATAATTTCCTGCTAATTACTACAAGCAATTTTATTAATATACTTTTCAGCCTCATTAAATATTACCTTGGGCCTCACATTAAAAATGATGAGGCTCAGTAATCTTAATGAGCATCCAAGTTTCATCGACCCCTGAAAACCCAGACAACAGAGAACTGAACGCATTGCTGAGCAGCTCTGTTCCCCGGGCATGTGGAAAAGCAGCTTCGGAGACATGAAAGAAATGAAATGTAAAGACCAAAATGAAGCCTGACTTGGGAACACACACGTCTGCCTGGACCTCCTTCAGGTCCTGTCAATTAAGGGCCAAGGGAATTGTTGAAGGGCATTTTGGCTTTATCTCATTGTCCTCTTTCACCTGATGCACACACAGTATCAATCAGCATAATTTTCACAATTATTAAGTCTTTCTTGTGACTTCTGACTCTGACAGGTAGCGCCCCTGGCAATCCAGGGCTGAGCAGACGCAGGCCAGCTGGCAATGAGAGATGCTCACTGCTATAGAAATTAGAAATCCTCAACTTTCTCTGAAATGGTTGCAGAAGGATAGGATAGGCAGTCACCCACCAAAGAAGATACATTTTATTTTTCTCTCCTTCCTGGCATGACCAGAATTGTCTGTATGTCTCAAGCAGCAAGGTAGTCAAGAAAAGAGAGACCAGCTTCCCGGTCCTCAAAGTAAATTATTTATCAGGAGCTGAATTTGCTGCTCTCTTGACTAAACTGTCAAAACCCTCCCATTTCCGACCGCAGTGGTGCTGTGAGGTCCTCATCGTTAATGCCTCCAGGTTAAAGATGAGTGGGTAACGGTGGGGTTGGTTGAACAAACCAGCCCAGATTTACCGAACCTACCTTCAGGCGAGATCTCAGAGAGCGTTTTCAATGTGTCGGAGACTGATCAATTGAGCCCAGTAAAAAAAAAAACATTAAATATTAGAGAGGAGCTTTTTGTATTAACTATTTTAACCCACTTTTGGTAGATAAGAAAACTGAGACACAGAGAGCAGGAATGATTTGTCATGGTTGCATGCGAAGAGTCACACCTAGAACTTGAACTCTTGGATCCCCATCTATCCATTACTCTGCCATCGATATTGTTAGCCTAAAATGGGGTATTTCACTGGGGCGGAGGCAGAAACAGCCAGTCACCAAAGAACTGTGATTCCCCTCTCCCATGGTGTAGCACTGCCTCCAGGATGTGGCTGTCACCGGGAACTACATTTCCCATCCCTCCACCCACTCACATTCCACCCTTCACAAGTGGGTCCTGGCGCATGCATTCTAGTCCAGGAAATGGGAATGGACAAGCCCAATTCCAGGCATGAGCCATGCAAACCTGCTGTCTGGTTCTCCTCCACGCTCTGCCCTCTCCGATGGCTGGATTCAAAGGATTTCAAGGTCCCAAGAGACAGTAGAGGTACAAAATAGATGAGACCTAGGTCTCTGAATTATCTCATGGAATAAAGCATTTTATTTTGTTTATTTTTTGTTATCCCTCACCCAATGATATTTTCCCATAAA
The DNA here is from genome assembly GCA_011751065.1 of Lasiurus cinereus. NCBI lineage: Eukaryota > Metazoa > Chordata > Mammalia > Chiroptera > Vespertilionidae > Lasiurus > Lasiurus cinereus. The sequence continues at coordinate 42,304,295 of JAAGEH010000480.1, read as the reverse complement.
TTTTTAGAGAAAGTAGAAGGGAAGGGGTGAGACAGAGAAAGAGAAACATCGATATGAGAGAGAATTATAGATTAGCTGCCTCCTGCATGTACCCCAACCAGGGCCAGGGGTCAAGCCTGCAACCAAGATATATGCCCTTGACCAGAATTGAACCCATGACCCTTCAGTCCACAGGCCAATACTCTATCCACTGAGCCAAACCATCTATAGCAATAAAGCCTTTGAAAGATGAGTTATATGCCCATGGTCCAAGACTGGCATAAGATATAAAATTTTACAGTGGGTTTGTTTTTTACAATGCTTAGCATTAACCTAACAAATACAACATTTTATAGTTGAAGGGAGGTCCTCAAATACGTCAATCCCAAAAAGAAACCTAGGGCCCATGATAAAATTTTGTTACAACAGTTGGAAAACACTTACAAACCAAATAATTAAAAATAATATTCTACCATTGTGTCAACTTGCTAATAAGATTCAAATGGATTAATTTCTCTGGGACTCTGAAGGGGGAATAAAGCAAACCTTCGTAAAGGTTAGCCTTGAAAACACAGTGAGTCTTGTCACAAAGGAATTTCTTCCTCAAGTGTCCTTCGCCTGATTCCTGTTCATCTTAAGAGTGATGACAAAGCCAACTATGTATACACGCAACAACTTTGATGGCTCTTGGGAGAGGGGAGAGGCCGATCTCAAAAGGTTACTTACTGTCTGATTCCATTTATATAACATTCTTGAAATGAGAAAATTTTAGTGATGGAGAACATTTTAGTGGTTGCAACGGGTTAGAGGGGAAAGAGTGTGACTAGTAAAGCAGTAAGAACCACTCGGGAATTTCTTGGTGCTGATGGAACCACCGTGCTTCCTGCTTGTGGGAATGATCACCTGAATCTACACTTGATAAAATTTCACAGAACCGTCCACCAGAAAGAAGGAGGTGGGGGCCAGGATGGGAGAGAGGAGGAGGGGAGGAGAAGCGGCAGCCTGTCAGAGCGGGTGAAGGCTAAACCAGGTCTACTCATGAGTTAATGTCAGCTCCCGGTTCTGACCATGACCTGTGAGTGTGTAAGGTATTACCTCTGGGAAAACTGGATAACTCTCCATACTATTTTTGCAATGTCATGTGGACCTTGAACTATTTCAAAGTAAAAAGTTAATGTTTTTAACATGATAGTGTAGGCCCTGCATGGGTGGCTCCATTGGTTAGAGCAGCGCTCGCCAACCAGTGGTCCTCGAACCACTGATGGTTCGTTAGATCTGAAAGGTTGGCGACTGCTGGGTTCGAGTGCCATCCTGTGCACCGAAAGTAGTTTGTGCGTTCAATGCCCAGATGGGGTGTGTACAGAGGGCACCCGATCAATATTTCTCACATCAATTTACCTCTCCTTCCCTTTCCTTTCTTTCCCTCCCTTCCGCTATCTTACCCTTTTCTCCCCTCCCTTTCCCTTCCCTTCTCTTTTCTCTTTCTCTCTCTCTCCCTTCCTCACTCTCTAGAAATCAATACAAGCATATCCTTGCGTGAGGATTAAAAAAAAAAAATTAAGGGCTAGTGTAGGGCTCGAACCATGAAGTTCTGAGTCAGGAAATCGGCCTTGTAATTGGGCAACATGAGTGTGATAACTGCAGAGAATTGAGGAGCTAGTTCGTTATAAGACTCTCACTAATTGGATGATTATGTATTTAAAAGTAGTCTTTGTCTTCCTTCTAGAATATAAATGTCCGAGACCAAGTCTGTCCTGTTCCCTGCTCAATGCCTAACCCAAAGACTGGTACACAGAAGGCACTCAGTAAATATCTGTTGCATGAACAAATGAAGGAAGCAACAAGCAAAGAAGGAATGCTGTCCACGTTTTGCAGAGATCTCATGCCCTGCCCTGGGCACACAGCTAGAGGAGGGGTGGCAAGTGGCTGCCAAACATCAGGCTTCTGGAGGGCACAATGGACTTCCAACAGCAACACATGTCTCTCGACAGTTTATATTCCTGCTAGCTGCTTTATCTGGGGAAATAGAATGACTATGACAGAAAGAAAAGAAAGAGCAGAAACAGAAGCGAGTGAGAGTAAAAGCAAAGGGAAGAGAAAGAGACATGAAAGATGTCAAGAGAAAGCAAGACAGAGCAAGGAAGGGAAGGAGCAAGGAGAAAAAGAGAGAAAGGAGGGAGGGAAGAAAGGAGTGGTGGGAACAGAGTAGGACAGAAGGGTGGGAGGGAAGGAAGGAGGGAGAAAAGGAGAAAATCTGCCCCAACCACACAGTGACATTGAACAACAACAACATCCCAATTATCAACAAGATCGCACTCCCTGGACCCAGGGCTTTGCCCTGAAATAGTATTGTCAGGTGAACAATCTGTCATTGAGGAATAAATAGTTCATGCAAGTTGACAAAATGGTCAGCAGTGAGATGTAACCTAAGGGAACTGCGCTCCACAACGCACCATGCTCCAGTTACCAGACCACGGTCCGGGTTCTTTTTATCTTTCCAGAAGGTGCTGCTGTTTGCAATACAATGCGAAATAATGTGAGACACAATATACAGAGACCAAGTGATGTGTTCCAGACACAGTGAAGCTTGTGTGGCAAGCAGATTCCAGTTTGAATTCAGGCTCTGCCACTTTTTTCATTTATGTGATGGTGGGCCAGTTATTCAACTTCTATGAACATCAGCATCCTCGTCTGCAATACTGGAGCAAAAACCCATACTTTGCAAAATTATTGTGAAGATCCAATGGAATAATTCAATGGAACAAATGCCACCAGCATAGTGCCCAGCACACTGACACTTAACTAAAACCTCCCTGCTCTCCCGGAAGCTAGGCACAAGGCAGCATACACTGTATGAGTCCACTCAGCCAAGGTTCTAGAATAGACCAGACGTGCCTGAAAGGAAACAGATTAATTATTGCTTGATGAGTGCAATAAGGGACCTCTCTGGGGGCTGGAAATGTGTTGTACCTTGGTAACGTTGCAGGTTTTACAACTGTTTATGCACTTGTCAAAACTTATGGAACCATATACACTTACAATCTAGGTATTTAAATTATACCTCAATTTTTTTAAATTAGAAAATAAGATATAAATATCTAGATCCTAGAGAGCTAGGTAGCTTAGTAGTTAGATAGCTATAGGGAAAGTAAGGGAGAAAAGGAGGGAAGAAAGGAGGGAGGGAGGGAAGGAGGGAGGGAGGGAGGGAGGGAGGGAGGGAGGGAGAGAAGGAAGGAGGGAGAGAAGAAGGGAGGGAGGATATTAAGTGAAAGTACCAACCAGAGCATGTGGTTTAGGCTAAGGGCGCTCCATGTATGTTTATGAAATTCTAAAATCAAAATGAACCTTCCCACTCTTTCTCCTCCACAGACCACCCACTCAACTGTGGAACAGCTAAAATCCTGAATCCTGGTCCCTGACACTCCCACCCAAGTGGCCAGGCGGATGACCTCTGCCCACCTTCCCCCACAGGACAGAACTCAGAGGTCCTAACCATCAAGCTTTCTCTGATGCCGGGTGAGCATCTTTAAGTCCTTCACGACACTAGTCACACTCCACTGCTCAACATCTCCTTGGAAGGTGAGCCAGATGGGCTGCCAGATGTCGTCTGTTAAGGATGTGTTCCACTCAAGCACCGGACTCTAGGCAGCTCTGTCGCTGTGTCTGCCATCGTGAGCTCCGACCTTGATCTGGAACTCAGTGGCTGCTCCATCTATTGGGCACCTACTAGATGCCCAGCACTGCTTTTGATTTTACACGTTAGCAGTAAATGTTAACATTCTTTCGGGCCTCACAATAAACCCATAAAGAGGTCTATCTTTCCCACTTTACAGTTGAGCGAGCAGAACTCAAGGTACCCCTCGCCCCCAGTTTTTTCAGATCCTATGAAATCCCACCTGCAAATCTGGTCTCCAAATCTTTGTCCCCCCCCCATCGCCAGGAAGACACTGCCACAGCTCAGGAAGGACATCTCTCGCCTAATAGACACAGGACCGGAGCTTGACAGGGAGCCTTGGGTTACAGATGACTGATACACCAAACAACATGGGTAAAGCGTAGAAACACGAGGCTAAACAAAGGAGAGGAACGTGAGAGAGACTGCAGGATTCCATTTCCATGAAGTTCTAGAAAAGACAAATCTAATCCAGAGTGATCAAAACCAGGTCACGGGTCGCCTGGGGCTGCAGGTGAGAACGGATCACAAAGGAGCATGAGGGGAATTCCCGGGTGAGGAAAATATCCTACACCTGGATGCAGGTGGTACTTACAAATAGGTGTGCATATTTGTCAAAATTCAAGCTATAGCTTAAAAGTGTGCATTTTATGAAATGTGAGTCAAGTTGATATTTTTTATGCAAAAAAATAAAATAAAAAATAGAAGAAATGCCTTCGGAATCCACAGCCCTTACTTCGAATCTCGCTTTGCCTCTCTCCCTGGCTGGTGACCGGGAGCAAGCAACTTAACACAACCGAGCTTCGGTTTCAGGCTGCCGTCAGGGCTGGGGATAATACGTGCCAAACACCTGGAAAAAGAGTAGGTCTTCGATAAGTAGCAGCTTCTACTATTACTGTTAATTAATAATAATGAGAAATAATCATCTGAATAATGGATTCAATTCTCTGCTTTGCAGGGTAGATCTCAAACTGCTAAATGCTCCTTGCTATTAGCTCTCACTGAAAACCAACACACGCTCTTTTGTAGCGTGCAATCATTTTAATATTATGCTGGGAAAGATAATCAAGACTGAATACCAAATGGATGTAGATTAAAAAAATTCATGTTTATATGTGAATACTAGAGGGCTGATGCACAAAATTCGTGCAAGAGTGGGCCTTCCTTCCCTTGGTTGCAGCATAGGCTTCCCTCTGGCACCCGGGACCCCGGCTTCCCTCACAGACGTGGCTTCATCTGGAAGGTTGTCCGGAAGGATATCTGGTCTAATTAGCATATTTGGCTTTTATTATTTTAGATTATTATAGATGAGCCATGGAATCTCAGATTGATGCAAACCTGAACACTGCTGACAGTTACCATTTTCTTCTCAAGGAATCAGATTTTCAATTTAAGTAAGTCCGTGGGGAGTTTTCTGCTATATTGTTATCCAGGGTACAATTTCTCTAATAAGGTCACTAAGAAGAAAAAAAGAATCCTTGACTCTATAATCCCTTTGCATTACTTTTTTCCTCCAAGAGTGTCTTTCTCTAGGGATAAGACATAGCAGCATGGCAAATTTCAAATTTGCATAGCAATCTTGTTTGGGTGGTTTTTAAAGCTAAAATCTGTGAGCACATCTCCCTATTTATTGGTCACCTCCTTCCACATCCAGGAAATTGCTTCTGAGAAAACTGTTGGGTTCCATTTAAACTTACAAATAATTTCCCTGGAGCTGGAGCAAAGGTGAATTAGAAAGTGTCCAGATTCCTGACGTGAAATCCGAGTGTGAGATTGCAGAAGATTGAGCAGTCATGTGATTCTATGGGAAATGAGTGAAAGGGACCGTGAGGCAGTGGACTCAATGTTGCAAAGGTGTCAGTCAACCCATCTTTCAGCAAATGCCTCTAACCACGCTTCATTTGGGGATCATCCTTGTCCCACTTTCTCCAGACAAAGAGCCACCTTCCATTGCTAAATGCTGTGCTGATTTGTCCCAGGTGCTCTCAATCTCAGGACAAATCACCTCAAGGTCAAGAGCTGTCTCCCTTTGTCAAAAATCCTTTGGTTCTAATATTGCATAATGGGGAACGGAGGACCTGCTACAGAGGTATAAAAGGCTCCAGAGAAAGAAGGAAGTAGTTATGACCTAGACAGGAGCCACTGAAATAGGACTCCTTAACCCAACAGGAAGCTTTGCAAGTTCCCAGGCATTACGCTCCATCCCAGCCTGAGTCAGGACCTAACAGTACAGGGGTCTCGGGAAGTGAAGATTCACTAGCTCAGTTTCACCTGGACTCTCCAGGATATAAGCTTGGCTAAGGGCATGACAGTTCTCTTTTAGAGTTTGGCTTTCCTTGCATTTACCTATGAGCCAGCTTTTCAAGAAACACAAACAATTTTTCTCTAAAATGACTTCCCTTCTAGGGCAGAGACTTTTACCTGTTCATCCCACCACATTTCTCTTCTTCCTGGGAACATAGTGAGACCACATTTCCCAGAACCACTTGCAGTTAGGCACTTAGAAGCAGGAATGTAACTGAATTCTGGATACTGGCATGTAGACAGGTATAACAAGGACAATTCTTAAGCCTTGCTCCAAAAAAAACCCACCTACACCCCTTACACCCCTTCTTTTCCCACCCACCAACTAAATGGAAAGAATTTACATGAAGCTAGAGGATGGCAAAACCACAATAAGGAAAAATCTTTAGTCCTGTGAAATACAACTCCTCCATCAATCCACACTGGATATGGTGTAGGAAACAAAGTTTTATTGTTTTAAGACAATGAAATGTTAAAGTGGCTTGTTCCAATAGTTAGCTTGTCTTGCCTAACACACCTTCCTCTTATAGACTTATACCCTCAAAAGCTCCACTAAATGATTTCAAATCGAAACACAACAAAAGAATCCAACATCCAGCTAATGCAGGACCAATGTTTCTTGATCAAATGCCACCATCAGTCATCCTGAGAGCTGCTGCTTCGAGCTCTGAACTGTCTCTGGGCATCTTATCCTTTCCTCCACACAACATCAAGTTCAAGTAGGTCTTCTAGAAGTGAAGAGCTGGCAGGAGCTGGCTCGTGTCAAACAGGAAGCCCACATGTCTCGGGCTGCCTCCGGTAACACTTTAATTACCCACCACCTGCTTATCATGAGGTTCTCAGTACAGCTTTTACCACTGTCTCCCAAAGAAAAGGTTAATTGGGAAGTGTCAGGATCCACAAGGCAGGAAAATCCCGGTGGTTGGTTGAGAAAATAGAAGAGGTTATTTCTAGACTCAGACATGGTTCTGGAAGCCAGCATGTATTATCCTGATCCTCTCCTGTCTTCAGTTTACCCTTCCTGTCATGCTGATGTGGCCTGTCTTCATTGCTAAAGATGATCCTTCTACCCACGGTCAAAGGACCTCCAAGCCATGCTCCTGAGGAATCATGCTCTAGACTGGAGGCGCCTCCGAAGAGAGGAATTATCCCCTTTCCTTGTGCATCCCAGCCCCAGAAAGTGCTCTAGTCAGCACTGGCCAACTGCTGTACCAAAGAACAGCAACACTTTGGTAGCCTTAAACAATAAACATTTTCTCTGCACGCATGCAACAGTCCAACATAAATTTACAGACTCAGGCTACTATAGTTGCAGCAAACCCTATAGCTTTAGAGTTTTTGCAGACAAGAGAACAAAAATCCCATGTGGTAGGGATGTCTGGGCCACACCCTACCCACAGAATCCCTTACAGTTAGGCATTGACTTCACCACAGCCATCCACATCCCACTGGCAGAACTCAATACAGGCCCACATCTGACAATAAAGGGTATAGGAATGTATTCTCACTGTGCACCCTCCCCCGCAAAAAAGGAGATGTGGTTTTAGTGACCACATCGTTGTATGTGACCCAGTAGAAGAGAATGTCTCCCAGAAGGCAGTTATCCAGCTTTTGAGGACCTGATCCAACCATCTATCGATAGAAAAATGAAATTTCCCAGAGCTATGCCAAAGAGAAATGTTGTCTTTGCGCTTAAACCAGGATGATGTATGTCACACAAGTTGTCAACAAGGTTATCTGAAAGGGAAAATTCATGTGTGCCTAGCACAGGCCAGGAAGGTCCTGAGACAAAGCCAGCTTGTGTTGCCTCATAGATTCAAGCAGACTCACGGTATCAGACAGACAGGGGGCTCAGACTAGGGGACATCTCAGATGGGGGAACGAAGGGGTCCAGAGAGGCAAAACAATTTGCAGGTTGCACGTCTAGCCAGGAAAGCCAAGAATGGAACTCTGCTCTCCGATTCTATCACCCCAAGTCTGTGTGTCAGTTACGTCTATATCCCTGTATCAACCCAAGTGTGGGCGTTCAAAACAGCAACTAGCCAGAGTATTCTCTCAGACAAAGATTTCTGGAAACCATGCTTCCCATCCTGGCAGTGTGCTCGCTCTTCCAAAGTCTCTCCTTCCAAACTTACATAGACTGCACACGTGGAGGGGCCTGAACGAGGCCCAAGGACGAAGACACACCCCACAGTCTGTATCACCCAGATGGCTTCCTGCTCATGCAAGAAGGACTCAGCTCAGTTTCCTTCTATAAACGCTTCTTTATTTGTCCCCGGAGGCCTTCCTATCACCTGCAGGAGCACTTCTCCGCAAACTCTGTAAAATACAACTCTTTTAAAGGGTATGTTCCAGGCGATGAACTTCTTTCCTTCCATCCTTTAAAATGAGATTAACCCAAGATCACTGCAGAGGCTCCGGGAAAGGCTGCCAATGATAAGTGCTTCTCTAACACATTGTGAGAATTCTCCATCCTAGGAAAGCACGAAAGCCCGAGCTTTGCTCGAAGAAGGACAGCAGACAAACAATTCAGAAGACTTTAGCAACCTGCCATTCAAGCTCTCAGGGTCCGTGAGTCAGCATTTGCTCTCCAGGGTTATCTCTAGCTACTCTCCTTTGTACTCCCAACTAAATCACACTTAGCCCTTCTCCAACCACACTGTCCAGTTGGTTTTCCACCCTCCATCCCCAAGGTCCCCTCTCTCCTGTTTCATCTGAACTGTGGGACATGGCAAAGAGTAGGGGGGAGGGGTTATGAGTGATGTTAGACTTGGATGTCAGAGCAAGATCAAGGCCAGAGAAAGTGATGCAGTGGTGTTGCCATGAGAGAAGAGAGGAGAAAACACTGGGACAAACACAGGAGACATGGGAAGGGTACAACTGGTGGCACCAAATGCTGTACAAGCACAGAGGAGGCACTGATGGAGGAAGAAGAGGAGGACAATGGCGACTAGGGAAAGGGTAACAGTGGAGTTCAAACTCTACCTCTTGTTCTTGGCTTTTCCTCTGAGAAGCTGAGGTTGGTAGATAAGTGAGGCCATGCAAAGCAAAAGTGAGGACGATGCTTAGCATCTAAAAGGAAATAAACTCCAAAGCCGTGAGCTCTGCCCTTCTTTGACCCTCAGCCTCATGCTTAAAAGGGCAGCACAGGCAAACCCCAATACATACTTGGTCCCAACGAGGGCCCTAGGTCCAACGCTGAGCTCACTCCTAAAGCCTAGGATGTCTGTGACAGTGGCATACTCAGTGCTCCCCAGGACCCCTCAGTGAACACGTCGGTCCAGCTGGTGTACTTTATATCGATGTGGCCGCCGCCCAGGGCCTTCTGGCCTCAGCGGCTGCAGCGTGGACAGTGCTATAACTGTTTCTATTTGCAGCAACAAATCCTCTACGGTATTACATTAACTTCAAAATGATGACAAGTGGCGTATTAGAGCAAATTGATTCCTTAGAAACAGAATGAATTTTGCTTGCCATTATTACCATAAGTGGAATCCAAAAAGGCTATAATAAATAACATAACCACCTTCTATTTATTCACCCTTGACTCCCCTTCACAATATTAACTAAAGAGGTAAGCACCGTGGAGGAGGAAGAATTATCTCCAGCATGACAAGGACAGAACTTGGCTGGGGGTGAGGGAGGAGCCTAAGGAGAAGCAGTGAGGTGTCTTTTAGCAAAGGCAAGTTAGTAATGGGTACCGGCTGACTTTTTGAAATCAGAGCTATCCGGGTGTGAAATGGGCTCCCCAGCCATGATTTGGGAGTCCCTCCGCTCTCCAAGGCCGTGATGATGGGTTAGTCAGGTCTGACAGCCTGCTTGATAGCTCCTCCCGTCCAGGAAACGTTGGAGAGCCTTTCTATGTGCATTGGTTATCAGTTGGAAAAGCATCCTACCTTTCCAGGGAAAATGCTCTGGAGAACCAAGCTCCTTGTGAGCTGCTATGGAGAACCCTTCCAGCTAACGTCAGGTCACTATTTGGAAAATATTCACCAGCCCCAGCACAAGCCTCCTTGGAGAAGGTTTAAAAACAAAATGTTTAGCCAAGAAGGGAGTGTACGAGCCAACAGGCAGCCTATGAGAAAATCCGGCCTACAGGTGTATGTCAATGACCCTGCCTGGTTTCTTTGTGTGTGAGGTTTCTTTCAATATTAGAATGTGCTCCCAATCCTGCAAACTTGAGGGATGTGGCAGATGCTGCTGGTGAACTGTCCAGAAGATCTTCGTCACCAGGAGGTGGCCACTGCCCAGCTCACAGTGTCCCCTTCTCTATCAAGAATTGCCTTCAACCTAACAGGGGCTACTTGCCTCCTGGTGACAAAGGGACAAAAGATGAACACAAAGGACAAAAGACCTGCCAAAAACTGTCGCAGGGTGGTACCAAGTTCGGGGAAATTCGTGTTCTGAACCCTCCCACCCCCACCATGGGGTCAGACTGCAGCTGGACATGAGCCACATCCTTGCTTGGTTCCTGTTACTTCTAGTCCTGCCTCGTCCACCTCCAATGCCCTGAGAGCAGTGACTCTCAATGCCCGGTCCCAGACCAACATTAGCATCTCCTGGGCACTGTGAGACCTGCAAATCTCAAGCTCCACTGGAGACTTTCTGAATCAGAAGCTCTGGTGGTGGGGCCCAGCAATTTGTGTGGAAACCAACAGCCCGGTGATGCTTGTATGTGCTAGAGTTTGAGGACCAGAGCCTCAGAGGACACCTCAATTAAATCACTTTCACCTGGGCCCCCATCCCGGGTTCTGCTTGCAGAGAACCAACCCCAAATAGGAACGTTCATGTTTTTAAAATCTGCTCTTTTCAGCTCCTCTTGAAAATTGCATCTTTCCTGCAGGGAAGCAATCAGCTTGACCTGGAAGGGTTGTTGCCCCATTGAAACAGTTGTTGTGCATACTAGCCTGGCCTGTGCCTGTCTGGGCATCTGATCTAGCTCTCCGGCCAATAGGCTCACTGAGATCAGGGCTCGACTCCCTCAGCTCTGTATCCTCACAGGCTGACATGTAGCGGACACTCATCTATTTCTACTGAGTTGAGGTGAACTGAACCAACCCCAACTATTAAATCTGGCCAACATTTCTATTGAGTTGGGGTGAACTGAACCAGCCCTAACTATTAAATCTGGCCAACATTTCTGAGACTCAGAGGCAAAATTCATGCAATTAAGAACCCAAGAAATAATCCCCGCAACAAATTAATATAATGACCTTATAGACATTATAGCTATGCACTGGCTATAATTGTGCAAAGATGTAATATGCAGGAGAAATTGGTTGCTGAATCACCGGATAGTCATCCTAAGCCCTGAAGCCTCCAGATTAATAACCCCTGTAATTTTATCCCAGTCCATGTAATTGCAGGTGCCACCTAGACTCATTTAACATCTAATTCCTCAAAGTGGGTTTGCAGGCCTCTGACACACGGTTCCCATATTCACAATGTCTCTTTAGCCCAGAGGCATTTTTTATTAAAGAACCAAGCTGAATATGAAATAAAACAACACCAAATAAAATACAGCTCCAAACCTGAGCTCCGGAAAAAGAAAAAGTCATTTCCAACTCAGCACTAGCTGGCTGCTGTCAAATTATCCATGTAGAAAATTGTCCAAACTTTTTTACCCAAACTGCATTTGTTTCTGTTTTGAGCCACGTTTCTTTCCAAAATTTTCTTCCTTTCTCTAAAGCTTCTATCTTTAGGAAATATGGAGCCCAAGTTCTATAATTTGCACTTCATTTGAACACTAATGAAAAGAAATGCTCTTCCCCTTCAAACCATTTCCTCAGTCAATTAAACAAATCCTCTAAGTGGAATGTGTGAAGTGATTTGTGTCCAAGAACTTAATTAGTACTTAATTCTGGAATTTGTATCTTCCTAAACCCACATTTTTTTAAGTTTCCATCAAGCTCAAAAACTGGTCCAGGTGTAGTCCCTTGCCATAAGATACTCCTTCGAAAGACGTCAAGAGGAATAAAAGACCATCTGTGTGTTCAAAAAGGCCACAGCCTCCAGCCTTAGATTGCAGGCAGCTTTTTTGCCACCGACTAAGGTCCTTTCAGGCCCACAAAAAGGGAAGGAGCAAACAGCACTTTGCAGAATTATAGTTGTCTTGTTGTAAATGATATCCATGTTCATTGTAGAAACCCCCAGGAAGAGTGAGAGGGGGGATGCAGAATAAGAGTAAAGGAGAACAAGAGTTTCAGCTACCTAAGGGTAACTAACTGCTCTGGACACATGTCCTTTTGTTAAAATGCGGATTGTACAATGGCTCTCTCATACTGTAGATCACACTTAACGTCCATTTCTCTCATTTTCTCCGTAGTACAGTGGTACTTCGAGATACGAGTGCCCTAACATACGAGATTTTTGAGATTCAAGCCGTCGAGCGAGCGATTTTTGCTTTGAAATATGAGCAACAGTTGAGATACGAGTAATCGCACAGATCGGCCGGCTGCACACAACCCACCAGTTTACCGCGACTCAAGCGTCTCATAGTTTCCCACGCCTCAAGGTTACAGAACGAATTAAACTCGTATCTTGAGGTACCACTGTATAACATTTCCTCTATTATTCAAAATTGTTTGCATGTGTCTCTTTCTTATCCCAGGGAAGATGAGGACCTGGGATGTTGCCCTCAGGCCATTCTGGGCTGCTCCTCTGTCTTGCATTCTCAAACCTGGGGGTAGGGGTACAAAAATACCTCATTCTTAACATACAGTATATCTATGATGTTAAGATTCTGTGGGGCAGAAGTAATCAGGGGGTGGGAAGTATCTGAAAGATTCTTTAGAAAGGGGGGTGGATCATGAAAGAAAGGTTTGGGAACTGCAACAGATAACTTATAACGGAATTGACTTAACCAATCCTTTTAATAAAATCCTGCCAACACACACTTAAAAGTCTGCTAAATAAAAGCAAAAACTAAACATAAATCTGTAACGTCTGTTAGTGACCATATGTTCTTTGTCCCAGCAATCTGAGTCTTGAAAGCAGGGGAAACGCAATGGCTCTACTTGTTGGCAATCACAATCACAATCGTGCCCACCGTTTCTTCCACTCTGCAGAAAAGGAAGTAACACGAATAAGCCCTCTGCCCTCCTCAGCAGAGCACCACGTAGACAGTCCTCTCTTCACCCTCCCCCCCCAAACTTCTGGGAAGTCACTCTCAGAATGTTCTAGAACTTGAGTTTCTCCACCTGTAGAAAGAGACTTCTAATGGGTTTCTAACTCGGGTGTGCCATGCTAAGCTTCCATGTAATCAAGCAGTTAAGTGTTCAGGTTCACGGGTCAAACACCAGGCTGTCAGAAGAGATGGAAGAACGGCGTTCCTCCCTCCACTCTCCTGCCACACGGCGGAGGCAGCCCCGCTGAGGTGCCGCCCACAGGGCCAATGCTTTCCAGAAAGGATGTGCTGGCTCCCACTCCGAAAGCACACATTTCACGCTGCCCCTTCCCCTCTGGAGAGAGCCCAGCGTGGATGCAGAAGATGTATATCACCCTGAAAGAACACCATTTGTTTTTCGCCAGGCCTTTGCCCTGCTTTGAGCACTCAACAACGGAGATGGATGAGCATCCTAAGACCACTGTCTAATGAAAAGAAGGTTTTCAGAACTGGAGCCCTCGTGGGATTCCGCACCAAAGGCTGAGCATCCCGAAGCTGAAAGAACAGGCATACTTTAGCAGGTAGCCTTGGATGGCACCGCTTCGGGTGCAGATGGCCCGCCCTGTCTTTCCCCATCTGTCTGGCACCGAGAAGGGAGCTCTGTGGAGACCCACACCCAGATGTGGGGAGCTCAGCAAGGGCTGGAAGAAGCGCTTGCAAAGGCAGGATGGCTGGCGGCATTTCCGCGTCCTGGTGCATTATGCCCCAGGCTATGTTCCGCTACACATTTGTCAGGCTCCGTCCCACAGGTTGCTGCATCTCCATGAGGAAGTCGGGATTCCTGTGCCCGTGTGCCCGGCAGCCTCCCAGGTGAAACATGCTGTCCAACTGGAAATCCTTCTTCTTTCACCTGAACTCTCCGATTTAAAGGTGAAGTCAGAATAAGTCCACCCCAGCGTTGGCCAGCACGTCGTCTGTTGGACAGCATGCTGTCCCCACTCCACACACGTCTCCATTCTCTGACTCACCTAGGCCCTTCCCCTGACTAATCTACACCCACACTGTGGGCTAGATCTTCCTGGACCAAGCAAGACCTGAGGGCAAGTACAATCTGAAATGGAAAGCTCGTCTCCGGATGTGGAAGAGGAAGTAAATGTGCAGAATCTGAAACGCTCGCCGAACAGGTGCACGCACAGTTAGGGTGTCGCCGTCCTTTGCGGAATCAGTAATGAGAGCTTCATGCTCGCTTGCAAAGCGAGAAACGTGAGTTCCCGGGGCTGGAAAGATTGAAAGCCCATTTTCACTACCAGAACTCCAGAAACCCATACATTGCAGAGTTGAGGAACCTCTGGTCAGAGGCTTAATTTCATCTCAGCAAGTTTCTAAACATGCATGTCTATCAGGGACCTTAACTCAATGTGGAAAAATCATTTCCACAATTGTAAATGGGAAAAGACAATAACTGAGGGGTGTTATTTTTAGCCTATTGGTGACAGCAGTGTAACTAAATTCGTTCTCTTGTTGGGGGGGAGGGCACATCTTTTCCTTTTTCCAAGAGAAGCCCCACCTCCTGGCTCCCGCAGGACTGCCAGGGTCCGGTGCTGATTCCTGGGGTCCAGCATCCATTCTCTGACTCACCTGGGAGACCATGTCTTAACTCTGCACAACATGAAATTAAAACAAAGATTATCATGTGAGATATTTAACAGGATTCCACCTTATTTTCCTTATTTTCCAAAAGAAACACACACACACACACACCACTCTCAGAAAAGAACACTAATGAGCCTGCTTTTTATTTTGATGTGGTCTTCAGCTGACCTTTTACTGTAAATGCGTGGTCCTTAATTGGAGGAGAGAAAAATAGTCCTAAGTTTCTTCTAGGATCCCCGAAACAGTTTCCAAAGGATACATTCCAGCCCAGAACGCTGGAGTTATCTGCTCCTTGAGACTAAGAGAAAGCAAACACCCAGAGCTTCCACCACCACCACCTCCATACTCTCTTCCCTTCACTCCCTGGTGGTGTCACCTGAGACACAGGTCGCGGGACAATTTCTTTCCTCTCTTTCCCTCACCTCCCACAATGCCACACAAGTCTCCATGAGCATACCTCCCAAGCATTTCTCCACACCAGGCCTTCCTTTCCTCTCCTCCTCAAGCCATAGCCTTCACTCAGGTCCTTTGGGCATCTCAGCGGATTCCCAGCCAGCCTCCCAAGGGGACTCCTGGTTCTCCTTCCTGTGCCCCCTGTGGTGGTTCTAAACCACGTATGAGATCACATCAACTCCTGCCGGGGAAATATGGGCTGGACTCCCCCTGTCCGAGGGTGAGGTTCAGAACGCCAGGCACGACTCTCATAGCTAGTGTGGTCCGCCCCCACCCCACCTTGTGATTCCATCTCTACTCAATGAATGGTAAGGTTCAGTGGAACTTTTCTCAATGAATAAAAGGACTGCAAAATAATAACAGCAATCACCACAAAACGCTTACTCTGAGAAGCACCAAATGACTTGTATGCACTGTCTCACTTCATCTTTTCAACAGCAAGAAGACAGGTATTACCAGTCACCCTATTTATCAGGCAGGAGATGACACACAACCCATGAAGAGGTACAGGCAGACGTTCGACCCCAGAAGAGGTGATAGGGCCCAAGTCGTTCCCTACTATCCCACACTGCCTCCCACACTATCATCACTGATGGGCTAAGGGACCTGGAGCTGGTGGTATGGAGCAAAACTTCACTGTAAACACCCACGAGGGACTGGTCCTGACACCCACTTCAGCTAAACCTCCTAAATGTGCGAGAGGGAGCTCCTTGCCGACACAGAGTTCAGCTCTGAGAGGGTCCAGAGGACATTAGGAAGTGTGAGTTCTGACTACAGTGGAGGTGCCCAGGCATGCAATCTAAAACTCACCCACTTCGGTGATCCTTCCCAACCGTCCCTGAGCATGTGCAGAGGGCGGAGGAGATACCGAAGGATCCCATCTGCCAGCATCCTGTCTGATGGGTCCATGCTCACCAGACACCATCTTACCCATGTTGGCTTTTGGTGTTGAGACACCGACAGAAGTGAGACTGTAAGAGGCCGTGGACCCCATGGCCTTTGCCCATACTGCTCTCTCTTCCTGGACTGCTCCTCCCTCTTCACACCTCCTTTCTTTGTTCTCTGTATTTTCTTAGCTCAGCTAGAACATAGAGTAAATGCTCAATTATCTTTGTTGAATAAATGAATTTATGAATGAATGAATACGACTTTTACTCTCCCTGACAGTTATATTTGTCACTAAAACCCAGTGCATAAAATTCGTGCATGGGCGGGGGGGGGGATTCCCTCAGCCCAGCCTGCTCCCTCTCCAATCTAGGACCCCTTGAGGGATGTCTGACTGCCCCTTTAGGCCCTATCCAGGTAGGATTGGGCCTAAATGGGCAGTCGGACATCCCTCTCACAATCCAATACTGCTGGCTCCCAACTGCTCACCTGCCTGCCTTCCTGATTGCCCCTAACCACTTCTGTCTGCCAGTGTGATCACCCCCTAACCACTCCCCTGCCAACCTGATTTATGCCTAACTGTTCCCCTGCCAGCCTGTTTGGCCCGATCGCCCCCAACTTCCCTTCTCTGCCAGCCTAGTCACCCCTAACTGCCCTCTCCTGCAGGCTTGATTGTCCCCAACTGCCCTCCCTTTCAGGCCTGGTCCCTCCCTTGCTGGCCAACTTGTGGCAGCCATCTTGTGTCCACATGGGGGCAGTCATTTTGACCAGATGGGGGCAGCCATCGTGTGTGTTGTAGTGAAGGTCAGTTTGCCTATTTTTCTTTTATTAGATAGGATTAGATAGGGTAGAGGTCTGGTGCACAGGTGGAGGCTGGCTGGTTTGCCCTGAAGGATGTCCTGGATCAAGATGGGTGTTCCCTTGGGGTATGGGACAGCCTGGGTTAGGGGCCTGTGGTAGTTTGCAGGCTGGCCACACCTCCTGGAGACCCAAGCAGAGGCCCTGGGATCTGGGATTTATTTATCTTCTATAATTGAAACTTTGTAGCCTTGAGTGAAAACCAAGGCAGGCCAGAGCAGGCAGAAAGCTTTGCTTCCTCCAAGCCTCCTGCTCTCTCCGTGGCCATAGCCATCTTGGTTGGGTTAATTTGCATACTTGCTCCTGATTGGCTGGTGGGCATGGCTTGTGGGTATAGTGGAGATATGGTTGATTTGCATATCACTCTTTTATTAGATAGTATTATGAATTAATAAGTTGAGCACCTGGCTTGAGCACCAGTGTCTTGTGCTCTTGGTCAGGGACCAATCTGCCTGACACTGATCCCTGAGAGGCCCCGAGTCCATGAGACTGAGGGCCTGGGAAGAGGAGGAGTCGAACCACCAAGGCCCAGCTTAGGCACTCGAGCAGCCTTCCTCTCTAACCTTCCATCTCATCTCGAGCACCCAGGAAGTTCAGTGGCAGTCACCACATCACCCACAGACAGTACAATCCACACATAAAATGTGGCATGATGGCTTCTGTTTCCTGCATATTCACTCTCTAAAGTAAAATAACACATGCAAGGTGGAGGGAGGGGGGCTTGGAGGGAGCCGTGAACAACAAATGCCTTGTGAAAAAGAACAAACATCTAACGTAGGCCCCTTCCACTTAGGGATGATAAAAGCAACATACCATGTTGACATAAACTGGAAGCGGGCTGCCCCTTTAAAAACATAACCATCAATCTGTTGTTAAGCCCACACACCCCGTTGCAGTATTAATCACACTCTTCTGGCATGAGGATCCATTTCCCAATAACATTTGAGTGGCAGAGAAAAGGCAGAGCCAACAATCGGGAAATAAACTACACTTCCAAATGATAGAAGGAAAGCTGCTCTTCTCGCTGGCGGCTCTCGCGCCACTCTGCTGCTAGCACCAGACACACATGAACACACGTGC
This sequence comes from Lasiurus cinereus, assembly GCA_011751065.1. Taxonomy (NCBI): domain Eukaryota; kingdom Metazoa; phylum Chordata; class Mammalia; order Chiroptera; family Vespertilionidae; genus Lasiurus; species Lasiurus cinereus. The sequence continues at coordinate 42,286,305 of JAAGEH010000480.1, read as the reverse complement.
CACTCTGCTTTCCCCACGTCGTATTTCCGTCATTGCAGAGTGCTCAGCAGCTCGCTCCGGGCTTGTTTTTCACTCTGTGCCATTTCTGTGCACTTTGAACACAGACCTCCCTAAAAATTAAGAGTTCCTTCTTAAGCACACTGCCATCTCCAGTCTCTTGCTCATGGCTTCCTTCTCGCCCTCTCCCTCCTCCTCCTCTCTCATCTATCAGTAGTCGAGAACTAACCGGCTAAGTGGCATTTGTGTTCTGCCTCACCTCCTAAAGCAGTGGTTTTCAACCTTTCTAATGCCACAACCCTTTAATACGGTTCCTCATGTTGTGGTGACCCCCTCCCAACCATAAAATTATTTTCATTTTGCTATTTCATAACTGTTTTCTCCTGTTAATGAATCATCATACAAACATCTGTGTTTTCCGAGGGTCTTAGGCGACCCTGCTAGCGGTTCTCAACCTGTGGAAAACAGGTCGCAGCATCAGAAAGGGTGAGAACCACTGTCCTAAACAGTCAACTCCTGGGAGGTGGACTCCAAAACTTATTTCTCTCTTATGTTCCCCATTGCCTGGCACAAAGCAAACATCCAATTAATGCTTAGCAAATAGGGGTGTATTCACTGTAAGGGATAAATTTCTCATCAATGATGCAGACTTGGAAATCCGTGAACTAGAATGTCACTTAGAATAATTCACTAGAATGTCCAAGCGACTGACTCTCAGATGCCAAACTCACATCAGAGAGAGTAGAAATCCCCACATTTTTCTGTTCTTTTCCCTTAATTAGCTATTTATGAGTAATTTTCCTTCCATACAGATGTGAAGATCTGTTTGACCAACTATCTCTAGAAATGCTGTGATGTTACTATAGCTACATTAAGTTTATAGATTAACTTGACAATATTAAGTCTTCCTTTCTATCCATAAATATAGTCTACCTCTCCACTTATTAAGGCTTTCTTTCATACCCTTTAGAGTTTCTTCAGTTAAATCTTATGCATTCTTTGAGTACATTAATCCCTAGATACATTGTATATATTGTTTTTAAAAATATATTTTTTATTGATCTCAAAGAGAGAAAGGGAGAGGGAGAGATAGAAATATCCATGAGAATCATCCATCAGCTGCTCCCTGCATGTCCCCTACTTGGGATCAAGCCCACAAAGTAAGCATATGCCTGACCTGGAATCAAACCATCACCTCGTGGTTCACGGGTTGATGCTCAACCACTGAGCCACAGCAGCTGGGCACTATTGCTTTTTTTGAATGATATCTTCAAATACATTTTCTAAGTTTATTATTCTAATGCAGAGGAAAATTGATATTTGTATGTGTATATTATCTGACACATTATTGTAAATTATTGAACTCACTACTTCTGGTGGTTAGAATAATTATTTTTTCTTCAAGTAAATGGTATTATATGAAAATAAGGACAATATGTCTTTTCCCTTCCAGTCCTTATGACTCTCTTTTGCTCTGTTTTACTGCCTTATCCAAAACCTTGTTCAATATGCAGTAGCAATAGCGACGGGTATCCTTTCTCCTTTCTAACCTTGAAGAAGAATGTTTCTAAAACATCCATTTAACATAATGTTTGCAACAGGCTTTTTGGAGGAAATCCTTTATCAGATTAAGGGCTTCCTTTCCATACAAATTGTATTGCTATTCCCAATTATTTGCTGCCTCTGGATCTTTTCCTTAGGGCAAACTATCGATCCCATCACCCTGACATCAGGCTTGGCCATGTGACTTTCTCTGAGCAATGGATTTTAAAAGAGGTGATCTCCACAGATGACACATAGGACCACCATCCGGTGCTTCCAGCATTCTTTCTCCTCTGTTACTGGCTTACCACATCCCAGAGAGGGGCTGCTTCTCCAGCCTGGATTCCAGAATGAAGAACAAACAGCAAAGACACAGCCTACTTACAGCCAACATGTAACATGAACCAGAAATCAACCTCTGTGGTCATAAGCCACTAACATTTGTGAGCATAACCTAGCAAAAAGTTGATTGATGTACCTTATCTATTCCTATTTTTCTCTGGGCTTTTGTCATAAATAGGTGCCTTTTCTATATCCTTTGAGGTTATCATATGGTTATTCTCCTTCATTCTGTTCAATGTAATGACTTACGCTGATGGGTTTTCTGAGGTTAAATCAGTGACAGACTTTAGCTCTCCCTTCTACTGTCACTGGGAGATGGCTGGAAACACATGCCAGCATGCAGAGTGGCCATGGGACTAGCCCTCATCAGTAGAGTGGGAGCAGAAAGTCTATGCATCACTTAGTGGCCCAGAGCTCTTGCAGAGATTCTCCACATTCTTTCTTGGACTCTGGGTCCTTAGTGAGTACTTGAACCACAGATGGAAAGAGCAGGTCCTTGAATCACCACCACATGAGCCACCTGCCAAATGCTCTTCCACTTTGCCAGCAAGAAATAAACCTCTGTGCATAAGGGAGCTTATTTGTTAGAGCAACTAATGTTACTAATACACTACCCTTGCACTTCCAAGGATAAATCCAATCACATATGGTCTTTAGGTGTTGTTGTTAATCACCTTCACAAGAGTTTATTTTTTCCATTGATTTTTAGAGAAAGTGGAAGGGAGGGAGGGGGCAGAGAGACAGAAACATTGATATGAGAGAGACACATTGATTGGTTGCCTCCTGCATGCCCCAACCAGGACAGGGAGCAAACCTGCAATCCAGGTAAGGCCTCTGACTGGGATTCAAACCCACAACCCCTCAGTGCTCAGTCCGGCTCTCTAACCTAACTGAGCAACACCGGTGGGGCCATATACAATTTTTTAATATGATACTGGATTTAGAATCTTAACATTTTATTTCAGATTTTAACTGAAACTGACTTTTAATTTCTCTTCTCTGGTGCTATCTTCATTCAGTTTTGATATTGAGGACATAAATTTGATATTAAGCTTTACAAAACAACAAGAAAAGCTTTCCCTTTTTCTCTGTAACAACTTGTACAAGGCAGGGACTAGAGATTCATACAAAACTGTGTGGGCCTAATGATTTTTGGAGGAGGAAGAAATTTTCATCACTATTTCAATTTCTTCAGCAGTGATTGTTCTACTCAAGTTTTCCATTTATCAATTGTCTGCCTTTGGATCCTTATATTTTTTCCATAAAGCTACTCATTTCATATGGTATTTCACATTTATTTGTGTACCGTTGTTCATCCAATTCACTTAGGATATCTAATTTGTTTCTCTATCAGTAGTTATCTTATAAGCACCTTCTCTCTTCTTATCCTTGATAAGTGTCACTAGAGACTTGTCCGTATTCCTAATCTTTTCAAAAAACTAATGTTTGTTTTTTGTGAAGTGTTGCTATTTTTTCCATCCCCCTTTTATTAAATTCTACCATATTTTGTTCTTTCAATCCTTCTGACTTCATTGGGTCAGAAAACATGGTCTAAATAATGTCAATTCTAAGAAATCTGAGACTGGCTTTCTGGTCTATAATATGATCCATGTTTGTGAAAATTCCATATATGCTCAAAAATAATACACATTTAATATTTTTCTGGGTGCAAGCTTATTAACCATGTTATTCAAATATTTTACAGTCTTGCTTGTTATTGTCTGTTTGATATTTCCAAGAATATTAAAATCCCTACCTACAATGGTAAATTTAGCTATTGTATTACTATAATTCTGCCAATTAGTTCTTTATATATTTTGAGGCTGTATTGTTGGTTATGTTTGTTCATGGCTATTATACCTTCTTGGAATGTTGTGGTATTATGGCATTTCCAGAATAAATCATCACTTTTCATCTCTTTTCATGTTGTTCACCTTAAATTCTATTTCACATGATATAGAAATTGCTTGCTGTGTGATATTTTGGTTATTTTCCTGGAATGCCATTTTTACCTTTGTATTTTCAACTTCGCTTTATGCTTTTGTTTATGTGATTCCCTTAGGACCATGTATTACTGAATCTTTTTATTCACCCAGTCTAAGAGCTCTTGTATCTATCCTTTTTCTTTCTTCCTTCCTTTCTTTCTGTCTTTCCTTCTTTCTTTCTTTCTTTATGTTGATTTTAGAGAGAGAAGAAAGGAAGGTGAGGGGAAGAGACAGACTTTGATTTGTTGTTCCATTCATCTGGTTTTTTTATTTAATAAATCTTTATTGTTCAGATTATTATAATTGTTCCTCTTTCCCCCCCCATAGCTCCCCCTCTACCTGACTCCCACCCCTCCCTCTGCCCTTTCCTTCCCCCACATTGTCCTCATCCATAGGTGTATGATTTTTGTCCAGTCTCTCCCTGCACCCTTTTCCCCCCTGAGAATTGTCAGTCCACTCCCTTTCTATGTCCCTGATTCCATTATATTCAATAGTTTATTCTGCTCATCAGGTTTTTCATTCACTTGATTTTTAGATTCACTTGTTGATAGATATGTATTTGTTGTTCATAATTTTTATCTTTACCTTCTTCTTCTTCTTCCTCTTCTTAAAGAGTACCTTTCAGCATTTCATATAATACTGGTTTGGTGTTGATGAGCTCCTTTAGTTTTTTCTTATCTGTGAAGCTCTTTATCTAACCTTCAATTCTGAATGATAGCTTTGCTGGGTAATCTTGGTTGTAGGTTCTTGCTATTCATCACTTTGAATATTTCTTGCCACTCTCTTCTAGCCTGCATAGTTTCTGTTGAGAAATCAGCTGACAATTGTATAGGTGCTCCCTTGTAGGTAATTAACTGTTTTTCTCTTTCCACTTTTAATATTCTCTCTTTATCTTTTGCTCTTGGCATTTTAATTATGATGTGTCTTGGTGTGGTTCTCTTTAGAATGCTTTTTGTTTGTGGTTCTCTGTGCTTCCCGGACTTGTAAGTCTATTTCTTTCACCAGGTGGGGGAAGTTTTCTGTCATTATTTCTTCAAATAGGTTTTCAGTGTCTTGCTCTCTCTCTTCTTCTGGCATCCCCACAATTCTGATGTTCGTATGCTTGAAGTTGTCCCAGAGACTCCTTACATTATCTTCCAATTTTTGGATTCTTTTTTTTCTTTGTGCTTTTCCAGAGTGTTTTCTGCTTCTTTGTATTTCAAACCTTTGACTTGATTCTTGCATTCCTCTAGTCTGCTGTTAGGTCTCTGAATAATATTTTTTATTTCAGTTACTGTATGTTTAATTTCTAGTTGGTCCTTTTTCATCTCTAGTTGGTCCTTTATCATCTCCTTTTGAGTCTCACTAAACTAATCCATCTTTGCTAGGAAATTCTTAAAAAACCTTATAACTGTGGTTTTGAACTCTATATCCAGTTGTTTGTTTTCTTCGATTTCTTTTGTTTGTGATCTGTTCCTTTGTCTCCACATTTCGCTGCTTCCCTGAGTTGGTAGAGTACCTTTGTGTGCTACGTGTCCTATATGGCCCAGTACCTTCACCTCCCCAGTTACCTGAAGTGGATTCTCTTGGTATACCCTTTGTAGACTGTGTGTACAGCCTTGTTGTAGTTACATGTTGACTATTATTGGTATCACTGGGGGGAATTGACCTCCAAGCCAATTGGTTGTGAGGATCAGCTGTGTCTACGCCAGGAGAACTTCTGTGCTGGAGTCAGCCTTATGATACAAGACCTGCAAAATTGCAAAAGCCTCCATGTTTAGCTTGGATGGGGCAGAGTCTCAGGACTGAGCAGACAGCCTTGGCTTCCTGTAAGCCCTGTCCTACATGGTTCCTGGGTCTCAGTGTCTCTCAGCAATTGCTACAGCCCTCTCTGTGTGCACTCATTCTTGCACACCTCCAGACCTCTGTCTTTCCAGCTTTCCTGAGTTTCTATGTGCTCCAGGGACCCATGCGAGTCTGTGTCCCCAAGGTCTTTCCCAAAACTGGGGTTCAGTGCAGTCAGAGCTAGATTTCAGCACAGTTGGGAGGTTCTGTCTTCCTCCCACTAGAGAAAGCCAGCAGCACAATCAGCAAGTGGTCAGCCCTCTGTGTGCACACTTGCGCTTGTGTGCCTCCAGACTTAGGGGAGCTCTTCGCAGCTCCCCTAAGTTTCTGTGCACTGCTCCCTTTTCACAACAGTCCAGACTCCCTCCATATGAATCTCGCCTGAAACTGGGGTGCAGTACAGTCGGATCTGGGGTTCAGTGCAATCAGAACTGGGGTTCAGTGCAGTCAGGAGTTTCTATCTTTCTCCCGTTAGAGGAAGCCAGCCAGAAACTCCGTGGCTCATCCACTCCATGCACGTGTCTCCGTACCTCAGCTTTTTGCAGCTCCTCTGCGTCTCCGTGAGCCCCTCTCTTTCTTTCTAGTAGTAGAATTACCAGCTTTCCTGTGGTTTTGGATGATGTCCATTCTATCTTTTAGCTGTAGTTTTGAAACTGTTGTGTGAGGCAGCAGTTTAGGTGTTCACCTAATCTGCCATCTTGGTTTCTCCCTACTGATGCATTCATCTGTTGACTCTCCTATGTGCCCTGACCAGGATTGAACCCGAAACCTTGGGTTCAGATGACACTCTAACCAACTGAGCTACCCAGCAAGGACCAGAGCTTAATCAGTGAGATCAACCTATTTATACTGTCTTCATTGATACTGTAGGATTGATTTCTTCATCCTATTTTGTGTTTTCCATTTGCTATAATATATTTTCTTCCTAGTTTCCTATCTCTTGCTTAATCGATCAAATTTTCTTGGTGTGTTTTTCTTTCCTACTTTTAATTTGAAACCTATAAAATATGTTTCATGGTTGTCCCTAACTTACAAAAGTAAGACCCATATTACTGCTTGTTTTATCCTCAGTAGCTGACTGTTCTCCATGACCATGTCTTCCACAGAACTGCTTTCCCCACTTCTGACTATTCACAGAGACTCACAGACACTTCATGCCATGCTGGTGCTGTCTGGAAATTTAGTTCTGGGACGGTTATGAATCTCTGCCAGTTTTTCCTGGCATTTAGGGTACACTGAGCAGTCCATGCTTTGTTTATCACATTGACTAGAACCAGAATTCTCCTTTATTATTATTTTGGGTAGAGCAATGAAGATTTGTGCATCTATGAAATGTTCTTATTTTAATAGCTTTATCTAGGTATAATTTTCAGTGTATGATTCAATAGTTATTATGATGCTTACAGAGTTGCACAACCATCAGTGTAGTTTTAAACATTTCCATAACCCCAAAAATATCCCTTATGCCTCTTTGTAGTCAAACCCTATTTCTAACTACAGCCCAAGACAACCACTAACCTACTTTCGGACTCTACTAATTTTCTGTTTTCTGAACATGTCCTAGAAATGCAATTATCTGATATGTGGTCTTTTCTGCCCAGCTTCATTCACTCGGCAGTGTCTTTGCTGTTCATTCATATTGCTGCATGTATTAGCACTTGAATGTATAGTAAGGATGGGCCACATTCCCATCTTCCATTCCCCAGTTTCTGGACATTTGAGCTACTTCCGGTTTGTTGGCTATTTTAAATAATGTTTCTATGAAATTTTTCTGTGCACACGAGTTTCATTTCTCTTAGGTAGCTGCCTAGGAGTAAATTGCTGGGCCACATGAAAAATTTATGTTTAATTTACTATTCTAAGAAACAGCCAAACTGTGTTTCCCAGGTGGCTATGCCATTTTAACATACCAACCAGCCACGTATGAGGGTTCCAGTTTCTCCACATCTTTGCCAGTACTTACTTTTATGTCTTTTTTATTATACTCACTGTAATAGAAACATTTATTGGTTTTATAACCAGAAAAAAATAGGCAATTAAATGAGTATATGAAAATTGTGTCTATGTCCTATGATCTTAATGAAATTAGGGGGAGGGGGAAGAGCAAAAGTATACAAGGAAACACACCAAAATTATAAACACACCCCCTTCCAGATGATAGAATTAAGGTTGTTTCTTCTTTCTACCTTCCTGTATCTTTTCTTTTTGATAAGAAATAGATCTTTACTTTGATAATGGGGAGAAAAAAGCATCATTTTTATAAAATAACTAGTGGTCTGGTGCACGAAATTTGTGCACATTAAAAGGGAATTAATTATCTATAATAGAAGTGTCAGAGATGAAAGGAAATTAGTAAAATGTATATGAAAATCTCCCTCCTGTCAGAGTCTGAGGCACACCATGGAACCCAGAGTCAAGTCCCCATTCACCCATGAGTGCCTCGAAATCCTGTAAGACCTAGATCCTGCCAGCCTCACCCCTGTCAAGCCCCACAGGGCAGGGGAGGGAGGTCGCAGCCTCAAGTCCCCCATCAAGCCCTGCCAGGTGGAGGGTGCAGCCTCAGATCTCCTGGCCCAGCAGAGGGCGTGGCCTCAGGTTCCCTGTTAAGCCCTGCAAGGCGGGGGGCACAGCCTCAGGTTCCCTGGCCCGACCTCAGGTCCCCAGCCCCAGTGAGAGGCCATGAAGGCATGATGACCATTTGCATATTAGCTCTTCATTATAAAGGGTAAGTAAGTTGAGGTGTTTTACAGGTACTATAACCTTATTTTTCTTACCTCAACATTTCCCGACAGTGACAATTAAATATTCAATTTCCCTCCAGTCTCCGGATTGACTCTCAGAGCAACCATCGGTTTTACTAAGTTCCAGAGAAGCACAGAGCATCCCGGGCCCTCTCTCAAGTCAGCAAAGGGGCCTGTGTACACACAGCTGCCGCCACCCATTCCACCGTGCTTTCTGAAGCAGCAGCAGGACCCGGACCTTGGCTCCTCATGCATCTCCCTCCTTGAGGAGCCTCCTGGGATTGCCCAGGCTCTCCCCATCCACATCTGGCTCTTACCCCAAACTCTGCAAGACGCACGGTATGCAAGTAGTTCTATGTTCAGCTGGTGATCCCAGAAGCCACCTCTTCATGCATAACTTTAAATGCTACATGGCTAGTACATAAGCCAGGAATCTTGCTGAAGCCACTCATCCAACAAGGAGTAACTGAGCACCAACTATGCAGGAGGCACCTTGCCGCACTTCCTTCCATTTACAACCTAATAATAAGCCATGCACCTTTCAACGAACAGGGCACAAAGAATTGTAAAGAACAAACACACAGAGAGTTTATAAGAGATCAGAAAAGGATTCCTTCTTTTTCTAGCCAAGAAATGAAAAACATTGCTAGGGAGAAGTCATCGGAGAGTTTGGGGTGTCTGCTGAATATGGAACCCAGAGGTCCCAGAATGACAGGATGCCCCATGACAAGTACTGAAGGAGCAACACCGAGGGAAGAGCTCAGCTTCCCTGCACCCCGTCTCCCTCTCAGATGCTCCTCCCTCGCTCTTCATCCCCGGTTACCAGCAAGTGTCTGCCTCCCTCCAGACAACTGTACAAAAGCCAGCTCCCCTGCTTTCCCAGGATGCCTTAGGCCAGCGGTCGGCAAACTCATTAGTCAACAGGGCCAAAATATCCACAGTACAACGATTGAAATTTCTTTTGAGAGCCCAATTTTTTTAACTTAAACTTCTTCTAACACCACTTCTTCAAAAGAGACTCGTCCAGGCCGTGGTGTTTTGTGGAAGAGCCACACTTAAGGAGCCAAAGAGCTGCATGTGGCTCACAGTTTGCCAACCACAGCCTTAGGCAACCAAATAAGAAAGCCAAATAAGCCAGGCAAGAGCTCTCTAATTCAACTTGTCCAAAACAAGACCCCTCCCTCAAAAAATACCACTAGAGCTGTGTTTATACCATAACATAGCACTTATAAGCTCAACATCCTTTGAAGAATAAAACATTTCACCAAAAATAAAAGCATTTTAACTGCACATCATATGCCATCTTTTTATGCTAAAGCTCATACTTTGCTGAATAATTTCAGAAATGTCTTTAACATCAAGAACCAAAGTAAAGCCTTCAAGTAGAGGGGACTGTGTTTTCTGACCTGATGAATAACTTGTGCTCATCATAGGGAGTAATCCAAGCCACTAAGCATGAAGCACTAATTTTCAAAAGACCCTAAAAATAATAAAGTACATTCAACCTTAAAACCATTCTGAACGTAATCTCTTCCTTTGAGGATTCAGAATGCCTGGAAACTCTTTAAATTTGTGAATAAGGACCACAAGGCTGTCACTTCATACAAAGGTACTCACTAAAACCCAGCAGGCTTAGGGCTTACTAATCCTTCTGTTCCAAGCCGAAAAGAACTGTTCTTCTAACAGTAAATGTAGATAAATGCGCCAGAACGAGGTATGGGAGATGTGCCTATTAAGGAATGTTTCTGGTCCTATTTTAATTTCTCCCAGGTTTATTGCATATAGCAAAATTCACTCTCTATAGGTATGTAGGTCTGTGAGTTTTGAGTGGCAAACTTGTACAGTACTGCAAGCACCACTCCCATCAAGGTATAGAATATTTTCATCATCCCCCCAAATTCCTTCATATCCTGATATGAGCCCTTTCCCCTTCCCCTGGTCCCTGGCAACCATGGACTCAATTTCTGTTCCCAGAGTGTTTGTTGCCTTTTCCAGAATGTCATTCGTGTGTGTGTGTGTGTGTGTGTGTGTGTGTGTGTGTGTGTAATCATGCGGTAATACAGCTTTTGAGTCTGGTTCCTTTCACTTAGTCTATCCATACTGTTGCACTGATTTTGTTCTTTTTTAAATAAAGCAAAACTGGGACATCCAAATGGGGCTGCAGGCCTCAGGCCAGGTCTTGGTCATTGTTCACCAAGTGTGTGACTCCTTTTCAGGGGCCTCCTGAGCAACCTGCTACCTTCTTCTCCATATATTAAAGGTAAAAACAAACTTCAATTTTTGAGAGTGGGGCAATGTTTTCAAACAGCAAAGCTCTCACCCACGCGATTGTACTCGAGGACACAAGTCCTGGCCTACGGAACCTGGTGGCCCAGCACTGCAGGGGGACAACCCTCAAGAGACTCCCTAACAAGGCCACGCTGACAAAGCTTGAGGCCTGAGGGGTTCAAACCAGGCATTCACTCGGCCCAACCTCTCTGGCATACACAGCTGTATCCATCCCCCTGGTCCAGGAACCTAGGTGGGTACCAGTGGATTTGGGGGACTTTCTAAACATCTCACAAAGCATCCACAAGAATAACGTGAGTCTGGAAACCCCATTACCTAAGGAAAGAACTCGCTCTGACTTGCGCTGGATTCCAGAGCAACCCTTTCTCCCCCTCACATGCAAGCAGCTGGGCAGGAGGACCAGAGCTATGGCTCGAGAAAGTGAAAATCTGCTTTCCCTCATCCGTAATATAGAGAAAATAATCCCTCCCTGCTGTAAGGATTAAATAGTGGATAATAACAATGGTGGGTATTATTAATTGAAAGCATATTTAATGGAGAAAATCATGAAATACCCATTACTCTCATTACTGATTTTAATCCATGCACTCGATCCTAGGAAATATGAATATTAGTATCCCCAACAGATAAATGAGGGAAATAAGGCTCAGAGATGCTGAGTGACTTGCTCAAAACCACCAGCTAGTAAACGGTACAGTGGGGATATAAGGTGTTCTCTTTACCATAACATTTAACCTTATGCCACTTCCAGCAATCAGTCCCCCAAAAGTAACCATAGGTGGTTTAAAAGTTCTCTGACATAAAGATGTTGTTCGTAGTCTAAGAGGAGAATAATAGGAAAAAAAATTAAACAGCCAACAACCAGGAATTGCTAACATAAATCTGGAGGGCTTGAAATCTTTACAATGAATGGCTTAAAACGGCCAGCTGAGATGTGTGTCCAGCTCCCTGCTTCTCCCCAAAATCCCTTGATATTCCAGTAAATAAGTACAAATAGGATGAGGTGAGCAAAGCACTGCGACCTTGTGGTGACTTCATGAAAAAGAGAAGACAGGTGGTAGTACTGGTAGTAGAAACGGGGGAGGGAGGGTGGGAAAGGGGGAAGGAAGAGGCTGCTTCCATCATGAAGTCCCCAGTGCAAGACATGGATACCAAGAAAGGGAGGAAGAGGAGGAATGAGGGGCATCTGTCTGCAGAAGGTTACAGGTGCTGGCCTCCCCCAATCTCAAACATCACCCCTCTCCTCTTCCCTCATGAGCAGCAAATGCGCTTTCCCAGGCTAATACATGAGGTATCATTTCTAAGGACACAATCTTCAGAGAGGTGCTTACACTTCCAGGTTGTGGATCATCAGCCCAGAACTTGTTCCTCTTTAGCTAAGTGTGAGAAGAGCAGAGGTGTACAATTCGTCTACTTTTGTTCCATAAATGTCCAAATGAAGCCTGCCAATCAACTCCGCCGCCTGTATATGTGGTGGTAGACATCCACACCACTCCAGCCACCTGTATCAGTTGCCCAATCCTGCATTCCTGGGATGAATGACCCACCAAAATCATCAAACAATACCAAAGAAGGCAGTGAACCCACAGAACTGGCTCCAAGGAAAATAGAGGGAACTCAGAAACAGACGAGGACTTTCAAAGAATTCTCTTTTTTTCTTTTTTTTTATATACTTTTCTGTATAAAAATATCCCATCAGATACACATGAAAGAGGCTGGGGGCAGATGCTTATACAGGAACAGCAAGGTGGGCAACCCCAGAGTCTTCTGACCTTCTCACATGCAGGCCTTGTCAGAGTCCCAGGCAATTCCTAAGTCCAGGGTGAACAGCGAGAGAGGACAGTAATAGAAGGCTCAGCAAGACAGTCAGAGGGGGGTCAGCAGAACTCATGAGAAGGCCAGAATCCAAGGTATTGAAAAAGATATTGCACACACACACACAAAACAAGAAAGAGCAGGTGGCTATTTTTTTTTAAGAAAAAGCAAAGAAACAAAGGAAACCAGTTTATAAACATTAAGAACATGCCTCCTGAAACAAACTTCAAAATGTTAATAAAAAAATTTAAGGAAATCTCTCAGAATATAGAGCAGAGAGAAATATTTGGAAAACAAAAGACAAAGTCAGATCAGTGGAAGGCCATTCTGTTAAGTAAATATCCACCTACCAGCAGCTCCTAGAGAGAAAATAATCACAGCCCAGATAGTGTTGCTCAGTAGTTGAGCATCCACCCATGAACCAGGAGGTCACAGTTCAATTCCCAGGCAGGGCACACGCAGGGTTGCAGGCTCAATCCTCAGTAGGGGGTATGCAACAGGCAGCCAATCAATGATTCTCTCTCATCAATGATGTTTCATTCTCTCTCTGAAATCAATAAAAACAAACAAACTTTTTTTTTAAATAAAAAGGATCATAAAAGAATTTGAAAGCAAATTCACAGAATTGAAGAAAAAACTAAGATTGAAAGGACCTATCAAACGCCAAACAGGATAAACGGAAAACATCATAAAGAAAACACCCTAAATCTTCCAGGAGCACCTGTGTTAGGGAAAGCAGCGTGTGCATAGAACAAAACAGATTACCCATAAAGGAACGAGAATTTCCTGTTGAGCTAATTAGCAATACTCAGTGTTAGAGGACAACGAAACATATTTTAAAATGTCAAAGAGAAAATTATTTTGACTCTAATTTCTAGAATCATACAAACAGACATGCACACACACACACACACCAGTGTGAAGATTAAAATTCTTTTTTCAGTCCTCAAGAAGAAAAGGTGTTCATATACCCATTTACAAAGTTAATTAGAAATGCAGTGAAACACAATGAAAAGGAATACAAGAGAAAAGAAAATAGGGAATTCCAGAAAGATAAAAATTCCAGGCTAGCAAGAAACAGAAGTCCAGAAGCTGGCTGGGCGCCGTCCCACCAGGAAGGTAGAACACCTCACAGCCCATCCTTCCCAGAGAGTGTGACTGACCAGCTGGGAGGCATTAGGAATGCAGGGAAGAAGGCATCTGCTCCTCCATCAATGGGGAAAATGAAAGACAATTAGCAAACAAAAAGCTGCACAGGAAAGTCAGATTCCAACAGTCAAAATACAATATGCCATGATTCTAGCAAGAGAAAGCAAATCCATTTGACCTTGGTGCCTGGAACTTTTTTGGAGGGGCAATTCTAATTGCAGAAACATCTGTGCTTTTCTTGCCCAGGTTTTCCCAAAATGCAAAGCGTAAGACAAGGGCTTGTGAGGAGGTGCTTTATTTTGGAAAGTGATCCCAGGTGACAGGAGTGGAGAACTGGGAAGAGTGGGGGGGAGTCAATCTGAGGGTATACAATAGAGTGCATCGCCACTGGAACAACACACACTGTACCCCAATAGGGACCTCTAAGAATATCTGCCAGCAAAGGAAGATGGGAATATGTATCCCTGGCTTCCATCCCCCATTGGCCAAGGGCCGCCCAGGGCCCTGGCATGTCCAGGAGTGCATGTACATCAGTATGGCTGAGCAGGATGCAAAGCCCCAGAAGAGAAAATGAGAAACACACAGTTCACTATCTTAGAACTGTTTTTCCATGTGTGTGTAATATGTTGTAATAATGACTGTGCAAATGAGTGTGAATAGTAGCACTGCTCACCCTATGTTTTTGGCTCTCAGCTTTCACAAGCCTGGGATGGAATTCTACTCTCAGAGCCCTTCGTGGTTGAGTGGGACCCTGTGATTAGTTCTGGCCAATGAATTGAAGTGAAAGTGATATCCCACTTTCCTTCCGGACATTTAAATGCTGATGTGAGGAACTGCAGAGTGTTCTTTCCACCTGCTATGGTGAACAACCACATGGCAAGCAACAATTGTTCCATTTCCATGCATTGCCAATTAAAGAGGACCCAGTACAGAGGCTTCAACCCGCCCTAACAGACATGAGAGTCAAAAAGAAATCCACAATAAGACTTGGGGATTATTTGTTTTTGCAGCCTAACCTTAGCCATCCTGACTGATACAATGAGTAAATGCTTTACAACATTGTGGGAAGGAAACCAGCTTACCACGTTTTACACACACACACACACACACACACACACACACACACACACAATTACCCTGCACATAAAACATAAACCTCTACACCAGGAAAAAAGGGATGACAACACACCAGGTGCTTAACAGTGTTTGTGCTCAGTTGATAAAATTCCTAGAGACATTCTTACATTTTCTCTTTTTAAATTTTATATAATGAGTGTGTATTATTTATAAAAACAAACATTAAAAAAAA
>JAAGEH010000480.1:42247473-42270912 GCA_011751065.1 Lasiurus cinereus | reverse complement strand
GGGGGGATCGGGGTGCAGTCCCGAGAGACCCAGACATTCTCTGCATTGGGACAGTAAGCCCTTCTCACTCCGGAGCCTGAGGAGAGTGTCCACACCAGCTGTGCTCCCGAGAGACAGAGCTTGTTTCCACAGGGGGCTGGCTGCGCACCGGAGGCCCCAGTTCCAGGCCCACTGGCCGGCTGGCCTGTTATTAAGCAGTTTCATCCCCAGTGAGTAATACCTGGTACTTTTACCCTGTCGCCTGCCATTAGTAATGTGTCCCACCAGCTCTGAGGGGAAAATCACTGTTATTATTTCCCAGCTTTACACTGAGAGCTGAGAGGCCCAGAGGTTAAGTGACTGTCAGAGTCAGCAGCTGGACGGGATTGGAATTCAGGACCTGTGAGCAAACGCAAGGCCGGGCCTGCAGCCTTCACGCTTCTGGGCACCCGGCCAGGAGGCCCTTGGGGACTAGGTGGGCCAGTGTGGCTCCCCCCACACACCTGAACATCACCCAGCCTCCAGGCCACCCCCCTTGTCCTCTCCCCGTCTCTGCCCCCCATGACTGCAGACCGGGGTCAATTCACTTGCTTTCTCTTAACACAATCAGAACAACAAGGTATGTAACCTCCTTCCTCAGGCGAGCCAAGCTGTTACACAGCGTGTGAGGAAGGGCCGTGATCCTGGAGCAACAGCACAGAAACATCCCTAAGAGGCGGCTCCAGGAAGAGCCTCACACAGGAGCCCGCTCCCAGTCCTCCTCCCAGAGCTCTAAAGAGAGGGCTCCCTCCACTCCTGGCCTGCTCTCGGACCACCCAGCTTCCCATCCACAGCCCTGCCTGCCGGAATGCTAAAGAGGGCCCCTACAGATGGACAGAGAAGGCCAGACAACCCCTCACTCACAGTCCCAGGCTGGCTGGCCAGGGTGGGTCCCAGAGTATCAGTGAGCAGGCCAGCTCATGATGCTCTGCTGGTATGTGGGAACCAGAGGAGGCCCCTGTTTTCAGGGGACAGGGACAGGGCAGGCAGCTGCTGGCTGAGGAGGCTGGAGGCAGAAGGCAGAAATCAGCAGATGTGTGTTCACAGCTTCCCTCCACCTTGCATACAAGCAGGCAACTGCCAGAATGAAGGCTCAGGTACTTTGGAGGAGATCAAACTCCAAAGCCAGAGCTCCTGAGGACCAGGAGGCCATGGCAACCATAAACCCATCGCAGAGGAGCACTCAAAGCAGGGCCCAGCCAGCTTTCTCCATGTTACCGATGGGCGCTGCCTCAGCAAGCACATGCTTTGGCCACACATGGGCCTCGGCGCCTGGGTCCAACAAAGCCCCGTCAAGGGCATCGTGGAAAGGGAAGCCAGAGGCAGTGAAGGCGGTGGAGGCTGTGGGTCAGAAAAAGGCTGCCTCAAATCCCAGCTCTGCAGCTTACAGACTGTGCAACCTCAGGCAAGTTACCTAACCTCTCTTTCCTGGCTCAGAAAATGGGCTTAAATCAAAGGAACCTGCCCCACAAGCACCCCTCAAAATGACTGCCATGAGGACAACAGAGCTGATGATGTTGGAAAGCAAAATTAATGTCCACAGAACATTAATGAGAGTGACAGCAGTCTTGCTACATCCATTCTCCCCTACACACACACTCAACACACATACATGGATATCCTATATAATAAAAGCCTAATATGCTAAGTGTCCAGTTGGCTGGTCAGCCATTCAACCAACCAAAGTGTGATATGCTAATGATATGCTAAGGATGCTCAACCAGTCACTATAACATGCCCTGACCACCTGGGGGCAGCCACTCCAACCAGTAGGTTAGCTTGCTGCTGGGGTCCAGCCTATTGGGACTAAGCAAAAGGAGCTGGACATGCCCTAGTGCCCTCCCGTGGTCCCTCTCAGACTGGTCAACCTCCCAAGTCCTTCTCATGGCCCTTCCTGGTCCTGATAGTGCATTGGTGGGGTCCCTCATCCTGGTTTGCACCCTCTCACAAGCCAGAACACCTCAGGGGATGTCAGAGAACCAGTTGCAGCCTGATGGCAGAACAACTGGTCACTATAATGTGCACTGACCACCAGGGGTCAGCCGCTCAATGCAGGAGCTTCCCCTGGTGGTCAGTGCCTTCCCACAGGGAAGCATCACTCAGCCAAAAGCTGGGCTCACGGCTGGCAAGTGCAGCAGTGATGGCAGGAGCCTCTCCCACCTCCACCAGTGCTAAGGAGGACCAACTGACAGCTTAGACCACTCCTCAGAGGGCTCTCAGACTGCAGGAGGGCGCTGGTCGGGCTAAGGAACTCCCCGAGTGCACGAATTTCGTACACTGGTCCTCCAGTTTCTCCATAATATCAATGATAAATCTTTATACCATGAGCAGGAGAGGCTGATTAAGTTTTTCTCCATACCCCAGATTCAAAAAGTAATAATAGTAATGATTTCCTGTGTGCACATGGAATCACAGTTCACAAGGTAACTTCAGAGCCACCATCTGCTCTGAATGCCATGACACCCAGTGTGGCAATAGGTCAGGCATGTATCCTGTTTGCCAGAGATGAAGGAGGTATGGATCAGAGAGGGGAAGCAGTTTTATGAAGGACACACAGCAAGTTTGGAAGATGAGTGGACCTCACATTTTGTCTGCCTCCCCAGTCTGATGCTCCTCATGCTCTGGACCTATTTCCTGAAGGCACCAGGAGGGCTGGTTGATAGGACAACTTGCTTCCCCAGCCATCTCCATCCCATCAAAGACATCCACAGTTGTCCCAAGCTAGTTTTCCATCCCTGCCTTCCAACTTTCCCCTTTACAAAGAATGTTTCCCAACCTCACCCTGCCCCCAGCATCTCTGGGTCTCTGCTTCTGTCTAAAAGTCTCATTCTCATTTTTCACATCCAATCCTACCAGGCCCAACTCAAACAGCCTGTCACTGAGAATTCTCTCTGGCTGCCCTCTCCATATCCCCACAGCACTTGATTCTTCTTCACTGGGTCATTATTTCTGGTCGTGGGGCTTCTTTCCTGTTAACCTGGGATACCTTGAGTGCAAGAACCATGCTGTGTTTTCCCTAAAAGCTCCCATAGGCCTCACACAGTGCCTGACCTATAGTAGGGACACAACCACTATCTCAATATCAATACCATTAACCCTGGAAAGAAGAACTATGTGTATTATGTAGAGAGAGGTTTGCCAGTACAAGAATAACCCCCTTTAAAAATTCAAGAATATGGACAGAAACTAAACTCACTGCACTGGATCAGTATAGAGTAGCCTTAAACTCAGGTAACAACCGACTCTGTGAATTACAAGAGGCAAGTTCAAGGATCATTAAAACCGTCTTTAAATAGGACCTGAAGCTCCTGCTAGGCCTTGGGGTTGGATCCATCGTTTTCATTCCAAAACATCACAAATGTCCCTTTCATTCCGGGACCTGAGCTAGAGTTGGGGACAGAAAAGCCCTGCCATGACAGAGCTCACAGCAAATGGGGAAACGAGAAACCAAGCAAACAAGGATGAACAATATAAAAACACTCCACTGGGGCATGTCTAGGCGGCCACAAGAGTGCAAAATGGGAAGGTGTCCAGGCAGGACAGGATGGCCTAAAATATAAAGAAGATGGCATTTACCATGCAAACATTATACAGGTGACTGTGTGTGTGTGTGTGTGTGTGTGTGTGTGTGTGTGTGTGTGGTAAATAGCAGTTAAAATGTTAAAGGTTAGAAAACTCAAATTTCCAGGCAAAGCCAAAGATGCAACTAATTATCCAAATAAATTTACCCCTAATTCAAACAATATGCACAGTTGAAGGAATTTTTGGTGCTAGAAAAACAAAATACGTGACCAGCTTTTCCTTTGCATCAGAATGTTTTGATGCCATCTAAACACACACATTCATGACCAGGTTTAAAGTTGATTTAGACATCATTCCCTCTAAAGGAAACAAAAACAATAAAATTTAAGTTCCCTGAGCCTCAGTTTTCTCACCAATAGCACCAGGATAAACTAGACTTTGCAGGCTCGGCTGCAGGTAGAGTCCATGAGATGATGTATACTCTGTGAAAATCACAGAGCAGGCTCTTGACTACTTTGAGCGTAAATGTTGGGAATCAGAAGAGCCTCATAAGGGAGAATACGGACTGGGGTTGCAGACGTGGGTTCCAATCCCAGGTCCACGTCTCACTGGCTATGACCTTGGGCAAAGCTAGGTAGCCTTTCTAAACTCCAGTCTGCCAAGCTCTAAAATGGAAATTCTAATGCACAGCTCATCATTCTAATGATTAAATGAGGAAATGTGGTGAAACATTTACCACAGAATAGGTAGTAAATTCTAAATAAAGTCTGATTAGTATTCTATTACTTTTGTCAAATACTTTGTCCTGTTTTTCAAAGGTAATTCAGGAAATTGAGTTTAAAATCTACATCCCTAGATACCCAGATGTTGGAAGTAGAGAGAGGGCCATGGCATGGGAAACACGGAGAAATGCTGGGTCTACCTTTCAGTGTGGCTGCCTACACAGGACTGAACTGGTAACAGCTGCCCCTGGCAGCCTGGCAGTGTTGTGAGAGTAGGAGCAATTCTCAGGAAAAGAAAAAAATCAAAGTTGTCGGCTAGATGTCTCAGTGATATATCCACTGTACTTAAATTTTGAAGACCAACTTTTCATTGGAGGTTATCACTATACATATACACAAATACACACACACATAAAACCCCAGTAATCTTTTCAATGTGCAGGGAAATGTAATAGTCAGTTAACCTAATTTTCACAGTGGGAATAGGAGATGTAAATGTATTTTCAATAGATCCAATGTAGTATTTTCTTAATTTCAAAGATGTAAAGAGTTAGAGAAAGTGAGGAACAGAGTATGGCACATTGTCACCGACCATATACCTTTGTTGCTCTACAGAAGTCCCTGTCTGCACGTGTCTTCCATCTATACCATGGCGACCCATGTCTTGGTGTAGAACTGGCTACCAGCATCTGACAGCCATTTCTCTCACCACCCGCTGATATCAGGCCGGCAGTGCTGGACGCTGGCACAGGCAGGCTTTATCCGAGCCATATAAAGAATCCCAAATCACACGGTAAAAACCTCTTAGGAAATGACGTCTCTCACAGTAAGAATGCAACTCCTATCTCTCATGTAATATCCTGCGGAAAACAGAGGTCACTGGCGATGCACGGAGAGCTGAGGCTTTATAGAGCACTGCTCACCATGTGTATTCACACTTCTGACTTCTCTAGCACTTTCCATGAATTCCAAAGGTTACCTTAATCTTTGCCACTCCGCAGTGAGGCAGCAGAAAAAAAGAAAGATGATCGTCATTTCGCAGTCAACTCTAAGACCTATTGTTTAAATGACTCATCCTGGGTCACAGACTAAAGCTCCAAAAATGTCAACATTCGGAGGCTTGCCCTTTTCCTCCATCATCATGAACACAGCACGCCTTCTGGTGAATTTCCTTAAGCTCAGCATGTCCAATGGGACTCATCTCTTTCCCCAGACTTATTCTGCATCCCAACCCCCCTAGGCCACCAGCTACATCATTGTGAGGTGCCCAGCAAAAACCTTGGAGTATGTGTGACCCAGCCAGTGAACCAAGCAGAACAGCTAAGAGCCGGGCTTTGAAACCTGCCAGACCCAGGTTGGAAGCCTGACTCTGCCACTTGCCAACGATGACCTTGGGCAAGCTACTCATCGCTGAGATGCCACATCCTCCTGCAAAACAGAAAGAGTAGCTACCTTCCTTGCTGCGGAGCAACATGGTTTAAACGTGGTGAGATGTGCGGAAGGCTTAGCACAGCATAGGACACAGAGGAGACGCTCAATAGATGGGACGCACTATTGTTGCCGATGCCATGAGCACTGGGGATGCCTTTCCTCTCTGGACTTCTAAAACATTGCATAATGTCACTTGAAAGCATATCATGGCAGAAGACGGACAAATTCATCTCAGCTCCATGGCTCGCTAAAAAAAAAAGACTCTTCGCAGAATTCATTCCCTCATTTGTAAGATGTGGGTAACACCACAACTTCTACCTTGCAAGGCTACTGTGAGTCTTAAACAGATAATGCACATAATACACACAGCAGATGCCCAATAAAGTGTGTAGTAAGTAGCAGTAAGTGGATGCTATGTTCTTAATGACATCCCATTTCAAATCATCCTCTCATTGTTTCTCACATAGAATACTATGTTCTAGTACCTGGCCATTCAGGAGGGCAAAATACCAAAGGAGATTTTGGGATTTAGGTTTCCCATGCCCTTGTACAATCCACAAAATCATGCCTTGCAAGAGAAACTTGGTTCTCATCCAGCCAGCCGAGGTCTGAGAACATGGCCAGATGACAGAGGAAGGGACAGTACGGTTCAGGCCAGGGGTAAGGGGGCTTCAATCCGGGGCACTCAGTAGAAGCACGTTAGGAATGCAAGTTCTCAGCCATCGGAGCCTACTGAGTCAGGGACCCTGGGAGGGACTCAACAAGGTGAGCTTTCCCAAGGCCTTTGAGTGATTCCCATGTCCAGCACGTTTATTCCATTGTTCCATACAGATGGTATCAGATGCCTCCAGCTTCATCTCCCCAGTGCCCCCCCACTTTAAGAGGGCCAATAATTTAACAGAATTGATCAGTAGTTCTTTCTCTGCCCTTTCTTATGGGATCTATTACGCCAAATTCTTGATGTTTGTCTCCTTTAAGTAATGCAAAGGGGCAAAGTGAAAGTCGACATTAAATAAGACAGCACATGAAGATGGTTCACGGCAAGATTTCAACACTGTTCCAATGTCCTTTGGCCCTGGTGGAGAGTGGTCCATGCTTGGGTGGTTGAGAAGGTCAAGCCCCAAACAAATGCATTCTTCGACACACCAGATGCCAGTTTCCAACATCCAGGGCACTGGACGCACTGAGGCCCTTCATTCCCAAGGATGCACCAGGCCCAGGAAAGGAGGCAGGTCACTGCGGGGACTGGGCGGGGGGTGGAGGGGGGCGTTCTCTAGACAGAATGGTCCTGGATAAGCCAAGGCTGCCCGGACCAAAGGAGAGACACAGCAACAACCAGCCACTGAACTGCTGGGCTGCCCTGAGCAAATCGCCTCTGTCTCTGGGCCTCCTCATCAGTAACATCAAGCTTGACACCGGTTTTCCCAAGATCCCTTCTAGCCCCCTGCTTCTGAATCCAAGGTTCAGTAAAACATCACAAAGAAAGTAAAGGGTTAACATTCCTCCGTCCAGATGTTTTCCAGTTCAGGAAGATACATGTGTAAGAAAAGTGAAAATTAAAATTATATTTAAAAAAAAAAATATATATATATATATATATTAGCCCTGCCAGTGTGGCTAAGTGGTTGAGTGTCGACCTATGAACTAGGAGGTCAGGGTTCGATTCCCAATCAGGGCACATGCCTGGGTTGTGAGCTCGATTCCTGGTGGGAGTATGTGTAGAAGGCAGCCAACCAATGATTCTCTCTCATCACTGATGTTTCTATCTCTCTCTCTCCCCCTCCCTTCTTCTCTGAAATCAATAAAACAATATAAAAAATATGTAAATAAAAATATTTTAATATGACTTTAACTTCTCTATTTCCACTTAAAGGGAGAAACGGGTGCAGATTGCTTTAAGGAATTTTCAAGGGAAATGAACTCAGCATCTCCCAGCAGAGTCCCATGAGGGGGCAAATAGTCTCAGGCTGATATGCACCTGGAGGTGTGGGAGACAGCTAGTCTGCAGCCGGTGGACATTTCATCTTCTCAGCGATTTATCACCTAAGGGAAAGTTTGCTGAAAGAAAAGCAGCTAAAGAAGAAAAACATCCATTTACCAATTCACTTGTCCAATCTCTCCCAAAAACTAACACGGCAACACAGCGTGCAGAATTTCGAGTCCTCTGGTTAAAAGAATAAAATAAAAGACTGGACACCCCCTTCCATTAGGCTTTTTAAAAAGTTAGAATAAATGATGCAACAGGAAAAAAAAAACGGCAGTCATTTAACACAAAGTTCAGGCTTGCTGGTTTATGTCTCAACAGGTAGAGGGAGTCAGCTGCATTAATGGGCACTTTGTTCTCAACTCAAAGGATCAATATTGCAACTGCACGACGCCAGCAGAAATTTAAACAGGTTTACTTTTGAGGGTTATCTACAGGCAAGAAGTAAAGAATGGATCTGCAGGAACTCGGTTCCTACACGGTGGTTACAGGACTCCAGAAAAACAATTTAATACTCAAGATAGCCCTGTGTGTGTGCATGAGAGAGAGAGAAAGAGAGAGAGAGAGAGAGAGAGAGAGAGAGAGAGAGAGAGAGAGAGGCAGGTAAACAAATGGCATCTTAACCTGACATCTTTTCTATTTATTTTATAACACCTTAACCATGCAGGGGTCAGTAGTGAATTAACTTTGGGCAACTGCTCTACATTGGGAATCATTCTCTACACCCACTGCCTTTTGGAATGATTCAGGCAGGGAAAACTGAAGAAATGGAAGACAAAGTACAGCAGACTGTATTTTCCAAAGTTGGCTGTAACCATCTCTCCCAGGCCACGTGCTCTTCACCAAAGTGATCTTGACACTCCCCTGTCAAGAGGTCGAGTCTGTACCTCCACCGCTTGAATCTGGGGTGGCCCACTTCTTTGACCAATAGGACACAGAAGAAATAATGCGGTGCTGGCTCCAGGCACAGAGTGCTAATACTCTCCTAACCAGGGTGTTGTCTGAGCGGCTGTCTGCAGTTTAAACAGCTGCTCTTCTTCCGCAGCATATTGAGTTTCCTGCTTCTGGGGACACCGGTTTCTCGGTCACCACACTGTGTGAAGCTTCTTGTGGGCACTCTGATTGACAGTCCCAGCTGAGTTCAAAGCTGGTGCCCAGTACCAGCTGGCAATCATGTGGGGGAGCCACCTAGGACATCCAGCTCATTTGCATGATGCCAATCCCAATAGCATCTGACACAGTCTCCTAACAGCCCTGAAGAAGGAACCGCCCAGCTGGGTCCATGCAACCCACAGCACCATGAGAGAATACACTGCGATGAAGTTGGTAAACTGAGGGGTTGTTTGTTACACAGCAATAGACAACCAACACATGTAACCTGAGAGACAGAGTTGGGGTGGAGGCTAGAGACAATAAAGAATCTGGCCCCTCAAGTGTCTTCTACAATAGTTGCCCTTGTCTGCTTCTGAGGAACTCTTCAAAAAACACCACTCCGAATGCCACAGCAAGGCAGAGAGGTGAAACGCGCTTGAAACCAACAATGTGCAAAACAAAGTAAGCATCTTACCAGACACGCCATTAAGGGTGCTAAAATCACGGCTCGAGCCACAGCCATGGGACAATCAAACAGAATATTTAAGACCTGAAATCTTAAAAGCCTTTTAAAAATGTAAATAACCTTATCCACTTTACGTCTCTATTTCAGAGTAATAAAAAAATGCATTAGCCAAATGCATCGCCTCTGGCGCCGATCAAGGATAAAGTCGCTTACATTCCAAGACCGGCCCCCCAAGGCCCCACCGTAATTGGACGGCCACACCTGAGAAGCTGGCTAAGGAGGTCAAGCCCTTACTGAGTTTCCCTATTTCCTTTCATTGTTCTTTCCTCCTCTGTGTTTTGCTTACTCTCCGATACACACTAAAGCAATGGGTAAGAGCAAGTACCATTATGCAAGGACAGTGGTCACGTGAGTCATCATATCCAGACAGTGGGGAAAAGGACCAGACCTCATTAGAGAGAGAAGAATAGAAAACATAATAGACTATGGCCACACAGCGAATGGGTTCGGGGCCCAGTCCTCTTGCAGATTACTCAACTGGAAAGTGATGGTGCGTGCCATTCGAAGCTCGCCACACATAAAGGCCACAAGCGTGTCCAGGGCTCAGGAACCACAGGTGCGCACGAGGACCAGGCAAACGGCCTGGTTTCACCTCTGAGCTCTTCACTGTGGGACATGACTTCACTAGTAATTAATGATACAATAATAAACTCTTTGGTGTACTCGTAACTGTAAACCTACTTTTCCCCATCTTGTAGACGGCATATCTCAATAAAATATATACCACAGATTGCTCCGGCTTCCCCAGGAAATGGAATTCAGAGCAGCAAGAGACGAAGGAAGGAGGTTAAATAGGAAACCTGCGAAGACACCTGGGGTGAGGGCTGAGGCTGTGCCGGGTGGGGCTGGGATCAGGGGAGAGGAAGACCAACAGAGGGAACCAGAGACCCCTACCTTAAGAGGTGGGGGCCTCTCTCCTGACCCCACCTCTCCCAGCATCTGGGAAAGGCACTCCATTCCTGTACTGGCCTCGGGGACTCAAGCCCTATCCTCTAGGCTGGCAAAGTGGAGGGAAAATTTAGATAACGCAAGAGAAACCCACCTTTTCCCCACAACAACGAATCCATCAAGTACTTATGGGGCACCTCCTGGGTCTCAGTTGCTGGGAAAGCTGGAAAAGGAGAAAGGGGAGGCGAGGAAGGGGAGGGGAGCACAAACTATAACGTGGACAGGGTGCGTCAAGGGTAAGGGGTGGCGAAGCAGCTGCAGAGGCAGGTGGTGACCAGGAGTTAGCAGGCACCTGAGACCCTCTGCGCAGTCTGGGTACAGAGACGTGAGTCCCCGTTCACCCGCCTCCAACCGCTCCTCACGATGGGCCCACCCTGGGGCCCCTCCGGTTCTCTGCTAGAGAGTTCTCTATCTGCTTCTGTTAGTGATCTGCTTGAGAACTGGACTCTGCGAGCTGTTTTAAAGAACAGAACCGTTTTTAAAAAGAAAAAAAATAATAATCTAGTGAAAGGAAAACCTCAAAAGCAAGAGAGCTGGAGAGCCCTAGTCCTCACTTGGAAAAGATGGGAACAAGTGATCTCAAGAAAAATTTGCATAATGGATTAGTCTGAGAATTAATCACCTTTTGAGAAAGAGGCCATGCTAATTACTCCTGGAGTGGGCAAACAGCTCTCGAAACGAGCCCCTGGTTTCCAGACTGTTAGGCTTCGTCGTCAGCCACAGCAGCTGTTTAAGACACAGAAACCGATTTGCATGCCACCGTTCAGTGCCAGGGGGGACATCGGCTCATCACCAGGCAGGACAGTTAACCTTCTCCTGAAAATGACATTCTCTTCCGACTCCCCCCCCCACTCCGGGCGGGAAGTCTCTGATCTCCAGGAGACACGTCCTCATATGTAGATGAAGGTGCAAAAAAGGAGCCCAAATTACATCTACAGCATTGATGTAGCGGAAACGAAACCCACACGGATAACGCAGGACCAGGACATTCCAGCAGCAAACGACCAGATGACATCTAGCATGTCCTTTTTCAAACCGGAGGATGAGCGGTTTTTATTTGATTGGCTGGAAGGCAAAGTGGAGGGAACACTTGTAAGCTACACTTCAACAAACACATCCCTATCCGGAAAGACAAATCCAATCTCCCCCGTAGCAAAGGGTTCCAAGAACTACTGATGGGAGACTGCCATCTCGAAGGGGGCTCCTCGATGCTTATAAACAGGGGAACAGAAATTTTCCAGATGGGATAATGAGAATATGCTGGCCTTAAAAATCAGAAATTGTTCATTTCTTTCCACTCCATTCTGTTCCATGCTGTAATACAAAGGTCACCAAAGGGTCAGAAAACTAGATGAAGAAATAATGAAATTTGAGGCTGTCTGGGTTTGGGGGGGCGGGGGAAGAAAGGGAGGAATTAAGTGAAAAGTAAGGAAAGGAGGCAGGAAAATGGAACATTGTTTCAAAGTAAGAATCTATTTGAGTCTGAAATGAAACTAAAGTCAATGTGGAAAAGAAGGAAGCTCCGCTAGTGTCCATGAGTCTGTACCGCTTCAAAAAGGATTATTTCACAAATGAAATTGAAATTCAAAAGTGAATAGGGAGATGCAGGCACAACCTTTATTAACCTCCTGTGGCTCACGGCGACTTTCAAAATAAGGACAGGGGCTTCTTTCTCTACCCCTAAATGGCTGGTTAGGGAGATGCAGGCACAACCTTTATTAACCTCCTGTGGCTCACGGCGACTTTCAAAATAAGGACAGGGGCTTCTTTCTCTACCCCTAAATGGCTGGTTTTCTGGATGCAACTTATTCATGTACATAAATGTATCTCCTGCTTCAATTAAACTCAGTCTCTCATCAAGGGAAGAAGAAATAATCCCAATCTAACACCTCGTCCATGATAAACTTTACTGTCTCTCCTCTGTTTCCAAATGAATTTGGCTTATTAAAAAAGTAATGAGTTATTAATTAGCTCTACAGTCATACAAAGCTGTTTAATTCTCAATCTAATTAGCAGCAATCTGCTGAAGGGTTCTAATGATCATTTTAAATTTGCTAACAGAAACATCTTTTCACTTTTCGTAAGTTATTTATAGCAGAGTTCACACTGGATCCTGCTTGGTTTTTAATTTGATAATATTTTTATTAAGTGCCCCACGCTTTGCCATCTCCTTCTGACAGGGTTTTAAATGGTCACCACTGGAGCCCTAGCTGGTCTGGTTCATTGTATAGAGCAGAGGTTCTCAACCTGTGGGTCGCAACCCC
This sequence comes from Lasiurus cinereus, assembly GCA_011751065.1. Classification (NCBI taxonomy): domain Eukaryota; kingdom Metazoa; phylum Chordata; class Mammalia; order Chiroptera; family Vespertilionidae; genus Lasiurus; species Lasiurus cinereus. The sequence continues at coordinate 42,258,405 of JAAGEH010000480.1, read as the reverse complement.
TTTGAGGGTCGAACGACCCTTTCACAGTTGTCGCCTAAGACCATCGGAAAATGCAGATATTTATATCACGATGCATAACAGTAGCAAAATTTCATGGTTGGGGGTCACCACTACATGAGGAACTGTATGCAAGGGTCACGGCCTTAGGAAGGTTGAGAACCACTGGTATAGAGTGTCGGCCTGTGGACTGAAGGATCCCAGGTTCCATTGAGGTCAAGGGCATGTGCCGGGGCTTTGGGCTGGATCTCCAGTAGGGGGCATGTAGGAGGCAGCTGATCAATGTCTTTCTCTCATCAATGTTTCTACCTCTCTATCCCACTCCCTTTCTCCTGTCTCTCTCTAAAATTAATAAAACATTTTTTTTAAATGGAAAGAAAAGCCAGAGCTAAAATTAGAGAGTTAGTCACAGTGTAGAATTTCTTGTAGAGGGTTGTTTTTTTCTGTTTCTTTTTTGAGAAAACATAGGTAGGGTGCTAAATTAAACAGCTTACACGAGAACTTTCACCGGTGTTATTACTTATTAAATGTCATTATTCATTAAAATGCTAATAATTCACTAGGTTTTTTTAAAAAATTAAACACAGGACCTTGAAAAATTTTAAATTTAAATAAGTAAGTTGCATAGTAATGGATCGGAAAGCCTGGGAAAGCATGTTCTAGAACCTATTTATTTATTTATTTTTTAAAAGTGAGCCAGAGCCAGTTTGGCTCAGTGGATTGAGTGTTGGCCTGTGGACCGAAAGGTCCCAGGTTTGATTTCGGTCAAGGGCATGTACCTTGGCTGCAGGCACATCCCCAGTAGGGGGCATGCAGGAGGCAGCTGATCGATGTCTCTCTCTCATCGATGTTTCTAACTCTCTATCCCTCTCCTTTCCTCTCTGTAAAAAATCAATTTAAAAAATATTAAAAAATAAATAAATATATAAAATAAAAAATAAAAAGTGTTATGAACAGTGTTAATAATAACAGTAATAATACCCGCATTTATTAAGCATTGCCCACATGCCAGGCCCTATGTTCAGCAGGTTACACGACCCTCTCGCTACATGCGTAGATGCATGGAAAGCCTTCATACATCTCCTCTCCCCAATTGCTCACCTCCTGGAGCCAGTGCCCTGGGCAGGACAGTGGGACACTTCTCAGGTGGAGATGCTTGATTCCAATATCCCTGCCAGAGAAGGTCAAGCAGAAGGGGAGGGGGTGCCAGGAGACAGAGGGGACAAGCAGGTGGGTGAAATCTTGTGTAGCCCATAAGCTTGAGGCCAAAGTCCTCCCGTGGGCCTGTATGTCCAGTTCGTCAAGGTCAGAGTGTGGCACTTAAATCCAAAACCCAAAGCTATCTAAAAGTTCTCTATTCTGTCTATGCCCCCCAATTGGAAATCCTGTTTCCCTCCCAGTTACTCCATCGATGATACCTTTTTTTTCTGCCAAAGGCCATTTTGATATTTTTTTTATAAATTTTTAACTATATCTTTATTGATTTCAGAGAGGAAGAGGGGGAGAAAGACCTAAACATCAATGATGAGAGAGAATCACTGACCAGTTGCCTCCTGCACAATCAGGGATCGAGCCCACAACCCGGGCATGTCCTCCTAGTTCAAAGGTTGACGCTCAACCACTGAGACACCATGTCTGGTCCCATTTGGATATTTATAATCTCATTTGCGTGCCATGCAAAATTATCAACTTAAAAATCAGCCTGCAATATTTGGTCAAAAATTTAATTAACTCAGCCCTACCACCGTGGCAGGGCCAGACCAAATGATTTTGCAGGTCTTATATGGCCCTCAGACCAGCATTCCCCAACCCTGACATAGAGCATGGTCCTCACTCAGGGGCGATTCTGTCCCCCAGGGGATCCCTGGCAATATCTGGAGACACTTTTGGTTGCCGTGACTGGGGAAGGGAACACCTAGTGGGGAGTGGTCAGACATGCTGCTGAAAGTCCCACAATGCACAGGACAGGCCCCCACAACAAAGCACTGACCAGCCCTAAATGTCAATTCAATTTCCAATCTCAGCTAAAGATAAAACACCCTGCCCTCAAGTGGCTTACACACAGCACAGCTTTTGAGTCCAGGCAGGCTAGCTCATAGCTTCTCTATAAGCAGTCAGATAGCCTTGCACAGGTAAAAGCCCTGAGCTTCCCTTTACTCATCTACAAATAGGTGTCTAATAAAGTCATTTGAGAGCCCCCTAACAGCACTGCAAACTCTGCAAACTGCCGCTGTCAACACCTTGGGCATCTCCTGTCCCTGCCAACTCTAGGTACTATCTGAAACTTACCTCTGGGTAATGAGTTCCAAACGGTGAATCTAACTGATCCTCGCAGGGGACTGACCTCATGCCTTGGTTCTCATCAGCTCCACTAAAGAATCTACCGAGCTGTGCAAAGGAAGGTAGAGAGCATAGCTTTTCCGCTGAATAGCCTCCAGCCCCTGACTGAGCACTATCACCGCTCATCAACCACAGGCCCAGCCCTCTAGAACCATGAGTCTCGACTTCCACATAGAACCTTCAAATACCTGACTGGGCCAATCACTACTGATTACAAACCAGAACACAAAGAGAGGGTGGGGGATTCATTAAGTGTTGTTAATATTAATATCATTAAGTCAAGGACATCCTAGGACTGCACCAAAGCCTAACCATTATTTACCAGACTTCCCTGTATGATAATAAACAATGGCAATGCTCACCCCACGGCCTTATTCACCCTGGCAATGTCTCCTGTGCCTCTTAGCTCACACATGACCTCCTCCAGGAAAACCTAGGGCTGAGCCCTCACCCCAGGTCTAGCCACCCTTCTGTGTTCCACTAATACATCAGGCTTACTACCCTCACCACTGCTTTCCTGCTTTACCGTAATTATCTCTTTCTTTTCCTACCACAAGTGTGTGGACTCCTCATGACAGAAAATATATTTTGGTTTGGGTCTATGTTTGCAACGGGTGGTATGGGGCTAGTACCTGCCACTGTTGAACAGTTACCAATTGTGGTTTCCATGAGGGTTGAAACATGGCTGTATCAGACAGCTCTTGCCACAGAAATGCTGGCAACTTAACTCAGCAGCTAAAACAAAAACATACTCCATGTTTGCATGCCTGTAGGCTGTCTGCTGAACAACCGCGTGTGGTACGGCTTAGCTGGGCTTAGCTTGAGCCTCCAGTGGGTCCAGGTCTCTTCCACATGACACTCAACCTCTTTGGACCAGTGGACGAGCCACTTACATTCTCCCCGTGGCAATGACCAAACACAAAAGGGACATCTGGACTTCATTGGTTTAAGGAAGTCACATGGTTGATGCCAACCACATCAGGTGGAAAGTAGGCTACACCTCTACGAGGAGGAAGTGAAAAGTCCTGGGCACAGACAGTAGGATGAAGAATTGGGGCAACTATCCACTCTAGCATTAGAACTCTGACACGGAAAAGAGGGGGTCATTTCCACAGACGTCTAGAGTCATGTGTATTTATGGAATGTTTACCCCCAAACTCCCACCAGCAGGAGTTAATACCTACATTATTCCACTGCATAGCCAGCCCTCTGCTGGTCGTAGTTATTAATGAGCCCAAGGTCACATAACAGGAGAGGAGTAATGATAAACACAAACCAAGGTCTGTCTACCTCCAAAGCTCCCTACCTACCCTTCACTGCTCCCAGCAAAACCAAGTCCACATAGAAAATGCAGTGTCTGAGGCCCCGCTCCAATCAGACTCTCCTGTCCCAAACTTGGGTTTTGAAGTATTTGGGAAGAAATTCAGCACAGTCAAAAAGAACTATGAATAGTAGGTGGGGAAAAACAGCAAAGGTCCAAGCCTCAGGAACTCAGCCACATTGCCAAGGTCAACCCCTATCCACACACCAAAGGAACAAAAACCTCTCGGACATTCTGTGAGCCAACTACAAGGCATTCTTATGCAGAATCAGTTTCAGAAAAATAGGTCATTTTAGAGACAAGAGCAAAGAGCCTGTCCTACACTCATAGGACAAATGCTTCCAAAACATTCTCGATGAAGCTTCAAGCTGTGCAGCACCAGATTCTACTCAAAAACACAGACAACATAGATGAAAATCACCCCAATCTCATTGGAGGTCACCCTGGCTTTTTTCCAGGGAAATCTAAAAAGATGTGTGTGTAGATCAAAGGGAGAAGCCCGAATCTCCTTGTTCCTTTAGTAACAGTGTTGCATTCACATTCAACAGTCAACTTGGGTCCCTCCCCTACCACAGGAAAATTTTGATTTTTAGAAGGACAACATGCTTATCTATTATGACTTCAGAAATAAATATTTTGTGGCTGGTAAAAAAGTTGGCAAACTTTTTCTGCAAAGGCCCAGGTAATAACTATTTTTAGTTCTGCCATTGTAGCATGAAAGCCACCACAGACTATACATACCTGAATGAGTTACATTCCAATAAAACTTTATTCACAAAAACTGGGAGTAAGATGACATGTTGGCCCATGCATTGTACTTTGTTGACCTCTAACCTAAAAAGGTGAGAATAATCCTGACTAGTATGGCTTAGTTGACTGGAGAATTCTCCTGTGTACCACAGGATGGCGGGTTCAATTCCTGGTCATACCTAGGCTGTGGGGTCAATCCCCAGCCTGGGCATGTACCAATAAGTGTTTCTCTTTCTCTCTCTTTCTTCCTTCCTCTCTTTAAATTCAATTTAAAATACTTTTAATAAAATTAAAAGATGATAATATATTTGGCTAAAAATCTAGAAAATTTGTCAAGATTTTCACGAAGACAATGAAAATGTATAAAATTTCTTCAGCAAAGTCTGATTTAAACAAAGCCTCCTCAAAACACCTGCGGTACTCATTTAGTCCTTTTTATAGGTTGATAAGATGGAAAACCCTATTCCCATTTTACAAATGCAGATGCTGAGGTTCCCTGGGCTTTGCAACCCACCTGAGACCACACAACCAGGATGTGATAAACCCAGGATTCCAACCAAGGGCTGTGTTAATTCTGCTTCAGTGATTTTTCCAGCATAAGTGTTGCCATTATGTATTCTGAGCCTAAAATGGTTATTAAGAATAATCAGAAAATGCCACTTTTGTTCTAAGAAAATTATCAGTGATGAACTCAAATTCATGAGTAAGATCTTCATAAAGCCCTTTTTACAATACTGTAAAATTGGAAACAATCTATGTGTCCAATATTAAAGGGAAGTTTGAAAAAATTATGATTTAGCCATTGAAAATAATGTTAATGAGAATACGCAATAATACTGGGAAATGTTCACAATAATCATGTTTAAAAACAACCAGAAAGCAACGCAGTGGCTAAATCTTCACTCTGCTGTTTAGCATGTCTGTTACAAGAGCTCTGGAAAGAAAACTACTTGTTTATTATCAGTTGGCCCACCCTCATTTAGGGTTAGCAGGTAATTTTATTTTTTGAATGTTTCTGGTTTTGCCAGGCTTTATTCAATATATATATATATATATATACCTGACTTCTACAATTGGATGACTGTGTTTTTTAAAAGCAATTTTTCCCTAATTATTTTCTAGCTCTCATAGAAATGTATTTTCGTCTATGGTTCTGTTTTAAGTCTTTTCTTATGGGTAAGTTGTACATAAATGAAAATTTTAAAAGCAACATTTCCATCCTCTAGATTCAAAGGAGGCTCCTACGCATAATCCTTAACTCTAAGCTGCAGCATAAACCTGGGTTCCTATCGCTAATCTTTAAAAGGCTGCAGCTGTGGTCCTTCGAATGTTCAGAACTACCCTCAAGAGCACAAGCAGACGTACCTGAATCCAGTCCTGTTTCCAAGACTGTTGAGTAAAAATAACCCTTGTTTCAACATTCATCCTTGCTAGGGTTACTAGTTAAAAAACAAACACACACCTTACCACTAATATTATGAACACTATCCCAGTACCAGTTGCAATGTGTCTGATTTTATCTGTGTGGTTTTCCATATTGCCCAAAAGGTTAGCAACGAATGTATGGGGAGTTTCCTCCAAGGACCTCATAGCAAGGTAAGAAAATAAGGTACCAGACCAGGCTTGAGTCCCCAGCAAGGCCACTTAAGAGATGAGTGACCCAGGACGAGCCACTCTTCAGCTGAGCATCCTCATCCTTAAACCAGGAATGGTAACCACATACTTACACCTGCCAGAGGCATGAGGATCTACTAGGAAGTGAACATCACGAACACACTGAATATCACAGGGGTTCCTGCCATAACTGCAGGGCATAACACTGGGGTTGTCTCCTTCACCTACCACTTCCTGATCTGGATTTTAAAAAATAATTTCCTTGGAAATTGGTTACCTACTTCTATACTGGAGGCAGACATTGTGTGAGTGCATGTTGCTGTGTGTGTGTGTGTGTGTGTGTGTGTGTGTGTGTGTGTCTGTGTGTGTGATCCTTGCTTTATTCAGTTATACAGAAACGGGAGTCAAGGATATATGAAAACAATTCTTCTAGCAAATGTCAGTCCTATTGCCCCCTTAATCATGCTTTTTGGAGTTTGTTATTGTTGTTTTAGATTTTTTTAGAATTTTTTGGTAGAATGGATTTTCAACTTTCTTTTTTTTAATATATTTTATTGATTTTTTACAGAGAGGAAGGGAGAGAGATAGAAAGTCAGAAACATCGATGAGAGAGAGACATCGATCAGCCGCCTCCTGCATGCCCCACAGTGGAGATGTGCCCGCAAGCAAGGTACATGCCCCCGACCGGAATCGAACTTGGGACCTTTCAGTCCACAGGCCAACGCTCTATCCACTAAGCCAAACCGGTCTCGGCATCAACTTTCTTTTTCTTTTTTTAATTAACTTTATGGGGGTAACACTGATTAATAAAACTATACCGAGCTTTTTGTTTTACTATAAACATTTTGCATAAGTAAATGTACTGACATAAGCAAACTTCCAGAAAAGTGTACAAAACATGGATAGACTGCTTACTAAATTTTCACAAACACTTAGGTAATTGCCATCCAGATCAAGAAATAAAATACTACCAACCTCCCAGAAGCACCCTTCATGGCTCTTCTCAGTCAGCATCCCCTCACCTGCTCATGGTACCTACTCTTTTGACTTCTAGCACAATAGGTAAGTTTCTGCCAGTTTTTGGAAATACTTATTTATGGGATCATACACTAGTTTATCATCTGTGTCTGGCTTCTCCTGCTCAAAGTTAACCGAGATTTTCTCACTTTGCTGCAGGTGGTAATTCATTATCTTCACTGGACACTATTTCTTTGCCTAAACATAGCATCATTTATCCATCCTACTATGGGGATTAGGGCTGTTTCTAGTATCCCTTAGTTCTCATGAATAATGCTGTTGAGAACATTCATGTACATGTCAATGAGTAAATATATTTACCCATTTCAGTCAGGTATATGTCTAAAAGTGAAATGGTAGCTCACAGGTTATGCATAGATTTATCTTTACTGGACCTGCCAATCTTATACTCCCAGGAGCACTGTATGAGAGTTCCAGTTGCTTGACATCGTCGCCAACATTCGGCAGCATGTCTATCATTTAATAAATCTGGTGCATGTGCAGTGAAACTTCTTGCAGTCTTAATGGATTTCTGGGTAACTAATGAGATTCGGCACCTTCGCATATGCTTAGTGTCCATACCTTCTCTGGCAAAATGCCGCCTCACATCTCTTAACCACCTTGCTTTATTTTTTAGAAGCAACTCATGATTTACCTATGCCAAACAGGAAGAAGCGAGAGGAAAAATAAAAAATGATAGTCATTTAGGAAAAATCACTTAAACTTATCTTTCAGTTTTTATGCTGTTACTTAAATATGCATTTCCTTGAACTTTCTGAATGCACAACAACAATGCCATCCAGAGAGAAACTAGAAAATAATGAGAGCTGTCACGTACCAGGTGCCAAGCGTTTTGTCATCTCACATAACTCGTATGTGTATCCTCAGGACAGTGCTACAACTCCCTTTTACAGATGAGGAAACTGAGCTTCAGAGACGCGGAGTATCGTGCCCACCACTACACAGCTATGAAGTGACTGAACCATAATTCAAACCCAGTCCAGGGGCTCTGAATCCTATGCTCCTGATCACCACGCTCTTTCTCAGCATTCTAGGATTCCAGTATACATCCAACTCGGGCATGTCTCACAATCCCCTGGAGGGCCTATTAAAACAGACTGCTGAGCCCACCCTCAGAGTCCCCAGAAGTTCAATTTCCAGATTTTTCTGATTGATGCCATGGGGGTCATACTTGGAGAACTACATCTCTATCAGATGGCATCATGTCTTTCACTTCTCAGTACCCAAAGGCCCTGCGCCAAACATGTACATGCTTACTGAAGGATTCCTGTTCCCGCCTGGCCCTCGCAGGCAGCTGCAGGCTGACTCCAGGGAATGCCACCCCCCTCCAGACCCGATGAGGGCCAAGAGAAGGGAAAAACAATGCTATGTTTGGAAACGCTGTCCAACAAACGTGAAGGAAGCAAGCGCCTTCACAGATTCCCCGTCTCCTTTTCATCCATGTACATGAACACCGGGAAAGAATCAGGCTGCTTCCTGGGTCGCACGTGGCTCCCAGGCAATGAAGTCCTTCTGTGTCCGGCACCCACAGCCCCAGGATGCTGCTGGTAGCTGGAGACAGCGCTGATGGATGGAAATTCAGGCCAACATGCCCATGCCTGTGCCCTGCCGAGTGCATGCACTACCTGAGGTCTTTCAGGATGCTGGCTGTAGCACACACTGTCAGTAGCCCCCTCAAATTAGTCTTCCCTTCCTCACAGAGTAATAGCACCCCAGTTTTGGCCAAGCACTATGTTTCCCAGATGAGAGACTATTTTTCAGCCTCCCTTGCATTGTGACATACCCACATGATGAAGTTCTGAGCGATAAGTTACAAGCAGAGGTAGACCTTCCACCGAGTCCTTTTTTTCTTTTTTAATCTTCATACATTTAATTGAAAAGAGAAATGAAAATATATGAAAAGCAAAGGAAAGTTTAGTTTGATCTTAATGAACTTGGAATCTTAGCAGTTCAATATAGAGGGCTTTTTCAGTAGTGCCAACAGCAAAGCCTATTAATACCCACGTTATCACTGACTAGAAATGGACTTCACATGACTACACATAATGAAGCAAAATGATTTATTTTTCGCTTAATTGGATCAATTGAATCATTTGGCATGAATAGTTTGGACATGAATTTTAGAAGTAAAAGTTAAAGGAGGCATTATAACGTCATGTTTAGGTAAATAATTTTCTTCAGGTAATACTTTGCAAACTTCCTTTTGTGGCTCTCACCACTTGAGTACTTTCTCTGCCAGTTCTTCTGTCTCAGTCACCAAAATGCCTATCTTGGCTAAAGCCTTGCTCATTTTCTTTAGATTTGCATCTAAATGAGGAACATTTCAAATTGTTTCAAGATGGGTTTCTAATCTCTCAATGAAAGCCACTGCCAAGTCCAGCAAATGTACCAGGTATCTGTGATAAACAGCCTCCACAGGCAGGTTTTCCTGGCACAGGGGTTTCAGCAGCCTGGGGGACCGCTTCTCATTCAGCACGGCTTCCAAATGATCACTCATGCTTTGCAGAGTTTGACACTTCTGAGCCCAAAATGAAGGATGAACAATATCTTCTGTATCTTTCTCCAGTCTTAGAAGTTCAATTTCCAGGTTTTTCTGATTGATGTCGGCTTGAATATTTGTGATCTGCTGTAGCCTGGAGAAGTTCACATAACAATGAGCTGATTTCTGAGGTCCATTTAGGATCTCCTGAGTGACCATCTCCAGAGTTATAAAAATGGACCAGCAATACCCAGCAGCGTTTGGCCCAGACACCAGGTCCCAAGGATTCGCCACGGTCATAGCTGAAACCCACTTCCCAGAGAATCTTAAAAGGAAAGAAATACACTCTTCTCTATTTCCCTCTAGCTACTCCCCATGCAATGGCTGGAACTTAAGCAGGTATCTTGGGCCATGAGGATGGGGGCCACAATTCATGTGAATGATGGAGAAGTCAATTGGAAGTAGCCTAAGAGCCTTTCACAACTTTTTAGTACCACTAGATTAGCTGGACTACGGCTCTGTGACAGTTTTACAGAATTTAGAAATTAATGTTCATGTTGTTTATGCCACAGTTATTTGGAGGCTTCTTTGTTATGCAGCTGAACTTAGTCCTAACTAATACATAGTAAATGTAAATAGGCACTATGAGTCAGTTGGAAGACCACTTGACCTGGTTTGGCCTCCCTCTCTCTTAGTATATCCCAAGCAAGTTACTTTAGTTCTCTACACCTCAGTTTTGCAATCTGTAAAATGGGGGGGGGGGAAATGTGCATTGTGGTTGCTCCAAAAGACTTGTGAGGCACAAATATTACCTAGTCCAAAAATGCCATGTGAAATATAAAGCCCTTCCATATATAAAGGACTTTTATTTCCTACAAATTAGAGAATTTTTAAGGAGGAAAGGCATAGAAGAAAGCAGGTATGAAAGTCTCTTCTAATTAAGTAACTCAATCAGACGGACAGTTTCTCTGCTCATCTCTGCCAAGTCGACCCCCCACTCCCATCCAGGTCATTCTTTATTTTCCAAATGAGAGTTTAATTTTGCTCCAACACCATTACATCTAAATTAAATATTTGTAGGGCTGAATATCAATTGATTTTTAGAAATAAAGATTTGAACTCTATGAGCTGGAGATCCATGATGGTGGCAGATTAGGTGGAAGTTACACTCACCTCTCACAGGATCAAACTGGAATTAAAACTAAAATATAGAACAAAGAGCCTGAACAACCAACCGAAGAGAAGCCTTCTAACCAAACATTTATTTGGTTATGTCACCCAAACATTTACATCGAGACTGGTGAAAAGGGTGGAGATGCAAAAGGGTGGTGGCTGAGATTCAGGAGGGATATCTCCCAGGGGTGTGGCTGAGATTCAGGAGGGATATCTCCCA
>JAAGEH010000480.1:42187773-42241433 GCA_011751065.1 Lasiurus cinereus | reverse complement strand
AAATAAATAAATAAATAAAACAACTCCACGGGGTGCAGCTTCTGAGCTGGGGCCAGTCATCCCTGAGAGGAGGGGCTCAAGGGCTACACTGAGGGCCACCAACCAGCCACACCTGCCTCAGATTCTGCCCCAACAAGAAAGAGACCTCATGTGAAGATTTTTGTTCCTTCTCCTCACTGCCACAGGAAATGAATGACATATGGCAAGGGTGAAAGTTGGTGGGCCAGCAGTCCTTATAGTTGTGAGCTGTTTCTCCCTCCTTTGGATTTCTCCTTAAAGCTTGGTATGAAAAAAAACGCAGTCACACAAAAGAGAGGCTAATCACAAAACACAGCCAGGACACAACTACACCCTAACGCACCTCCAGGCATTCGTGAAAGCCAAAAAGATAAAAAAGCCTGGGGGACACGTCACCCCTAGCTGGCCCCTGGGCCAGCCCATAGCCATGTGGCTGCAGCCACAAGCATCGTCCGACCAGTAGAGCTGATGCAGAAGAAAGCCAGGCCATGACACTACGGTGCTTCCTTAGTGTTCCGTAGCAAACGTAGGTCCAGAAAGAGGTTAAAGCAGGAGTGGGGAGCCTTTTTACTCCCAAGGGCCATTTGGATATTCATCACATCATTCCAGGGCCATACAAAATTAGCAACTTAAAAATTAGCTTGCTATCTTTGGTCAAACATTTATTAATTAACTCACCCCTAATGCCTTGGCAGGGCCAGGCCAGGTGAATTCTAGGGGCCTAATACAGTCCTAATACACAGACATCCCTCACCCCTGGGTTAAAGCATCCAAGGTGGCAGTGCCATGGACATGTCCTCCAGCTTGGCATTCCAGAGAGAAAGTCCCCATGGGTGGGTACAGTGTCTGAGCTTGAAGGGCCTGGGACCCTGCTCTGTTCCGGAGGGCAGGTGAGCAGGCTCTGTATATGCCGCACTCGGGTTAACCTCCACCTCTCACTTGGTTGATGAATCTCACTCTGATTGACTGATTTCCCCAACTTTCTTCCCACAGGTGCAAATCTGAATATTTGAAGATGTCGCTAGATCTCTCGTGCTGACAACTGCCGTGGAACCCGATGAGCTGAGGAAGGGCTGCACTCTTTCCATAGTAGTGGTTGGCATAAACACTGTTCCTCCGAGCACTGAGCCCGGGGAGGCAATGTTAGCTAGATGGACGAAGAGGATAAAATGCCTCCTCTACCAATGATGAAAACCAGAGCCAGTCTCCATCCGGTCATCAGAGCAGAGGCAGATGAAGAGAGCCTGAGGCCCCCCATTGGACCAACAAGGAGGTATGCACCTAGTCACTTTCATGGCAGCCATAAAGAAGGACAAAGAGATTAAAAATCGGTCAGAGAACTTTAACAAGGGAAGAGGGAGAAATGACTGATCTGCAGTCCTGTATTAATAGGACCAATGGCTTTATCTATCCCATTTCAGACGACAACATGCAGAGTTTGAAAGCCTCAAGCTTCTACAACAAACCAGGCAGCTGACAATCTTGTGGTCACCAGCCCACTCCTTCTACCCTGTCCCAGCACGAACACTACTGGACCCCACAATAGTCAGGTGGAAAGGTCATAAGGCAGAACAGCACCTGCACTGAATATGGCATCTAAGGAGAAGGGTCTGGCAGAAAGGGGAGACTAACAGCAAGGAGTTGGTGAAGGGGTGTAGGTCTCACCAGGCTCCCGTTCTACCACTGCCCCTGAGAGACCACAGGAGTGCCAAGCCCTTAGCTCCACCAGCCTCCAGCTTTCTTGAAGGAAAAACAAAAATCAGATTGTAGGCTGTCATCCCTAAGCCCACTCTGTCTGCAATTCAGACCTGGCTGGGCTAACAGTTTCAAAATTAGAAGGTGGTCTGTATCTTTATCCCACAATTCCAGGCTGTACGCCTAATGGAGGTACCACAATGCATTCTTAAACTATGCATGTTTAATATACTAGAGGCCCAGTGCATGAAATTCGTGCACAGAGCAGGTGGGGGGCGGGGTTGTTCTTCAGCCCAGCCTGTTCCCTCTCCAATCTGGGACCCCATGAGGGATGTCCAACTGCCCGTTTAGGCCCGATCTCACCTGGATCAGTTGGACATCACTCTCACAATCCAGGACTGCTGGCTCCCAACTGCTTACCAGCCTGCCTTCCTGATTGCCCGTAAACTGTTTCTGCTTGCCAGTCTGATCATCCTCTAACCATTCCCCTGCCAGCCTGATTGATGCCCAACTGCTCCCCTGCCAGCCTGTTTGCCCCAACTGCCCTACCCTCCAGGTCTGGTCACCCCCAACTTCCCTCCTCTGCTGACTTGGTCACTCCTAACTGCCTTCCCTTGCAGACTTGATCACCCACAATTGCCCTCCCTTGCAGGCCTGGTCTCTGCCAACTCCCTCTTCCACCTCCCCACTGCTGGCCATCTTGTGGTGGCCATCTTGTGTCCATATGGGGGGAGGATCTTGCTACCACATGGGGGCAGTCATGTTATGCATTGGAGTGATGGTCAATCTGCATATTACTCTTTTATTAGATAGGATAGAGGCCTGGTGCACGGGTGGAGGCCAGCTGGTTTGCCCTGAAGGATGTCCTAGATCAGGGTGGGTGTTCCTTTGGGACATGGGAAGGCCTGGGCGAGGGGTCTGTGATGGTTTGCAGGCTGACCACGTCCCCCAGCAACCCAAGCAGAGGCCCTGGTATCTGGGATTTATTTATCTTCTACAATTGAAACTTCGTAGCCTGAAGCGGAGCAAAGCCTTCTCCTCACACAGTCATGAAACTTTGTTGCCTTAAGTGTGGGCCAGGGTGTTGAAAGCTTGGCTTCCTCCATCACCAGGGGCAACCCAAGCCTCTCTCCTGTTCTCTCTATGGCCATAGCCATCTTGGTTGGGTTAATTTGCATACTAGCTCTGATTGGCTGGTGGGTGTGGCTTGTCAGTGTAGCAGAGGTATGGTCAATTTTCATATTACTCTTTTATTAGATAGGATGAGGATAAGCTCCCCTTCACCACAACTTTAAATACATATTTTAAAAGTATATCTACATATAAACATGTATGTTTACATATACACTAGAGGCCTGGTGCACAAAATTCATGCATGGCAGGGGAAGAGTGTCCCAGCCTGCACCCTCTCCAATATGGGACCCCTTGAGGGATGTCCAACTCCCAAATGGGCAGTCAGATATCCCTCTCACAATCCAGGACTGCTGGCTCCCAAATGCTCACCTGCCTGCCTACCTCATTGCCCCTAACTGCTTCTGCCTGCCAGCCTGATTGACGCCTAACTGTTGGCCTGGTCACCCCCACTGCCCTCCCCTGCAGGCTTGGTTCCCCTAATTGTCCTCCCCTGCTGGCCATTTTGTGATGACTATCTTGTGTCCACATGGAGGTGGCCATCTTTGACCACATGGGGGCGACCATCTTGTGTGTTGGAGTGATGGTCAATTTGCATTATTACCTCTTTATTATATAGGAGGATATACATAGTATTACAGGTTTTTGTGTGTGTATAGTCCTTTTTCTGACCATCAGTCCTGCAAAGCTATAAGCTCCACTGTGTTTTTCACAGTGCTCCCTACAAAGGAGCAAGAGGTCTGCAGCCCCCCACCCTCCATGTACTTGGCGACAAGGGCCTGCATTTTTTTCTAATTTGCACAACCAGCTGGTTACTAAGCCATGCCCCACGTGCCCTTTCTGACTCCATAATCTTCCTACTCTAATGGGAAAAGGGGGTTGATTCTTTGCCAACTTCCCTCTTCTCCTTACCAACAGAGAGCTACCATTAGCTGCTTAGCTTCTCCTCTACATCCATTTCCCCTTCCCCATTCCAAAGAGTTCTTTTTTTAGAGATTGTGTGATAGGATCAAGAGAACACAGAACAAGAGATAGAAATAGAGAGGCAGGAGACAAAAGGAAAGAATTTAGGCCAAAAAAAAACTAAGCTGATCTGTGTTACAAAGACTTTACAAGTGGGACAAGGGCAGGAGAAGAGAAAGTTGGGAAATATGTATTTGGGTTCCCACTAGTAAATAGTCCTTAATAGATGTGAGCAAATAATTAAATGTCCTTTTAATGATCCCTATAATCTTAGAAAACGATGCCACTGAGAGACTGAACCCCATGGTTTTACAGGTTGCATAGGGTTTTACCTCATTTATCCAGAGTGTGAATGCCAGGAAACTAGACAGATATTGGAGGAAAGTGGAAAATGCTGGAATATATTGTCTTCTCCCCTCCTCCCACTCCTGGATTAAAGAATGTCACATAGGAGCAGGAAATTTTTTAAGCCTGGGACCAATGCAAAAGGAAATTTTTAAAGCCAAACCTAAGGACCTATCTAACAGCTATGAGACGAAAGAGAATGCTCAGCTGCCATACATGAAGAATGCAATTGCCCCTTCCTGCTTCTCAATAAACATGGCTTCTGAACAGATCGCATCCTGCTCATGGGAGAGTAAAGAGAACAAGAAAAAAACACAGAACTTAATTTTCACATACTGCAAAACAAGAACAGCAAACAGCATCAAAAGACTTTGGAGGTACACACCTTGAAAACAATCTACTATAGGATCCTGAAGAAAATTTCAGAAATCTGTTCATCGCACTTTTTACGTTGTCTATGCCAAAATTGGCAATAACACCTCTATCTTCAGAAAAGAAGAAGTAAAGCTGTCCTTATTTGTAGATAACATGATGCTACACATAAAAAACCTGAAAGACTCCATCAAAAAACTAACAGACTTAATAAATGAATTTGGCAATGTAGCAGGATACAAAATTAATGCCAAGAAGTCTATGGCATTTCTATACACTAATAGTGAAATTACAGAAAGAGAGATTAAATAAGCAAACCCATTTACTATCGCACCAAAAAGGTTAAGATACCTAGAAATAAATTTAACTAAGGAGGTAAAACACCTATACGCAGAAAACTATAGGACACTGAAAAAAGAGATAGAGGAAGACGTAAACAGATGGAAGAGCATACCATGCTCATGGATTGGGAGAATCAACATCATTAAAATGTCCTTTCTACCCAAAGCAATCTATAGATTCAATGCACTTACCATTAAAATACCAATGACATATTTCACAGACCTAGAAAGAACTCTCCAAAGATTCATCTGGAACAAAACAAAACAAAACAAAAATAGCCACAGCAATCCTGAGAAAGAAGAATAAAGTAGATGAAATCTCAATACCAGATTTTAAAGTCACTGTTATCAAAACAGCCTGATACTGGCATAAGAACAGACATATAGACTGTTGTGGAGCGAATGCAAGTGGCCACGGAGGTTGCTAAGTTGGTAATAAGCAAACAAGGATGTATTGAGCTGGCCAGCGACTGCTCTGCCTTTCTCCACGCAGGGAGTCCAGAGAGCAGCAGTGACCCTTGTGTAGGACCACTTTTAAGCACATTTACCACATCCTGTTTTTGCAGAGCAAACAACCCAAGACAAAACAGTTTTTCCCAAGCAACCTCAGAGTTGATGACCATGTTATTTACAGGGTCATCTTGTTCTTCAGAAAGCTGGCAGTGTTCTATGAAAGAAGGCCTACGTGCTGGGAGAGGGCCATGAGACCATATCTCAAGGCCTGGCCTGATGTCAGCACTGACAACTCTATCTGGGGAATAGTCCACGGCCTCTCTGGAATGAGGCATGCTCAAAAATTCCCACTCTCTTACATAGACCAATGGAACAGAATAGAGAATCCAGATATCGACCAATCCACTATACTCAATTAATATTTGACAAAGGAGGCATGAACATACAATGGAGTTAACACAGTCTCTTCAATAAATGATGCTGGGAAAATTGGACAGATACATGCAAAAAAAAATGAAACTAGACCACCAACTTACACCATACAGAAAAATTCACTCAAAATGGATACAGGACTTAAACATAAGACAGGAATCCATAAAAATACTAGAGGAATCCACAGGCAGCACAATCTCAGACATATGCCCAAGGAACTTCTTCACTCATACTGCTCCTAGGGCAATGGAAGCTAAAGAGAAAATAAACAAATGGGACTACATCAAAATAAAAAGCTTTTGCACAGCAAAAGAAACTATCAACAAAACAACAAGAAACCCCACTGTATGGGAGAACATATTTGCAAATGTTATCACTGATAAAGGTTTAATCTCCAAAATCTACAGGCAACTTATTCAACTGAATAAAAGGAAGGTAAATGATCCAATAAAAAAATGGGCAACGTACCTAAATAGAATCTTTTCAAAAGAAGACAGAAGGAAGGCCAAGAGACACATGGAAACATGCTTAAAGTCATTAATTATCCAAGATATGCAAATCAAAATGATAATGCGATACCATCTCACACCTGTCAGAATGGCAATCATCAACAAATCAACGAACAACAAGTGTTGGCGAGGATGCAGAGAAAAAGAAACTCTCATGCACTGCTGGTGAGAATGCAGACTGGTGCAGCCACTGTGGAAGACAGTATGGAGTTTCTGCAAAAAAATGGAACTCCCATTTGACCCAGTAATCTCACTCTAGGAATATATCCTAAGAAACTAGAAACACACATCAGAAAGGATATATGCACCCCTATGTTCATAGCAGCACAATTTACAATAGCTAAGATTTGGAAACAGCCTAGATGCTCGTCAGCAGATGGCTGGATCAGAAAACCATGGTACATCTACACAATAGAATACTATGCTGCCATAAAAAAGAAGGAATTCTTACCATTTGCAGCAATCTGGATGAAACTGGAGAGCATTATGCTAAGTGAAATAAGCCAGTCAATCAAAGAAAAATACCACATGATCTCACTCATTTATGGATAATAAAGAACATTATAAACTGATGATTTAACAAAAAGAAAGATACAGAGACACTAAAGCATCAAACAGTCAAACTACACTACAGTCCATAAATGAGTGAGATCATGTGGTATTTTTCTTTTATTGACTTAGGATAATATTACACTTAAATAAGGGAAATAAAACCATCTCCCTTAACCAAATATAAATTTTCTTTAAAAATGATTCACTTCCTATTTAAAATAAAAAGATCAGCCAAAACTGGTTTGGCTCAGTGGATAGAGTGTCGGCCTGTGGACTGAAAGGTCCCAAGTTCGATTCCGGTCAAGGGCATGTATCCTGGTTGCGGGCACATCCCCAATGGGGGGTGTGCAGGAGGCGGCTGATCAATCTCTCTTTCTCTCATCAATGTTTCTAACTCTCTATCCTTCTCCCTTCCTCTCTGTAAAAAATCAATAAAATATATTTTTTAAAAATAAATAAAAAACAAAATAAAATAAAAAGATCCCCTGACTTTGTCAAAAAATTAGCCCTCAAAGAAACATTTAGGCCTAGATGGATTTAGAAATGATTTATTTAGTAAAGCTTGTATTTGTTAAAGCTAGCATAACACCAATAACAGATTTTGGCAAAGACCAGGAAAAAGGACTTGAAATCAATCTAATGAACATAAACAAAAATCCTAATTAAGCACTTAGCAAATAGAAACCAGAAAAGCATTTTTAAAAATAACACATCATATCCTAATAGAGCTCATCCCAAGAACAGAACCTATTAAAAATAATCACCATGTTAATACATTTAAAAGCATATATTTTTAACTCAGTAGACACCAAGAAACATTTAATCAAATTCCTCACTTATGCCTGAGTTAATGAAAAATAAAAGAACCTTGATAAATTAAAATAGAACTCTTGCTTATTAACTCAATAAAAAATGTCACACACCAACACTACACCACAAAATATTCAGCAGAGTACTTCAGAATAAACACTTGGAAGTGTTCCCATTCGAGAAAGAAAAAAACAAAGATGCCTATTATCACCATTGTTACTTAACATGGTACTGTAAGTGCTATTCAATGCAAAAGGTAGCATATATTGGAAAAGAGACAGCAAAATCATCTTTAATTATAGTTGATTGTATACTTGGAAAATCCAAAGAAACCCATTGAAAGGTAAATAGAAAAAAATAAGAGATGTCAGTAAGAGAACTAAATTTTAAAACATTTTAAAAAATCAATATCTTTTTATACCAAGAATAACTGTATTTTTAAAATAGAAAAAGATACTTCTCCAAAGAATACAAGTAAACAATATCAATATTTAGGAATGAATTTTACAAAAACATACAAAACCCTAGAGGTCAAAAAGGAACTACCGAATCCACTGAATGTGTTGTTCCCAGACACTTTGTAATTCTTAATTGTAGAGGTAATTCCAATCAAAACTCACAATTCATGAACCTTGGCAACATGATTCCAAAATTCATCTGGAAGAATGAACTCACCAAGAATAGTCAGGAAAAAAAAATCAGAAAATGTAATTACTTCAAGGATTTGGGGTGTCTCGGTCTGCCAGATGGTGAAACATATTATAATGCTTTCATAGAAAAGAGACAATAGAAATGTAATAGAACATCCAGATATAGATGCAAGTGTACATGGACATTTACTATAAGATTTAAAAAAGTCATTTCAAATCAGTCGGGGATAGGGAGGATTCAATAAATGGTGTTAGGACAACTAGCTAGTCATTTGGCAAACTTGGAGCTCTGGTCAGTTTAGCTCAGTGGATAGAGCATCGGTTTCTGGATAAAGGGGTCCCGGGTTTGATTCCTGGTTGGGGCATGTGCAGGTGACAACGAATCAAAGTATTTCTCAATGATGTTGCTTTCTCTGTGTCTCTCCCTTTTCCTTCCACTCTCTCTAAAAATCAATGGGAAAATATCCTTGGGTGCAGATTAACAACAACAGCAAGAACAAATATATATATCTGGAGGAAAAGACATTTTATTGTCCTGGTTTGGATAATACAGTTCATAACATCAAAGCAAGTACAGAAGCTGTGAAAAAAAACAAATGACTATTTTGATTACATAAAACAACTGTGCTGAGAGAAATGGCATAAATACAGCTTAAATACAACTGTTTGCCCTGGAGAGGGGACATCGACTGGAAAGGGGGCAAAGGGGCCTGGAAATGTCCTATCTCTTAGCCTGGGTAAGAGCTGTATGGGTGTGTGCATATAGAGAATCCACTGAGCTGCACAGTTAAAATTTGTGCATGTTATCAGATGTAAGTTATGCCTCAGTAAAAAAAAAAAAGTAATAACAATAAAGGAAATAAATCAAACATTTATCCTGCCTTTCCCATAAAGGTCATATTTCAGGGTAAGCAAAGACTTAATGAGAAGAATTCTTCTTCATACAAAAGTCACAGTTAATAAATGCAAAAGGAACAAAAGAAGTAGAAATTCACCATTTTGCAATACCTAATGAAAGAGTTGATCTAGCAAGTGCCTGGCAATGGCTGTTAAAGCCACTCCAGCAGTGGTTCCCAAACTCTAGAGGGCATCAGAATCACTTGGTGTGATGGTTAATTTCCTACATCAACTTGATTGGCCACAGGGTGCTCAAATATTTGATCAAACGTCATTCTGGGTGTTTCTGTGAGGCAGTTGTTGGAGACGGCAACATTATAAATCAGTAGATTAAGTAGAGCAGATTGCCTCCATAATGTGGCTGGGCCTAATCCAATCAGTTGAGAGCCTGCATGGAGCAAAAGGCTGACCTCCTGCCCAAGCAAGATGAATTCTGTATTGTCTGCTCTTTCTGTTTCTATAGCATGTCATTTGGCTTCATCTGCAACATCAGTTCTTAGACTAGAATTGTGGCAATAGCTCTCACCGGGTTTCAGGCCTGCCAATCTACTCTGCAGATCTGAACGTGCCAGCCTCCCTAATCTCATAAATCAATTCCTTATCCTAAGCCAATCTGTCCATATCTAGATAGATGATAGAGAGATAGATAGATAGATAGATAGATAGATAGATAGATAGATAGATATGTGGATACAAATATATGTATCTGTTTCATTTCGCTGGAGAACTTAAAGCAACAAATTGCTGGGTCCCACCCTACAATTTCTGATGCAGTCAATGTGGGGTGGGACATAGGATTAGCATTTCTCACATGTTCCTGGATGATGTTGATGCTGCTAATTTGTGGAAACCAATATATTAAATGTGAAATCTAATGAACAAAACAGGAAAAAACTCATGGACACAGACAACAGTATGCTGATCTGGGGGATTGGGGCAGTAAAGGGAGGTGGAGTAGGGTATGGGAGGATAAATGGTGATGGATGGTGTTCTGTATCCTGTTCCTCTATTGATCGGAAAGTTCATGACTAAACCAGAAGACAACACCTAAACTCGCTGACCAATCTTAAATTCAGTTGATAGGAAACCTGATGTGGGGTGGTGAACACACAATACAGTGTACAGTGTACAGATGATGTGCTGTAGATAATTTTGTTAGCCTTGACACTGTTGATCTTCTGGGCCAAGTAATTCTTGGTTTTGGGAGCTATCCTGTGCATTACAGGAGGTATAGCAGCATCCCTGGCCTCTCTCTGCAAGATACCAGTAGCAACCACGCCAGCCCCGGCTGTGAAATCCAAAACTGCCATGTCCCCTGGAGGGCAGAGGACCACTGTGTCAGCTCTATCTTCTGAAGAATTTGCAAGGGGAGTGATATGGCTGGGGCTTTGTTTTAAAATGTTCCAGGAAAATACGGTGGGGAGTGAGTAGGAGGCAGAGTTACTAGATTGGCAAAACAGTGACAACTGTTGACGCTGGGAAGCGAGTGCCTGGTGGTATCAGTGTGTGCTTTAATATATGTTTCAACACCTCCAACCAAACATTTTAAAAAATATATGCACACACATAAAGAAATACTGCAAAAACACATTTCTGACTAATGTTCATGATATATTAGGTGGGGAAAAATAACCGATCGCCAGGTATTATGTACACTGTAACTCTGTGTGATAGAAAAGAGAGACAGAGATGCTCAAGGTGGATGGGAGTCCAAATATTTACATTAATGGTCTCTGGGTGGTGGAACTCTGGGTAACAATTCTTTCCTTCCAATCAGTAGTTTTCCACATGAACGTATACCTACTATTCAATGTAAACAAATAAAAGAAAACCTAATAAAGAAGAGATTGCTTTAGAAAGACACCATATGGGCAAGAAAAGAAACAAAGAGACTATTCAAAATGAATACGAAATCTCAAAAAGTCTAAAAATTATGGAGCTTTTGAATAGAGGGGCAAATACCTCACAGCTAACGCAAGTTCATAGACATATGTGTTGTGTTTCTTGATACTGATCCTAGTCACTTAAATTCCACTTGATTTCCCATTTCAGAAGGCAGAATCACATGGAATAAGTTTCAGAAAGACTTCTCTCTAAACAGAGACTGCTATTTTCCTTGCCAGGCAAAGATTTAAGCTAAAGTTTTTAAAATAATCTTGTTGGTGCTTAAATCCAAGTGGAAAACTCCACTATTGAGCTATACTCATGCCCCAAAAGATTCTGGGTGTCAGGGTTTTTGAACTTCGGCTTTTCAACACCAACTATAAATTATTTGCTATTTAATCACCTGCTGCTTTGGCTCACCTGAGTGGCAGCCGCCTGACTTTGACACAAATAATTAACAGTGAGCAGAGTTCCCAATATGATGGTTCCTTCTGCGGTATCTGGCCTAAATTTCAGTTCCCTGTCTGTCTTCAACCTTCCCGTGATCTGCTATTAGATCATCCTCACCTCCGTGGTCATTCCCTCCCCCATAAGGTGGAGATCACGAAGACAAGGCTTTTGCCTTCTTCAGCGCTGTGTCCCCAGTGCCTAAAAGAGGGCTTAGTTGGTGCATAGTAGGTGCTTACAGCTGAAAAATGATTCAATCGTGTTTCCCTTTCTTTTCCTCATTTTGGGTCCCCTTGGGAAACATCCAGTATTTCTGAAGCTGAATTCCCAGCAGTCTCAGATACCATTAATGTGCTGCCCACTCCCACTTCAGGTGGGTTAATGAAGATGTTAACATACACCAGCTCGGTACTATACACACGCATACAGGCACAGGTGTGTGTGGGTGCATGCATACACACACACATACACACACACACACACACACACACACCACTCTGCACATCTCCATACCTTGCCCCTGGTGATACTTTCCATTTATTCTTTGTGCCTCAGCCAATCTGTGCTCAATCTCATTGTCTTCTTAATAAAACTAGTTAATTAATTAGTTTCCAGAGTTAAAATTCATGAGGCAGCGCAGGGAACATCTATATCTGTAGCTGTTTCTGAATTCCCTCTAGCTGCAGGCTTTTTTCATTCTGCCCACAAAGGCTCCTAAGTTTATTTGAAGACATGTCCCCACAGCCTCCCCCAGGTCCTCCGCGGCCCACAGCGGATTTCCCTGCTCCTCCCAGTCATTTTCTGCTCAATTCACTCCAGTGTTTGGCGTGAGAATTGACATCACATTCTGGAACCAAGGCCAACTCTCAGATAACAATCCTCTTTCAGGCCTGTCTCCTGGCCTTCTGCCAAGATCCACTCAGGGACCCCACAATGTCACCCCAAATCCTCTGGTAGCCGCTTGTTAGAGATCTAGTCCAGCCTCTCCCTGAGGAAAAGAGGACACTGAGGCCCGGTAGGGTGAAGCAGCATGTCAGGGTGACATGTGAGTTAGGGGCAATGCAAGGACTGTGACCGAGGTCTCCTGACCCCAAGAGCCCAGTTTCCATTCTCCAGAGTATGGATCAGCAAACTAACCCCCATGGGCTAAATCTGGCCTTCTACCTGTTTTTGTAAATAAAGTTTTATTGAAACACAGCCGTGCCCAATTATTTTCATATTGTCTGTAACTGGTTTTGGTGACAAACAGCAGAGTTGACTAGTTGTGAAGAGACTGCATGAGCTACAAGCCCAGAATATTTCCTGTCTCGCTAGTTGGCTGACTCCTACTAGAAGGTTCCAAATGGCAGGAAGGAGGAAAGAAAAGCTGATGCAGGCACCCCAGGATGTTACATTGAACATCTTGCTAGTCTCCTCAAAGGCGAGCAGCTCCAAAGAGGAATGGGAGGACCCCATCAGGCAGAACCAGTTGTCTCCCTCCCCCTTGCCCTCTCCTGCTGCCCATGGCATCTTGGCAGACTTTGCAGAAATGCAGCTTCACCCACTGTCAGGCACCTTTGGCTGTTCCCTCCAACACACACACACACACACACACACACACACACACACACGAGTTTCAAGTGTATAATGGTCTCCATAAAATAGCTCTGGAATATTAGGCTCAGGCTGCCACAAAAGAGAACCCATGGATTCCAAAGCATGGGCAAGGCCAAGAGCCAAGGTACCTCCCCACAGGCAGGAGGCTTCTGGGTGCATCTGGTTTCCCCTGGATGAGAATCACAGGCACGGAGAATCCCAGAAGGTGAAGTTCCTCAGAGAGGTCCCGCAGGGCACTGTTGTCTCACATGGACACCTCCTGCTTCAAAGAACTCGCCCCCTAGTGGCAACCCACTCCATTTC
Organism: Lasiurus cinereus; assembly: GCA_011751065.1. Lineage (NCBI taxonomy): Eukaryota > Metazoa > Chordata > Mammalia > Chiroptera > Vespertilionidae > Lasiurus > Lasiurus cinereus. The sequence goes on along the minus strand of JAAGEH010000480.1, from coordinate 42,228,035 downwards.
CACACGGCAACAAGAGGGGGTGCTGGGGGAGCCCTAGAACCAAACCAGAGGAAGAGGCAAGCTTCCTTCCTTGACTATTTCACAGGACGAAGGTTCTGCTCACTAATGAGGCATCCAAGTTCAAAGCCTCCACATGGGCTAGAACCCAGATGAGACTTCAAAGTGGGTGTTGCCAAGCGGGAGCTCCTTCCTGCTTCTCAGAACCAGGGCTCAGGCTCATAGGAGGATGAGGACGCAAAGCCTTCAAGGACCTTGACATGGAACAGAAGCAATACAGTGATCTTTCCTCACTCACAGTTTCACTTTTCTGGTTTCAGTTTCCCCTGCGGTCAATCACGGTCAGAAAACATTAAATGGAAAATTCCAGAAATAAACAATTCATTTGCTTTAAATTGCAAGCTGTTCTGAACAGCATGGTGCAATCACTGCACATCTCGCTCCATCCAGCCCCATCCTGCCCAGAAATGAATCATCCTTTTGTCCAGCGACTCCAGGCTGTAGATGTGCTCCCTGCATTAGTCACTTAGCAGTCCCTGTCATCAGATGGGTTATGAGAGGAAGAGAGACCCCATTCACAAGAGAGGAAGAGGGACCCCATTCACATAACTTCTTATATATATAGAACCCTAATATGCAAATAGACAAAATGGCAGAACAACTGAACAACCGGTCACTATGACGTGTGCTGACCACCAGGGGGCATTCGTGAAACATGGCTGGCGTTGGCAGCAGACATTGGCTGTGGTGGGATGGTGGAGCAGGTGAGCAGGGACACCAGACCAAGACAGGGCATCAGTTGCTGTCATCGGAGTGAACCTCTGGTGCTTACTGAAAATTCTTTGCTCCCATGCACCACACTCCTGCCCAGCACTCACACTTGTTGCAGGTGCCAGCCCTGCTCATACCCACTGCCAGCGCCAGAGCCGCCACTGGCACCTGCTGCTAGTGCCCAGCGCCAGGTGCCAGCCCTGATTGCTCAGCACCATCAGTGCATGTGAGCGATGACTACCGGCCCCGATCGCCTATCAGGGCTTCTCCACCTCTTCCTGTTCCTGAGCAGCCACCTCTCACATCCTCTGCTGATAACAGCCCTGCTCACACCTGCTAGAGCCACTGCTCACACCCACACTGGTCCCAATCTCTGGGCACTGTTAGCAGGTGCAAGTGGCGACTGCCAGCCCTGATCACCCCTGAGGACTTCTTCACCTCCCCCTGCTCCTAAGGGGCAATCAGGGCAGCAGCCACCACTCATACTCACTGCTGGCACTGGCCCCAATCTCTCTGCGCCATCAGCAGGTGCAAGCAGGACAGCGCTGTCAGCATGTGGGAGCAGCAGTGGTGGGAGTGGAGCTGTCAGCAGACAGGGAACTGGGGGCTGTGATGAAATGGGACAGGCAGGGTGCAGATGATGGGCCACGACCCATCTCTATGCCTATTGCAGCCTCACAACCCATAGTTCCTCTCAAAGTGCATGAATTTGTGCACTGGGCCTCTAGTATTATTATAATTGTTCAATTTTACTAGTATTCATTGTTATTAATCTCTTACTATGTCTAATTTATAAATTAAACTTTACCTTAGGTGTGCATGTACTATAGGGAAAAAACATAGTATATATAGGGTTCCATACTATTCATAGTTTCAGGCATCTGCTGGGAGTCTTGGAATCCATCCCCACAGATAAGGGGGACTACTGTTTTTTAAATATATTGTAGAACAGGTTTGTAAAGATAATCAAGAAATACAGGGAAAAATAAATTTAAAAAGCCCAGACAGTATAGCTCAGTGGTTGAACATTGATCCATGCACCAAGAGATCACCAGTTGGATTCCCAGTCAGGGCACATGCCCCAGTTGTGGGCTTGATTCTCAGTAGGGGGTGTACAGGAATCAGCTAATTGATGATGTTTCTCTCTCATGGGTATTTCTATTTCTCTCTCCTTTCCCTTCCTCTCTCTATAAAAATAATAATAATAATAATATTCTTTTAGAAGTAAATACAAGCCCTAGCCAGCTTGGCTCAGTGGATAGAGCCTGAGAACTGAAGGGTCCCAGGTTCGGTTCCGGCCAAAGGCACATGCCTGGGTAGTGAGCTCGATCCCCAGCGGGGAGCATGCAGGAAGCAGCCAATCAAAGATTCCCTCTCATCATTGATATTTCTATCTCTCTCTCCTTCTCCCTTCCTCTCTGAAATCAATAAAGAAATATAAAAAATAAAATAAATACAAAAGAGTAAACAATAAAATCTCCCTCTTATTCCCAACTGCAGGCCACCCAGCTCCTTCTTAGGCATTGACTATTAGCACTCTTGTATTTCCTCTGGCAGCAAAAGATGCATATAAGTCTATGTGTATACATACGTTGTGTGTATGTATTATGAGTATTCTTTTGTTACAACACTGATAAGCCACTAGACAATGTTCTATACCTCGCTTTATTCCATCAGCAAATCTTGGATAGTGTTCTAAATTAATGCTTAGAAATCTCACTCTTTCTCTTTAACAGTAGTATGGACATTTATACTATGTTGGAGAAACACTGCAATAGGTATCCTAGTCCATATATCCCCTGAGATCTTCTGGTTGTAGAAATTAGAGCTAAATTGAAACTCATCCTAGTTCACTTCATCTGCTTTACTTTGAGCCTGTTGTTCCTCAATTTCATCACACTTTTGGTTATTAATGCTCCCATTCAATGTTTCATATTCACTAGGCCTTCTTAATCCAGTTTACTTTTTTGAGGCTTAATACCCTTACAGAGACACCGTGTGTGAAATTATCTTTTACAATGCTGAATCCAAGCAGTTTATAGTTTTCAGTCAATTACTCCCAGCTGCCAGAGCTGTGCTCGGATAACATCTCTGGCTAAATTTCTTCCTTCTTGGATCATGAATTCTCAGGCAGGACTAATCCTAGTGTCTGGTGAGGCCATGTATTTGGACTCACACTCAGGCCAAGGACACTCTTCGAATTTGGAAATCCACACTCATAAGCCGCAGGTGTTCTGGAACATTCTAGTACAAATGCCAGGCTGATAAGCTGAATGGTACTTCACAGCCCCCAACTGAGAGTTACCTTTTAATTAATCTTATAACAAATCCATGTGTATACTTTTTTCTTAAATCCTTTGGCTAATTAAAAAAAAAATTCCCTGGCCATTTAATTCAACTCAATCATTAGCTTTTCCTGTGTAAGAAACTATCCCCAAAACTTAGTGGCTTCAAAAAAACATCATTTACTTGCCTCATGATTCTACCAGTGAGTGAGTTGATCTAGGCACAGCTGGGTAGTTCTGCTGATGGAGGCTAGACTCTATTGTGCAGCTGTGAACAGCAGCTGCTCAGTTTGGGGGCCCTGCTGCTAGGTGAGGTGGTTATCAGCTGAGGAGGGGTTCTCAGCCAGCAGGCCAGCATGGGCTCCTTCACAGGGAGAGGCAGCAGTGGGGATCCCAGGAACCCAGGGGAGTACACAAGTATGTACTTTTCAACCTTCAGCCTGTGTCACATTTACTACTGCCCCATTGGCTGAAATAAGTCACATGATCAGAAACAGGCAGCACCCCGTCAAGGGCATCAATGCCAGTAAGGGGGAGAATATATAACCATTTTTTACAATGGACCACATCAACTTTTATAAACTCATCAAACCAAAAAAAAAAAAAGTACTTTATAAGGCTTTGCAATGCAGAGTTGCTTTCAAACACTGGTTTATTCCTAGAAGAGTATCTGAAAACAAAATCTATATAACGTAACTGTTGAAGAGACCTGCAATGCCACCAGTTGGGTATTCATATAACCACCCCAAGTCATCCTACAGGTCAGCATCCAGGCACCCTTGGGGGTCTAAAGGCCTTTCCTCCAGGCGACCATGACACAGAAGAAAAAGCACCTGCCGTGGCTACAGAAAACTCAAGCTTAACCTCAGCCCCCGAAGCAAGTTATTCCAACTCCGTGTACCATCTCTTCCCTCCTTTGCCAACAGGGATGGCAGAAGCACCATAAAGCAGAGTTGCTCGAGGATTCAAGTGAAACCGTGCTGGGCTTGTGCCCCAGGCACCTGAAGTGCCCAGTGTTGCACAGAGAAAGCCCTGAAATCGTGAATGAAGCCCCAAGTTCTAAAAGGACTTGGTTACTCAAATACTAATTATGTGAGCAGAGGGCTGGGAGGAAGACCAAGGCAAGAAGCTGGCATTCAAGGTAAACAGAACAAGTGTGGCCACAGGGCACAGGGCTGCAGCCGGTCAGGATGTAAAATTCTGAAGATGGAAGAGCTGTGTGTTCTCTACGCCCTTTGTGGTAATGGCCAGGTCTTGGCCCTTATCTCTACAGAAAGGAAATTAAGTCCCTGGGCGAGTTCTTGCTAGGAAAATAACCCTACACAAAGAAAGACATGAAAATTCATGTTGCTCCCCTAAAGGCCTGAAGGAATCATGCAACCTGCTCTCTATAAAAGAAATAAACCTTCCATCACAACCACTTTTTTTATATTTGCAGGTTAGTAACAAGAAGCAGTAGCTATGAGTTGTTGGATATCAACGACATGGCAGATACCACTACATTAAATAATTAGCATTCAGGCCAACAAATATCCATTCAGTGATTTTCACTGAGGACCTACTATGTGCCAGATTCCACATGAGGGGCTGGAGGCGCTGTGTTGATGTGCCAGGTACAGTGCCTGCTCTATGGAGCCTTACGGTCCAACCACGATGACTGATGCTACTGCTGCTGCCTCCACCACGCCACCGACAAAAGACTGTGCCTCGCTTTTATGAATGACCACTCCACACCAGCTTTACACACACTTTCTCAGAAACACCCACGATTACCACTAGAGAGAGACACCATGAGCTCCAGTCGACAAACAAGTAAACTGAGGCACGGAGGGCTTGTCCTGGCGCACACAGGCAGCATGCGGCAGAGCTGGACCCAAACCAGGGAGCATCCTGGCACTTCCCAGGAGACCCTAGCTTAGCAATAACTCCTCTTCTCCCAATAAAGGGGGAGTCTTGTGGGACACCAGAGGGTTTCAGTGGGATCGGAAGTCCCCCCCGCCCTGAGTTATGTTCAACCATGCTCTGCACCTGCTCTTCCTAAGACTCTCAGACAAAGGCAAAAGGCACCCATTTCTGCCATCCCTCTCATCGCTCTTCCACTTCCCGGTCTTCAGCAAATTGATCAAATATAAATTCAACAGCTCACTGGCTCTCAATCTCAGCTCTAGCTCTTTATCCGCCTAAAGGGCTTGGGGTTGCTAATTTGGCTTTTGAATAAGAATCTAATACACATTCATGCACCCACTTTCATTTGACAGAAAAAAAAAATGCCAAGTGCCCACCAAATGTCAGGCCCAACGTGAGAGCACTGAGGAGATGCTCAAGAGTTTTGCACAGGAGGTGGCGTGCTTACACTGGTGTAGAAAGGTCATTGTGGCAGTGGTGCGGTCCAAGGCAGGAACCGGGCACTGACAGCTCGTGATGTTTCCATCTCAGCCCAGCAAAAAGCTCTGGGAGAGAAGCTAACTAGGACAGAACCCCAATCAACTTCAACCGAGAGAACAAGCCCACAGAGGAGGCTGGAAGGAGCTGCCTTCCCGGGTTCCCCAGCCCAAGGAAGCCAGAGGGAGGGGAGTGACCGGTCAATGGCATTAAAGGCTGCTGGGCAGTGGCTGGGGGAAGACCTCGCTCGGGTCAAGGGAGAGGCATGGCTTTGCCTGACGGTTCATTTTTTCATTTGCTCAAATGAACTAGTTGAGCATATAGACATGCAGGTGGGAAGGTGCGTTGGGAGACACCAAGACAACCCCTAACTGTCAAAGGTTTGGTGGAGGAATCGCAGCACTCAGCACTGCCTGGTACTCACAGTGATGATTTACTGCAGTGAAAGGATACAAAGGAAATCAGCAAAGAGAAAAGATGCACAGGGGGGAATCCTGCCAGGCCTGCAGAAAGCCGTGGCGGACTACGGGGGAGACTGAGAAGGCTGCCAGGCACAGGGAAACATTACAGAGCCGACCTGCAGGCCCAGGTGAGACTGGGCTCCACACATCTGTAGAGGCCATGTTTTTCAGATCTGAGGAATTTTCCTCAGCAGCTTCCAGTCCCCTGAGAAGGAGGAGAGAAGAAAAAGGGCTGAATTCGTTCAGGGATAGGGCTCGACATACACGGTAGACAGAGAGGGGCAGGGAACTGGCATAAACACAAAAGGAGGCAGACGGGCACCAACTGAGCGTAAGATCTGGACACACGGCACCTCCATCCAAAATGGTAATGTGACTGATTGCAACGATTAGACCAGGTGGTGTCCAGAATTCACTTAGGCACAATGCACCTAATGCATGAATGCCTTCTACAGAATTGAGGGCAAGTGGTCAGAGGGTTCTGCTTAAATACATCTGGCAGCAGGAAACTATACTACCTTATAAGAAACCCATGCATTTCCAGGTATTTGTAATCATGTGAAAGTTCTACCTACTGCCACGTGATAATCTGCCTGCTGAGGTCAGGCTCTGCCATCCACAACTACATAGAGCAAGGATGCAGGGGAGGGTGCTGTATCTCCAATGCAAGCATGTTGGTGTCCCAGCCTTTGGTTCTTCCTAATGCACAGCTGTCCATCACTCCCAAGACTCAATGGCCATCTGTGTGGCAGTGACTCTAAGAACTAAAATTCTAGCCTCTCTTCAAACTTCACACTTGTATACTCAACTGCTTACCAGACACTCACACCCTGAATGCACACACACCTGAAGTTATGGTCTTGTCTCCACACACCCCATTGGAAGATGGATCCTCTCCAGTTCCCAACAGGGCATCAGAGTGACTTTCTGTCCTCAGACAGCCAGATAATCATCTGTCTGTTGAATCTTCCTCCTAAGTGGTCCTCAAGTCCATCCCCCTAAACTTCTCCATCCTCGCCATCATACTCCACTCGAAGCCATCATTATTCTTCTCAAAGACATTCCCTAACTCATCTCCCTTCGTCTACCTCGCCCTCTCCATCCATTTTACTTGCATAAAATTCAAAGTGATGTTTCTTAAAAAGTAAAGTTGGTCATAACACCTCACTGCTTAAAACTCTTCAGTGACTCCCATTACCCTGGGGAAACATACATAACTAAGCCAATGGTCTCACCTCTTACTCTGTAACACCCTACACCTCTAAGCTCCAACCAAGCTGAATCTTTTGTTACCCAAAAATCCAGGCCAGCTCACCTCTGAGCCAATTCAAAGGTTGCTTCCCCTGCCTCACCCGTATCCCTGGCTTCTACATGCAATGCTGGGCCTCTCCTCTCATGGGTTCTCCTGCTGATCTGTAATTAACTGCCCATTTATCTTCCTCCTTCAAAGTCCAAGGAAATATGTCTACGTTGTTTACAATGTCTCCTCAGTCCTAGCACATAAAAAGTCCTCTATAAATACCTGTTGAGAGAAAGCAAGAATGTCCATCTATCACCTCCAATGGCCTGCTCCCTATTCTCCTATTAATGCAGCTCCAAAAAACACAGGTGTTCGCTTTAAGTTGCCACAGTTCACTATAGATGCACATACAATTCCCCTTGAGATTTTTTTCACCTCCAGATTTTTCCCCCCATTACCTATTGTTAGGTTTCCTCCAGCTCAGAGCCCAGCAATTCCCCAATCTAAACACTTGCTGCAGGAGTTTCTTATCAAATCAGAAGGAAGGAAAACCCATTTCCACAATGAAAAAGGGAGCATGAACAGTTTCAGCTTCTGCCTCCCCCTGGTCCTGCTCTGGCCCACAGATTAATTTCTGGCACCAGGATCCACAGCCAGATATAGCAGGGAGTCATACAGAAAAGCCTTCCCCGGCTCGCAGAAGCCAACAAGAACCACGCTCTTCACAAACGTCCATTTTACAATGTGTCTAATTATAACTGAATAAATTACTTTTGCCATTCTGCGGAAATACTTAAAATAAATAGCTTCTCTCCCTGAATTAAAATCATAGTCTTTTGTTCACTGTTGTCTGTTCCATAAAGCAACACAGCCTGTTGATTAAAGATCATTTATAGGACTTCATTCCCTATTTTATGATATCACTTTAAAATACCCCCAAATAATCAGCTGCAAGGAGGGATAAGAACTTCTGGCAATTGGCTCTTTGAGACTTGCTGATGAGAAATGAAGTTGTGGATGTAACTCTCAGCAAAAGAACATATATTATAAAAGTCTATTTTAATAACTGCTTGGTTCTTCTCCCTGGATTTTTTTTCCCCCTCCATCCAACTTCTTATATTTTTCTTGAGATTACAACATAATCCCTGCTGACACTCTAAATATTACCTCTCTGTATTGAATGGACGACACTGAGACAATAAATCACTTTGAGCTAACACAATATGCCAACCAGCCCCAGCTAAGCCAAATATTTGACGAAAGACACACAAACTGAAATTTAGCAAGGCACTAACACTCTGTGAATTATGCCTTGAATATAAACCAGCTCTAAACCCTCTGCAGTGAGACAAATAGATGTGCAAGGAGGCCATATGTGAATGCATAAGGTGGTCCCGTGTTCAGAGTAACCATTGAGCCAATCCCAGGACACATCTTGGACAACCCCCAAACTGGGGGCTGAGAGAGTGTCATATAACAAAATAAAGACTCCTCAGTTCTGGCCTAAAAAAAAGAAAAGGAAAAAAAAACACAAAGCACTGTTTTCCTGGACTGGGTGCAGAAATACGTGTGATGTCAATGAAAAAGTCTGTTTAAGGCTGGATTTAACATGACACTAACAAAGCCGACACCTTAAGGCCCCTCACTTATACACCTCTTTTCATGGCCCTGTACCTGATTCTGCATTGAAAATGTTGTATTCCTGGCCTATGGTTAGAGCATCAGCCCTTAGACCAAAGGGCCTTGGGTTCAATCACCAATCAAGGGCACATATCTGGGTAGCAGTTCAATTCCTGGCCTAGGCTGGAGACAACCAATCAATGTTTCTCACATCAATTTTCTCTCCCTCCCTCACTTCCATTCTCTAAAAATCAATGAAAAAAACATATCCTCAGGTGAGGATTAACAAGAAGATTTCAAAGCTGTATTCTTTTTCTTAAAGAAATCCCTCAGGTTCTGTATGCTTCTACAGAACTTCCTGGACCTGCCCTGTGGATTTGAGTGCATCCTCAGAAATGCACTCAGCTGTCAGGAGGAATAGACTGTGTTCACAGGTCATCCACAAAGACAGAGCATCCTTGGACAGCACCCAGGACCCTCCCAGAGTGGCCCAGGAGAACTTCTCAGACTCCAATCACACACCCTGCTGCCTTCCCCTTGGAAACATTCAGCCCAGCTTTACTCAAGCTAAGAACACTCTGCCCGTGTCGCCCCTGGGACACTTCTCTGCCTTCAGAACCCACTGAAGGGGCATCAGCTCTGAGAAACTTTTCCTGGGGCCCCAAGATGAAACTGATCACATCTTCTCTGTGCCCACTAGCTAGAACCTCAATAACTACCCTAGGTCCAAATTCTGGTTCATCCACTTACCAGAAAACCCCACACCTATTTCCTCACCCGCAAAGCAAGAGTCATTAGTACCCCACTTGCAGGAGAAACATGAAGGTAAACCTTGTTGTAAAATAGAAACTCCATAAATGCAGCTATGTCACTGTCATCATCATCATCATCACAGAATCCTCCATGCCCCTCAGTAAGAAATCCCTCAACAATTTGTTCTGCGCTCCCCTAAGGCTGGGACTCCTCACTGGCAGGGGCGGAAGCCTGTGCACGGAGCTTGGTTGGTGCTCCATAAGTGTTTGCTGAACACACAAAGGAACTAAGTGATATTTATATTCTGTACAACGGAGGTGGAATTCAATAATGCAGCCCAAAGTCTTGTTTGCTAACATGGTAAGTCTATATAGGAGAATTTGATGAAGCATGGAAGATGACAGGAAGAGTGGGGAGCAGAGCAACTGTTAATGTGTTTCTCTGTCTACTCCGAAGAGTCCTCCTTCTCCACATGCGCCTGCAAAGCCCAAAGCTGCTAGCTGCCTACAAAAGGCGCCTCGCAGAGCAGCAGCGTCCTTCTACTTCTGTTTGTGGACCGACCTCCAAAGGGCCTTCAGATGAAAGGAGAATCTGGTCAAAGCCAAAGCAAGACCACAGACCTCACCATGGGCAATAAGCATACACACCATTCTGCCCATGTAGAACCCTCCTGTGGAGCTAGGCGCCATGAATAACTCTGTAACCCAAGGCAAAGGTTTAAATCCACAAAGGATCTCCTCGAGCAAAGCAAGGGTTCTGCCTGCAGTAGCTGCAGAGAAGGTGTGATCCAAGTTTATGAGTGCAACCTGAACGCAGATCACTGACATTTGCATACCTCCAGGCTGGAGGCAGGATCTGCCTCCATGTTTAACCTCATCTCCTGTTACACCGTCACAGCAACCCTCACTCTCACCTCGACAGACCTGGCAGTTCTTAGAAGGTGGCCCAACCATTCTCACACCATCACCCCCGCCTGGCATGCAGTCTCACCAACCCTCCACCCCATCCCTGGGGCAAAAGGTATGATCCCAATCTGTAATAATAAAAGCATAATATGCTAGTTAGACTGGACATCCTTCCAGACAAAGCCGGGGCTGCAAGGGAAGCCCGTCCCGGGTGCCTGCCGGCAGCTGGAGGGAAGCTGGAGCCGGCAGCGGGGGGGGGGGGGGGGGGGGGGGGGGGGGGAATGAAGGCCTACTCTTGCATGAATTTCATGCATCGGGCCTCTAGTAATTTTTATATGTTCCCACCAAACCCATCACCATTCTGGACCCCTCCTCTCCAGATCCACTAGTTCTTGTCACATGGCTCTCAGCACAGTCCATACTACATTGCACTTGTGAGTCTTTCACCTGTCAGACCAGACTATCACTACACAGAATGGGAACTGGATATTTCCTCTCTGAAACCCCAGCACCCAGCACAGCAACTGTGCACACAGCAGGCACTTTGTAACTGTCTGGTGCACCAATGGTTTCAGTGAGTAATCCCCCTTGAGATCAGAGACTTAAATTATGTTCCACACAACCCCTGAGGTGCTTAAAAGAGTGTGCATTCCCAACCAATGGATCACAACCAGTCTAGCTATTTTTTGAAGAAGGAAAAAAGGATATGTGGGTTGGTTTTTTCAATAAGAAACTACCCATAGCTGAACCACTGGAGACTAAGGTGCAGCGGTGGTATAGAGTGAGCATGCCTCAAAAATGTACTGCCTGCCCCTTTTGTATGTACCAAAAACTATACAGCAGCAGAAATGATTCTAAACTATCAGTATCATCTGCTCAAGAAATCCTATAAGAAATCAGGAAATCCTGGGGTATGTCAGGGTTTTGGTTTTTTATATATCTATGTGATATTCTTATGTCTGTGAGACAATTTAATGCTGCAAAGTAACTGAGAAAAAAGGAAAAAAATCTTGATTCATGTTTACCTGGAATGCAGTTGGCTTTGTTTTTCTCATGTAATTACATATATTACCAATGTAATTACAAATAATACATGTATTATGTGCATAGAATAGTATATAATTTTTAAATGTGGTGCATTTCTTTCTCCCAAAATCCCTTTGTGAAGGAAACAATTTACCATTTCTAAAAATGTGCATCTGTGCATTATATTTTAATAAAATAAAAATTAGTAAATATTTGCCTTTCTTTTGTATTTCAACAAAATAAACTTCGTCATGAAAATTCAGGTCTGAAAAGTATCATTATATGCTTGGGGAAAAATTGCTCCCACTAGGCTAATTCTTCCCATTGGAGAAAAGCCAGCCAAATATTATCATTATCAAGAAAGGCAATTGTAACCCTGGTGGGGTGGCTCAGTTGGGTGGGTGTCATCCACAGAAGGGTTGCTGGATGGATTCAAGGTCAGAGCACATGCCCAGGTGGCAGGGGGAGGGTTTGTTTTTTTAAAATATATTTTATTGATTTTTTACAGAGAGGAAGGGAGAGAGATAGAAAGTCAGAAACATCAATGAGAGAGAGACATTGGTCAGCCGCCTCCTGCACGCCTCACAGTGGAGATGTGCCCGCAACCAGAATACATGCCCCCAACCGGAATCGAACCTGGGACCCTTCAGTCCGCAAGCTGACGCTCTCTCCACTGAGCCAAACCAGTCCCGGCCCAGGTTGCAGGTTTGATCCCCGGTAGGGGGCGTGCAGGAGGCAGCAGATCACTGTTCCACTCTCACATCAATATTTCTCTCTACTTATCTCCCTCCCTCTTTGTTCATCTCTCTCTAAAAATCAATAAAATAATTTTGTAAAAGAAAGGCAACTGTAGAGGACCTACTCTGTGCAAGGCATGGTCCAGGGAGGCACTGATGATGGCCAGGACTAAAGAGAAATAACACCTCCATGATGTGGTGAAGCCCCAGCTACTATAGAGTGCAAGGCATAGACAAGGAAGTGAGTGGGGCTAGATCCCTTACCAGCTGTGGACCCTGGGCAAGTGATCAAACCTCACAGAGCTTCAGTAGAGAGGAGGCCACCCCACCGCACTCACCATGCAGGGTGAGGATTAAATGAGTTAATGAGATAATGTATGGCAAAGTCCCTAACACAGTCTCACCTGGGCAGTACACACATCAAGCCATAGGTGGTGGTTGCTGCAACCGCATAAATCATAACCTCCTTTACTGCTTTTGTATTTTAATTTTCAAGATCACTGCACAGCATTTATAACACTGGGTTCTCTTGGTCTCATATTTTCAAAAGTAAAATGACAACAAAGTGGACTCATTCAATGTGTAGAGGGAGAATTGTGAAGGGTCCAGGGTAGAAATGTGTGCACCCCCTGAAAATGTGCATGGAGCACAGATCGGGGTGGGGGAGGGATGCAGAATTCTCAACCAGAAGAAAATTTCTACATAATCCTAACCCAACTAGTAATCCACTCTTGGGTTTTGTCGGGTCCACACAACAAAATAGCTTTTGTTTAAAATGTAGCCAACATTTAAAATCAGATTCCCATCAAAAGTTGAATTTAGACTTTCTCTTAAAAATGGAAAGTACGGCAGGACTGAACCCAAGATGCCTTGTGTCGCCAGCTCGCTGGAGCCAAGAAGTGTTGCCTTCCCTGTAGGCTGTCCTCCACTGTGTTCATCACTTGCATAAGCTAAGGCATCCCTGGGGTAAAAACAAAAACAAAAACAACTTGGAGATTCTCAAGTGGATTTCCAGACAACACAAAAGTGGCCAGCAAAGGATTGCGGCCTACCTCCCCAGCTAATGCTCCACTGGATCTGCTGGAGCAGATACTTGTGGGACCAGCATTGCTCTTCCCAGGAGCCATCATTACAACTGCTTCCATGACACCCCAGGGCCTTCAAACACCTGAAGCTCACCCAGCTCCAGGGAGAGAAGAAACTCTACAGGAAAATTATTACCAGGGAATGTTCTCCCTTCCCGGAGGTGAAGCCAGGCATGGTCCGTCTCCACATTGAACCTCATGTGTGAGAAGGGAATGGACAGATCATAGCTGGTCTGAGATGTCCTAAAGATACTCCACCTAAAAACCAAGAAGTGTCTCTGATCTTGGCACCCCAGTGGGTAAAAGATGCCAGAAAGCTTCTAACATAAAGATCTAATAAAGAAGGCAAGAAAGCAGGCCCTTGCCTGGTAGCTCAGTTGGTTAGAGCTTTGTCCCAATTTGCCAAGGTTGTGGGCTCGATCCCTGGTCAGGGCATATTCAAGAATCAACCAATGAATGCATAAATAAGTAGAATAACAGATCGATGTTTCTCTCTTTCTCCTTCTCCTTCTTTTCTCTACATTTCTCTCTTTCTCCTTCTTCTCTTACAAATCAATTTTTAAAAAAATAATGCAAGAAAGCAAGCTATGCTGGTGGGAAAACTGAGTCTCAGAAAGTTTTAGTAACTCAGAGAGCTCTGAATTGAACCCAGGAACTTGGACTCCAGATATGAATAAACAAACCACATACCCATACTATTGTTTTCTAATTAAATACAGTTGACCTCTGAACAACACAGGTTTGAACTATATGGGTCCATATATTCACAGATTTTTTTTCAATAACTGCTATAAATGTGTTTTCCTTAATAACAGTTTCTTTTCCCTAGCTTATTTTATGGTAATATTATATATAATACATATAACATATAAAATATGTGTTAACTAAGTGATTAGTAAGGCTCTGGCCAAAAACAGTCAATTAATAGTTAAGTTTGGAGGGAGTCAAAAGTTATATGTGAATTTGCAACTGCACCCCAATTCCTGCACTGTTCAAGGGTCAGCTGTAAACACTCCATTAAATCCATACATGCATCAAGATTAAGAAATCAATGAGGTATGGTAGTGGGGTGGAGGGGCAATGGGAGTTATGGACACATGTAATACCTTAAAACAATAAGGAAAAAATGTTGTATTATAATTTTAAAAAAGAAATTGAGAAACTAGAAGATTAGTCAGATTAAGAGGCACCACTTCAGCGCACCTGAAGATGGAAAAGGATGACCTCAGCAAACCCACCTGATGGAGCTGCAATAGTACGTAGGACTTGACGCTCCTCTTTACAGTGGTATCTGGGTGAAGCTTTAAATGTTTCATTGGATGCAGGAATTGCTCAGGAAAAGCCTCTGTCCTGGGTTCTAGTTTACCACCGCCTCAAAGACTAAATAATAAGTTTATATTTTAAGTGTAAGCCAAAAGAAAAAAAAAAAGACTGAAAGGAAATTTACCAAACTATTAAAGAGGCTGACTCTGTGTAGTAGGATCACAGAGAGACAACATTTTTGCTTCTGTCCTTTTTTTCTGTAGTAGCTTTGTTTTCTTAAATGAGTTGATCTGACTTACTTAAAATAATATGTAAGTAGACAAGAAAGATAAAACATATGAGTTAATCCTCGCAAGTAAGGAATCTGGTCCTAATCTGGGACCCAGAGATCTATCCCAGTAGAGTTTGCTTATACTTCTGTTCCCTGCTAGACTAGGCAAAGTCCCTCCAATGCTCTACCATACCCAATGCACCCCCCAATCTGAGCAGCAGGGTCCACAACACATAGTAGGTGCCTACTAAATATTTGCTAAGTGAATAAATTGTAGTAGCCTGTATTTCCTTCAACCACTCTCTGGATCTGTCAATTAAGAGGATGTTCCTCAGGTGAATGATATTTCCTGGAAGAGATCATACAATCAATTACCCTTGTAACCTCAAAAATCATATTTGCAATCAAATCTGCACAAGTGACAAGTAGAGGGTATTAAAAAAAAAAAGGCACTCTCTTCAGCCTCTTAATTACATACCATACATCAAGCTCTGCAAATGTCCCATTTAACATTCTGCACTTGGCATTCAATTCCAAACCTGAAATGGAGATTGTATTACCTAAACACTTCCCTGATTTTTTACTAAAAAAAAATCCCCATTTTTACCTTTCAACCAGGTTTTATCGACTCCCTGATACTTCATTGTCCTAAGATGAAGGGCACTTACCGATGGCAAGTATGTGAGGACGCTCAGAGTATACAGAGAAGCCAAGTGCCGTCAGATACATAATGACAGAAGAAACGCTGCAGTGAAGGCATGTTGTAACACACAGAGAGAGCCATCCCTCTTCAGGAAGCAAAGTACCTTGAGATTGGAGACCAATGAGGATAGCATGTCTGAAACATTCTTTAAAAAGTATGTTGGTAGTCCTGGCTGGACATCGTCCAATGCACCAAGAGGATGATGGTTCAATCCCTGTCTAGGCACACGCCCAGGTTGAGGACTTGATTCCTAGTAGGGGGTGTGCAAGAGACAGCTGATCAATGTTTCGTTCTTACATCCATGTTTTTCTCTTCTCCCTCTCTCTCTAAAAATGTCGAACTGTTCTTTTTTTAAAAGTGTATGTGTGTGTGTGTGTGTGTGTGTGTGTGTGTGTGTGCGTGTGCGCGCGTACTTAGCTGCCAGAGCCACTAGCTACTTCTCAGACTCACAGTGAACATCCAGAGGCAGAGGAAGGCCTGGCTTCCCCTTGGTCTCCTCATTAGCCAAGTCAGGGTCACATGCCCCCTTATTCACCAACAGCTGTGCTCAAGAAAATGCATGAACTAACTGGTTTAAGAACCCAGGCCTAAGCCAATCTCTGTGTCTACGAAAGCTTTTAACCCTGATTGGCTAAGACTACTTCACAAATTGGAGGTGGGGATAGGTTTGTTGGAAGTGAGATGAGTTCCAAAGGAGAGAGAATAAAAATCTAGGGGCAATGAGAAGAAGGAAAGGGGAACATAAGGTTGAGTAGGCATCCACAGACAGGGAGGGCTCCAGCTACCATCTGTAGCCTACAGTAAGGATCCTGGGAGACACAGATCTGGGAGTGGTCATCTTGGAGGAATTCTTTAAACCATGTTTACCATCAAAGAACATCTGGCTTTTAGTCCAATTCCCCAAACAGAATAAATTATGTGGTGATGTATTATCTCTCCCATCCGATCATTAAAGCTACTTATGATCCCAAAACATAGACCTAAACCCCACTACGGGTCCCCGAGCTATTATAGTAGCAAGGCTCCCCCAGGGGCAGGAGCCCCTCCTGAAACAGTTCGCTCCATGATCATCCAAGTGTTGCTAAGGACACCTTGTGTCAAAACAGGCGGTGGACGGCACTGAGCATGGAGACAGAAAACCTGGAGGAGAAATCCTGGCTCTGTCCATGGTCTGACTCTAGCTGGGGGACCTTGGTTAAATCACTCAACCGCTCTGAACCTCAGTTCCCTCATATGGAAAGGGAAAGAATACCTACATCATAGGTTTGTTACTGAGCAATCATTGACAAAATCCATCTAAACATGTTAGTATAGCACCTGGGACATAAACGTCAGTGATAATTACGTTGATCCTAGTAGTAGTAGTAGTAGTAGTAGTAGTAGTAGTAGTTGACTTAGCTTGGGTTCCTCCAGAGGCAGCATTGAGACCAGGATCAGAGAACAAATGGCTTATTTGGAAAGTGATCCCAGGAACACTGGTGAAGGAGAGAAGAAGTGAGAAATGGAAGGAAAGATGCCAATAGAGAGCAAGCATATCCAACTTGCAGCCGGCGGGCCGCATGCCTCGTTTAAATAACTGACATGCTTGCAATCGAGGGTCAGTTTCAAGCAAGTGGCCACTGTGAGTAACAAGAACTTAATCCCCTGGGGGCACTCAGGGTTCCAGTGCAAAACATGTGACTACCAACTATCCTCCCTGAGGGTGAGGGAGTGCAGGCATTCAGTCTCTGGGTGGGGGCAGCTTGCAGCATGGGGGTGGGGACATGAACATCTGGGAGAAGGACCGAAGTATATAGGTGGGACACTGGCCTCTGCCTCAGCATTATCACTACACTAGAGTCCCGGTGCATGAAATCTGTGCACGAGTGGGCCTTCCTTCTCCCGGCTGCTGGCACAGGCTTCTTCTGGCACCCGGACCCGGGCTTCCCTCACAGCCCCAGCTTCGCCCAGAAGGTAGTCCGGAAGGACGTCCAGCCTACTTAGCATATTACACTTTTATTATTATAGATGGCTTCGCCCCGAACATCGGGCAATCCTCCCCACTCCCCGGCGCCTCCGTTTTTCATCAGTAAATGAGGTAGTAACATCTGCCTCTCATTTGTCTCCCTTCTGCCTTTCTTCTTCTCCACATCACACCCTTCGCACATAAAGAAAAAGGCTTGCTTCCTCGCAGGCCACTCGAGCCCTTTCCAATGGGCATTTTCGGTTTTATGGCATTGCTCCCCAGCGCAGAGCACCCCTCCCATAACGTACTTCCCGACCTCCATAACGGTCTTCCTAACGATTCCCTTATGGATGGGGGAAGTGGAGGTGCTTGGAGAGTGATGAGGGTGATTCGCATCCCCAAGGTACGTTTAACTTCCGTCACTGCCCTCGATGGCACCCTCTCACCAAAGCAAACGGGCAAAGACAGAGTCGTTGGAAACCCAGTGACACTCAGCTCCGCCGTGTGCCCGCTGCCGCACTGCTGAAAGGAACACCGGCAATCTGACCCAGAAAGGAGTCGACCCCCCTGCCCCGCCCTCCCTCCAAAAGCCCCATCTTGAAAGAGCCCCCGCAGGAAGCAGGCCTGCCTCCTGCACCCCGCCAGCCCATACAGCAGAGCCCCCCGAGACAAGTGCTCGTGTGTGAGCGAGAAGCCACCCGCATACAAACGAGCAGGGAGGCCTCCGTGCCAGCAGAGCCCACAACGGCTGTTTGTTTGGTGTTCTGGGAAATCCGAGTGCCAGCGGAGGCCTCACGGAGGCAGCCCACAGTCAGCACAAAGCGGAGAGAGCTGGACCACACTGGAGGCCGATTGGGGCTGGTTACCCACATGCAAATCAGTCCGGTTGATTGATAACCGCTCTCGACGTAGAATGAGTGACCGTCCCAAAGAGTGGCGCCCGCTGCACCCCATGACGTGCTCACCACCACGGGCCACGCAATCTAACTGATGGAAAAATAAAGCGAGGTGGTTTCTGTACACAGGACTGCGTTAAGGAGCTGGAGTAAGGCATCTGATTGATTTTTCATACGGCCCCCGACACAAGCATTAGTTCCCCGTGTTACAGGTAGAAGAACTGAAACGTGAAGGCCTTATCAATAATTTGATTGTGGTATTAGGGCCAGTCAATAGGGGAGTCGGAGCAAGCCCATTCTTCCTCATGTATCAAGTCTGCCTTTCAGGAATAACTTCTGAAAATCTATGGTGTTTTCACACGCAGGATTTACTAACGAAAGATGAAATGTATTTACCGTGTTTAGAAGCCACTGGTTCCCTCTAGAGCTGGAGGGGGGATAATAATGGGAAGAATCTGAAGGAATCTAAAGATCCTGGTCCTGTCCTCCTTCCTAGATGCCCCCCGCCCCTGTGCCCGACTCCTCACCCCCACCCCCCATCCCGCTCGGCTAATCATATGGGAGCACCATCTTGTGATGAGAACTCATTAAGGCGGACACTTAGCGACTAGTGAACTTTCTCCATGTACGTCACACTGCAGGGATCAGAAAATCGGGGTCTGTAGGCCACCTGCCTGTTTTTGTAAATAAAGCTTTATTGGAACAGAGCCAGGCCTGTGCATTTACATACTGTGCCTGCTTACCTGAGCCTTTGTAGAAAACGTCTGCTGAGTCCTGTGTACACAAAGCATTGAGCTTGATGTAGCACTCAGATGTAGCTTCCTGCCGGTGTTTCTCTTAAGCCAGTCACATAAATGCGTTTGCAGACTTTAAAGACATGTCAAATAACCAGGAGAAGGAGCTTAATGTTAGCCTGACATGCTCATTAAAGAATTTACGTGTTAATTTGTAAAAATACATAGAATCCCACGAGAATACAAGTAAGGGTAGCAGAATAAATGGAAGAAAATCAAGACCAAAGGGGAAATGGCGCGTTGTGACAGCATCGATAATGACTAAGACTGGGCTGCAAATCTGACACAGAGCTGCCTGGACACCCAAACAAAACGTTAAGACGGCAACACAAATGTCAGAAAGCCACTGGGGGGTCTGCAGTTCCCTGCACAGTCCGGGGAGTGTCCGGACCCATGCGCACAGCTGAACGCTGGCTGTTCTTGACATCAAATGAATAAAAATGAAAATGAAGCACCTTTACCCCCACTTTCCTGCAAAAAGACAACTCTTTTCTTTTTTTTTTTCCTCCAACAGACAACAAAACCCTCAGGAGCCTAATTTCGCCAACTGCCATGTGGTGCTGCCCGTCCCATCTGGGCGGCTGGCACGGGACCCGGCGAGCAGGGGCCCCAGGAGGACCTCTGATCATGGCTCCATCACAATGACCTACTTGGCATGAGAACAACATTTGGGAGTGTAACTGTGTTTTATGGGTCATAAATATTGCCAGATGTTCCTTATTTACATCGTCTCGGTAGATTATTATGGTGACATTACCATGCTAATGTGGTGATTCCTGCCTCCCAAACAGGAGGGCAGGAAGCGGGGAAATGTAATTAAACAAGCACGGTGCACATGTGGGGGCCTGTTCAATAAAACAAAACCACACACTGACACTGCCATCCATTACTCAGTTTTATTCCACAACTGACAGGTGATGGCAAGAGTTAAAATTTTCCCAGCAGATCGTCCGATAGACTGAGAGAGCAGTAGGTTAAAGGGGAACACCAGCAGTAATAGATAGCGCTGACTGTACACTGAGTGGCCAGATTACTATGATCTCTGAACGCATAATAATCTGGCCACTCAGTGTATATCCTATACAATAAAAGGCTAATATGCAAATTGTCCCCTTGACCAGGAGTTCGACCAGCAAGCAGGCTGGCCAACCGTCCACATCCCCTCCCCCTGCATGAATTCATGCACCGGGCCTTTAATATATATATACACACATACATGCATACAGACACACATATATACACACACACACATATATATACATATATATATTTATATATACATACACACACACACATACACTGAGTGGCTAGATTATTACACGTTCAGAGATCATAATAATCTGGCCACTCATGTATGTGTTTCCCATATGTAATAACTGACTTGATTCTCAGAAAAACCCTATGAGGTGGGTTTTATAATTATGTCCTTTTAACAGATGATGAAACGGAGACTGAGCCAGACTAAGTGACTTCCTGGGATCTGAAATGTTGTAGTGGCAAAACCAGTGTCTGACTCCAAAGCCCTTGCTCTGTTAACAAATACACAAAGAAGCAAGAAGAGTAACAGCTCTCTGCAGAAGCAAAAGCCATTCTGTGCTGTGCTACCCCGAGTCACTGAAGCACACGACTAGCAATGCCCAAACGGTCGCAGTGAGCCCTGGCGACATAACACCGCCTCCCTGCAGGCAGAGGTCTCCACGGTCCTTGACCCCAGAGGCAGCAAAGAGTCAAGCCTTTGGATCGGATCGTAAGTCTGTCTCTCAGCTCTCCCCAGCCCTCCCGCCACACCAGCTCGGGCTCCGGAGGCTTCTACACGCCAACGGGCTTGACTTTCACCACGCCCTGCGGGGCACTGGCTCAGCCCAGGCAGCTCTCCCATGCCCTCACCACTCCACAGCCAATCATCAGCTCCTTCCAGAACCATCCCTGGCTCCAGCCAAGTGAGCTGTCCCCAAGGCTGCCCCTTGCAGCGTTGCCTTGCATCCACCACCTCTGTACGATGACAGCCAGCACACCCATCTGTTTCCCTAAACCAGTGAGCTCCTTGACGACAGGAACGGTAATTCTTCCGTCCGTCGAGTCTCCCCTGCTGGTGTGAGCCCCAGCAGGTGACCCTGGTGGAGCAGGGAACTTAGTTAAGGAGAGTGGAGACCCATCTTTGACAGCAAGGATGGCCTGGTAGAATGGCAGCACGCCTGGGAAGATTTGCCGTGGAACAGAATCCTCTGAGCCTCTTAGCAGCTTTTGAGTCTCCAAATGAAATATCCCCGGTCAACATGAGATGGAGGGAGTGCTTGCTTCTTGACAAGACACTCCACACCACAACTCACATTCTCCCTCGGTCACGTCAGTGTGTGCACGGCCCGAGCTGTGCCACCCCGGGCTGAAGAACAGGCTGGCTGTGTAAGGAAGTAACTGGTTCTTATATGTTATTAGGACGGTTCTGTGGCTCCTGCGTTAGCCTGGTGTCCTCAGGGAGAAGCCGTCCAAGAACATCCATCCACAGCACATGTATGTATCCATGTATGTGTACAAAAAGCGGCGGGGGGGGAGGAGGAAGGAGGAGGAATAAATACATCTATTCCACACTGTCTCTTTTAGTAAACACGTTCCCCCAAATTGGTAGCAAGTTGAAAGTTTGAAACCTGGAATATATAGATCCTTACATGCTTTCAGAGCAGAGCAGAGGAGGGTGACTATCGGGGGACAGTTTTAAAAACTACAAAATTTTAATTATGATGTGAATGTTTCATTTCCTTACTCCTTGAGTGCAGCGCAATGTATATCTGATTATTCAGAATCATTTAAAATATTACAAAATAAATTAAATTACAAACAATAAAATTTTGTGCTGTCTTATCTTAAATTCCAATTATCTCAGCTTACTGAAAATGACATCTTGTATGAAGGGGAAAATGAGTTTATTGTTGGAGAGAAGGATATATGCATTGGCAAAGGCATGGCAGAGGGTCTAATTGTATATTCAACACTGATTTCCATTCATTCATGCAGTCTGTCAATAAACATTTATAAAGCACCAAGTATGTGCCAGGCACAGTCTGTCAACCAGCATTTATAAAGCCCCCAGTATGTTGGCATACTAAGTGCCAGCCAGGTACTTCCTAGGGGGTGAGAAGGCCATTACTGCTCCCTCTAAGAGCTTCCATTCAAGTGGGAGAAACAAACTAGTAACTAAGTAAATAAGTAAATAAATAAATAAACACTTTGAGTTCTTGACTTATTAACATTTCAATATATTCAAGCTCATGGGGACAGTAAGTGAAGGAGTGATTCTGAGCAGAGGTTGAAAAGAAGCAGCATCCTAACAGCGAGAATAGCAAGCACAAAAGCCCCGAGGTGGGCACAGGTTTTCATGTTCAAGAAGGAAAAATGGCCCAGCCAATGTTGCTCAGTGGTTGAGCATCAACCTATGAATCAGGAGATCATGGTTCAATTCCAGGTCAGGGCACAGGCCCAGATTGCAGGCTCAATCCCCAGTGGTGGGCATGCACGAGGCAGCCGATAAATGATTCTCACTGATGTTTCTACCCCTCTCTCCCTCTCCTTTCCTCTCTAAAACCAATAAAAATATTTTTTTAAAAAGCAGGATCTGATTTACAACAACCAAGTCAGAGCCAAACACTAGTGATGGCATAGCATTACTAAAATCATTGTTTCTTAATTTCATTTTACTGCATTGTGAACTTGTGATTCAGATTCCTTCCCTTTTCACAGAGAATTAAAAACAAAAAAGTACTCTTGTAAAAATAAAAATAAAAATAAAAATGCAAGGAAAGGCTCGGCATGTGTGGCTCAGTTGGTTAAGTGTTGTTCCATGCACCAGGAGGTCGGTATTCAATTTCTGGTGAGAGCGCAAGCTCAGATTGGGGGCTCAATACCCAACAGGGGGTATAGCCAGTCAATAATTGTTTCTCATCATTGATGTTTCTATCCTCTTTCCCTCTTTTCTCCTCTCTCTAAAATCAATAAAAACCTAGGTCAGGAGTAAGCAAGCCTTTTCTGTAAAGGGCCAAACAGTAATTACTTCAACCCTTGCAGGCTACACAGTTTGCACTGCAACTGTAGTTGTCCCCTCTTATCCACAGGGGATGCATGCCAAGACCCCAGGGGAGCCTGAAACCTCAAATAGTACTGACCCCTATGTATACTATGCCACGTTGTTTCTCCCAGACAGACACACCTATGATGAAGTATAATTCATAACTTAGGTATAGTAAGAGATTAACAGCAATAATAATAAAGTACAACAATTATACCAATACACAGTAAGGAAAGGCATGTAAATGGCTCAGGGGCCATGACTAAGTTAAACAAGGGCTCCTTGAAAAAGCACCGCGGGAACTTGACAGTTGATCTGATAGTGGAGACAGCTAGCTACTCAGTGACGAATGGGCGGGAGCATCCCCCGTGTGGAGTTGCTGGACAAAGCACCGCTTCACATCCAGGGTGGGAAGCAGCAGAATGGCGTGAGATCTCAACAGCACTCCTCAGAAAGGCACACGATTGAAAACTTACGATTTGTTTACTTCTGGAATACTCCATATTTTTCAGTGACTATTCTGGTTGACCGAGGGTCACTGCCACAAAATGAAGCCTCGGATAAGGGGCAACACCTGTACTCAATTCCACCCTGGTAGCGCCAAAGCAGCCGTGGACAATAGGCAAATAAACAGACAAGGCTGTGTTCCAAAATGACTTCTTTATGGAAATCTGAATGTCATACTATCTTCATGTCTTAGAAACTACTATTCTTCTGATTTATTATCAACTATTTAAAGATATAAAAACCATTCTCATTTCACGAGACACACAGAACAGGGGCTGGGCCAGACGTGGCCAGTGGGATTCGGTTCGCTGGCCCCTAGGCTAGACTCAGTCAGGTATGGTGGGAGGAAGGGGAGAGGGCAGGGGAGGACATTCTCAGGAACCAGACTTTACCGGCAAGACGGCAAGGAGAGGTAGTTTGGGCTGCGGCTTTATTTATTCTAAGTGCAGGTGGAGCGATTTGAAAGAGAAAAGGGACATGCTCTGATTTATGTTTTTTAGAAATTACTTTGGCAGTTGTGCGGCGATTCTGATGGTGTCATCAGCTTTCTTGGAAAATGTGTCAATAGGAAGCTGAGCACCGTCCTGCTGATTAAAGAGTCTGCCACAAACTGTCTTCCCCTCAAAAGCTCCGTGGATCTGTTGATTCTCTGGATTTGAATCACTGGGTGGTGTTTTTTGTCTTTAAGGTTGATTCTCAGCCCATAGTTTTAAAGATTTCCCCATTTCCTCGATCATCGGACACGGCCTCTGAGACACGAGGTTTGTGGATGCACTTCCAGCAGTTCATGCGTATTCTTTCCCTTTATTTCCTTTCACAGATGTAATTATCTGACAGCAACAAGTCAAAGCAAAACAGTAGACGCTGACTGTACACACTGTACACCAAGCAGGCCCCTGCTTGCCCTCCAACCTATTACCATGAGTTCCGGCACTTTCCCATTCCTTTTCAACTCACTTTTATAATATACGGGAAAACTCAATCACAGCTATGCAGACCAAGGTGGTCGAAGAGAAAAACTGGCCTCATGGCTGGCAGATATTCTGGCTTCGACTGGTTTTAGGAAATCCAAATTCAACACTGGGGAGGTGGAGGGCGCGCAAATAATGAGGAAAGCATAGTTTCCCCCATTCCTCTCCCCACCTCCGACCCCCACCCTTTACCCCTTGACCCCCGTAATTCTAACTTATATGAAAGGAAAGGCTGTCAAGAGACTTAGCCCTGTTAGGCTTTGCTGTGTTTCTCTGACTGCCCTGCCTGCATCCCCTCTGGGGCCTAGCCTGACCTTCGTATCTGCTCACAGACTGTACTTGCTATCTTGACATTCAACTTGGCTCTCGCTAATCCTGGCCCTCACAGAGAGGAAGCACCCTCAAGTTCGTCAACGGCAGCAAAGCCTCCATCCTTGAAGCCTGCTGTTCAAAATCCAAGGGCTCTTGACCCTTGTGAGCTTGGCAGGATTCAAGCTTGTTTCTAAATCTCAGCTCCCTCATCTGCTGACTTCTCAGGGTTGTAGCGAGGGTGAAAGGAAATCGCGTATTGCCAGCCCTCTGCAAGACACTTGATAAGGTAACCAGATCAAAGTCAAAGGGAACTTTTCATTCCTGTCTTTCGGCCTCTTGGTTAAATCTCAATCTCTCCCATCCTCACAGAAGCAAAGGTTTGTGGCTCAGAAGAATACAAAAAGGGGGCGGGTTTTGAAGTGTGGGTCTGTGACAGGCAGACTTGGAGATGGCTCCCCAATAATCCTCACTTCCCAGCAATGGTGCCCTTATGTAATCCTCTTCCCGTGAGTGTGGGCTGGAATAGTGATGACCTTCTAACCAACCAGAATATGCTAAATAAGAGAGAGAGAGAGAGAGAGAAAGAGAGAGAGAGAGAGAGAGAGAGAAGATGATGCCATTTCTGTGATTAGGTGAGCAAAACCATGGCTTCTGTCTTGCTGGCAGGCTCCATCCCTTAGTGGGGAGATGCAGCAAGCCATTGGGTTGGAAAGGCCCATGTGACAAGGTACTGAAAGTGGCCTTTGCCCAAAAGCCACAAGGAAGTAAAACCCTCCGTTCACAGCCTACAAGGCACTGAATGCTTGCACCAACCACATGAGCTTGGAAACAGACCCTTCCCCAGTCAGGCCTTCAGATGAGACCACAGTCCTAATCAGCACTCTGACTGCAGCCTCATGAGAGCCCCTGAGCCAGCAGATCCAGCTCAGCCATGCCCAGATTCCTGACCCACAGAAACTGTGAGATAACAAATGTTTTCAGTGGCTTCTGTGGTTTAGTAATGTTATTTTAAGTGGCTAACTTTGCAGTAATTTTGTTAGGGAGCGACAGTTAACTAACACAAAGTCCCACTTCAATGTGAATTTCTCAGGTCACCCTAACCCAGAAATCACATGCAGGCAACGCTCCACGCACTTCCAGCTGCATGATACTAGGCCTTCACAAATTTAAAAGAACAGTTTATAGACACTGATTTCTTTCAAAGAACCATCTTGATTATTAAATCCATCTTGATCCCTTTTCTCCAACAAAGGGACATCATTTGCCTAATCTTCCTTTTTGACACAAGTGACTAAGAAGAAAGTCAAACTGTGGCATGTTTATCCCTGCATCCAGGAGGAAGGGCTGGCAGCACTCTGCCTGGCCCTGTCTCCCACCAGGAACGCAGTTCGATGGTCCTGAGCCATGGCCGCCCCATCCATTTGGGCAGGACCAGCATCGGAGGAAGACAGTGGTGGGCTATCCTTTGGTGGCTATTGTGTCATCATTTGCTATCAAATCTCTATTCCACAGTAATTTCTCCCCATGCCAGTGTGAATTTCTCTTGCCAAATAAGAGATATTTTTAACCAAGAGCCTCAGGCTGTAAACCGGCTCCCCCAGAAGAGGCAGGTGAAGCAAAATCAAAGGAGTCCCAGAAAGTAGAGAAGAAGCATCCTCCTCCAAGAAAACGGCGCGTGCCCCCACAACTGTCCCCTGTGCCATCCCAGGCCCTCAGCCTCTCATTTTTCTCACCTGTATCTTCTTTATGCATTTCCTCCTACCTGCCTGCCCCCTCCACTATGCCTTCATTCAAGCCGCTCCCAAGAAGACTTCCCCTCAAGATCAAAGCGCTTTCCAGATAGCTAAGGTATGCTCTTTACTTCTATTTACTACTCCAAAGACTTAAATCCGGGGTTCCTTCAGCAGAAGGCATCATCTAAGCACCACAGCTGACACTGCAAGGGCTGTGTCTACAGAGCCTTTCAAAATCTTCCACAAACTTCCCTTCCCTCTTATGTGATAGAATGGGGCCACGGTGCACACACCAAAATCTAAAAAGCAGTTTTCAGTCCCTGTGTGGCCTTGGGTTGGTCCCTTAATGCACCGAAGAGTCAGCCTCCTCTCTGCAAAAGAGTGGTAGCATTTATTAAGAGCAAGGATCAAAATGGAAGGATGTGGCTGAAAATACTGTATAAAGCATTATTTAAAAAAAAGGATCACTGGGATTAAAGAAAACAATTTCGCTTTTTAAAAATAAACTCAAGGTTATCCGTGAAAGGATCAGTCCTTGTACTCAGAACCTCTCTCTCTCTCTCTCTCTCTCTCTCTCTCTCTCTCTCTCTCTCTCTCTCTCTCCTGAAAACAATGACACTCGTCCTGTCTGCCACTACATGCCTCCGGGGCCAGCGGAGGAGAGGAGCATCCGCTGCCCACACGCGCCCAGCAGCTCTGGCTGCTGGATTTATTGAGATGGCACTGCTGCTCCTGAAGATTCTCTTCTCCGGAAAGCAGGCCGCTGCTCCTTTTTTACCACCACTGCAAGCAAGCCTTCCCGGAGCAGCCAGTGTCCTTGCTCCACACCCTCTGGGCACGGAAATCAAACACAGACAAGAACTGTATGCAAAGCCAAAGCCTCGGACACTGTCTGAGAGTCTGGGACCCGGTCCTTGGAGGACACAGAACAAGAGCTTCGTGTGGGTTTGACAGCGACTTGGTGGCCCAGAGGCTCCTTAGCTTCTTCCCAGGGGCCTCACCGCACTCTAGAAAGGGAGCCTTTTAAATAGGATTTGGGAGAAGGAAGGAGATTTTACACGTCTGGTGTATTCAGTACCTCTTACTATTTCTACACAGGACCTCACTCAGTGCCCAACGACATGCACAGACGTGTATCTGCGTGTGAAACAGGCAACAGCAGTGAGACCACGGGTGGACCTGATAGGCAGAGGAGATTCCCACTGAACAGCGAGGATAATTTTCACACCATTGACTCACCATCTCACCTCACATGTTACTCCACATGATGCTCATAAGGAGGAGATAGGCACCATCATTCCCTGTTTTCTAATACAGAAATCTAAGGCTCAGAGACACTAACTCAGGCAAAGACAGGCAGCTGGCAGCAGGATAATTAAGGATCCCAGCCAGTCTGACCCTATAGCCAGCCCAGAGGGGAATGAAACTATCTCTAGAGATGGTCGTGAGTTCAAGTTACATGATCAGTTTCACCTAATGAAGAGCAATAAATTCTAATATCCAACCACTAAATTGAGATTTACCACGATTCATACATGAATTAGCAACTCACAGAAAATTGCTATTTATCACTTGCCAGCTATTTTATATGCACCATCTCAAATGGTCACAACCTCACCCTACTGGCCACCCCGCCAGACTGGTAGAATTATCCCCACCGACAGGTGGGGAATCTAGGCTCAGAAAGGTATAGTAACTTGCCCAAGGACATACAGCCAGTAAGTGGCAAGAGCTTGGATTTCAATTCAGGTCTCTCTGACTTCAATGCCTATTCTCTTTCCAACAAGTTGAGTGACCCAAGACAAAATACTGTATTCCAAGGCAAACTATTTTTATGACATAATCAGTCTTCATAATTCTTCACAAGCTTGCACAGTTTTGAAACTGAAACATTACTGGTCTGGAAGTGAGCAGAGCTTGACTGAAACCTGGATTTTACATGAATAGCTATGTGACTGGGTATGTCCCATACCTTCACTGAGATTAATTTCTTTATAGTGATCCAGCTTCACAGAGACTTTATTTTTCCCCATCACCATTTATGCCCTCTATGCCCTCTTCCATGTCCACCCCCACCCCATAATTGCCACGCCGTTGTCCATGTCCATGAGTTCTCACAGATTCTTTATTTGCATTAAATGAGGTAATGTGTAACATACTGCATTACACTATGGTCCCTGACACACATAGGGTGCTTTAAGCATTCTTTCCTTAATTCATTAATTATTATTTTTCTTTAAAACTGAAATTGTGGGTTGGGATTTTAGATTGACAGATTTAAGATAAACCAGCCATTATTATATAAAAGAACACAGAATCTTCAAATCAAGACTAAAATTACCGAAAGTGACTGTAGCAATCACTTACTATCCATTCATTCGCCAACATTAAGTAAGTACTATGTATAGGAGTTGTGCTGGGCACGGGAAATCAGTGGTGAGCAGACCAAAGTCCTGGCCATCATGGTGCTTAAATTCTAGCAGCAAAGAGTCAGAAAATAAACACATAAATAAATTAAAAGACTATTTAAGAGCCCGGCTGGTGTGGCCCAGTGGTTGAGCATCAACCTATGAACCAGGAGGTCATGGTTCAATTCCCAGTCAGGGCACATGCTGTCAGGGTTGCTGCCTTGATCCCCAGTAGGGTGTGTGCAGGAGATAAGTGATTCTTTCTCATCATTGATGTTTCTATCTGTCTCTCCCCCTTCCTCTCCGAAATCAATAAAAATATAATAAACAAATAAATAATGACTGTTGAAGAGAATCAAATGCTATGAATAGAAATATGAAAACTCCCTCTCATTTAGCTAAGATTGAAACTGACCTCTAAGCCAGAGCATGAACTTGACTGGCCACAGGGCCCATGTGAAATAAGTATTCTATCTTTGTTCCCTAGGCCAGTGGTTTTCAAATATCCATGAGCATCAGAATCATCTAGAGGGGTTGTTAGAACACAGGTTGCTGGGTCCCACCCCCAGAGTTTATGGTTCAGTAGATCTCTGGGGGGACCTAGGGCATGGCAAAAGAATTTGCATTTATAAAAAGTTCCCAGGTGATTCTGAAGCCCCTGGGGTAGGGACCAGACTTTGAGAACAACTGCCACTGAGAAATCCAGCCATATCAGAAAGCAGGGAGGCAAGAAGAGAGGAGGATAAATACCCCAACCCCTCTCCTCCTGCCTTATACTCTCCTGCCAGTGATCCCCTTCTGCTAAACACAGAAACCAGAAGGCACAGGAGTCCTGCCTCCTGGAACTCAGAGCAGTTCCATGAGCACAATCCCCTCCCCTGGCCCCTTTGCAAATTAAAGGGGCTAACAGTCTCTCACTGTTCCTAATCACTAGATGTCTCCGCATCCCTTGCAGGTTCCCTTAAACTCAACCCCGCCCTATGAATAGTCTCTTGTTAAAATCCCTTGACACATTGGAGTTGATTTCTGTTTTCTGTCAGGATCCAGAGATACACCACCAGGCCCCAGACAGCTCCTCTAGTGGTGATATTTTCAGAAATTGATAAAAGCTAGTCTATTTCTTCCTACAGTGACATCTATAAAATGCAAATCAAATATCAGATCATCATCTTTTCTTGCTACATGAATATGAATTATATATGCAACTTGCAGGAGCCTGCACAGCATATGCAATCAGAGCAGTCTGAGAGAGCTGTATGGGCATTGGAGTGACCAATTCATCCCAGTTTGTCTGGCACACGGCTGGTTTTAGCAGTGAAGATCCCACATCCTGGACAAATCAGGACACCTGGTCACCCTAACCCATGCACACTTTGCTCCACTGAGCTCAGGCAACACTGCTCCAGCACCAGCACCAGCACCAACGATGGCCAGACTTTACGAAGCACTTTCTGTGAGCCTGGCCCTGTGCTAAGCACTTCACACACATCACTTCATTGGTTTTTCATAAGCAAGTAGCCATTATTAGCCTCATTTTACAGATGATAAAACTGAGACTCAGGGACCTCAAATAACTTGTCCAAGGTCATACAGCTTTTAAATAGCACAGCATTGACTTGAGCCCACACAGTCTGAGATCAGAGCCTGCACTTTTAACCACTACGGTTTCCTTCATGACAAGCACATGGGTCCACCTGCCCCAGACCTAATTCCATAAAAAAAAAAACAACAGCCAAGAACTACAAAAGGTCATGGTGGAGACCAAGCTCAGAAACTACAGTCACAAGAACAGAAATTGAGAAGGGATATACACATTCTTTGTTGTAAGCACACAATGAAAAAGTCAATGGCAGGCATTTGGTGCCTTTGGAAAATTAGAGATAAAATTACACATGCCCCACCAATGCCACCCCAATAAATTTAATTTTCAGAATCAAAGATTCTTGCAGCAAAGTCTGTGATGGTCAACACTTGATGTATCCTACAAAATCAAAGGCAGTCCTATGGGATGGCTTAGACTTCAGCCTCTCACTTATAAAACGGAAATGATAATCACCTCTCTTAAGTACACGGGGAGGCTATCCTGTGCGTTAAATGGACTCAATAAACTATGTCCAGCCAAAAAGTGGTCTCCTATAAAATGCTGTGTGTGTGTTGGAGATCCTGAGTCCTAAAGACCATAGTCTGGGATGGACCCCTCTGAGTTCCTTGGGGTGTGACACCTTCAGCTACTGGGCCCCCCAATGTGGAATCAGTGGCAGCCACATCTATAGAGGCTCAACTTTTGTTCCTAGGACAAGTGAGGGTCCACCCCTCAGAACTTCACTTTCTTATAAGACTGAGATAGCTAGGACTTATTTGGGAGGGAAATGGGGCATTTTCTTAAGAAGATAGCCTCTCTCTTCCATACCTCTTACAGCCATAAAAGTCTCCTAACATTCAACATCACGTGGTGGTTAAGAACCTGGACTCTGAAATGAGGCAAACACAAGTGTGACAGTGGCCAATACCTTGTACCTCCATGAAACCAATTCTCTTATCGGATATATAAGACTGTCATGCCTTTTTCATGAGATGATAATGAGAATTAAACAGCCTTGGAACTCCCCAAAGGAATTCTTCCTGAAAACCCTGAAGGAAGGCTTCCCACCTGGGAATTCCAGAAAGGATCTGAATTTTCCCCGAGGATGCATTTAGCACAGCACTGGGCACAAAGAAAACTACAGAGAAAGCAGAAGTGTGGCTGAGAACACAGATTCCAGCCTCAAACTGCTCAGGTTGAAGTCCTGCCTCTCGCACTCAAGAGTCACTGTGTGACTTAGAGCTGGCTACTTAACCCCTCTATGCCCCATTTCTTTATGATAATTATATCCATACTTGAGGCCTGGTGCACGAAATCGTGGACCGAGTGGATGTCCCTCAGCCCAGCCTGCCCCCTCTCACAGTCTGGGAGCCCTCAGCAGAGTCCTACTGACAGCTTAGGCCCGCTACCCACAGGGAGCAGGCCTAAGCCACAGTCTGGCCATGGTGGCTCGGAGCACGCCCCCCCTGGGTGGGTCCTCAGTCCGCTGGGGGCCTTGGTCCTAGCCACAGCACGGCTAGGAGCATGCCCCCCTGGGCGGGTTTGTGGGTCCACTGGGGGCCTTGCTTCCAAGGCAGGCTGCACGGCGTGCTCACCTGCAAACCTCCGGCGAGAGTGGCTTCAGAGCTGGACGGCACTGGGCTGGGGGCAGGCTCCGAGCCACACCACGGCCACTCAGAGCCCGCCCCCAGCCCTGGTGTGTGGTATGTGTCCCTGGGCTGGGGGCATGCTTTGAGCTGGGCGTGATGCAGCCTCCTGAGCTCGTCGTGATGTCCTGGCCTCATCTGCATATTTCTCTCTTATTATATAGGGTAATAGGACTGTTAGGAAGACTCCACAGCAACAATTAGTAAAGCCTTTGAGAAAATGTCTGGCTCGTTACAAGTATTTAAAGTATAAAACAGCGTCAGTGTTTGCTCTCTGATAGTCCTCGTCTCTCCAGCATTTATTCCTCTGGAGTTCAATTTGAATTGTTCATGCTCTGCAGACATACCCAGGTGCACCTGTGATTTTCATAACTTTTGGATCTGGCTCCCTATTATTATTCCCCTCTCATCCATCATTTCACCAAATGATTTGTCATCGCCTTATGTGTTCTGCTTTCCATTCCAACAAGAGCCGAATGTGGCTCTCCTCTGCATGTTCTCGGGGGGTGTAGGAATCTTCTTCCCAGAAAGCCCTCCTGTTGTGTTGAAACAGTCCTGGGGACAGATTCTGTTTGTTTCACCTCCCGGACCTGGAATTCCACAACATGCCCTTTGGAAAAAACTAGCTATGGATGGTGTCAAATAACAACATCGATCAATCAGGAAAGGGTGGGTTTTTACTATACTTAACCTCTGTCACGCATCTCAAATCATTTGGTTTTCAGTAGGTGCGGAGGGGATCAAATCTGAAAGTCAGAGAACTCTGGCCCTTGAGAAGCACAGAAGCCATTTCACAGACGGGAAAACTTTGCTCAGGTTCATGGTACCTCTAAACATTGAAAGGACTGTGTCAGATATGCCTTTATGGGCACCAAGAAAACCCGGGGCCAACAGCTGTGCCATGGAGGAACCTCTACAATTTCTCCAAGGAGGTCCCAGGAGAGAGGAGTATGGAAGGAGATGGCTAACAAGACCCCTTCCATCAGGACCCCAAACTCCTGCTCAAATGTCTCCCTGCCCTTGTGACACAATTCCCTACTTCTCTCCTCCTAATTAGATGCAGAGGTCTACAATTCCCATAGGGATCATCATTACAGATGTTGAAAGGTTTTCCATACAGAAATAAGGCCTAATTTGTTTCAAAAGACTGACGGACAAAGAGTACATATGTTTAAAATCTCCATCATTTGCATTTTTACTAATATTAAACTCCAAGAGTTTTCCTTTTTAAGAAAATAAATTCAGATATATTACAAGTGTAATTAAAACCTACGTTCTTCCCTATCAAGAATTATCAACTGTCCTAGCTGGTTTAGTTCAGTGGTAAAGTCTCAGCCTGTGGACTGAAGGGTCCCAGGTTCAATTCTAGTCAAGGACATATGCCTCAGCTGTGGGCTCAATCCCCAGTGGGGGTTGTGCAAGAGGCAGCCAATCAATGATTCTCTCTCATCATTGATATTTCTATCTCTCTCCCCCTCCCCCTTCCTCTCTGAAATTAATAAAAATATTTTTTTAAAAAAAGAATTATCAACTCATTTTAACAAATTTTCTTAACATATGTTCTTCTTTTCAAATGAAATAGATTATTATAAATAAAGCAAAATTGCCCTTTACTTACCATTCCACTCCCATTTCTCCTCATACATTTTCTAAGGAATGTAGCCTTCCATTCTGCTTTTTATACTACCTTAAATATACATGCTTTAATTATTAATACACTAGAGGCCCAGTGCACAAAATTCATGCATGGGGGAAGGGTATCCCTCAGCCCAGCCTGCACCTTCTCCAATCTGGGACCCCTCAAGGGTTGCCCAACTGTCGGACATCCCCCTCACAATCCAGCATTGCTGGCTCCCAACCGCTCACCTGTTTGCCTGCCTGCCTGCCTAATTGCCCCTAACTGTCTCTGCCTGCCAGCCCAATCACCCCCTAACCACTCCCCTGCCAGCCTGATCAACACCTAACTGCTCCCCTGCCAGCACAACTGCCCCCAACTGCCCTCCCCTGCTGGCCTGGTCGCCCCTAACTACTCTCCCCTGCTGGCCTGGTTTCTCCCAACTTCCCTTCTCTGCAGGCCTGATCGTCCCCAACCCCCAACTAACTTCCCCTGGCCATCTGTGGTGGCCATCTTATGCCCACATGGTGGTGTTCATCTTGGACCACATGGGGGCGGCCACCTTGTGTGTTGGAGTGATGGTTAATTTGCATATTGCCTCTGTATTATATAGGATAGTTGATTGTTACATTCATAAAATTGACTCTTTTTTCTTCCTACAGAAGATGATCTAGCACAGTGGTTCTCAACCTTTCTAATACCGTGACCCTTTAATACAGTTCCTCATGTTGTGGTGACCCCCAACCATAAAATTATTTTCATTGCTACATCATAACTGTAATTTTGCTACTGTTAATGAATTGTAATATAAACATCTATGTTTTTCAATAGTCTTCGGTGACCCTGCTAGCGTTTCTCAACCTGTGGGTCGCAACCCACAGATTGAGAA
Source organism: Lasiurus cinereus (assembly GCA_011751065.1). NCBI lineage: Eukaryota > Metazoa > Chordata > Mammalia > Chiroptera > Vespertilionidae > Lasiurus > Lasiurus cinereus. The sequence goes on along the minus strand of JAAGEH010000480.1, from coordinate 42,193,178 downwards.
TTACTGCTGTAGAGCCTAAGACCATCGGAAAACACAGATATTTACATTATGGTTCATTAACAGTAGCAACATTACAGTTATGAAGTTGCAACGAAAATAATTTTATGGTTGGGGGTCACCACAACATGAGGAACTGTATTAAAGGGGTCGAGGCATTAGAAAGGCTGAGAACCACTGTGCTAGATGATGGAAAGTCTGGTCCATGAACCAGAAGATCCTAATATTTATAAATATTCTTTAATAGATGCTCAAATGTGTAGCACAAGCTCTTCCAAAATGCTGCAAGGGCAGCAGCATAGCAAGAGTCCTGCCTCTGTGTATAAACAGGGTTCTGCCAGGGCTGAAGATTCCCTAGAAGCCACACACCCCATAGGGAACCCAGAAGCCAAAAGGCTCAGGCCAAGACATACCACACCTGCGGCTCCTCTGCGCAGTCACCTCACTCCCCTGGCGTCCTGCATCGTTAGGGAAGTCAATCAGAGACTCGTGGAAGTTTGATGGGAAAACCTTCCTACAAGGTCTATGCCCCCTCATCAACAACCCCGGTGAAACTATGCCACTTGGTGTCATAAGTGGGACAGGCATAGAGAACTCCCCATCGTGGCCAGGTTTTTGTCATGGATCAGAAAGCTGATGTGGGGAACCATGGGTAAAACTGTGCCTGCACTACGAGAATTTCTGTGGGAGGGGCAGAGTCAAATAGAATCCATGCCCTGTTCTTCTCCTCCCAACTCTTTGGACCTAACACGTAATAAAAGATGGCTGAGCCCACGGCACCCCTCCCGGAATCTTCTATATGAGCCATAAGGGTGGTTCGGACTAAGGGAATTCAGACCCTAAAAGAAATAAATGTCTGAGGTTTGGCCCAGAATCTACAGATTGCGAAGGGACGCCTCGGAGTAGACATATGAAAAGGTAACCCGGGGTTGGGAGAGCGCCAAGGAATCCCACGGCTCCAGGCGGAACAGGTGGTCAGCAAGGTCCCAGGACAGATGACAGCTCCTCAGTGTGGAGGTGAGAGGAAACGAAACTGGGACTGAGGAATGCTTCTGTGCTTGCTAAGCCGATTCTCAGGAAGAAGCAACAATGATATGCTTTTGCACACAAGTGAGATGAAATGTGTGCTAAAGCCTTATATGTAGGAAGAAGCAAAGACAATAAAAGCAAGGAAGCTCTGACGTAATTAACTTTCGCTTTAAAAAAAAGTGACCAATAAGGAGAGTGGTCCCAAATTAATCTAAGACGTTCTGTTTTAAAATATGCATACGCCTTTTACAGGCAATGGTGGCCTTGGAACCCTGAGATTTGTTCAGGTTAATTGCACTCCTCCACCAAAAATGGTGTTCAGAAGGCCAAGTCCCAGAAATTATGTTCTACCTGGAGCGCACATCCTCTGCACAAAAAAAATTCAAAAGAGTTAATTGAGATGGAAATTTTCCATTGATTGTATACCAGGGGAAAAAAATGTTTTCGAAACTTCTGTGTGAAGCAAGGGTGGTATGGTACTTGGGTTCAACTCAAGTATTTGCATGTTTAAACTGAGCATTGTAATAGATGAAAATTATACGTTTCCACAGTTCCTCCATAAACCTAATTTAAATGGCCTCGAGACAATGCCACCCAAGTGTCTGAAAGTTGCCCTTTGCTTTGTTGCAGACACTTTTGTTTGGAGGAAGATTGCCATCCTGAGCTGGAGCCGGCTGAGATGCAGCGAAAAGGCTGGCAACACTCCATCTTCTGAAAAGACTGATCCTGCCTCCCACCCCACCCCCACCCACCTCCAGTCTGAGACAGGGTAGAACCTTGGCTTGAAGTCTTGGTTTCTGAAGTTTCTGAGCTGAAAACCACTCCCCCATCCCAACACACACGTCCTCTAACAAAAGGTGACAAATAATGCAAAAGGTGAAGGGGCAATAAGTGGGCGATAGTCCCCAGAGGAAAGATTTACTGAGTAAAAGGGGGAAAATAGCAATGTAAACATCAGGAGCTCAGGAGCTGGAGATAGAAGTGGACATGGAAATGGCTCTGAACTCAAGCAGGTACAGCGGGAATGAGGTCCTTGACCCCGTCCTGTGTGTGAGGCTGTGCAGGTTCCACTTAACCGCCTGCCGCAGCCCTGGCCTAGCCATCTAGGAAATTACGTCCCTACCTCCCTCCCACCAAGGAGGAGGCCTGGCACCCAACCGTGTACAAGTAGGCCTGAGAGGACAGGCCATCCGTGAGAAAGTGCTCAGAAACCCAAGCCCATGAAATTGAAGGCCAAACAAACACTTCTCCTGGACAGATGAAGGGCCAACCTCAAGGTGCGTTGACTCCTCCTTCCCCAGGCTCATAATGTGGAAATGATTCCAAAAGGGCCTGGGGTTGGGACCATCATAAATTGATGACCCTCCTGCCTAAGTATAGATAATGCCCAGACAAGCACAAAAGGACCTTGGGAAACAGTACCACCACCCCAACACCCCCAACAGTAACCCGTGAAAACAGGCAGATTCCTGGAGCAGGTCCCCACCAGGAATTCCAATGCCTGGGCTGCCCATTTGGATTTTGACAAAACCGTCCTTCACTGGAAGATCTCACGGGCCCCAACCTGAAAAAAGACCATGACTGCGTTTCTTCTGTCATGACTGTACTGTTGTCACAGCAACTGAAACTACAAGTGTAGGCAGGACATATTTTGATCCACATAACAACTTGTACATTTACATGAAAACTTTTAATCGCAGCCACTTATTAAATCCTCAGTGTTAGTTTAACGTGACAATTAAAAGCCTTCTGGAAATGTGTCAAAGAGGCCTAAAATAAGTATTAATTTTTAGAATCGGGAAGTCTACGTATAATAAAAGCAATAAATTTCAGCTACATGATAGTATCGCTCTAATCTATTTGTTGTTTTTCTGTAAATTGGTTCCGGTGGAACCTGGGGGCTAGTGTGAAAGATCTACAGTCTTACAAAAATGTCGTAGTACTTCAGCTTGTAGGAGTAAAGTTTTACAAGTTTTCTGATGAGCTTTACATTAACTAACTTTTCCTTTCTGACATTCCTAATGAACTTTTTTAAGACTGGGGCTAAGTGAATTCTGAGACAATCCATCTCTCCTTTCAAGAGTAAAACCTTGTCAATGAGTTGACATTCATGCCCAAAAAATAATAAAAAGAATTAAATGATTTGGTCACACTGTAAAAGTTATTTTTGTCCAAGATACAATGGTTCCTCTCCTTGTCTATTATTTGAGGTCCCTGTGGGAGGCAGCTCCTGAAATGTCTCCCAGTGACCACCTCCCCCTCTCTTCCCAGGATTCCAGCCCTTAAGAGACCCCCTCGCCCTGAGTGTGCGCTGGACCTATGATTTCCTTCGGACAAGCAGAATATGGACACCGTGATGGGACATCATTTCCACAGGGAAGTTACAGGAGCCTGACTTCCACCTTGCTCACACGCTCTCCTGCCCTCTCAGGGTCTCCTCGGATGAAGCCAGCTACCATGTCCTGAGGGAGGGGCCCGTCTGGCCAGGAACCCAGGGCAGCTTTTAGCCAAGGGCTCATGAGAAACTGAGCCCTCAAGCCTACAACCGAATCCTCCCAACAACCGTGCGAGCGAGCCTGGAAGCAGACCCTTCTCCGTCCCACCAGAGTTGACTGCAGCCCCCGCTGACACCTGCTGGCATCCTATTATTCATCCGGAGCCGGAGACCCAGCCAGAGCCACACCCAGGTTCCTGACCCAAAGGGGTTAACAGTGTTAGTTATCACCCTCCCTAAGAGGCAGACGAGGATTTGTCTCTCTTCTTTTCAGAAAGTTGGCACCCAAGAAACACTGAGAAATGAGACTCATCTGGGCCAGGCACTCAGGGGTCAATTCCAAAATACCTATGAAAAAAAAAAGGAATGGTGACATCATCTTCTAAGCTAGCCTCTAAGTAAAGCACATAGTGTGACAAGGTCAAGAATATTTGTAATTCGTGTAAGTTCTGTGCTCACATCCATTTTTTAAAAATCGCAGAGATCAATGGTCATAAACACGTGCTGTTTATGATAGCTTTCTGGTTCCACGCCTGACATCACCAGCAGTCCCTGTTTTGTCCTGTTTTACTCGATTTCAAATAAAGCACCACAATGCGCACCTCAGTTTCCAATGTCACCGCTAAAAGGGACCGAGGCTCTATTTTTAAACGACGACTGGCTGTGTGTTTGGGAGAAAAGACCTAGAGGTGAGCCTCAAGATCCTTGTTGGCACAGAAAAATACAGACGCTCTCAAAAACGTCTGGAAATGGTGACAATAAATCTGGTTTGCCCAACCTGTGACCATGGGCACAGCAGCAATAAGCTGTAAGAGTAACCAATGAAAGCAAGCCCAAACCTTCCCAAGCCTCTCGTGCATGAGGGTCAAACTTTAAAAATGTCTCCTTACTGGCGTGAGCCCATTAATTCATGCTTGGTTCCAAAGAGTCGACGCAGGACGAATATGTACGGATAAGTATAAAGCCACACCCAGGAGTCATGGGTTTGTGATCCTGTGATTGGTTTTGGTACCACAGTAAGGCAAAGTGGGGGAGCGAGGGGGTGTGATCTGAAGAAAAAGGTGTTCCAGGGTCCGGGGAAGGTGGCCCGCTGGGAGCCTTCACCCATTAGTAAACTAAGGGGCTGGCACCTGTGGCCTGGGCTCCCAAGCGGGGCAGTTCTACTCTTCTGTTAAACCTCGAATGTTTGGCTTAATGAGAGAGAAAATGGGTGAACGGTCTAGTCTCGCCCCCCACCAGTCCATACCCTTCCCAAACCTCAGGCACAAGGTGCTCGCATCTTCAGTGTTAACAGACACGGCCGAGTTAGCGCTCAAGAGAGCGGTTTCAGTATCCACGACACTACAATGGACAAAGCCACCTAATTGCTCATACCCCTTTCAAAACTTGGTGCTTTTAAACGTCTTCGTTTTTACCAAACCACTAAGGGAAAAGAAATGTTAGTTGCCTGATTGAATTCACAGTCTAAAGAGCTGAGAGAGAACCAAAAACTAATGCCTTTCAAATAACTAATGCAACACATTATTTTGGAAACTGGCAAAGGCTAAGTAATAGTAATGCTATTTACTGAGTGCCTGTTCCGTGCCAGGAGCTTAGCTGTACAACTGACAGGCATTCTCTCCAGCTCTTACGGCACCAAAGCTTGGCTGTGCTCACTTTCACAGCTGCAGAAATATGGGTTCCGAACAAAGAAGTAACTTATCAAGGACACGTCCCAAGCTGAGAGCCGGGATTTATATAGTTATACCACCTCCCAGTTTTCAAATCTCTCCATCACTTCAAAAAATTTTCCCCATAAATCCCTGGTCCTAGGTCCAGCCCAGGCAACCATTGACCTGCTTTCTGTCTTTATACACTGAGTGGCCACATTATTATGATCTCTGAA
>JAAGEH010000480.1:42122377-42177773 GCA_011751065.1 Lasiurus cinereus | reverse complement strand
GAGACAGGAGCGGTCAGACATTTTAGCTGCAGATCTCTTCATCCCAGCAGTCCGAGCGGAAGTCTGAACCTCGGGGCATCCTGTCAACGAGTGAGCTAGCTGTCTGCCGCGTGCCAGGGACCCGCAGGCCGTGGGCTTGCAGCTCACAGTGTGGGGAGGAGACTGGAGGGAGAGGCAGAGATGGCCTCCATCTGTTCCTCCATCCCCTGTCCCCAGGGATAGTCAGCCCTCCGGTGGGGAGCAAAGCATGGAGCGGGGGAACTGGGGAGACAGCTGGGCCAAGGTGCCTCGCTTCCCCAATGGGAAAAGCAGGTGACAGAGCTACTGTTTTATTCCCATCTTACGAGTGAGGAAACTGAGGCTCAAAGAGGGCAAAGACCAAGGAATGGCCACTCCATTAGAGAGAGCCCTTTCTCTTCTTAATGTGAAGCAGGCGCCACTAGCCGTTTCCGTCTAAAATTTAGAAATTCCATGTTAAGTCATACTCATCACACTTGGAGTGCTCAGTGGCCCTGTGTGGCCAGTGGCTGCCATACTGGAGAGCCAGACATAGTCCATCATCGCAGAAAATTCTGTTAGTGCTGCTCAAGACTCGCCATGGGTGCTTTTTCTAGAAAGTTCCAGGTGACCATGCTGCTCTAGAACAGAGGTCAGCAGACTACTCCCGGTTTGGCCCACCTCCTGGGTTTATAAATAAAGGTTTATTGGCACACAGCCTGCGTGTTTATTTACACATTGCCCGAGGCTGCTGTCTGTACTACAGAGCAACACTGAGTGACTGTGGCAATGCTGACCGAACAAAACGGTTGGCTCTGGAGGTTACCCTGGTCTTGCCATTTACAGAAGTTTGCCGGCCCCTTCTCTCTGGGCAGCTTCGCCGCCCGGCCTGGTAATCATTGGTCTGAAGCTGCTTCTCGGAGAGTGAACCACCAGCAGCAGCAGCACCCGGGAGCCTGTTAGAAACGCACCCGTTCAGGCCCCACCCCTGACTTACTGAATCAGAAATGCTGGTGGCGGGGCCCAGGAACCTGGGTTTTAACCGGCTTCCCTGCACCTTCCGATGCAGGCTCACCACCACTCATCTGAACGCCCATGCAGGAAGTGCGACCCAGTGACTGGCACAGGGAAGGTGCCACTAGGCTCCTGTGAGAACAGAGGCGTTTGGAAAGATGTCAGAAGAGTGACAGCCCGTTCGCTGCCCGGCCCCTCTGCAGCAAAGCCTCGGAGAGCCCCGTGAGGAGACCAGCCTGCCCCCCCTTTCCGCCCCCCTGCCAGTGGGAGAGAACCTCTCAGCCTCGCCTGTGCCCAGGCCCAGGCCTCCCTCCCTCCCCGCACCCCGCCCTCCCGCAGAGTTGTCAGCACATTCAGAGCTGTCTCCACACATAAATTCATGGACCAGCTGTCTCTTTTAATCTGGTTGCAAGATGAAACCATTAATAGATGTCAGACACATTGGCAATGATCTCTTCATTAATTATTTCCTCCTTTCTGAGGAAAAAAAAAAATTAGTAACAAGCCACCATCAATAATTCAAAAATACAAGTTAACCTTTCTATTAGCAGAGTGGCTTCTGCACACACCACGGACTTTTCAGAGCCAGGAGTTCTGGCTTGAATAATGTTTTTATGGCGGGAACATTAATGCTGTCTGTCAAGACACGCAATTATAAATAACCCAAATGCAACTTAGAAACGGTAGGTATTTCTCAAGCAAAACCTCTTGAGCCAACCATTTTGTTCTGTAATAACAGGCCGTATCCAGCGATAGGCTGTGTCCACCGGCGGGACTTGATGGGGGGAGTCTTTGCCTGGCGAGGCCCGTGTGGTTAGAAAGATGTCCCTTGGGGTGACCCACTGCTTCAAAGTGGGCTCCTCTCTCTGGGACACGAAGGAAGCCCGGAGACACTTCTGACTTTGGTTTGGATGCCAGCAGGCTCTTGGTACGCATCCTCTGTCCCTGACACCCTTCCTGCTCCCCCTCTTAGATGATTTTCAGGCCCCCGACACCCCGTTCCTTCTCTAGAACAGGCTATGTTTCTGGTGAGGCCTGGCACCTGCCCACACCCCCCAGGCCTCCATTGACCACCGAGGTGACCATGAACTCGTTCCTCTCCCTCTCCAGATCGGCTTCCCCACCTGTGAAATCCGGGTGATTATTTCTACCTCGCTGAGCTGAGTGGGAATTAAGTGAGTTAATGGAGGTGAAAACACCTACAAGGCTTGGCCCACTCCAAAGATACTTTCTTTTCTCTTCCAAGTCTGAGACTGGCCACACCACCAGCCTGGACTCCACGCCAACTGTCACAGACATCTGGGTGGCAGCACCGCGTGGAGAGCCAGCTGCTGCTTCCCTGGGCCGGAGCACCCGCACATAGTCAAGACCATTGGCAAGTAGACCTCTGTGCCGGAGAGGCCCTGCATGGAATGCCGGACCGGCAGCTCACTCTGCCTAAGTGGGCTCTGCCAGACAGCTGTTTCTCTTAATTACACACACACACACACACACACACACACACACACACACACAAAAAAAAAAAACACCAAAGTTAAGTGATGTGTGCCAGGCACCCTCCGTGGATGTTTGCATATCTAACCTGTGCCCAACCTCTTGCTGAGCAGTGCGGATACCAAGACAATGTGCCCCCATCCACAGGAGCCACGCTGAGAGGTTCCCGCCAGCACACACGAGCAGGGTGGTGGCAGTGTCAGGGTTTGACTAATGGCCTCAAACATGACTAAGATACGGCCCCAGCCTGGACTTCTTGCCTCCAGGAAAGTGGTTCTCTAATGAAGCAGGAAAAAGGCCTCTGTTCTCATAGCAACCTGGTGTCTTGGAGGTGGACATGGGTCTTGTCAGAGCACTGAGCTCCCCTAGGACTCTCGGCCCCTCTCCTTGTCGCTGACTCCATCCCCGGATTGTGGAGGGCCCTAGGTAGGCAGGGACTCACCAACCGCAGGCGGAGTGAACCTGTCGCTTCTCACATCTCTCTGTAGTGAACTCAGCTCAGACCTCAGCTCCTCTCCGCCTCCTCTCCCCCACCACACCCTACACAGCAGTCAATGGGACCATCACTCCACAGCCTTTGTCACCCGCCAGCTAACAACTCTTCACACAAGCCCCATGGACCTCTGAACAAAACTCCTTCTCTGGCGGGGCTTTGTCTGCCTTTCTAAGCCCATTCCTTCTGAATTCACCTTGAATTCCCCCTACATGGAGCCCTCACCAGGTAGAGAAGGAAAGAAGGGCATTCTGGGAGCTGGAACAGCTAGGGAAAAGTTCACAGAAGTGAGAGTCTGAACATTCAAATAGGACACATGGGGAGAGGGTGTGGTGGGCTAGCGGCTGGTACTCTCCACATCGGTCCATGGGACACGCCCACTCCAGAACCACTCAGGGGGTCGGTTGGTATCACGTGGAACTGGATCAGAATTTCTAGAGCAGGGGGAGGCAACGTTCTTTCTGCCAAGGGCAAACTGGATGTTTATCACATCATTCTCGGGCCACACAAAATCATCATCTTAAACATTAGCTGCTATATTGGGTCCAGCTGATGTTTAAGGTGATTTTGTGTTAATTAAATCTCACCCTTAATGCCTTGGCAGGGCCAGACCAAATGATAAGTCCCGCGGACCGGACACTCCCAGCCCTGCTCTAGAGGTTGAGGCCCAGGAGTTTGAGTCCTGGATGCTGGCACATTTGTGACTGGCTGAGGCAGAGTCAGCAACAAGGGAAGTTGAGAGCCTCCGGGGACAACGCTGAGCCTTCTGAAGCCCAGTCTGCATCTTGACCGAGTCTGTGTCTCTGGCACCTACAAGGGCTTAGAGGATGAGTGCTGAGCCTGGAACATGTACATACATGGTATTTTAGGCTAGACTCCTTGAGGACATCCGACTCCAACAAGCAGTGAAAACAGGAATCCGGTGATGCATTTAGCTGGACAGCTCATGAACACATTCAGGCAAAGCTGGATCCAGGGACTCAATTGCCATTCATTCTCTCCCCCACACCCTGCTCTCCAGGTCTTAGTTGTGCTTCTCTCAGTGGGTAGTCAGAGAAATTGGACAATAAAAGCTCCATCTATAGCTCTCACTGCTTAGCACTGTCACTAAGGGAATCGGGAGGGAGAGGCCATTTGCAACACCCTTGCCAAACTTTAGTGAAGATACTGGCTGATTAGAGTCACATTCCATTTCCTGAGACCATCGGTTTGGCCAGGGAAGTGGTAGGGAAGACAGTGCTCTCACTGGCCAGCCTCAGTCATTGTCCACCCCCTCTGTATTGGGGATGGTCACCAAAACTGCCAGCCAGTGAAGCCGATGGAGCGGGAAGGAGTGTCTTCTCCACGGGATCCTGGGTAGTCAGGTGACATCTATCCACCTCATTTATGCATCAAGATGTTCATTAACCTCTTTAATATGTGGTCTATAAACCTACCCCCACACACACACCCACAGGGTCTGCCCTCTACTTACCCACCCTCCCCATTCAATCCCCATGCCTACATAGACCCCCTGAATTTTACACAGCCTCCGTCCCCTTCCTCTGTGCCAACATGTGTTTTCCTCAAAATGTTCTCCACCAGCCAGCCCCTCCATCGCCAAGCCAGTGAAATAAATAATTCTTTCCATTTCGGAGAACGGCATCTGTTCTACATTTTTTTACTGTGCTACATGGAAAGACATTTCACCCCAAATGATAGCAGCAAGCTTCAGCCCCGGAATGCCCCCTCGTCCCCCTCTCCTGGACCCGACGGGATGGTGGCAGAGAAAGCCCACGCCAGCGACATTGTTTCTTGGCTTGACAGAGCAGACTGCTCACGGTTATCCAAGCCATTCTCACATCAAGGAAGACGCTGATAAATCATTATTTCTCTAAGCTAAAAAAAAAAAAAAAGTGCTAATACCTCAAGGCAGAATGAGAGTGAGTTTGTTGAAATGAATGTGAAGAATGGAGGGTACGATCTCGGAATGTAAAACCACACGAAATACCGTCTGGGAACACAGAAATCATCTGTCTTATCTGGAAGCCTGTCTCCAGAGTGGCAAGCGGAAGGGCTCGTTGGAGGACAGAGTGGGCCCCGTGCTCTGGGGAGGGGGCTGCTGGGCAGGGGGGCCGACATGTTGCTTTACCCCAAAACATCGTTCATCACTGTCGGCCACTGAAGCTTAAAGACTGATCATCTCAGGGAGCTGCCCCTTTGTTTTGCCTCTGCCTTCCTGACACGTCTGAACTGGAGTTTCCTGTGAACCGGGCCTGCAGCCAGGGGCCTTATGCAGTACCCACCCTACAATTCTTTCATGAGACCCCATTTATAGGGGGGGAAACTGAGGCACAAGGAGGTTTGGTGACTGATAGTGTCTCTAGTGTTTGCTTTCCTCTCAACATCTCCTGGACCTTTTAAAACTGCGTTAATCGCGTCTCCAAACCACACACCAGGAATGTTGGAATTAGCAGGAAACTTCGAGCGCGACCATCTCAAACCCCTTGTCATTTTACAAACATTTCAATGGCACTTTGCCAGAAAACAGAATTAAGTACGTTCCATTTACCCAGAAGCCAGATTTCCTGCCATCAATTCTGAGCAAGGCTCTCCCCTGAGCGGGAGGACACACAGTTGTAGTTTGGGTTGATTGTGTTTCTTTGAGGCTTTGCTTTTCAAACGTCTCGGGCCTTTCCTACTCCAAGAGAAACTGAGATATGATCATGAAAACCATGTAGTCCCCAAAAGTCCCCAAGTTAACAAAGGGGATGCTCCCCAGCGCTCATGGGGAGTCAGAGCCTCTGCTCCAGATACCGGCCCTCCATATCATTCTTGTTTCCTGTGTGAAGAACATGAAGGGCCCGTGAATGTTGTAAAATATAAATGCATGGAATTTTGAAACCACTCCATAATCAGGTTCCTCCATTCTGACAGGAGTAAAAAAAAAATTCAGAATTCACCGAAACCGGTTTGGCTCAGTGGATAGAGCGTTGGACTGAAGGGTTCCAGGTTCGATCCAGTCAAGGGCATGTACCTTGGTTACAGGCACATCCCCAATAGAGGGTGTGCAGGAGGCAGCTGATTGATGTCTCTCTCTCATTGATGTTTCTAACTCTCTATTCGTCTTCCTTTCTCTCTGTAGAAAATCAATAAAATATATTTTTTTTAAAAACTCAGAATTGGCGAATGTTAAATATTTTCTTGACACTAATAATGCTTCCCCCTCCTTCCCTTCTTCCCCTCCTATAACTCTTCTAACATGAATTTATTTTCTATTTGAAAGCCAATCTCACTGGTTATTAGATATTCTCCCTGCTGTCGCTATCAGTAAATTATTAAACAGCTGACCAAGCTTTGTTTTAAAATGATTCTCTTATGAAGCTCAGTGATATATTTGTCATGAATACTGAATGGCACCTCGGTCCCCTAAGGGCACGTGAATGATTCCTGTTTACTACCTTTAGCAAAAGGTGCGGGCAATTAACAGTTAAGAACTTGACTTGGATCACGGTAACGAACCAGGCCTGTACCTCGTTCACGCAGCGCTCTGTATACTCATTAGCCCCTGCCTGAGAGAAGCCGTTCCTAGCCCATGTCACGAAGTAGCCTAGAGACCTGCCTTTTGTCATCCCTCACCTCCTTTCTTGTCCCCCCACCCCTGTGCCTCCAGATACCTGTGGGGATCCCCTCCTTATTTAAATAAGAAGCAGCTGGTTTTGAGTACATTTCCGTGTAAAGAAAATAAACTTGATCCCCATCAAGTGAACCTGACCTGTGTGCGTCCCCACTTCCTCATTTGCAAAATGGAAATCAGAATTCCTGCCTCCTTCATGGAAACCGCGCTGAGCGAAGTGCCTGGCGGGCAGTCAGCAGTCAGGAGCTGGTCGCTACTGTTTTCCCCACTGGCTCCTGCACGAGTCCAGACTCTCCAGGTTGTAAGTGACAGAGACCCAAAGTCACTTAAGCCAAAGAGGGCACGCATTAGCTTAACTCCATGGTCGGCAAACTGCAGCTCGAGAGTCACATGCGGCTCTCTGGCCCCTTGAGTGTGGCTCTTCCACAAAATACCACGGCCTGGGTGAGTCTATTTTGAAGAAGTGGCATTAGAAGAAGTTTAAGTTTTAAAAATGTGGCTCTCAAAAGAAATTTCAGTCGTTGTACTGTTGATATTTGGCTCTGTTGACTAATGAATTTGCCGACCACTGGCTTAACTAATCAAACAGTGGTCAATAAACCAAGATCTAACCATGAAAACAGAAACTGCTTTAGGTATTTATGCCAGGAAATTGGTTATACAGGTGATAAGGGAGCTGAGAGGCCCCCAAAAGAATAGGAAGGTAACAGAAATACACACAAGCAAAAAGCCACTCTTCTCCTTAAGACAGAGGGACAAAGGCATGTGGTAATACATGGAGGCTGGGTCAGGACAGCTGTAGCCAGGGGAAGCAGAAACCAAGGAGGATACTTCTCAGCTGCTGGAGAGAGGAGAAGAAATTCTCTTGCATCTCCTTTCCCCTTGCCCTTCCAGCCCATGGGTTCCTCCCATTGGTCAGACCCAGCGGAGAGCCAGCAGAAACAGGAGTCAGGGGGAACCCAATTCCAGATTGTCTGAGTCCAGAGCAGGTGCCCGTAACCACTGTAACATAATGTCTCCCTACTTAACCCCATGAACACCACCCCCACTAGAGGTCACCTGGGTTATAGTCACTCTCCAGATGCTGCGATCAGCCCTGTCCTTGGTCCTGAGGCCCCAGTGGGATGGGTGGTTCTTGCATTGCATTGTAATTCCTGGTATTGTCCACCAGATAGCTGCTGCGAAGCACCCTGCATCCACATGACGCTGTCAACCCTGACACTGCTTGGCAGTTATGACAAAGAAGTGGTGGGGCTCCAGGGACAGGATGGTACCCCTTTGGGCTCAGATCAGGAGGGACAGGAGTCACTTGAGGAAAGCAAGCCTTCACTTTGCTCCCACATGAGGGTATACATATACATATACATATACATACACATACACACACACACACACACACACACACACACACACACACACACATATATATATATATATATATATATATATATATATATATGATATTGAAAAGTGGATGCGAAATTTGGAAACCAGGCTCAGCAAGGCCCAAGTGCAGAATCCAGGTGGAATTATCAATCCAATGTTTTCCTGAATGATCCTATTTTGCAGCAGGCTCTGAAAGCAACATGCTGTATCTTGTTCGGAAATCTAGGTCTATGAAGGAGGGGAGGTTCTGCGGCGATTGTGGAGTCAGGAATGGGTGCTGTTCATCCTCAGAAGCACTGGCTCACCTACCCAACCCTCCTTCCTCAGCTCCCCAGTCCCGAAGCCCCCAGCGAAAGAGCATCTTATCTGTGAGAAAGATTTCAGTTCCAGGAATCCGTCTCTTGATACGGCAGTAATTACCGGGGCAATTTTCACAGATACAAAGGCATTTTAAAGTAATTTTAATTATTCAAAGGCCTAATTAATTATCTAGCCCCTACCTCAGAGGCCAAAGAGGAATAAAACTGTATCAAAACAATTACCTTGCTGGGGAGCGGGGAGTGGAGGGAAGGGGGGAATTCAACACCCTCTTACAGAAACTGCGCTCTGACTCTGCAGCTACAGTTATGTGCCGGCCTCAGGAGGCCTGGATTCCACACCTGTCTCCACACTGACCTCTGCATCCTTGTCTAATTCCCTTCCCCTTATCAGAACTCCATAAAACTAGCGGGGGGCAAAGACAGAGGGAGGTACAAGAGATGGTCTCTGGGCCTCTGTCAAGTGCTGACATTCTATTGCAATATGGGACCCTTTTTAAGTATAGTTGCCATTGGACATTTTTCTAGGACAATGAAAATCCAGGCCAAGTTCATGAGCATGGAAGAGCTTTGATCATACTTGAGGTTGAGGTCAGACACCTATGAGGACTAAATTAGTGTGGGGAGAGACCTGTTAGGCAGATGGGTGTGTCCCTAAATAGATGCCTAAATAGATGCTCTTGGATAGAAAAATGTCACCCCCATTCATTGGCATTTATTGAGTACCTCACATGTACCTGTGGCCCTGCGTGAGGCATTGTAGAGACACAGGCTCTGTCTTCAAGGGTTTGCTAGGGGAAGGATGCCTTGCTCAGACTGATGAGTCTATTCGCATGATGACATCAGAATATTCTAGAAGCAGAGATACCGTCCACTTTTACTGACATGGTATGTCATGCTGCCAGCCTCTGAGTACGCCCTCTCTGCCCGCAGATTCTATGATGGGGCCATCTCCTCAAGCGTGTGCCTTGTGTGGGCTTGATGCTTTCCTAGGGGGGTGACTGCCTCGCCTCCACATAGCTCCCTACACTCACCCCTAGCTCTGGTCCAGGGTTAAGTGTTGGCAATCCCATAACACATCCAGATGTGAAATTTTCCATCAACGTTGGGACTGCTGACAAAGACCTTTCAATCCGTTCTCTTGGTGGTTCCTCCAGCACCCCACAGTGCGTTCCTGATGGGCACCTCCTGCATGAACCCAGGAGCTGGGTTGCCTGCTCTGAGTCCTTGCTCTGTTGCTCCCTGGCTGACACATAAGCTGTCTATGCCTCAGTTTCCCTATATGAAGACTGTATTGTTATAAAGATTAAAGTTAGCCAGGCTGGTGGGGCTCAGTGGTTGAGTGTCGACCTATGAACCAGGAGGACAAGTTCAATTCCTGGTCAGGTCATATGCTTGGATTGTGGGCTCGATCCCCAATGGGGAGGTGTGCAGTAATCAGCCAATGATTCTCTCTCGTCATTGATGTTTCTATCTCTCTCTCCCTCTCCTTTCCCCTCTGAAATCAATAAAAATATATTTTATAGAAGATGAAAGTATCTGCACATAATAGATGTGATAGGGATAAATAGCTATGTTACTTTATGCAATTTCCCTCAATCCCATACGATTCAGTCACTCCATGTCTAAAATGGGACAATAATCTTCATGTACTTATTCAGTAAGTATTTACTGAGGTCCTACTAAGTAGCAGTCACTGTTGTGGGAGCGTCAGATACCACACTAAAACAAGATCCCTGTCCTCAGAGAGTTTACATTGTCGTGGGCGGAGGGACCATCCGAACAACCAATAAACATGCGATATGGGAAGAATATGAAGCAAATGAATGTTGCCGCAGTGTGCGCAGTGGTCGGGAAAGACCTTTCTGAAGTGATGATGCTGGAGCAGTGGCCTGAGTCAATGCAACAGATGATCCGGGGACAGAAGAAAAATTGAAGTCATAAGGAACAGCAGGTGCAAAGGTGGGACCAGGCATGACACATGCAAAGGACAGCTCCGATACCTGGCCGGCTTGGCTCAGTGGATAGAGCCTTGGCCTGCGGACTGAAGGGTCCCGGGTTCAATACCCGTCAAGGGCATGTACTGTGGTTGCAGGCACATTCCCAGTAGTAGGTGTACAGGAGGCAGCTGATCAATATTTCTCTCTCATCGGTGTTTCTAACTCTCTATCCCTCTCCCTTTCTCTCTGTAAAAAATCAATAATATTTATATATTATATATATATATATATATATATATATGTATGTATGTATATGTATGTGTGTGTGCATGTGTGTGTGTGTGTGTATATATATATTTTTTTTAAAAAAAGGACAACTATGAGACCACCATGGATGGAGAAGCGTTGGGGAGGGGAGGGGGGGTAGGTGAGATGCCCAGGGGGAGACGCATAGGCCAGGTCAGAACGCGGAGAGAGTCCTAAATGTGCTTGCAAGCCTCTAGAGGGACTT
The DNA here is from genome assembly GCA_011751065.1 of Lasiurus cinereus. Taxonomy (NCBI): domain Eukaryota; kingdom Metazoa; phylum Chordata; class Mammalia; order Chiroptera; family Vespertilionidae; genus Lasiurus; species Lasiurus cinereus. The sequence goes on along the minus strand of JAAGEH010000480.1, from coordinate 42,167,005 downwards.
GAGGGCAGGGTGGCAAGGTCCAACACGCACACCGATGACTGTCCTGCAAGGCAGAATGGGACACACTGCGGAGAAACCCCAAGTGCCCAACAAGTTAGACGAGATGAGTTCTTTCACACTCAGGAGAACAAAAAAATGTTCAAGGAGCAGAGCAGATGGGAGGAAGCCACCATGTCAAATGGAAGCAAATCTGCGAATATGGCACTTCTGGGGCCCATTTGCTGATTTGTTCATCCATTCACTCACCAGTGTCCCCGCTTTATGCTCTGCCCTGGACCATGAGCTAAAGACTCCATGGCCACTGGAAGCCAGCCGGGGCCTGTCTTCAGTGAGTTCATAGTGCCGGCCAGCAGGAGGGAGGGGCCGGGACTGCTGGTGCCTCCTGTGACTCGGGGTGGGTGTGTCACTGCGGCAGAGCCCAGCTCGGTGTGCCCTCAGCTCTGAGCGAGGTGCCAATCACACATGTCACCATCAGTAAACCCACTTCACCTTACAGTCATCCTCGGGGAACCTGTGACGCATCCTCCTCGTGGTGCGCTGTCCCAGAGGAGAAAATAAAAAAACAAAAAATACAGAACATCCACCCTGAGATAAAAGGGCAACTCCCAAGGACAGCTGTCTGGCTTTTGTGCTAATCAAGCCCTTTGAGGGGCGGGTGCTCTGTGCCGGGGACTTTGCTAAGTGCTTCACGATAATGAACTCATTTAATCTTCAGAACGTCTGCCGTCAGCCTGCACCACGCCTTCACCTGGCTCCTCCAGCGGGCATGGTCTGCTCCCAGCTGCCAGCACGTGCACTGCTCCGCTCGAGGGTCTTTCTCTTCCTGACAGAGCCCATTTTACAGCTGGCAGGGCACAGCAGAAGCGGGAGAAATGAACACCCCACCCCTGGATGCACACACGCACACACACACACACACACACACACGTGCACACAGTCACGCACACACATGCACATGCACCCACATGCACCCACATGCACTCACATGCACTCACACACAAGAGAAGCCCTCAGTGAAGGACAGATGGGAGTTGACGGATGACTACCCTGGCCCCTTCATCTCTTCGGCGTGTGTTTCACTCTGTGGTGCACGTGTCACAGTGTCCCAGGCTCCCCAGTGGGGCTTTCTTCATGTCCCCCAGGAATGGCCACGCCATTAGAGAGAGCCTTTTCTCCTCTTGATGTGAAGCAGGCTCCTGGCTCAGTAACTCACTGTCGAGTGGCCATTCTCTTTTCTGTCTCCATTTACCCTTCATCTCCCTCTACCTCCCCATTAACTTTCGGCTCTTACATCCATGCCTCGGGCTCTGTTCCTGAGGCTGCAGATTAAGAGACAGACCTGGGAGGTGGGGAGGTACCCTATCATCCACCTTCCTTGGAAACTGAGAAAAGTAAAACAGAGAGGCTGAGTAATTATCCCAAAGTCACAGAGCCGGTAAGTAGCAGGCGCTGGCGCAAATGCAGCCACTGGGCTCCCAAATGCATGCTATTAACCCCGATGCTCGCTGCCTCTGGCTGGGAGAACAGCCCCAACCACAGCTTCATTTAATCGGCTTTGTGGGACACGCAGCTTACGGAGCTGTGAGGATTCATCTTCAAGCTCCTCTTTGGAGATCCAGCCTGTAATTCAGAAGTGAGTTTGAGAAGGTATTTGCTGTGATTTTCAATGTAGGGGCAGCCGCACGGTGATCCATCAGCCAGCTCTTTTTGACAGAGAATTGATCTCCCAGGTCAGGAAGCAAACCCCAATTTACGTGGGATGCACTCGGAATGCGCCCGCTTACCAGCACAAGGAAGATAAAGCAGAGTCTATGACAGTTCTTGTCAACGAGCTTGTTCTGGCACGAGGGGCGGTGCGCGCTCCTGGGCTGAGTGCCGCCGCTGACACTCCAGATGCACGCTTGCTCGTATGATAAACACTTCCCCGGTGTCTTTTAGCCCTGCCTGTCAATTCCATGACGTCTGCACGTCCTCTTTTGATCTGATGTCTTCATCCAATGGCACAAAAGCAAAATGAGTACTTACTTGGTTCCCAGACCATCAACCATTCTCTCCCTTTTTAAACGAGATCTCTCTGATTTTTCAATTTTGTTTCGTGTCTGGATGAGTAATTTCAGAACCAGGAGGTTGGTGAAGTCTGAGCTTCCTCACTCAGGGTTTCTTGCCTTCGCACAAAAAGAAAAGCCCGTTGTAGCAAATTGTCTGTATGATTCATTCATTGCAGGCGCTGATGAAAAATTTTTTTCCTTGAAGACATTTCGAAGATCCTGGACCATTATGGTAGGAAATAACCCCAGAAAGTGAGACAAGAAGACACAAAGATTTAATATTAGATTTATTTTGTCATTAGAAAAGCTTATTCCTTTTGCTTTTTGGGTGAAATCTGAGATACAGAGGATGAGAAATTGAAGAATGAGAGATCTGATCAAAACTGCCTCAGCTGGCCAAAAGATTAATGTCTTCAAAATACAAATTTATTTTTTCCTGTGGCAAGATTTCTGTTCTTTATTCATACCTTAGAGAAATTAAAAATCATTTGGCTTCTTCCTGCTTCTCACACAAGTTTTTCATGCTCAACCAACAGATAGAATTAAGTTTAAAAGTACAAAAGAGAGAAAGGTAGGAGGAAGGGAGTGAAACAGGAGAGATGGAAAAAAGAAAGAAAAAAACAGTCCTACTGTGTGTCCACAAGAGGGACAACCCAAAATACAGGTGGGGCTAAAGTACGTTTACAGTTGTGAGTACACAAAAGAGTTTGTTATTGTATTATCATTTACTAGTGACCCAGTGCATGAAATTTGTGCACATTAAAAGGGGATTAATTAGTGGAAATAATTTAATATTGCTATTTGCCCTTTTTCTATAAAAGAAGTGTCAGAGGTGAAAGAAAATTAGTAAAATAAGTAAAACATATATGAAAACCTTCCTCCTGTCAGAGTCTGGGGTTCACCACAGGACCCAGAGTCAAGTCCCTGCCCACCCGTATGCACCTCAAAATCACATGAGACCCAGACCCAGACCCAGCTAGCACTTCGCATTAGGCTAGATCTATACCTGGCCAGTCCCACCCTTGTCAAGTCCTGCCAGGCAGGGGGCATAGCCTCAGGTACCCTGGCCTGGTACCAGGACAGGAGGTGTGGCCTGAGGTTCCCAGCCCAGACTGGAGTGGGGAGCATGCCTTGAGGTCCTCCGTCAAGCCCCACCAGGTGGGGGACACGGCCTGAGATCCCTTATCAAGACCTGACAGGCAGGGGGGACACAGTGTCAGGTCCCCCGGCCCAGCACAGGGAGGGGAATGCAGCCTCAGGTCCCCATCAAGCCCCACCAGCAAGGGGCACAGCCTCAGGTCCCCTGTTACGCCCTGCTGGGCAGGGGGATGTGGCCTGAGTTCTCCTGACACAGCACTGTGGGTACACCTTGAGGTCCCCTGTCAAGCCCTGCCTGGTCGGGGGCATGGCCTGAGGTCCCCTGTCAAGCTCACGAGGCAGGAGGGCATAGCCTCAGGTCCCTTGGCCCAGTGCCGGGGTGGGGGACGCAGCCTAAGGTCCCCCGGCCTGATGCTTGGGTAGGGGGAATAGTCTGAGGTCCCCTAGCCCAGCACCATGATGGGAAGCACACCTTGAGGTACCCTGTCAAGCCCCACCAGGCAGAGGGCAGGGCCTGAGGTGCCCCAGCCTGACACTAGAGTGGGAGGCACAGCCTGAGGTCCCCTGTCAAGCCCATGGGTGCAGCCTCAGGTCCCTGCTGATTGCTCATTTAGGCTCTTTATGGGAACTTGGCCTCAGCTGTGGGTGCAGCCATCTTTGTGATGGGGTGATGGCTAATTAGCATATTTCCTCTTTATTAGATAGGGTTAGGTATGCCATTATTTTCCATACACATAACTGTGAACCTACTTTTGCCCCACCCTGTATTTGGTGAACAGCTAATGCCAACAATACCCACAATTCTCAGTCCACTATCTTTTAAAGATGGCGATGCCAAAAATAATGTTCTTAGCAGTTCCCTAGGAGAGGGACAAACTAAATGTCACCAGTTCAAAGAAGGCTGGGCAGCTGAGCCTTAAAAAACAAGCAGAATTTTTACAGGCAGAGATGGTAAGATTTTCAGGTGCAAAAAGATCAGAAGCCAGGTGAGAGAGCCAGACACATGAGTTAGTTGCAGAAGAATGAGTGAGTTTTTTTGTTTGTTTGTTTGTTTGTTTGTTTGGTATGTTTTGCCATAAGCAGAGTGTGGATTTAGGAGTTCATAAGATCAAAACAAGAGGATGGGGTCAGCTCCTGGGAAAATTGCACATTGGTCTATCACTCTTCATTCATTCATTCATTCATTCATTCAACAAATATGTACAAATACCATACAAGGCTTTGAGGATAGCAGCAAGATAATGAAAATAGAATAAAGGGCATGATTTTGAAAAAGATTTTAAAAGGAGGATTGAAATAATTGGGTGAATTTAGGAAAGGTGATCATAAGAGGGTGGGAGCTGAGACCAAAGGTGACCCTGGAGGTAGAGAATGTTTGAAGCCAAGCACCAGAGGGCGCAGGAAGAATGAGACGGGGGAGGAGTGGTTTATGGGCCACGGGATGAGCTGGGTTTGAGAGATGCTGGGTTGGAGGTGCCTAAGAGCCACATTTCCGTTCAGTCATCAGGTCTACGGGGAGCCCTCTAGTGGACACTCTTAGTGATCATCAGCCTGAGAGACCTGTCTGTGGGTCTCTGGGGTCTGTGGGGGATCATCCCCTAGCCCAGCGGTTCTCAACCTATGGGTTGCGACCCCTTTGGGAGTCGAACAACCCTTTCACCGGGGTCACCTAAGACATCCTGCATATCAGATATTTACATTACGATTCATTAACAGTAGCACAATGACAGTTATGAGGTAGCAACGAAAATAATTTTATGGTTGGGGGTCACCACAACATGAGGAACTGTGTTAAAGGGTCGCGGCATTAGAAAGGTTGAGAACCACTGCCCTAGCCTTTGCCTCTGACAGCCCACATCTGTGGCCTCTGGACTCCTGAAGCCCTTTCACAGGCCTGCACATGTCTGGGTGTGGATACCTCCCAACCCCCTTATTGGTCTCTCCTGCAAGCAGTTCCTTAATAGATCACTTGCAAATAATGCCCCTCTTGGGGTCTGCTTCTGGGGAACCCAGCCTATGTTCAGCACCTGCCACATCCGGGGCCTTTGAAGAAGACCCAGCCTGGGTTTTCAAGGAGCTCATCGTCTGGTGGGGAGACTGAGCTGCACTGGTGATTGCAGTACAGTGAGTGAAGTTGCTGTCAGAGAGGTGCTGGCACTTAGAGAAGGCATGATAGATGATAAGTTTAGGGGCACTTCCTCCATCTGAAGGAGGCACAGAGGCTTCCTGGAGGAGGTGACCCGTGGACTGGATCTTAAAGGATGAATAAGCTTTTGCAAAGGGAAAGGTATGGAATGGCCATATAGGCTGGAGGAACAGTAAACACAAGTCATTAGGCATGAAGGGGTTGGGGGATGGGGTGTGGAGAAACTCCACGTGGTCTTCTACTGCTGGAGCATAAAGGGAAGACGAGAAGTGGTGGGCAGAGAGCACAGACAACCTGGGGGCCATCTAAGGGCTGGGATTTAAGCAGGAGGAGCAGGTCTGACCATGGAGGACTGACACGTGGCCTTGAACCTATTCTCCAGGCCACAGTGGTCTCCCAGGGGCAGCCCACCCAGCCTGGGTCCCCATCTCAGAGGCCCTCAACAGCGCCCATGAACTTCCTCCCACCAGTTGACACTGAGGCCTGCAAAACAGGCTCCCAGGGGCTCCTACGGGATAAACAGAAAGTACCCGACACTCACCGGGAAACTCTTCTTCCGGTCGGAGTTTCTTCGGAGGCAGACTGTGAGGCACGGCTCTGAGCAGCTGGACTTGACTGGGAGCTGCAGGAAAATGCCAGGAGCTGAGTGGGGAAGGGAGGCGGCCACAGGGAGGGGGGTGTTATCAGGCGTGTTACCAGGGGCCTGATTCCAGGGGGGAGCTCCGGGAAATGCTGTGGCACACCCCCTGAGCTTTCCTGCCCCAGGGTTTCTGGACCCCCGCACCCAGCCGTGTTTGCCCGAGGGCTGCTCCAGGCGTGTGAAGTCCCTGAAGGAGCAGAGTGCCAGTGGGGGAACCAAAGGCAGGGGAGACAGCTGGAAGTCAGGCTGCGGTAGGACGGAATCCCACCTCTTAGTGAGCGGGCGGCCATACCAGCTTGGTGCTTCTCACTCTCGCTCCCCAGCCTCTTTAAGGCTCTGATTCCCTCCCTTTCTCCTCCACGTGGGGGTTGGAAGAAGTATCAGAAAAGGAATCGTCGATAAAAAGGAAGGCGGCGGCTATCAACCCAGAACCACCCAAGCTTCATCACCCCTCACCTATGTGGGGGCTCCTGAGGCTGCCAACTGGCACAGATTCGGTTCCTCACTCTGGAGAGCGAGCGCGCAAAAGAGAAGGCAAGCTCATGACTCCCCTTCTACAGCGCTGAAGCGTAAACTTTGGGTTTATGAAGCATCTCCTGGTTCCTTCCACCTAAAACCACGAGCGTCACGCTGCTTTTAGCGCACCACCTTCCACGGAGACAGCGGCGTGCACATTGTCCAAGACCACGGCGTGAGAAAGGGAGTGTGCGTTTTAATCCAGTGCTCTGCAAACTGCTCCGGGGCCAGGAGCTCTCCGGAGATATCCCAGGAGGTAAGGACGGGGGGAGGGAGAGCTTTCTCTGCTCCGAGCCCCTATCTTAGTTTGGTTCCCCAGAAGGTGACTCTGAGACAAGGATTTTAATGCCAGGCGTAAATTTAGGAGGCGATGCCGGGAGTCACGGGGGAGTGAGGAAGTGAGGAAGAAAAGGGAAGGAACTAATGGTGTATTAGCAATGCAATCACCCCGGTGGGCACCCGAGGCTGGCTTTGCCTGGGGACTTCTGGGAGTTCGGCTAGGTCACCCCCACCGGAGGCGCCAGGGCCCTGCGGTATGAACACCCAGCCCTATCAGTCACTGGTTGAGGGCTGCTGGTGGGGATGTTAATTCCCAGGACCCGCCATCAGGTGGTAAATGGACTCTGGCAGCCAGAGAAAGCTTTGGGCAAAAAAGAAAAAGCGCGTGTGGCCACTGGAATTCAGCGGGATGAGCCGGGATGTTCAGAGCAAGGGAACGTGGAGGTACCGGAGGCCCAGCTACAGCCCTGAGCTCGCTCCTCGGAGAAAAGCCGACATCGCACCTGCCCTGCACCCCTGGGTGGTGGGGTGTAGCATCGAGATGTGCTCATGAGTAAGAATCAATGCCTCTGGCCTGATTCGTGCACATATATATCAGCAGGGACACAGAGGCCCAGGACAGGAAGCCTGCGGCTCCATGTAGCCACGTGGGGCCAGAACGGAGGGCCCTGAGCCGAAGACCAGGCCTCTGACCACACTCACTCGTGTCAGCCGCAGCCCATTTCCGCTGCCGCTCCACGTGTTCCTGCTCCATTTCCTCCCGTTATCCTCGCTGCCTGTGGGTGCCCCTCGGCCTTCGCCCGTAGCTTCTCAGCATCAGCCTCGCCGAGATCTCGCTGAACGTAGCGTGCCACCCTCTTTCCATCCGGCTCCTCAGACAAAACCTTTTAGAGGTTTCCAAACAGTGACCCCCAAGTACGAACACCAGAGGGTGGATGCTGGCCCAGATACTCTGGAATTAAAGGTGTAAACACATCCCTTCACTTGGGTGATGCGCTGAGCTGATAACACAGCTTCTGCCAGCTCTGAAGCCAGGCAGGGGTCGGTTTCTAAGACAGACAACATTGTCTTCCATGTTTAAAGAGGATTAAAGAGAACGTGGGGCTGCTTCACCCATTAGCCTGTGGATGTCGTCATTACACAACCCTTCGTGTCTGCGCCCTCGCCACGAGGAACTCCAGCACAGAGTAAGTGCTCAGTAAATGTCTGTGAACTTAAAATAAATTATATACAGCCGAGACCAGTTTGGTTCAGTGGATAGAGCATCGGCTTGCGGACTGAAAGGTACCAGGTTCGATTCCGGTTGGGGGCATGTACCTTGCTTGCGGGCACATCTCCACTGTGGGGCGTGCAGGAGGCGGCTGATCGATGTCTCTCTCTCATCGATGTTTCTGACTTTGTATCTCTCTCCCTTCCTCTCTGTAAAAAATCAATAAAATATATTTATTTTAAATAATAAAAAAAATAAATTATATACATAATTTCCTGTATGCCATGCCTCACCCTCAGACTGAAATGGAAAGGCAGCTGCAATAAGTTTCACGTGGGCACCGAGTTTCAATGACATTCTATCACATACGGATCATGACTTCTTGGCCAAAGATTTTTTTTCTTGAATTATAATGACTAAATAAATAAAATTATTCATTTATTAAATAAATATCGATCCAGTGCTAACCATATGTTGAATACTGGGATACAATGGTGAGAGAGGGGAGAAACGGTGCAGCCTAGACAGATATTAACCAAGTGATCTCACCAACTAAGGGCAAGACTACAGCACAATCTCAAAAACCTTGGTCTCCACCAGGAAGCTTTGGAATGGTTGTAAAGGAGAAGATGACTTGATCAAAATTGTGTTTCTTTCACGCCCTTTCAACACTTATTTCTTATCATGACATGCAGCTGACAACTGCCTCTCACTTGGCATATTTTGATCCCCGCACAGACTTCCTGCAAATAATGGGAATTCCATGGACTGAAAAATCCTGCTCATAATTTGCAGTGCTGGCTTCATGCTGACCCTCATCCCGTACCAGTGGTTGCCAGTCACTGGCTATCAGCTCTGAGAAGGCGGGATAGACAAGATCTGGGAAGCCCAGAATGAAGTGAGGGATTCCCTTCCAAGTTAATCCCCAAAATCATTGCCAATGCTGGTATGCTTTTTTTTAAGGGGGTTAGCGGGGGAGGTGTCATGTTCTCAAGAGGCTCTGGTTCCCTAGAAGAGAGCCTGAGATGAGGATTCAGGATCATGCGCGTTACCGAGCAAGAGCTCTCAGGGGACACTGGTCAAGAGAGAGGAGGGGAAATGTCCAGCGAGGATGCAATCTCGGGTCATGCGTAGCCCTGACCTGGTCCACAGCCCCACTCTGGACCAGAAACTGGACCAGAGAGTTGTCCCTATCCTGCAGCAAGGGCTCAGCCTTTTGGGCCTCATATCCGTCTGACACTGGCTGTTGGTTACTCCCACCAACCAAAGAGTTCTCTAGAAAGGAGTTGGAGTTGCCAGATAAAATAAGTTATTTTTATTTGCTAAATATGCCAGCCCTAAGGGGGAAGCTGTGAGATATTAGCAGCCAGCACTAGTGGCAGCTGGGAGACGAGGAAGGGAAGGAACCCTGGCAGGCCACCAAAAGAATGTCCACCCCAATCTGTGGCCCCACGAAGGTTCAGAACTTTCCATGTGTAGGATGGAAATGACTGGATGGTTGGTCACGTTTTGGGAAACCATGATAAACTCCTCACACTTAGAAGCGAGGATGGGGCCCTAAAACCAGGACAGAGTCTGTCCAGTAGTCCTTGCACATACAACTGACTCCAGCTTCCCAGCAAATTCAACCCAAACCCAGAAGTTCCAACTTATTGGAATGCAGGAAGGAGGTACGAGGCTAAAACTAACCATTGCGTTATTAACAAAAGTTGCACAAAAATTCCCCGAAGGGGCCCCTGGAAGAACAGGTCCCCTGTGTTACTGTGAGTGTGCGTTGGGGCATACGGTGGTCATTAAAAGTGAAGACTCTGGCACTGACCTGTTTGGCTCAGTGGATAGAGCATCGGCCTGCGGACTGAAGGGTCCCGAGTTCAATTCCGGTCAAGGGCATGCACCTTGGTTGTAGGCACATCCCTAGTAGGGGGTGTGCAGGAGGCAGCTGATTGATGTTTCTAATTCTATCCCTCTGCTTTCCTCTCTGTAAAAAAATCAATTAAAAAAAATTTTTTAAGAAAGTGGAGACTCTGGATCCAGACTGTCAGGGTTCAAATCCCAGTAACCCCACTTACCAGCAGTGTGACTGGACAAGCTCCCTGACCTCGCTGAGATTCGGTTTCTTACCTGTAAAATGAGGATGAAAGTAGTTTATACCTATAGGAACCATGCCAGTAGAGGATCAACTGCCTCAGCATGAGCATCAGGAAATGTTCCTGGGCAATGTGATGATTTAGCTATCAAAAAGAAGGGGGAGAGACTTTTAACCGGAAGCATCCCAAATCAGCTTCTCCCACATTTCTGAGGCATCCTGCACAGTCTCCTGTTTCCTGCCTGGTGCCTAGAATGAGCTTCCTGGGGCCAGTTGTGGGCTGTTGACATCTTCGCACAGCGCTCTGCGCACATAGTGGGTCTGATAAATGTCTGATCGGGGAATGCTGTCACGGCCAGGACTCTCACAGGAGGTTCACTGTCATTAGGGTGCTACCCAGCCCCTTCCACCCCACCCACTCCTGCAGCCCATGGCAGGTGGGACTACATGTTCGGAAGTTCTAGCAAGTCACTCCCTGAGCCTCTGTTTCCCAGGAATGCAGTGGGAGGTCGGTCTAGAGCCATGGTCGGCAAACTGCGGCTCGTGAGCCACATGAGGCTCTTCAGCTCCTTGAGTGTGCCTCTTCCACAAAATACCACGGCCTGGGCGAAGAAGGGGCGTTAGAAGTTTAAGTTTAAAAAAATTGGCTCTCAAAAGAAATTTCAGTCATTGTAACCGTTGATATTTGGCTCTGTTGACTAATGAGTTTGCCAACCACCGGTCTAGAGAGAACCTCTGGCCGCCATTATCAGGTCCTCCCTCTGAGCCAGGCACTGTATTAAACATTTCGTAGGCATTACCTCCTTTAATCATCTCAACAAATGCTATAGTCTGATGTTTATGCCCCTCCCCCAAGTTTATATGTTGAAGCCTAAAGCTCAATGGGAAGGGATGAGGAGGTGGGATCTTTGGGAGAGGTTTGGGGCCTGGGGGTGGAGCCCTCATGTTTGGGGTCAGAGATCCATTCCCCTTCCACCATGGGAGGACACAGGGCCCTCACCAAAACCCAACCATGCGGGCACCCAGATCTTGGACTTCCCGCCTCCAGAACTGTGAGAAAAAAGCTGCCTCTTATTCAGAAGCCACCCGGTCTGTGGCGTCTTGTCACAGCAGCCCAAAAGAACTAAGGCGACAACCTTATGCTCTTGATTGCTCCCTTGTACCCAGGGAGTCTGGCCAAGTGGTAGACTCTTCCTCCCAGGCCTGAGCGGTGCTCACAGGAAAGACATGTTCTGCCAAGGCTGGCGGAGCTTCCTGAGGTTCCGGGAACTATTTGGTGGGCAGGTGCTGCCGCCAAACTCAGAAAGGGGTGATGCTCTTGGCCAGCCCCCCTCTAGCTCACCGCCAGAGCCCCTGCTCTCCAACGCTGGGCCCCGGCCACGAGGGGGGAAGGACATCCGGAGATGGCACAGGGCGCAGCGCCAGGGTGGTGCTGGAACAGGGATCGTCCAATCAGAAGGATTGCTTGCTGAGTACTCACTACGTACCAGGCTCTGGGCTGAGCCCCTGACTTACTTGGGTTCCCCAAAGCCAGATTTGAGTGATGGATTGGGGTGCAGGTAGTTTATTTGGGAGGGCACCCCAGGACACAGAGTGAGAGGGTGAGGAGAAGAGGAGAGAGAGGAAAGCCAATGAAACATGCGATCATGAGTAGGTCATCTCTGAAGGCCACTGGGGCTCAGTCCTCCCTGGGTCCACGTTTGGGAACGATGCTACACACGTAAGAATTATTCCACTGACGGTGAGGTTTAGCCGTTAGCTCCCACACCTCATTAACGGAGAGTCACTCCCGAGACATTCACACCCTGGCCCTCCTGTAGGCCCGTGGGGCTCTGCCAGGTGACCAGAGGAGCTCTCGGGCAGAGGGAACGGCAGGAAGGAGACCAGGGGCATGTGCAGGAACCACCCAGCAAACCTGCAGGTGGCACGGGGGTCGAGAGCATCGCAGAAGGTCCTTGCACACCTCCCATGAACCCTCTCACTAGCCAAATGAGGTCGATGCCCTTATTTGCCCATTTTATGGTGAAGACTCAGCAAAATGAAAGAATGTACCCAAGGTCTGAATTCAGACAGTCGGATGGAGCCATGGACTTCGTTTGATGCGACACTGCCTCCTGCTGGCGGACCAACCGGCAGCAATCCTGGCTCACCACACTTCGGAAGTCTGGCGTGCGTGCGTGGTTGGTATGTTTGGGGAGGACTCAGAGCGGGTGATGACAGTAGCTCTGCAGCAGTAGCGGTGTTGCTGGGAATGTTCGCTATAACCAGTGAGTCATTTGGGAGGCACACTTACAGCAGGAAACAATGGTCTGAATCCCCTTTCCCATACTTATTAGCTGCATGACCGTGGCCCACCCGCCCCGCCTCCCTGAGCTTCAGTCTTCTCATCTGCAAAATGGAAATGATGATGGCGTTGGCGCCTCGGGGCCATGGCAGGGACCAAAGGAGATGGTGAAGATGGAGTTCTCCGCACTGTGCCTGGGACGCAGTCGGCCATTGATAATGTATTCATCCCTCACCCCTCTCAGGGAGCCTTCCCTAATACCCTGCCTACAGCCATGAGGGGCCTGCTGGACAGGTGTGTCTGCAGGTGTGCTTGTGGTGACAGATGCAACAGGCCATAGCGGAGAGCCGCCTGTGATGTGTGTGTGTGTGTGTGTGAGTGTGTGTGTGTGTGTGTGTGTGTGTGTGTGTCTTTTGCTGCACTCAACCCCATCCCGGCCCCCGCCCCCGTCCCACAGGCTCGCAAGTGATGGTGAAGAAGCAGCCACTGAAACACGTGATAAGCCTTGATTGCAAAGAAAACATCATTTTCCTACAGGGGCTCTTCCACTGACTGGAGGTAGCCAGGCCCCGGGACTGGGAGATAAGCAGAGCTGAGAGAAACTCCTGGAACTCGGCGCTCGCTCGGAGTCTCAGCACAAAGCGCTCTCCTTCCCCGGGCAAGCCTGATTGACAGGCCCCAACAAAACCCAGCGGACCGCGCCTCCGGGGAGCCCAGCCCGCAGAGCTGCCTTGGAAATGGACGATAAATGGAGCTTTCCATTACAGGCACAATGCTCCCATTCTCTCCCCGATTTGTATATAAACATCGCACCGCGGGATTATTTTAAAAGACTTGGGACACAATGCTGTGAGAGCGGCTGATGGGAGAGCGGCTGGCTGTGCTCGCTGTCATTCCGGGCAGAGCAAGACCTCGCTCAGAAGCCCTGCAGCCCCCGGGCCCAGCGGGGCAGCTTCTGAGTCACCGGCCACTTAGGGGCACGTGGCCAGACTTGTGAGGGGCGATTTGGGGACACGTGGCCCCTTGAGCCATAATGAGGCTTTGCATTTTCGGGAAGACGCCTGTTTCCAAAGCCCGGGTCATTGGCTTAAGCTCCTTGGATCCGCACACACTTGAGTGAGTGGTTAGTTCCTGGAGTATTAAAGGCCTTCACCGCCCCCGGGAGAACCGGCGGAGATGCTCAGAGCTGGGGTCTCCGACCTCAAGCCAGTACTCTTTCCCCTGTCACCCGGTCCCTGATGGGTACTCTTTCCCCTGTCACCCCCTCGGGATGGGTGCTATGATCTCCAGACTGAGAGTCACTGCTACCAGCCCAGAGCAGAACTTCCAGAAACTTCCTCCCAATCTTTTTTTGTAATTTCTTTATTGATTACGGTGTTACATATGTGTCCTTATTCTCCCATTACCCTCCTCCTGACCCTCCGCCTCATGCCCTCATCCCCCTGGTGTCTGTGTCCATTGGTTAGGCTTATATGCATGCATAGTAGTCCTTTGGCTGATCTCTCTCCCTTACCCTCACCCCCTTACCCTCACCCTCCTCTACCTTCCCTCTGAGGTTTAATGGTCTGATCGATGTTTCTCTGTCTCTGGAACTGATTTTGTTCATCAGTTTATGTTGTTCATTATACTCCATAAGTGAGTGAGATCATGTGATATTTATCTTTCTCTGCCTGGCTTAATTCATGTAGCATAATGCTCTCCAATAAATGGTGTTGGGAAAATTGGACAGATATATGCAAAAAAAAAATGAAACTAGACCCCCAACTTATACCATATACAAAAATAAACTCAAAATGGATACAGGACTTAAACATACGACGGGAAACCATGAAAATACTAGAGGAATCCTTCCAATCTTTGGGCCTCCATTTCCGTGTGCATTTTCTTAGTTTAGGCTGCCTCCAGAAAGAGACCTTAAAGATTCAAGTGCATGTTGTTCATTTGGGAAATGAAGAAAATATGAATAGGAAAGTAGGGAAGACAAATAGCGTATTTTATCTATTTCATTATGATAAATTGCCCCAAACTTAGCAGCTTAAACATAACAAACATACGTGATCTTACAGTGCCTAGGCATCAGAAACCCGGGCACAGCGTAGCGGGGTACCTCAGGCCTGGGATGGGAAGGGCCCCTTCCCCCAGTTGCTAGCCCACGGGTGCTATACTCTCTGGAGTGGGCTTCCCCCAAATCTCCCACCCCTTGGAAACAATCCTTTTATTAAACTTTCCTTCGTTAAACATCTCTTGTGGAAGACTGAGGAGATGACAGCCCCTCAGATCTAACACATCTCCCCGTCACTCTCTGTTCATAAAGCAAAGATGCTTCCAAGATTTATTTCTTTATTTTTCGCTATTCCTGTCCTTTCTCTTCATGTCAGAGCCTCGGAATTTTAAGTTCTGGTTCTCTTAGCTCATCCCTCCCCTTCCTTTCCAATCACAAAAAGAGCTAGCTCTGTTTTCCAAATTCTGAATCTTGACGATCTAAAATTTTTGTGGGTTCATGCGTTGTTGTTTTTTTTTTCACTTATACTTTTTAGAAAGGAGGGGCACTATTTTTATGGCTTAAGGAAATGCCTGTCATCAGTTCATTCTAAGTGCTTACAGAATGAAATGAAACATGCATTCTTGGCTGAATAAACGGGGCAAAGGGAGAAAGAAAACGTGAAGGTATGTCCATCCCCTTGGGTCCAAGTTCAGGAGCCAGGGGGTTACTTGGCAGTCACTGCCCTGGGAAGGGAACCTGGCAAAGCAAACGAATTTTACTCTCAGTGTTTCTTGGATGTCAACTAATTATCTGCCAGTGCATGGAAACGGGCTTATAATCAAGTGACCGCGGTCTCAAGCAGAAGTGCTATTAAAAATATTAAATAGCAAGTGCGGCCTGGGCAGGAGCAATCAGAACAGACGCCAGGAGGTTGGCTGCACCCGAGGAACAAGCTGAATATCAACCTTGGGCCTGGATCACGTGAGTCCGACAGTCCCCAGCTCCCTATGAACTTTGCTGCTGGGCAATTTCTCTTCTCTACAGGAAAGCAATCTGTTAGCATCTTTGTGAAACACTTCGTGATCTGTGGGGAATTGTTTTTCCACAACCGAGGAGTAGTCTCTTGTTTCCTTCTTATTTCTAAGTAAATTGGGTTATTTAGCCCAACATGATTTACTCTGCAGATACACTGTCACAGCGTCAAGGTTAATAATTCATTAGCGAATCTGCCTGAAATCACTAACCTTGCATTTGCTACAATTCCAACGTGATTATGGAGCCCCGCCCCCCTCTCTCTTTCCCCTCCCCTTACCAGACCATTGCTTGGCATGGAAAATTTCTTTATGAATGAAGCTTTGAATCTCTAGGCCCAGGTCAAAAGGCCTTGGCTCATTCCCAGCAGCTAAAAATGATAGCAGCCTTTACCAATCTCAAGGCAGAGGGTAAAGTGACTTGGGCTTTCATGATCTATTTTGAAATGCTAAATATAATCTATATTCTTTTTTTAAAAAAAACATATTTTCTTATTGATTTCAGAGAGAAAGAGAAAGGGAAAGAGATCTAGAAACATCAATGATGAGGATCATCAATTGGCTGCCTCCTGCACACCTCACACTGGGGATCAAGCCCAAAACCTGGGCATGTGCCTTGACTGGGAATCAAACGATGACCTCCTGGTTCATAGGTCAGCTGGGAATAATCTATATTCTAGCTAGCAAAACTTTATATGGCACTTATATGTCTAATATTATTCGAAATGAATTTCAAATATTAACATTTAAACTTCATCACACCCTTATGAGACAGATCATATTATTATCCCCAATTTGTAGATGGGGCGCAGAGGATCAGTCTTAAGTAACTTGCTCACAGTCACACAGCTAGAATTGTAACACTGATCTGTACGCCTGTTTTTATACCAGTACCACGTTGCCTTGATTACTACCGCCTTGTAGTATAGTTTGATATCAGGTAACATGATTCCTCCAACTTTGTTCTTCTTTCTTAAGATTACTGTGGCTATTTGAAGTCTTTTGTGATTCCATATAAATTTTTGGAATATTTGTTCTAGTTCTATAAAGTACAGCATTGGTATCTTGATAGGAATTATGTTGAATCTGTAGATTGCTTTGTGTATTATGGATATTTTAATGATGTTAATTCTCCCTATTCATAAACATGGTATGTGCTTCCACTTATTTGTATCTTCTTCAGTTACTTTCTTCAGTGTCTTAAAATTCTCTGAGTACAAGTCTTTTACATCCTTAGTTATATTTATTCCTAGGTATGTGGTTTTCTTATGCAATAGTAAATGGGATTGTTTTCTTAGTTTCCCTTTCTGATAGTTCATTATTGGCATATAAAAATGCAACTGATTCTTGGATATTTATTTTGTATCCAGCTACTTTACTGAATTCATTTATCAGTTCTACCAATATTTTTGGCAGAATCTTTAGAGTTTTCTATATACAGTATAATGCCATCTGTAACTAATACTTCTCCTTTTTCATTTTGGATTTTCTTTGTTTGGATCCTCTCTCTTTTTTCCTTGATCAACCTGGTTAAAGATTTGTCAGTCTTATATATATTTTTGAAGACGTAGCTCTTGTTTTACTGATCTGTATTTTTTTAGATTCTATTTTTTTCATTCTTGCTCTAATCTTTGTTATTTCCTTTTTCTACTCAATCTGGGCTTTGTTTGTTGTTCTTTTTTTTATTGTTGTTGTTCCTGTAAGTATACAGTTAGATTGTTTATTGAGATTTTTTTACTGTTTCTTGAGGTAGGCCTATAATGCTCTGAATTTCCCTCTTAGGACTGCTTTCATTGTATCTCATAGATTTGGGGTTGCTGTGCTATCATTTTCATTTATTTCAAGGTATCTTTTGATTTCTTTCTTGATCTCATGGTTAACCCTTTCATTGTTGGGTAACATGTTATTTAGCCTCCATGTCTTTGTGTGTTATCAGGTTTTTTCTTGTGATTATGGTCAGAGAAGATGCTTAAGATGATTTCAGTCTTCTTAAATTTATAGAGACTTGTTTTGTGTCCTAACGTGTGGTCCATTCTAGAAAATGTTCCATGTGCACTCAAAAAGAATGTATATTCTGCTGCTTTGGAGTAAAATACTACTCTGTTACTTAAGGCCACTGTTTCCTTGTTGATTTTCTGTCTGGATAATCTATCATTGGTGTCAATGGGAGTCAAAGTCCCCTACTGTGACTGTATTACTGTCAATCTTTCCCTGTATGTCCATCAAAACTTGCTTTATATATGTAGTTGCTCCTGTATTGGATGCATGAATGTTAACAAAGGTTATATCCTCTTGTTGGATTGTTCCCTTTATCATTATGTAATGTCCTTCTTTGTCTCCTTCTATCACCTTTGTTTTAAAGTCTATTTTGTCTGATATAAGTATTGCTCCCCCAGGTTTTTTTTTTCTCATTTCTATTTGCATGAAATATCTTTTCCCATCCCTTTACTTTTAGTCTATATGTATCTTTTGTTCTGAGATGGGTCTCTTATAGACAGCATATATATTGGTCTTGTTTTTTTTTATTATTCATTCAGCTACCCCATGTCTTTTAATTGGAACATTTAAGCCATTTACATTTAAAGTAATTATTGATAGGTACATATTTATTGCCATTTTATTCTTTTAACTATGTTTCTTTGTCGTTGATGTTTTTCTTTTTCTTTTTAAAGAAGACTCTTTAACATATCCTGTAATACTAGTTTGGTGGTGGTAAACTGCCTTTCTTGTTTGGGAAGCTCTTATTTCTCCTTCTATTTATTTTACTTTTTATTTTATTTTATTTTATTTTATTTTATTGGCATGTTCTTCAATTTTAAATGATAATCTTGCTGGCAAAAGTAGCCTTGGTTATAGGTCCCTGCTTTTCATCACTTTGAATATTTCATGCCAATCCCCTCTGGCCTGAAATATTTTTGTTGAAAAATCAACTGACAGTCTTAAGGGAGCTCCCTTGTAGGTAACTAATTGTCTTTCTCTTGCTGCTCTTAAAATTCTCTCTTTGTCTTTAACCTTTGCAATTTTGAAACGTCTTAGTATAGGCCTCTTTGGGTTCATCTCATTTGGACAGAGTCTGTACTTTTTTAACCACTACATTATACTCACAAATGTGATGATTTTACAATTCATGTGATCTTGTATGTGATCGCTCACAAGTGAAATAGCATCTAGTTGATGGATGCAGGAAGCACCAATATTGAATGAGCACCTACAATATAGCAGGCTTTGTTCCAAGAGCTTTAATATGCCTTTTTATTACCTCTCAACAGTCTTATGAGGCAGACACTCTAATGTCTAGTTTACAAGTAAATTAATTGAGACTAAACAAATAAAACAGGATAGAAATCCTAGTACCATGACTAGCATATGGTGGCCACGCAACAAATATTAATCCAATTCATTAATTAATGTCTAAACATTGACTCAAAGTCACAACTAGTTTGCAGTTGAGTCTAAATTTGAACTCAGGCCTCTCTGGTTTTCCTAAAAACTGATCAGGATGTATGTCCCTAATTAAAAGGGTATGGACAATAGCTCACTTTTATAAAAGCACAAATATAAATATACATATATTAAACTATAAATATTAATTAAAATAATAGCTTAGATATTAACTGATTCCTAATTACTGAGTATACATAAAATATTTATTTTCCAATATTGCTTTATCTAACCTCAGTTTATTTTGTTTTAAAGAGCATATGTGCCCTGACCAAATGGCTCAGTTGGTTGGAGCATTATCCCATACTCAAAAAATGTTGCAGATTTGATTTCTAAATCAGAGCACATACCTAGGTTACAGGTTCGCTCCTGGTTGGGGCATGTACAGGAGACAACCAATCTATGTTTCTTTCTTCTCTCTTTCTCTTTTTTTCTCTCTCTCTCTCTTTCTTTCTCTCTCTCTTTCAAAATCAGTTAAAAAAACATGTCTTTAGGTGAAGATTTAAAAAAAGAGAGCAAGGAGTATGTAACTTTCTATATTTGGTGCTTAGAAGTAGTGAATTTACACAAAATTTATTTTGATATATGGTATGCATTACATTTTTATAAATAAAACATATACAATATATAATAAATACTGTATATTTCTCCAAATGGTTAGCTAATTGTTCCATCTCATTGACTGAATAATCCATTATTTCCCTCACCTTAGTCAGAGTAAACTAATTTTTAGCTCTTTATTTGAAATAATTTTAGACTTCCAGAAAAGCTGTAAAAATAAAATTGAAAGTTCTTGTATACCTTCACCCAGCTTCCCCTAATGTTAAAAACTTATTTAACCATAGTATAATTACTGATACCAGGAAATGAACATTAATACAATACTATTATATAACCTATGGACCTTATTTGATTTCATGTGTTTTCCTTTTTCTGCTCCAGGATGAAATGCAGATCCTATGTTGCATTTAGTTGTCATATCTTCTCAGTTTTCTTCAATTTGCCAGTTTCTCAGTCTTTCCATATCTTTCATGATCTTGATATTTTGAGGTGTTTGCCAGCTACTTTGTGTCCCTCAGTTTGGGTTTGCTTGATGTTTCTTCGTGATTAGATCGAGGTTGTCTGCTCTTAGCATAGAATATCAGAGAAGTGATGTCCTTCTCAATTCATCATATCAGGTGGCACATGATATAGATGTGTCTCATTACATGTGACGTTAACTTTTATCACTTGGGCGAAGGCAGTGTCTGCCAGATTTCTTCACCATAACTATCTTTCTCCTACTAATTAAGCATTTTGGGGAAATACTTTAGGATCATGCAAATATCCTGTTTCTCATCATACTTTTACCCACTAATTTTAACATCGATAGATGGTACTTGTCTGCAACAATTATCACTGCAGTGCTTGCCTAATGCAATTTTCTCTTTCCATCATTCCTTCTACATTTATTAAAATTCATCTGCAAGGAAGAGCTGCCCCTTCTCCTCCAATAAATATAATTATTTGTATCTGTATAGATTATTAAGATTTATTGTACGTCATGGTTTATAATTCAATTTTTACAGTAAATTCTAATGTATTGGGGTTTGTTTTTTTTTCTCTTTCTGGATTTGCTATTCTATTTCATTGATATTTTTGGTATATTCCTGCCTCAGTAATACATTATCTTCATCATTTCATCTTTATAATATATATTAGAATCTGGACATTGAATTGAAGTCTCCTTCTCATCTTTATTATTTCCTCAAAAATTTCTTGATTATTTTCCCCTATTTATCATTCCACATGAGTTTTTGAATAATTTTTTCAAGTTACACAATAAATTCCTAAGGGCATTAGGTTGAAATTGCATGCAATTGACAGACTAATTTGGGGAAAATTGTTTTCTTTACAATATTAAGTCTTTCCCATCCAAAAACACAATATACTTCTTCATTTACTTAAATTGGCTTTCATATGCCTCTATGAAGTTTTTCAATTTACATGAGGCAGGTACTATACCTTCTGAATATGGAAATTCATAGGGTTTTTATTTTCTGGGATATTTTCTTAACCAGGCACCTTACTAAATTCTCTTATTAGTCCTAAATTTTTAGTTTATTTATTTTTTCAACAATTATTTAATGAGCACCTACCACATGCCAGGCACTGCTATAAAAAATGGGGAGTTCATTCTGGTCCTCACAGAGATTAAATCCTAGCAGGTCAGCAGACAAATAACAGAGAAACATATAAATATTTACAAACAGTACTGTTATTTATAATAGGGCACTATTAAATACTCGTTATAACCCTAGAGCAACATGAGGCAATACAACATGAAATGGGGGGGAGAGGGGGGCATTATTTTAGATATGGCCATTGGGAAAGTCTCTCAGACCTGAGTAAAATGGAAGAGTGAGCCAAGAAACCATCAGAGCAAAGAACATTCAGATGAAGCAAAGAGTCTGTGCAAAGGTCCTGTGGCAGGAGTGATGTTGGCAGACTTATGGCCTGGCAAGGCCAGGGTGACCAGAACAGAGCAAGCGAGTGTTGAGTGGTAGGGCATGAGGTCAGTGACGTGGGCCCTCTTACCAGGTAAGGAACTTGTATTCTCTATGTGGTGAGGAGCATGGACACAGGTTTTCTGAGTTAGGAGGCTGTGGAAGTCTCCAGGTGAGAGAAGACAGCTGCTGGGACCAGAGCAGGGGTTGTGGAGTGACCACCAGCAGCAGATTTTTTTGATACTTTTTAAAATTAGCCCTGGCAGGACTGCTAACAGATTGAATACAGGGAACGAGGAAAGGCAAGAGTAATAGAAATGTACCAAATTACATCGGTGGGAATAAACTTTATGTATCTCACTCTTCCCCTCCAGGATCCAGACTCAGCCAACACACTTTATAACACAGGAAGTTTTAGCTAATTTTCTTCGTCATAAAAAAAGGCAAGATCTGTCTGGTGGACCCTGCTCTTGGCCATAAAATCAATCCACAGACTCCCAGAGATGATCAATAAGCAACTGAATTACGTCAAACACACCCTGGTGTAATAGAGAGAACACGGGTCTCAGAGACAAGGGCTCTGGGCAAATCTAAGCGTATCGCTCAACGCCCCTGGGCTCAGTCTCCTTCTGTAAAATGTAAGATTTTAACGGGAGCCTCCTGGGGGTTTCTTCCAGTTGGAGCATCCCAGACACCCCATAAACTGCATTGGCAAGGGGACCTGAGTCAAGGACCATTAGAATGGACAAGCAGGAGAGTGGAGTCCAGTTCCTATTGTTGGCCAAGGACACTCTGATTCCCCCAAACGGGAACCTTCGTCTGCAGAGGAGGAGGAGGCTGGAGGACTGAATGAGGTCAGACCTGCCCAACGCTGAGCCCCGCCCTGGCACAGATAAGAGCTGCCGCATGAGAGCTACCCTCTTCCCGGTGAACAGAGAGTTAACGGGTACACGCGGGCACCCATTTTCAACTCCGTGAGGCTTGTCAGCTGAAACTCTACGGGACACATTATATTTCGCTGATGACTCAAGTACCCTTCAGGCTCTGGAAGGGGCCTGAAGGTCATGATTATAATCTCTAATGAGCTTTGTTCTTCTGGGTCCGTGCGGGAGGGCTGGCTAACCAGAAGTTTCGGGTACATGAGCTCCAGATAAAGAATCGCTGCCTCGGTGGATGAAGAACAGATTTTGTTCATTTACTGAAGTGCTAGTTAATTGTGAGTAATTACTGGAGGGTGTGCTTTCGCCATCACCTGCACGCATAAATAACCGTTTGTACCGTGACTGCAGGCTGTTAATACGCTCCCAGGGCCATTCTGATAAAGTGCCGGAGTGGGGGACCCACGTCCTCTCTGTGGATTTTCGTTTGGCCTGACTTCAGAGGAGGCCAGGAGGAAAAAAAAAAAAGCTACAGCGGGATCTATGTTAGCCTAAATTAGCCCCGGTTTGAGCCACTAGCATCCATCATGAAAACTGCTTAAGGAAGAGGTGTTTTGGAAGCCCCCTCCTCCCTGCAGAGGATTATAGGAGAATTAAACCCTGGGCCACCTCACCTTCAAAGCAGAGCCCCCTGCTGTCTTCAAGGACTTTGGCCTCCTCCCTAAAGAGCGCCGTGAGCCCCATGAGCCGTGAGCCCTGAGCCCCTGGCTCTGGTGTTTACCAACCTGCCTTCTCCCTGGGGAACGCTGGCTTCAGGGCGTTAGAGTGAGTGAATGGCACCGAGATGTGAGCACAGACAGAGCAGGGGCTGCTCGGGCCAGCTGTCTCATCAAATGGCAGGCTACCCCTGTCCTTCCGTAAATGGCAGCCCGGATTACCCCCGGGGCCCTCCTCCATTAACCCTGACACCTGTGGCCGCTCTCAGTTCCCCCATCACTGGTGGGCCCAGCCAGGAAGTCCTCCATCCGTGCGTGTCAGCTCTGAGACATGCTCTTGCTTCACCACGCACATGCCTTTGTTTGAGTTGCATCCCTCAAAAGGAAATGAAATAGTAATCCCAGGTACCTGTGAATTGCGACCTTGCTTGGAAATAGGATCTTTGCAAACATAATTAGTGAAGAGAAGGTCACACTAAATACGGTGGGTCAGACTGGATATGGCGGGCCCTTCAAAGAGAAAACACAGACACAGTCTGGGGGAGAAGCTAGATGAAGACGGAGGCAGTGATTAGCGGGATGCATTGACCAGCCCAGGCTGCTGGCAACCCCAGGAAGCGGGGAAGAGGCAAGGAGGAACCCTCCCTGGAGGTCCTCGGAGGGGTACGGCCCTGCCAGCACCTTGATGTCACCTGTTCAGCCTCCAGAACTGCGCGGGAATGTGTTTCTATTGTTTTAAGCTACTCAAAAGCACTGCGCCATAGGCCAGACATCTTCAAACTTCTCGATTCAGCCACCGTTTTCAAATAAAAGCTTACAGGGGAGCCCAGTACGATATTGGCAGGATTCTGGTTAGTGTGGGAGACTGAGAGGTGAACGGGAAATGGGCCCCCTCCTCACCACCCCCCTGCAGCGTGGGAGCTAGGGAGTTGTGGGAGGGGAAAGGGATGCCTGGCCCCCCTCAGGCGCCATGAAGCACAGCTTGACGTGAGAAATTAGCAGGAAAGGCACAGCCCGGGCCTCCCCTGGATTTGGAAGTCAGCTCTTCCTCCCGACGAGCTGTGCAATCTCTGGCAGATAAACTCTCGGAGCTTCAGTTTCTTCATCAGTGAAATGCAGATAAAGCCACTTTCCCCAAGTGATCACCACGCAGCTGACAGGAGATGCTGCCTGTGTTCGGGGCTGACTTGCATCCCCCCAATTTCCTATGTTTAACAGCTAACCCCCAGCCCCTCGGACTGTGACTGTATTTGGAGGTAAGGTCTTTAAAAATTATTAAGTTAAAATGTGGTCATTAGTAGGACCAGCATATTTATGAAAAGGGATTAGACACAGATACACACAGAGGGAAGACGGCCCACCTGTGAGCCAAAAAGAGGCCTCAAGGGGAACCAACTCTATGGACACCTTGATCTTGGACTTCTAGTCCCCAGAACTGTGAGCAAATAAGCTCCTGTTACTGAAGCTCCCCTGTGGCATTCTGTGCGGGGCGCCCCGGCTCACTAACGCAGCTGGTGCGCACCGGGCACATGTCACCGCCTCTCTGTTCTTCCACACCAGACGCTCTGCCAAGCGACTTGCATTCATCACACTGGGCTAATTACAGAGGCCCCTTCTCCTTCCATGTTACTATCTCTGAAATGGGGATGCAGCCGGAACTGGTTTGGCTCATGGATAGAGAGCGTCAGCCTGTGGACTGAAAAGTCCCATGTTTGATTCTGGCAGGGCCATGCCCCTCCACGTACCTTGGTTGCGGGCACATCCCCAATAGGAGGTGTGCAGGAGGCAGCTGATCGATGTTTCTGTCTCATTGATGTTTCTAACTCTCTATCTCTCTCCCTTCCTCTTTGTAAAAAAATCAATAAAAATATATATATATTTTTTTTTTGTGAAATGAGGATGTACCTGGCACTCCTAGAGTGACAGAGTGACATGGCTGTGGCTATGTGTGCCCACGCTTGCTGGCAATTCCTGGTGCACAAGGGCACGACCCACACTTCAGCCAACGAACTACTTGCAGACGGTGCTAGTTGATTTTCTGTGTCAACGTGACGGGGCTAAGGGATGTCCAGACAGAAGGTCAAACTTTATTTCTGGGTGTGCCTGTAGGGGGGTCTCCAGTAGAGGTCAGTTCGCATCTCAATCAGCAGACTGAGTGGAGAAGATGGCCCTCACCGATGACGTAGGTGGGCATCATCCAATCAGCTGAAGGCCGGGATGGAACAAAAAGGTGGAGGAATGTGCTCTTTTCTTGAGCAAGGCAGCCATCTCTGCCTGCCCTTGGACATGGGCGCTGCCAGTTCCCCAGCCTCTAGACTCGGGTTGAAACTTAGACCATCAGCCCCACGTCTCGGGGTTTTGGACGCCACTGAATTCCTGGGTTTCCAGCTGGCAAACGGCAGACTGTGGGGTCACTTGAGGACTGCCTCTGCATGAGCACACAGAGCCATTTGAGACGGGAACTTGGGTCTTGGTTGTTGCCTACAAACCTTCCCTTGATGAGGCCTGATAAAGTCTAAAAATCCCAGCCTCAAAATTTGCAGAATGAGCAGCTTGAGAAACAACTTCTGGGGACTAGCGATGAGAACACTCTTCCAAGAAAGGCTGCCTCATGAACCCGCTGGGTAGCACAAAGGACAGGAGGCGGTGGGGAAATACAGACATCAAGGACTGAGGGAAAAGGGGGTTCAGAGAAACTGAACTTTGCATGTGGAAAGTTTTAGGAATTGGGTCACCCATTTATCTTGTTGATATTTTCCTTTTAATGTATGCGAATGTGTAATATACAATAAAATTCTATGTCTAAATGAATTTAAATGAGCTCTTTCAATTAGCATAGGATAGACATTCTACGTGATAAAAAAGCACGGGATCTAGTTTCATTGGCAACATCCTGTTCTTTCTTAGTGATGCATAAAATAATTGGCATTTACGGTTAGTAGTCAGTGGCTTTGCTTTCATGAAACGAGGGAGTATTTTAATTGCCACAATAATTTTAGGCAGCAGCTATTATTGTCCCCATTTTTCAGGTGAAAACCTGAGGCTGAGAGAAGCTAGACTTTCCGGGAGTCACAACACTAGCCACACCAGGCCAGGACAGGAACCCAGCCCTGTACCCCCAGACCCTGAGCACCTGGCTGCAGGCCGACCCTCTCCAGTCCTGAGTCCAGCCTCGCAGGAAGGATTGCCAGAGAGTTAAATTATTTGTGTGTTTTTCATGCATAGACACTGAGCTCCTAGTAATAAATAAGCTTGCAGGGGTGTCAGAAGTATCCATCGTCATGGTACAAAAGCGAAACTCACCTGGTGTGCATTTCTTACAGGTGCTGCCCTCACACACGCGTGTGTAAATCGCAGTGGTGTGCGACGGCAGCCTGGAGGGCCTGGGAGCACGGTGTCCGCCTGACAGTACTTACAGCCTCAGAAGCCTGCAGTCCACGTGCGCAGGGTCCGCTGGGAGCACTGAGTTGTGGACAATTTGCTGGACGCAGGGCAGCTGCTGTGTGGTCATGAAGATGGCGTTTCAGGGGATTAGTGTCGTCCGCAGGACACCAGGCATGAAGTGTCTGAGCACAGCGGGGCACGCCTCTGAGAGAGGGAGGAGGGAGAGAAAGACACCATTCCAGGGTGGCCCACAGAGCAGGCATCCACGGAGCACGCTGGAAGGAAGCAAAGCTTTGCAGGCCAGTGCTTCGCAGCCAACTCACCTGGAGAACTTGCTGAAGCAGACTGCTGGGCTCCACCCACCGACAGCCACTGGTGCCAACTCAGTGCCAACAGGAATCCCTAAGTTGGTCATGGTGAAGAAGAAGGAGAAGGAGGAGGAGAAGGTGGAGAGGAGGAGAAGGGGGAGGGGGAGAAAGAGGAGAAGGAGGAGGAAAAGGAGGAGGAGGAGGAAGAAGAAGAAGAAGAAGAAGAAGAGGCTTTATTCAAAGCAAAACAGTTCGATTGTAACGTAGCACAGCTGTAGAATAGCTCGCTGGTGTTATGGCTCGATTGTGATGGAGCATGGCTGTGGAACAGCAGGGCAGTGAGGGCCTGGGCAGCCCTGAGGCGGAGTGGCCTCCTGGATAGTTCTGCTCAGCTCAGTCCACCAAGAGACCAGCCTGGAAAATGTGGACTTCAGTGAAAGGGAAGACCACTCCCTGAGCCAGAAGGGATCTGGCTTACACAGAGAGAAGTCCCAGTCCCTGATTGTTCTATCGCCATGCAAATTCAAACGCCAAATCCTTACAGTTCGGTCCAAAAAAGCACTCTCCTGATTTGTCAGAATGGAGCCACTCTGATTGGTTGATGAGGATGCTAATAGACCTATAGCTATTCATCTGTGATTGGCTGGGGAGAGTCTCAGATCTATTGGCTGAACTATGATTCCAAAAAACTCCTTCATAAGGATTAGCTCAGATGGCAGGAATACAGTGGGAGCACACAGTTCAGTGCAGGGAGCATTCAGCTTAACAGAGGCTTCTTTAAATGCACAGTTTGCATTTAAAGACAGCACCTGAGCCCAGCTAGCCACAAGGAGTCCTTCTTGGTATAGGTAAGACAACCCTCATAAATTCTGGCTCAGGATGTCTGGGTGGGGGCCTGATAATCTGCATTTGTTCCAGGAGAAGCAGAAACTGCTAGTCTGTGGGTCATACTTTGAATATCACTGTGTAGATTATATTTTAAGCAATGGTACAAATATGTTCCCCACGATCCTGAAGTAATCAATAGCACTCCCGGAAATGTGGATGGCAATATATACCCAGGTCTAAAGAGCCAGCCCAGGAGCAGAGCAGTCAAGAGCATAGACTCTGGAGTCCAGCTGCCTGGGAAACTCTGGGCAAGTTGCTTAATCTCCTGGCTACTGTTTCCTCATCTGCAAAATGTGGTAATGATAGTACCCATTGGACAAGGTTGTTGTGATGACTGAGTTACTGTTCTCCATTCAGTAATTGTAAAGATGATTGAAAGGTTAATGGGGATTTATTATACTACTAGTGGCCCAGTGCATGAATTCGCACACAGGTAGGGTCTCTCAGCCTGGCTGGTGATCGGGCTTATTGGAACCATCTCACCCAGTCCCAATCAGGGCGATCAGGGTCAGCAGGCAGTCCCTCACTGACCACCACGGGGCAGCTCCTGCAGTAAGCATCTGCCCCCTGGTGGTCAGTGTGCGTCATAGCTACCAGCTGGTTGTCCGGTCATAAAGGTCGCTTAGGCTTTTATATATATATGGATGGATTAGTTTCCTGTTCTGTTATTTTTCCATAACAAAAAGGATTTTTAAAAGGCAATAATGATGCATGCCCCCAACTCAGAGAATAATCAATTCCATTCTTTGTATCGCTCTCAATGCCTCCCCCCACAAAAAAGAATATGCATATAGCATCTCTAGAAACAAACATACTTAAGAGAAGTGGGAAGTAAATAAACAGACCCACTGAAGTCACTGCGTGTTTTAAATGCAGTTAATTTTACTTCAAAGATAAAGACTAGGAGTGGTGAGGAAGATTTGCGAATGGACCAGGCTGCTCATTGCCTCTTCTTGCTTCTCTGGTGGTCTCTTCATTTCTGTGACTCTCCTCTCCCTCGCTCCCACCCCCTCCTCTCCTTTCTCTTCTTCTCTCTCCCGTCCTCAATTTGGATCACAGCGGGTGGGAGCCTGTCTCAGCCTCTTGCCAGCCTGAGAGCCTTGGATAAATAATCTCTTGAGCTTTGCCTCCTCGGCGGCCGAATGCAGGTCCATGTCTGAGTCCCCTGATAGCGGGCCTGAGACAATGACCGGAGAGGAGAGCCGGGGGCAGGAGAGCAGGACATGGAGGAGGAGAGGCCCACCAAGGGTGTGTTCCCGCGTCGATGCGGAAGACCACAGGGCTCAGCTCTGCAGCCGATGCTGAGGAGGATACCGGATGCCTTCCAGAATGGTCCCTCCCAGGAAGAAGGTTGGGGCGTTTACCTTCAAGCTTCCAATCCCCACTGGCTGGGAGGCCCCCAGAGGCGTTAGCTCCCCACACTCAGAGCTGCACCTGTGTGTGTGGACTGAGTGATTCTCCAGCTGAGACAGGAGAATGGGTGACAAAGGGATGTGACCTGGACACCAAAGTGCTGCAGCCTTTAATCACATGCCAGAGTGAATGAGAACGGCGTGGACTAAGGCATGTGACCCAGCTGACCCATGGAGGCCCCCTTCCTTCTCCCTCTCCCCCTGCTAGCCTGGGAGCCCCCTCCCGCCGCCCTCACGCCCACCTCCCCCTGACTCTGCGCTCCTGGGCAGAGGCACTCAGTCAAGATTTCCCACTCTGATGATGTACGGCTTCCAAAGGTCTTTTCTCCTCAGAAAACCTTGGGCCGTTCATTTGTTCATGCTTTCATCCATTCGACAGGATGTGGTACTCCTACCAGATAGATGCCCGGGGCTGGCCTGGGGTAATAAATCTGTAAGCTGTTAAATTACGAAACCATGGGGACTTGTGTGTTATAGCAGCAAGCATAATCCAAACCAACCTTCCCCGCCCACGAAGACCTCCCTGACTCACAGGAGAGAGGAGACATGTCCCCAAGCATCTTACAAAGGGATGATTTACATGAATGGCAGACACTTAGAGGACAACTTCTCCCGGAGACACCTGGCCGTTCCGCCAGGCTGCACGGCAGCAGCAGGCACCAACCCTCCCTGGGTATGACCCCTGTGCCTCTGGTGTCAGCGCAGGGTCCCCAGAGGAGCAGGCATCACGGCTGCCCCTCCACAGCGTGAGGAAGGAACGGACGTTGCAGCCGGATGAAACCAAGGGGTGGGAAATCAGAGGTGCATTTCCTGGACAGGGACGGCAGGTCAGACCTGGTGCTAAGCTCTTCGCATGTATCGGCTTCCTGGATCCCACAACACCCTCCTTTGGAAGGTACTGTTATCATCTCACTTGCAGTCGTTTGCCCAAGTGCCAGCGTTAGGAAGCGGCGGAGCCAGGATGGGAAGTCAGACGGCCTTACCCCGCCCAGGGCCCTCGTTCGTGATCCTAATGTTGCCACAGTGCTTTCCAGTTCACAAAACTCCTTTCGGACCCCTTCCCTGTCTGTGCCGTGGCGGCAGCAGCTGTTCCCATTTTACAGATGAAGGAGCAGGACTAAAGGGCTCGCTCAAGGTCGCCTAGACTCAATGGAGCAGTGGAGGCTGGAGCCGAGCTGTGGGAGGCCGCAGCGCAGCCAGCAGTCGGTGGGGCCGCCTCTCTCCTCCTCGCTCTGCACCAGAGGTGAGGCGTCTATATTTAGATCCTCACCAGGAGCTGCTAAGAGAATGTCCTCGGGCTATGAATTTAGCCTTACACACTCACTGCGGATTCAGGAGAAAGCTCGGAATAAACTGGTGGGAGAAGGCCCTTAATTCCAAACAGAACTGGCGCTGATCAAACACAGCCTGAGCACTAACAGAGGTCACAGGAGGGGAACCGGATTTATCTCAAATCCTGTGTACTCAGTATTTCCCTGAGTCCTTATCTCCTCGGTCCAGTGCCACAGGCTGTTGGGCTAGAAACAGCTCAAACCCATTCAGACCATTTCAGGGGCTGAGTTGTATCAGGGACAACTGTTGGTGGGCAGAGCAAAGACATGATCCCACTCCCAGCTGCACTTGCCGAGGCCTCTCTCTGGTGGTGTGTGGCTGGGCCCCTGTGGCAGGTCTGGCCTGCTGTTCATCAAAATGCAGGCCTCTAACCTAGCCGGTTTTGCTCAGTGGTTAGAGTAGCTGCCATGGACTAAAGGGTCCTGAGTTCAATTCCAGTCAAGGGCACATATCCTGGTTACAGGCTCATCCCTGCCCCAGTTGGGGCACATGCAGGAGGCAATCAAAAGATGTGTCTCTCTCACATCAATGTTTCTCTCTCTGTGTCTCTCCTCTCTCTAAAAAATCAATGAAAAAATATCCTCGGGTGAGGATTTACAAACACACACACACACACACACACACACACACACACACACACACAAAGCATGCCCCCCTTCTGTGATATCAGGTTCTCTGAGGAGCACAGCACAGCCAGGAACTACATTTCCCAGTTATCCTTGTATTTAGGTGAAATCAGGTGACCAGTTCTCACCAATCAAATATGAATAGAAGTGATTTGGTGCTCTAGTGGACAATAAAGAAGTGAATGTGCTTTCTCCACATTCTCCCTCGTCTTCTGCCTGGATGCAGACCCTGGAGAATGGGGGTTCATGAGATAGAAAGAACCTGGGAATCCATAAGGAGAAAAAACTTAGGTTACAAAAATGATGAAGGCTATTAATTATAGCAGCAAGAAAAACTTGAACTAATATCTCTCTTTCTGACCCCTGGCACCTTCAGCTCCCCATAGACAGAGGGTTGAAATCCCACTGGCTCTCTGAGGAGAGCTGTAATCTTCAACTTCTCCTTGTTGTGTGCTGGCCTGACATTCAAGGTAAATTCCTGCCTCAGTTTCCCTGAAGAGTACTACAGATTTCTCTCAAAACAGGACTAACTCTGATCCCAGTCCATTTGGGACTGCTTAGTCAGTTTTGGTCAACATTCCCCCATCCCAGCTCTGGATTGAGACCTGTTCAAAGTGCACTGGGAACTCAAATGTCACAGGCAATGCCCACCTACCCTCCAACTCATGGGACCACTACCCAGCAACCCTGCCACTGAGTTCTACCCCTGGAATGGGTCCCTTTGATATTTACTGGCATGGGCTGGGTTGGAGCCCACAGTCTCCAGCCTGCCTGGTGGCTTGATTCCAGACTCTTGAGGGAAGGATGGTCTGAGAGGCGGAGTGCAGAAGGACCTCACACCAAACCCATACTTTTCAGGTGAAATTTTGTACGCCTTTGTCAGTCCATGGGACCTTCTAGGAGCTGAACTTGCTCATTCTCACCCCATCCACTCCCTCCCAAACTGCCTCTTCCTGTTCACCTAACCCACTTCTGCTCCCCCAAATGTACGGCCATTTAGAACCCTGCAGCGGTGCACATGCTGTTCCCTCCATTCAGAACACCCTTCGGCACTTCCCCTCTGAGGGGCCGGATTTCTCCATCTGCGGGGTTGAGAGGGCTGGAATGAGGTGATTACTGAGGGCCCTCAGGCTCTGCCACGCAACATTTCTTTAAACACACACACACACACACACACACACACACACACACACACACAGAATGCCCTTCTGACTTAAAACGAGTTCAGAAAAGCTCAGCAGGGGATCACGCTGGTTTGTTGAGGTTTTTTTTGTTTTGTTTTGTTTTTTGCCTATTCAGTCTTTCTCCCTCTTCTAGAAATATAAACCTGTTATGAGGAACCTTAGGTTTATTTAGAATTAACACCACCACCCTCCCCAACTGCGTTGTGAGCATGAAAGTGTGTTGGGCTAATCTAAGAAACTCACTATTTGGACACCAGGAGAGATCAGGCCTCTTTGCTACATAAGCTGCAAGCGTGTGGCCTTCCGTGGTCATCCAGGCCCCACTCTATTTGAGGACAGAGCCAAGAGGCAGGCTGCAGAAAAGGGGCCAGAGATGAAAACCCGAGTCCTGCTGGAGCCCCTGATGTAGATAATGCTTTTGCCTCGAGAAGATACCCTCTGCCAGGCCGATGCACTTATCTGTAAGTGTTGGCTAGAGTTGTTGATTGTTCACGGCTCACACTGGAACTCTTCTTTAGCACACTGCCCTGTGTCAAAGCGATTCCAATGAAGTCATGGCCTCCATCCCAGAAGCAGTCCATAGCCAATGTCTGACTAATGTGGGAGCACAAATGGCCAGGCGTTTTGCCTGAGAGTGGGACAGCTCTATATTATTCATACTCCAGAGCTCCCAGGGGTGTCAGGCTGATGCTAGACGCTAGGTGAAAACACATTCTTCATCGGCTCCTTCTGCATTATCTTACTTACAGGTTCATTCACTCCCTTGCAGTTCCTTCAGAGAGCACTCCCTCAATAAATCACTTGCACAAAAATCCCCATCTGTAAGCTCTGCTTCCAGAGAATCTAATCTAAGATGCACCTAGATCAAGCCATTCCTGAAGCCAGACCCATGGACTTCCTAGCCCCCAAGAGCCCACAAATTCTCTTTTTTGTTTAAACTGGGTGGGATTGAGTTTCTGACCAATATACTTGACCTTGGAGACCTCTTAATTTAGATAATAATAAACATTCATGTGGTACTCCTTATTCTCAATCGCACCTTCATCATCAACCCAGAGGAAGGTAAGCCTACAGCCTGCTGGCTCCCTAGAGAGCCATGTACCCAGCCCATGCAAGCAGACACCCGCCACATGCAGCAACCTCGTGCTACAAACAGAAATTGTCACACCTCCCCACACATCTTGTGAACTTTATTTAGTGTGATTCTAAAAAGGATTGCCAGATTGGGCCAGATTTCAACTGCAATAAAAAGGACCAACTGCTTAGTCTCTCTTTGGTCTGTGCTGAATACAAATAATGTTTGTATTTGTAATAAATGTTTAAAGGAAAACGGCTTCAGTTCTCGGCTTTAGAGAGTTGCATGCCTTTCAAGGATTCCTGCATCTGTCTGTTGTAATGCAGACATTGTTGACTATTAAGATTTGCCCTGAAATCCTCCAAGATGTTGGCACTGTATAATATTAGAAAATTACAGTGTTCTGCTGTGTCACTGCACACTCACACACATACACACACACACACACACACACACACACGATTAAACACAAAGCAGGCTTAATAAATAAAGTTGAAGGTTGCTGAGCAGAACAAGGAAGCCCACTCTTCATTCCTATGGCCAGTGCCTTGAAAAGTCTGAATGAATTACATACACCCCAAACTCCAGACCTTCCCATCCCCAGCATTTTCTGTCCTTGTCTCTTCAAGATGCACTGTTACCAGTGACTTGGGTTTTAATGTGTGCTGTAGATTTCAGTTGACATTAGGTATAAACTTCAGGCTTCTCATTCAATCAATGTATGTGCATTAAAGCTATAGTTTATGGAGACTATCTCAGCAAAATCTATAAAGTAGTTAAGTCATTACTATCATTCCCATTTTACAAAAGTAGCAGAGCTGAGTTTGAACTGAGGCCTCTCTGCATTCAAAGGTCTGTGTTGATCAAGCTATACTGCCTCCCGTGTCAAAGAATATCATGTGGATTTATCCTTTCTTTTCCTTAAAAAAAAAAAAGGATAAATCCACATGGGCGCTGTGGGTAAAGCTGACCTTTGCAGTAAAGAGACCAGTCTAAAACGAGGCTTTTGAGATGACAGAACTGGCCTTGGTGACCACGAGTCTCCACAGAGCTCAAATCTGCTTCACTGTGGTTCCCAGGCAGGATACATGCACCCCTACGGCCTCCCTCTCTAAACCTCCACTTTCTCATTTGCAAAATGCAGGCCATCATCCCTCCTCAAGTATCTGTTTGAGAGTTGGATAGACAACATCGTGGAAGGGCAAGATCTTACCGTAGAATCTGGAGTGTAAAAGCTGCTCAGGTGTACTTGGCTTTGAAACTGAATGGGTCCAAGGTGTTCACTGTACAGATGAGAACACTAAGGCCCAGGAAGGGGCAGGGACTTGCCAAGATCACACAGCGAGTCAGGCTAGAAGCTCTGTTGTGTCTGCACCCAAGGCTTCCTCTCCTTTGTCTGGTGCCCTCCATCCGGAACCTGGGGCAGAGTGCTCTGTCTCCCCTGGGCCGCACTGCCGGGCGGGACCGCCTCCCTGGGAAGGGGGTGCATGCACAGGCCTGCTGCAGCTGGCCTGCAGCTGAGGAAGCGGAGCCAGCAGAACTGGCCAGTGAGCAAGGGGCAGGGGACCTCCCTTAGCAAAA
This sequence comes from Lasiurus cinereus, assembly GCA_011751065.1. Taxonomy (NCBI): domain Eukaryota; kingdom Metazoa; phylum Chordata; class Mammalia; order Chiroptera; family Vespertilionidae; genus Lasiurus; species Lasiurus cinereus. Next base: position 42,132,372 of record JAAGEH010000480.1, on the reverse strand, counting down.
CTCTCCCTGCCTTCTTTCTTCTGGGAGAGAGGCTCCAACCGTCTCTAGCCATGTGACCAGTCTTTCCTGCCCCTCCCACCTGAGCTGAGGGCAGGCACCTGGATAGGGCAGGGGGCGGGCGGGGAGACAGGGGCAGAGTAACCCTCAATGTGTGGCGTGGGGAGAAGGTGGCAGGCTGGCTTCTCCCAGGGACAGGACAGTCAACAGAAACCAAACAGGCCACTCCACCCAAAGCCCCTTACGTCCCATGAGACATACAGCTCTTCTCCTTCTCTCACACGTCATCTTTTTAAAAAAAATATTCTCATTAATGGGGAGATATGTATAAAAAAATAATTTAAAAAATAAAAATAAATAAATAAATAAATAATAAATAGTCTCATAGATTTCAGAGAGGAAGGGAGAGGGAGAGAGAGATGGAACATTAATGATGAGTGAGGACCAATGACTGGCTGCCTCCTCCTGCACACCCCACACTGCGGATCCAGCCCGCAACCCGAGCATGTGCCCTGGTGGGGAATGGGACCATGACCTCCCGGTTCCTAGGTGGGCGCTCAACCACTGAGCCACACCGGCTGGACGCACACCCCATCGTTTACATCAGCTTATTCCTGGGTCTGAGCCCAGGAGGAGCCCAGATGCCCCACCCCTGCCCCACGGGCAGCGGGATTGGGGTTCACCAAGCGCTCCAGCCTCCCCGCTCCAGCTCCACGGCGCCCCCTCCCGCCGCCGCCGCCCTCCCTGCTCAGACCCGCGCCCTGGCTCCTGATTAAACTCTCCCTTCCGGCTGTGACTGAGCTCGCCCCGTATAAATATGTGCTTTAGAATTAAACGGGTTCAGCAATTCTTGACAACGATTTCTCCGAAATTAAGCCCGGACCATTTGTTTGGCGGCAGCAGGCATCGGAAACACGCCTGATGGAAAGGCAGGGCGCCCGGAGCCCAGCCCGGGGGGTGCAGCCTCCCAGACGCGGCTCCGGCCGGGCGGGCGCGGGCTCCGCGGGGGCGTGCTGCCCCCTGGCCGCGCGCGGGGTTACTGCAGGCCCTGAGCCACAACTCCTGTGGCAGCGCCCCCCTCCACCCGGCCATCCCCCCGGACCGCCTGGGGCGCGGACAGGTGCAAGTCAAATGTGAAGGGGAGGGGGCGGGGCTGGTTTCTGCCTGCGCAGCTGGGGTAGCAGGGAATGAAACAGGAAGGAGGGGCTGACCCCTGCTGCAGCGGGGATGAACCTCGAAAAGGTCTCGCTGCGTGAAAGGAGTGAACCACAGAAGGCCATCTGCGTAGGGTCCGTTTGTATGAGATGTCCACAAGAGTCACAGCCCTAGAGACAGACAGCAGGTTAGTGCTTACCAGGGGCTGGGGGAGAGGGGAGAATGGGGAGCGACTGCTAATGGGTTTCCATTGGAGGCGATGGAAATGTTTTGGAACTAGATAGTGGTGATGGTTGGACTATGCTGTGCATGTACTTAATAATACCACTGAATACCACCAATGTACTTTAAAATGGTTAAAATGACCCAGTGTGTGTTCCGTGCACTTTGCCACAATAAGACAAAAGAACCTCAACTCTGGTGCCTCGCCCCGACTTCCGGGCCGCCCCCCCCCCTTCAGGAGCCCTGGCCGCCTGGTCACCGCCGTCCTCCTCCAGACATTTCTGAGGATCCCCAGCCGGTCCTCTTCGCTGCCCTGCGCTGTCTGCCAAGGCCCTCTCTGCTACCAGGCTGGCTGCACTCATGCCACCCGCACTGGCCAAGAGCTTCCAGGGCTCCACCTGGCCCGGCAGGGCACCTGGCGTGGGGAGGGGGCAGGGCCTGCCCAGAGAGATCCTCTCCGCTCCTGGCAGGAGCTGCTGGCAGAAAAGCTGCTGACCCTGCGGCCCCCGCCTGCAGGGCTTCTGGTTGTCTTCGATGGCCTGCCTTTCCAGGAAGCTGAGGAAGGGCCCATGAGAGGGCTAGGGGCTTGCGCGGTAGCAGGCACTGTGCTGGGCTCAGAGGCTCCTCTCTGGTTTGACCCACCATCTCCAAGCCAGACTTGCGGATCCAGAAAACACCTCCCCTCCCCAGGGGCTCCCGGAACGAACGCCTGTGCTGGTAGAACCCTGGCAGGCCTGTCCCCGCCGCCCCCTCCTCTGAACACATTGTATGGCAGATGCTCGCTTGTCTAGCTCAAGTGTATCATTCAGTCCTCATGCAGATAGGAAGCATAGACTATTGCTTCTTCGTCATTGCTGGTGAAGCAGAGGCTCAAGGAAAAGAGCCAGACAGGAAGGCAGTGCCTGCTTTGTCAGATCTGTCCCCAGACCAGGCTGCCTTCCCGTAACAAGCAGGCGGCAGAGTCAGGGCGAGTGCTGAGAGTGTTGTCCAGGGCCTCTTCCCCCTGCCTGGGAGGTCCGAGGGGCCGGCAGTGGGTCTTGGGGCCAAGGCCGAGACAGAGCCCCTCGGTGGGAGCAGCGCTGAGTGGTGGCTCAGTCCCCACTGGGCGCCGAAGCTGAGATGACAGAACTGGCCTTGAAAAGAACAACTAACCTGAATCTTCGCTTAGACCTTGAGGTCAGTGATGCAGGTGGCCATCTCACCTGCCTCATAGCTCTCTCCTTCTTCTTCTTCTTCTTGGGCTTCAGTTCTATCTCACACACACACACACACACACACACACACACACACACACACACGTCCGGTCTCAACTTCCCACAGAATCATCACAGAACGAGACAGTTACCTTAATGGCCCCCTATGTGCTCCCCACTCACACCAACCTTGATCAATCAAACCGTTCTAAAAGAGGCTGAAGAGCTGCTCCAAACCAGGGGGTTCAGCCTTAAACCGCTAGGATTAATTCTCTCCCCCACTCATTGAATGACAGAATCAGGTTTTAGGAAGATCTTGCCACTGTTGAGGTGGTGGGCCGAACCTGACAATGGAATCCGGAAAAAAGTATATAAGCCAAGATTCGGTTCAAAAATCTTTCAGGTAGCCAACAGGCGAGCCCAGCCGGCATGGCTCAGTGGTTGAGCATCAACCTAGGAACCAGGAGGTCACAGTTCAATTTCCAGTCAGGGCCCATGCGAGCTCGATCCCTAGTGGGGGTGTGTGTGCAGGAGGCAGCCAATCAATGATTCTCTCTCATCATTGATGTTTCTATCTCTCTCTCCCACTCCCTTCCTCTCTGAAATCAATAAAAACGTATTTCCAACAGGTGAGATGTGACACTAAAGTGAATCCACGGTGTGACTTGAATGCCCAGTGTCTAATGATATACTGGGCCACGTAATCACAAGCGTAGTGCTGGGACAAGAGGTGTGAGAGCATGGTGAGGTCCTGAGAGTATTGTCCATTCTTCACATTGTGTTTAACTCCCTTTTCCCATCCCCTGAGGGTTGCCTGTGGCCCCAACCACACACAGGGTAAAGTCCAAACAGCCCAGTGGGACACTCTACTCTCCTCCCATCCTCCTGAATCCTCTCTCTCTCTCTCTCTCTCTCTCTCTCTCTCTCTCTCTCTCCACCCTCCCCCTCCAATGTCCTCATCTTAGGCCAAGAAATCCATCTCTCGTCCTTGACTTTGAAGGTGCCTTTTTCTCTAACAGTTGCACCACTGACCTCCCTTTTGCCACTTGTAAAACTCCTACTCACCCTTTAAGGCCAGATGCAGCCTTCCTCTGGGGAGACCCAGGAAGCATGGGCCCTCTGTCTTCCAGACTCATGGAGCTCCCTAAGTTTCCCGGGTCACACTGCCCTGAACCTGGACATGTGGCTACCTCCTCCCCTAGACTGTGAGGTCCCTCAGGACAAGCTCTGAGTCCTGTTCATGTCATACACCCCCCCCTCCACCACCCCCAGTGCCTCACACTGAGCCCTGCGTGAAGTACTCATCAGCAAGTGAGTTTAGAATGAAGAGACGGGTGGATGGATAGGAATGTGTGGTGGATGTGTGGACGCATAAGTGGGTGCACGAGTCGGTGGTTACAATGTCTGTGACCAGCTTCAGCATGACTTCAGATAACCTCAATGAGCACAGGTTCCAGAGGCACGTGAGTTGGGGTGGGAATCGGCCTTTCACAGTGTGGGCCTCTCTTTGCATCGAGGAGGAGTCCAGGGTTTGAGGACACATGTTTCTTCAGACAGGGCCCTGAACCAGAGACTGGAGGAAGAGATGCCGTGCTGGGCTTACCCAGAGCATATGTTATCTCCTCCGAGAATCCTTCCCACAAGGTGGTAGCGGGTTGGGTTCCCCAGGATGCAGACCCAGCGACAGAGACCAGCCCATGCTCCTGGGATGTCTCCCTGGGGAAGGAGGCAGGATTGGGCAAGGATGGAAGCGGGACAGTGAGTAAAGCCTCAGCTGACTCCACAGGGCCCGCTGAAACTGGCCCTTCACAGCCGGGCTTCCATGTACCCGTGTCAACACAGGCTGCCCTGGAAAGGACACGTGACCTAGAGAGGCGACACCCTTCCTCCAGGGGCTGACACCCAGCAGCACCCCTAGCACCAGGGGAAGAGCCCATCGGTCCTGCAGGGAGATCTGGGCAGAGCACCCCCACTGTCCGCCTGGCTCTTTCTCATGCTTCTCGAATTCCTGCTAATCTCCCTTTGTTCCCCCAGCATGTCCCAGCAGAGTGCTCCGCCTTATAACCTCCTTCTGTCTGCTCTGTGTTTCTCTCTTTGGGACCAGCACACCCAGAACTCGGCCGCGCATGCACTCACCGGCCCCCCTGCTCGGTACGTTGAGACTGAGCCCTGGCTGTGGATTCGGGCCAGCAGGGGAGGTGATGCAGAGCCTGAGAGGAGCACAGGGCCCTGAAGGACGGAAGCTTCTGCAGATTCGGGCAGTTTAGGGAAATGTGGGGGTTCAAGACTTGGAGGTGCATCAACTCAGAAGTCCCGGTCCCACGTGTCACGGTCCCATTCTTCCCCAACCAGGGCTCTGACCATGGCACAGCCGCAGGACTAAGTGGGGAATCTATCTTCTCTCATGATGAAGCCCTGGGTTGGGGCCTCAGCTTACCCGCCCCTCCCCCTCCCTTCCCGCCCCCCCTCTGCTGCCCACCCCAGGTTTAAGGCAACAGGAGTTCCTTTTCTTGTTACCAAGGAGGGCCTCTGGTTTTTCACACTTTGCTTTTAATTGCCCGTGAATCACTCAAAGTCTTTCCTTATCTTTTTCCAATGTGTCAACTGGCTTAGCAATAGCCGTCCAATTCCCCTGAGTTTACAGATACTGTCTGTCCCCATTTCTCCAGTTCCTGACAGCTGCGTCGCCTGGTCCTTTCCCTTGCTGGGAAAGGACACCGTTCCAACTCACACAGGGGGGACCTCTTCTTAAATCAGGGGCCCTGTGCGCTTCGCCTACCACCAGGAATGTGACCCTCACTGCAGCCAGCCAGCAGGTGATCTGGCTCCGAAATCCTGTCTTAGCACCCGCTTTCCCAGACCACTCCTCGGACCCATCACCCCAGTCTGGGAGCCTTGAGGAGCAGGCTCTGAGCTGGGGATTAGAACACGGGCTCTACTTCTAATGCCTCCTGTTCTGCTGCCAGACCCCGATAGATCAGCCAAGATAATATCAGCGGCTGTGCAACATTGATATGTAGTAGTTCAAGCCCAATATAAATGTACTTCTCTTCCCAGGAAGATGAAAGAGGTGGCTGAGATCAGCAGATAGCTCCCCTCCCGGTGGGGATTCAGGGACCCCGGCTCCTTTTCTCTTGGGGGTAGGACCGTCTTAGCGTGTAGCTTCTTAGATCCTCACGCTCCCATGCAGGGCATCAATGCACTGAGGACGGAAGACACCAATGGAAGACTTTTTTGGGTCTGAGTCTGTCCGGGAAGTGGTACCCGTCACTCCACTCACATTCCAGGGGCTGGAATAAGTTACATAGCCACACCTGACTGCAAGAGGGAACATAATCTAGCTATGTGTTCCTTCTAGCCCAGAAAGAAGCACAGAGCACCTGGCTGGCATAGCTCAGTGGTTGAGCGTCAACCTATGAGTCAGAAGGTCACCGGTGAGTTCCTGGTCAGGGTACATTACTCGGATTGTGGGCTCAATTCCCACTGTGGGGCTTTCGGGAGGCAGCCAATCAATGATTCTCTCTTACCATTGATGTTTCTTTCTCCCTCTCTCTTCCTTTCTTGCTTCCTCTCTGAAATCAATAAAAATATATATTTTTAAAAAATAAGCACAGCCGAAACTGGTTTGGCTCAGTGGATAGAGCGTCGACCTGTGGACTGAGGGGTCCCAGGTTCGATTCCGGTCAAGGACGCGTACCTTGGTTGTGGGCACATCACCAATAGGGGGCATGCAGGAGGCAGCTGATCAATGTCTCTCTCTCATCGATGTTTCTAACTATCCCTCTTCTTTCCTCTCTGTGAAAAAACAATAAAATATAAAAATAAAAATAAAAATAAGCACAAAGGGCTTAGCCAACAGCCAGACACTATAACATTCCAGAAGCTGCGACTTCCCACAATGAAACTAGGGTAACACTGGGGCTCTCTCTGACCTCCATCAGCCAGTGATGCTCAAGTCGCATGAAGTCGTTTAAGAGCTGTTGCTTTAGAATCCCTGCTTCCCTCTTTGCACTCTAGACCTTCTCAAGTCCCCAGTCTCCTCTTAGGCTTCCCACCAAACCTCCCCTTCCCTGCCCATCCCATGCCCAAGCAGCATGGACCGCAGCAGCAGGGTGAGGTTTCTTCAAGACCCTCCGAGCGGCATCCCTGTCTCCAGGAGGAAACCACAGAAGCGTGTTTCTTTCTTCTTCAGTCTCTTACAGGAGCTATGACAGTTCCTTGCAAATCTTTCCTACGATTCAAACACTCCAAGGATCGCCGTGGACAAGTGAGTGAGAAATGCAATGGTTGCTGTTCGCAGTAAAGAACTCATCACTGGTGAAATGTGAAGAAATTACTGCATTTATCCAGGGTTTGTCAGCTTAAATACAAGAAGTTAATGTTGGGGAAACACAAATGATCTTTGAACCAAGGGAATAATGCAGCCGCTTCTTCCTGCTATTTTTCATAACAGTTATTAAATTCCATACACATGAGTTTAAATGCTCACCCCTCACCCCAAATAATATATTGAGAATACCTTTGGGGGAATTCGTTGTATTTGCATTTTGAAGTAGTTCAACACCTTTACTTAGATCTAGCAAGGGAAATGAATGAAGAAATCTGAGGCTGGCAAAAGAGAAGACTGTCTCCATGTTAGAACAGGGGGATGGTTCTCTCCACAAGACAAACTCACCGTGGAGCGTCTGTGGTGGAGATGGCGGCAGCTGGAGGAGGAGGCGGGCCCACTCCCATTCACAGGAAAGAAAGAGCCCGTCCAGAAAGGAGGACCGGTAGACCTCTGGCGGAACCGGAGTCCCTGCCTTCTCCGCAATCCCGGAGAAGAAAAGCTGTGAGCGTCAGGCTGGAGAGAGAAAAAGCAGAAGGGAGACATCTGGCAAAGGGCAAAGTGTGACCTCAGAAGGGATGTGGGGACAGTGCAGTGCAGAGGATGTGCAGAGCACAGGAACCAGCAGGGCCCCGCCCCATGCTGTCTCAGCGCTTACTGCATTGTTCCGTGTATAAGACATTATTTTTTCTAAAATCTGGAAATCGAGGGAAGTCAGCCAAGGAGGGAGCTGTGCTGGTGTGGAGCTGCCCATCCCGTGTCAAACAGGCTTCCTCCAATCACGAGCTTATTGTTACTGACGTCAGCCGATGTCCCAATTGAGGTGGAGGTGGAGAGTGCGCAGATGCGACAGGGACTGGAGGAGCCTTCTGAGCCCATAAAGATGTCAAAACATAAAATGATAAATAACAGTCAACGATTGTCCTACTCTGCAAAATTCAAACTGAAGGTAACCAGTTATACAGAAGAGAGTGGAAATAGAGCTGCAGAGAGTTTGGACCTCCTCCCATTGAGTGTGTGATCAGACTGTGGAAAACAGGAAGAACAACTCCTTAAGATGCCAAAAAAAAAAGAAGAAGGCCTTAAGAGGAAAGCCAGCAAAATGCTTAAAATATTGATTTCTTAATTTGGGTTTGGAAAAGTGGGGACGGGGGGGGGGGGTGGTAGGGGGAGGAGTCATCTTATACATGGAGGCATCTTATACACAGAAACATACAGTACTTACTTCCCCACAGGCCAGCCTCATTTTCAACCACCGGCACCCGCACCGTTTTCCCTGAGGACTCTGGCTTGTGAGGTATCAAGCCTCGGGAAGCAGGAGTGTAGAGGTGTCAGCTCCCTCGCCTCGCAGGCAGGGCAACTTTGAGGCACATGCTCTCCACAGCTTCCCAGAGTTCCCTGGTGGGAATGAGCGCACGTGTCCCTGGGGGTGACCTGCTTAAGGATGCACCTGCATTGGCCATCTTGCTTCCCTGTCTCACTTCCTTACTCCCCATGTCAGGGGGGTCCTAAAATCCCCTCTCAGATAAACTACTTGCACTCAAATTTTTAACCTCAGGTTCTGGGGAATCCCAAACTAAACAGGAAGTTCAACCCAAGCTTCCTGGAGGTCTGAGTGGTGAGTCAAATAACGTGGGGCCACTACCATAGTGGAGGCCTGGGCTGGCAGTGGGGCCCATTGGGGATGAGGACTGCTGTCTCAGCTAATGTCAAACTAATAGAAAAGGGTCTACCTGGCTGGGGGACACCCCTTTCAATCCCTCCACCCAAACACACACACAACCAGACTCACTTCTCTCTCTTTGGAGAACATTTGAGCGGAGCTTCTTACAGTACAGGGCAGAACCCATCCAAATGTTAGGCAAACATAATCTCTCAAAGCACAAGGAACCGGAGCAGAATCACCTACCCTAGGAACAGTCTCTGCACCTACAGATGTGAATCCTTTAGGCAGTTTCTCCTGAGTAAGTGCAGTAAGACCCCAAAACACATTGCATTTTGGGAAGCAGGGAGAAGGGTAGATAGGGACTCTCTGTAATATCTTTGCATCTTTTCTGTAAATACAATATTGTTCCAAAATAAAACATAAAAACAAGAGAAGTCTTTGGGGCTAGTACCTATACATTTTCTATTTGATTGGGAGGGGGGAGGAGGAGACCAATTTTAATAGTATTTTTTTAAGTGATGAATTCCAAGGGAAAATAAAGTTTAAAAAAGAAAAATTTAAAATCTTTAAAATGTCACAAAAGGTCAGCCTGGCCAGTGTGGCTCGGTGGTTGGAGCATCAGCCCAGGCACGGAAAGATCACAGGTTCAATTCCTAGTCAAGGGCATGTACCTTGGTTGCTGTTTTGCTCCCCACCCGGAAGCAGCCAGTCAACCAGTTGAAGTCCAAGGTGTGTCTCTCTCTCTCTCTTCCTCCCTCCCTTCCACTCTCTCTCTCTGAAAAGCAATGGGAAAAAAATATCCTGGGGTGAGGACTAACATCAACAAAAATGTAACAGCTGGTCTTCACCAAAGACAGCCTTGAGAAGCACCCACTTAGACACAATGTTAGCGATAGTGCATGGCTTTACTGCTTCTTCCCCTCACCTTTGTGGCTGAATACTTCTACTTGTCTTAAAGCAAGGAGACACAAATGTCCTATGCAAGTCGCGTCCTTCACTGCCACCTCCAGAGTCCTGCCAAATATCATTCCCTAAAAGTCTCATAAGACTTTCAAGAGAGGTGAAGGCCAGGCCTAATACTTGAGCTTCTTTGCTATCTGGCCTGGTTCATCTCTTGACCCCACCTCTCACCACTACTGCCCCCAGGTTTCCACAGGCAACCTCTCCAAACCTCTTGCTGACCCCAAAAGGCACTGTTGTCATTCCTCTCACCTACAATAGTTGTACTTCTCTTCCCCTTTGAACTCTTAGTCACCCTTAAAAGACCAAGCGTGAATGATCTACTGAGTGAGAGTGTCCCTAGGCCTAGGTCATCCCTGGCTTTCTCAGTGGCCTCTTAGTCCCAGTTGTTGTTGTTGTTGTTGTTGTTGTTAATCCTCACCCAGGGATATTTTTTCCATTGTTAATCCTCACCCTGGGATGTTTTTTCCATTGT
>JAAGEH010000480.1:42106114-42122129 GCA_011751065.1 Lasiurus cinereus | reverse complement strand
TTGTCAATCCTCACCCAAGGACATTTTTCCCATTGTTAATCCTCACCTGGGGGTATTTTTTCCAGTTAATCCTCACTCTGGGTATTTTTTCCATTGGAAGGGAAGGAGGGGGAGAAAGAAAGAGAGAAAAAAATTGATGTAAGAGAGACACATTGACTGGTTGCCTCCCACATGTGCCCTTACAGAGGGGGAGGAGGGACAGTCAATCTTGCAACCCAGGTACATGCCCTTGACTGGGCATCAAATCTTTGACCCTTTGGTTCATGAGCTGACATTCTAACCACTGAATAACACCGGCCAGGCCCTCTTAGTCCCTTTTATGCTTCCAACAAGGCAGCGAATCTTACCTTATGCGGTAGTCACTCATCTATCTACCTCTCCAAATAAATGGCTCTGTCTTCTTCCATATGACTGCCCCATGCCTGAGAAAGGCCTTCAACAGGCATTTAACAAATACACACACACACACACACACACACACACACACACATATATATAAAAGCCCAGTGACCAGAAACGACCTGTGACTATGACATGCACTACGGCAGCCAACCAGCCCCATCTGGGCCCTAATCAGCCCCCCATGCCTGGGCATCCCAGCCCCTGATAGGTCCCCAACACCCCAATTGAGGGCTGGCCCGGCCAGCCAACTGCCTGCAACCCCTCCCCCATCCAGCCCTGCCCCCAACTGGCCCCCAACACCTCAATCAGGGGCAAGGCCGGCCAGCCAACAACCCAAGGTCCCTCCCCCTGACTGATCCAACCCCTGATGAGCCCCCAACACCCCGATCAGAGGCGGGGCCAGCTGACAAACTGCCTGCAGCCTCTCCTCCACCCCCCACCAGCCCAGCCTGATGGGCCCCTATCAGGGTGGGCTGGCCGGACCCCACCCATGCATGAATTCGTGCACTAGGCCTCAAGTCTATACTAATAAAAGGGTAATATGCTAATTAGACTGGGAGACCCTCAGGGAATCCTTCTGTACAAAGCCATGCTGGCGGGGCTGAGGCAGAGGGCAATCAGAAGGGGAGGGTAATTGGGGGTGATCAAGCCAGCAGAGGGGAGAGGGGAGTTGGGGTGAGAAGACTGGTGCAGGGGAGCCATTTGGGGGCAAGCAGGCTGGCAGGCAAAGTGGTTAGGGATGATCAGGCAGGCAGGCAGGTGAGTGGTTAGGAGCCATCAGTCCCAGATTGGGAGGGGAATGGGGCCTAAACTGGCAGTTGGACATCTTCTAAGAGGTCCTAGATTGGAGAGGGTCCCAGACTGAGGGACACTACACACACACACACACCCCGCCATGCATGAATTCATGCACCAAGCCTCTAGTGCCTTATAATGAGCAGTGACAGCTTTGCTCTCAGCAGGCACATAGAGGAGAAGAATCAAATTAATCATTTCAATAATCCTACTATACAACTCTGTAATTACCTCCACTTTACAAAGAGGAAATGGATACTCAGAGAGGTCAATATGCCTCAGATAGGGTGGGTACTAAGTGGCAGAGCCAGAAGTTAGTTAGATCGGTGTCTGTGAGCTTCCGAGATTCTCACTGTTTCCGTGATCCCTCCTTTCCCTCCTGTGGCACCCCTTCCAATGTCCCCCTGAGTCTTCTCTTGATCTGGCTCAGCCACCTCAGCTCTGCTAGCTATTCCTGATAGTGAGAGTACTGACTCACCATCATCTGGAAGATGGTGAAAACTTCACCATGGTTCATTCTACTGATCTGATTCCCACACTTGACCTTCTCCTCTGTTTCACCCAAGGCCCAGACAACACTGCTTCCCCAGGCAAATACGGCTGATTTTGGTGAGGATCTGAAGAAGCATGCAAATAGCTCCATGCCCTGCCCTCTTCCTCACCAAGAAGAAACATACAAAAATGCATATCCTCAGCTCTATCTTCTTTAAAAATTCTGACGGGGTTAGCCTCCTCTGTACATTTCATAACATGGAATCGTTCCATATAGGTGGCCCTTTGTGCCTTTCCAGGGGAAGAGAGGAGGGGGAAGAGGAAGTGACTGCTAACAGACACAGCATTTCTTTGTGGGGAGTGATAAAAATGTTCGGAGTTACAGCGTGGTGATGGTTGTTGCACAATCTTGTGATATACTGAAAGCCACTGAGACGTGTCGTTTTTATTGTTTAAAATATATGTAACATAGAATTTACCAGGTTTGCCATCTTATCCTCACCTGAGGTTATGTTTTTATTGACTTTAGAGAAAGAGGAAGGGAGAGGGAGACAGAGAAACATTGATGTGGGAAAGAAACATCGGTTGACTGCCTCCCGTCCGTGCCCCCACCAGGGACTAAACCTGCAACCTTTTGGCACGTGCCCTGACTGGGACTCAAACCCTGGACCTTTCGATGCATGGGATGACAATGCAGCCTGCTGAGCCACACCCCCAGCACTGTCAGTCTAACCATTTTTAAGTGTACATTCACACTGTGGTGAAACATTCCCTCTCCAGAAATTTTACATCTTCTTCTAAAACTATGGACTCATAAAATATGAACTTCATGTTTCTCCCTCCCCCCAACCTCTGGCAACCACCAGTCTACTTTCTATCTCTATGAATTTGACTACCCTAGGGACCTCATCTACTTGGACTCATACAATATTTGTCTTTTTGGGCCTGAATTATCTCACTTAGCATAATGCCTTCAAGGTTCATCTATGTTGTAGCATGTGTCAGAATTTCCCTTTTTAAGGATGAATAATCTTCCACTATATGGATATAATACATTTTGTGTATCCATTCATCCGTCAATAGACATTTGGGCTGTTTCCACATTTTAGCTATTGTGAATAATGCTGCTCTCAATACAAACAGGGGTGTACAAATGTCTCTTTGAAACCCTGCTTTCAATTCCTTTGGGTGTCTACCCAGAAATAGAATTTCTTAATCAAATGATCATTCTACATTTAATTTTTTGAAGACAAGCTTCATTTTTTAAATAATCTTTTAAATGTTTTTTACTATGTTTTTATGGATTTCAGAGAGAGGAAGGGAGAAGGGGAGAGAAATAGAAACATCAATGCCAAAAGAGAATCATTGCTTGTTACCTCTTCATGCCCCCTACTGGGGATCAAGCCCAAAATCCAGGCATGTGCCCTGACCAGGAATTGAACCTGACCTTGTGATTCATGGGTCGACACTCAACCACTGAGCCACACCAGCCAGGCATGGACATGCTTCATTTTTAAGTTTATTCATTGAGCACATGGTCTAGGTGAGCTAAACGGCAGTGGGGTTTAGTGGGTAAGAGCATGGACTCTGAAATCAACTTGACTCAATTCAACTCCTGGATCTGCTATATCTTAGAACGAAATGTTAGGTAAGCCACTTACCCTCTGTTAGCCTCTATTTCCTCATCTGTAAAGTGAGGGTAAAATACCAATAGTCGCTGGCTCAGTTGTTGTAAAGATCAAATCAAGTCTGTAAAGTGCTTAACCCAGAACCTGACCTATAGTAAGTGCACATTACCCACTTCTGTATGCATTAGCTGCTGAGGTTGTTGTCGGAGTTGTTATTATCACTATCTCTAAATCTTAAGAAAGGTGTTTGATAAAAATTTATTAGAATCATGGTGAATGGATGGATGAATGGGTGGATGCATGAATGGATAGATGAATGGATCAATGGATGGGTGGACTCTCTTGGAGGTCAGAGAGTTGGTCCTTAGAATCCCCCTTTCGTTGGACGAGTTAACCATCTCAGTACACATACAGCCCTATTCATGGTAGAACCTGCCTGGGCTCCCTCCTCTGCCCCCACAAAGTAAAAATGATACCCTGTAAATACACAGCCTCGATGTACACACACCCTCCCCCTTGAAAATCACTTTTAACAAAACTCTAAAAGAAAAATACACTTGCCACTGCCGTGAGCGTTACAGGCGGTCGGCAGCCCAGCATTCGAGCATATCCCTAGCCTTTATTTATTTTCAATAATAAAGTTGCTGGGCCCTCTGACCGTGGGAGCCATGCCATCTCTGAATCTCCTACCACTGCCACCGAGAAGGGGCCCCCGTGCCGCCCTCCCTCAGGCAGGCCGGCTCGCTTCGGCCAGACAGCGCCATGCATCATCATTAGCTCCTGCCTCCCAACGTGGGTGTGCAAGGCGAGCGACTGTGCAGCCCACACCAACCTTGGGCACAAAGACAAACCTCAGCTTGATTCATTGAGAGGTAATTACAGGGACTGTCAGAAGCCGCTGCTGGCTTTATTTTCTACCTGAGGAAGCTGCAGAAACCTAAACATCCCCATATTCCACCAGAGTCACTGAGCTCCCACCGTGAGTGTGTGGGCCAGTCACTCATCACTCCCAAATAAAGGCGTCTTCAAAGCACTTGGCTCCTTTCAAGTAGAACAACAACAACAACAACAACAACAACAACAAAGTTATTGCCTTTTCAATGACCCCCAAAAGGGAGGGTGGCAGAAAAGCAGTGTTTATTAAGCACCTACCACTTACTACGTTAAACATTTATGCATACACCTCATCCCAATCGCACATCTTGTGAGGCTGGCGTTACAGTTCCCATTTTACAGATGAGGAGGCTGAGGTTTAGGACTAAATAATTGACGTAGGTCACAAAGTGCAGAGTGGGGTCTGTATCCATATCCTTGACTCCAAAGCTGGGGTGCACTCCCGGATGCCCTCGCGGGTCATCTGAGTAGTCAGTTCACCCCGTAGCTGGCACTGCTCCCTGCTTGCCACTGACCTGCCCAGCTGCCCACAATGATATGCAGCCATGTGGTCACTCTGACCCAGCCAAAAAGATACTCATGCTGAGCTGGCCTGGGTCTGCAGCCCTACTCGGTGTGCCAGGCGTGAGAAAACTGCCCGAGATCCCCTATCGACACCCAGTTGTCCATGACTGGCCCCTGGAGGCCTGGTCTGGGGTTTCACCCCAGTGTAGCCTTGACCTGATTCCTGCCACCCCATACTTCCCAGGACTGCCCCAGCCCTTTCTGTGTCCCTGCCTCTTGCCCATATCACCTTTCTCCTCCTCTTCTCCCTGAAACAGATACTCATTGTGTGCCTTCTCTGAATCAGGCTCAATGCCAAGTTCTGAGGGGCCAGCTTTAAACAAGACAGCCACAGCCCCCACAGAGCTGTTAGTCCAGCAAAGGAGACAGACACAAACAATCAGACCAGACATCTCCAGGATCAATCTTTCAGCACACCAATGTTCCCGCTGAAACTCTAACGGGGCATCCGGACGACGCTGAACACCATGCGAAGGGTGACCTCAGCTAACCCTCCACCAGGGTCTATGAGGTAAGTATTAACATTATCCCCGGTTTGCAGATTAAAAAAACCAAGAAACTAAGTACGCCCAGGGGCTCACAGCTGACAAGCAAAGAAGCCAGGGTTTGAACGCAGCAGTGTGCGTCCGGAGCCCACCCTAATGCTGCCTGACGAAGCAGATGGACGTGGGTAGCCAATGGCCGCATTTCCCTTGAAAACAACTTCGAAAAATAATTCAGTTGGAGGCTAGCATGGTCACACTGGCCAGACATCATCTTTTAAAACAGCTTGTTTTTACCACTCGACAGGTGTCCCGGTGGCCCCGGGCACAAATCAGGTCTCATTTCTTTGCCAGGAGGCAGAGCCATGGCTGAGGACAGAGGACAGGCCCTCCCAGCAGCCCTTGGCAGGCCCAATCCGTCTGACCGGCTGGTGTCCCCAGCGAGAAGCCACAGCTGACGCCTCCTCGCCTCCCACGCCTCCGGGAGGCACGGCCACTGTGTGCAGACAGCAAGCGATTGATTCCGGATCTCTCTCTCTCTCTCTCTCTGATCCCAGGAACCCATCAATTACCATGCTCGGGAGGCCCCTTCAGAGGAGGAATGTTACCTTCTGCGCTCGCAGCAGCGCCGTGCGTCTTGATCCAAGCGCAGATGGAAGGCAAGGGCGTGGGGTTAATTGATGAAGCAGCACCGGCTCGGATGCGAGGGCTGGCATAAAACGGCTAGTTTCACAGATGCCCGGGCCCCTTGCTCGCCCGCCTCCTGGGATTAAACCAGGTCACTAATGGCTTTTAATAAACACACCCAAACTCACACATGCAGGTTGGTCTTGCCTCCTCCAGGTGGTCACCCTGGCATACCCCGCTCACCTTCCTCCAAACACGTCCTGAACATCGACCAGACACAGAGCATGGTGCTGGGGCTGGGGGCCTGGGGGCAGGCTACAAGTTCATTCCAACCAGCATCTTCTAAGCACCTACTGCTTCCAAGGCAGTGTGGCAGACAACTGGAATATGAAAATGGGTCCTACTGTCACGGAAGGATACACAGACCAACTAAAGTGTGTCCTGCAGGGGGGCAGGGTGTGAGGGGGGCAGGAGGTTGGGGAGGGCAAAACACAGGCAGTGGGCAGGAAGGTGGGGGGGAGGGGAGAGGCAATACAAGACAGATGGTGCTAAATACTGGAAGACATGGTAGTGGATGTTAAGCTCAGAAAGGCAAGAATTGTCACCATAATTTTATTTCCCCTAAATCTATCCCAGTCCCCAGCTTACTAAACTACAGGTAATTCATACTTGGGGGTCCCTTCTTGTTTTCCATGATCCCGCTTGGGCCCTCAGAGTCTTACACAGAGACAGTTTTGTATGTCCAGTGGTTGTAGGTCCACACTGGTTGCCTTTTTTAAGCGCTTGGGGGGTCCTTGTTGGCAGATGACAATGCTGCCTCCATGACAAGTTGGACTCAGGAAACTCTGCCCAGACTGGGAGCCCCAAAGCCGGGGACCCAGCTCTTTAGAAGTCCCTCAGAGCTACTCCCGCCCTCTGGACCCTGATACCACCAGTCATTTCCTTCTCCTTACAGGGCTTCAACATGCCTTCCTGGTCTTTGGGAATTCTCTCTCTCTCTCTCTCTCTCTCTCTCTCTCTCTCATACACACACACACACACACACACACACACACACACACACACTTTATCTCCCTCACTTTGCCTTATTCCCACACCCAGTGAGCCTAGGTTTTCCAGAAAACCAAGCCAGAAAGGAGATCCCTCTTCATGCAGCTTCTCTTTTCACGCTACAACACACGTCTCTTACCTTAGAACAGGGAATGTGAGACTACAACACAAATTACTGTATTAAGTTATCCCATCTGTCAAAGGTAGACGCACAAACAGAAGAATTCAGAAAGAAAAAGGAAATTCCGCTTGCAAAGAGCGCAAGGGCGTCAGGCTTCCGAAGGATCGGGCTCACCAAATGCAAAACACAGCAATTATGTAAAGGCAAACAATTGCAAAGTCACCAAACTCACGGCGTTTGCCTTAATCTGTTCCCGGCGTGAAAACAGCAACCTTCTCACACGCTTATCCTATTCACAAAGGCATCTCCAGAGATGGTCACTACACAGGCCGAGGATAAGGCTGTCTTTGTTAGGCAGTCAGGGTTTAAGGGAAATAGTCGAAGATTTATTATTTTGAGGACCCTGCTAGGTTGGGTTTGTCTCAGGGTTTATGAGTCTGTAGTTCTGTCGGTTCCGTGTCTCTGTGTTCCCTAATATATGTGAAGTCCTTGACCCTGTTGGATGCAGGGCCAAATGGTTGTTTTGGTTTCTACAAACCATGCAATCAACAGAGAAATTTCAAAGGGTACCCAAAGGAGTTGGTATCATAAAAGAATCAGTCCAAAACTGTAAAGCGAGGGCAGTTTGGGCACATGGGGGGGGGGGGCATAGACACAGTCATATTCTCCCAGCTGGGTGGTTCCCATGGACCAGGGGCGTTGGAGGGGCGGGAGAAGACCCGAGTGCAGGCCAGGCCGAGGACGGTGGACGGGCTTCTGACTCCTCAGCTGTCTGAGGAAGCTCTGTGCCCGTGGCCTCGGAATCCTAACCCACTTACCAGACTCCGAGGCCGTTTAATCCAATCCCTCCCAACACATATGGGGAAACTGAGGCCATGGAGCTTGGATATGTCCCTGCAATATCTTCAGCGATATGGCATATTTGGCCTTTGGGACAGGGGAGTGACACGGCGTGGGGCGGGGTGGATTTTTGAAAATAATAAAAAGACATTCAACCCCAGCCAGGTAGCTCAGTTTGGTTAAAGTGTCAACCTGACACACCAAGGTTGTGAGTTCAAACCCCAGTCAGAGCACATACAAAAATCAACCAATACGTGGAACAACAAATCTCTCCCCCTGTTATAGTAATAATAATAATAAAATATAAATATAAATAAGAATTGGGTGTGACATATTAGAGAGTGGAATGAAGCGTGAACGCCCTTAAAAGAGATGTGCATGTAAGAGATAAAGAAGTTTGTACCCCACATGTAAGACCAGATAGCAGGACTCTTGTGACCCGCTGTTAAGACACACTGAAGACGACTGCTTGAGCACATAAAAGGGAGCAAGCTCCGAAGGAGATTAGAGCCGCTTGTCTGTCTCTCCACAGACGGTCGCTCTCCGCTCCCCTTCCTGCATCCTGCCTGAGCTCTGCGCTCTGCCGTGGACCCTGGGTCCGAACCGTGAGCCACAAGCCCAGGCCTCTACAAGACGCCCAGCCGCAGCTGCAACGTCCAACGTCCAGTGTGTGTCTGTCTGTCCGCGCGGATCTCCGGGTGGCCTGCCGAGGTCTGGAAACCACCAGGACTCCGGTAAAAAACCGCGTGTGATTCGTGCATTGCCTGTCTCCTGTGTCATTTATGCTCGGCCAGTATTTAACAAGTGCCTTGAGTCATCCGGATAAGTCCAACCTATTGGCAGAAGATACTCTTGGCCACCTGTGCTTGCGCCCCTAGAGAAATTCTGGGACACCCTCTCTTTCTCTTCCTCTGTCTCTCTCTCTCAAAATAGAAGAAAAAGAAAGACCTTCACAAGCAAATATGATTCATCAGGTAAGAACCAAGGTGGGCAATGACACTTCCTGCTAGCATTTTTTTATAAAAATAACTTTGAAGGATAAAGACACGAATGAGAGCCACTGAAGGCCATTCCCAGGTAAGTGCAAACACTATGAACTGATTGACTGGAGCGTGGACACGACCTCCGCCGGGGTCAATACTCTCTTTCGGCCGTGAAATTCTAGGGCCTTTTCTTTCTTCCTTTGTATTGTTCACTTTAATTAAAAACAAAAATCCATGCTCCCCGGGAACACCGCCCTAATAAAGAAGGAAACAGTATAACCTGAGGGATTCCTAGCCTCACTCTCTTTCTTCTGCGGAAAACAATCTTAGCAGTTTAGTGCCTCCCTTACTCACCAGTTTGTGTCTCTATAAGTGCATTTAACGAAGGGTTTTCCCTACTTAAAGGGCATTATTCAATATTTCCTTCAGTTTTGCTCTTTTTTACGGAACATGGCATCACAGACATCTTTTCATGACCTTTTTCATTTAAACAGCTAAAAATTACACTGCGTGGGTGTCCATGATTGATGCAATTGTTCCTTCTTAATGCACATTTAGATTATTTCCAAGTCCCTTACGCATATAAACAATGGCGCCCTGCACATAACACATTCTTGTACATATATGTGCACATTCTACAGAAGAGATCCCTGGAGGCGAAATGCTGATTCAGTGAATACATGGGTGGAGGAAAGGTAGGTTTATAGTTGTTTGTATGGACAATAATACAATACTTAGTAAATAATAGTACAAGAATGAACCTTGTGTTTTGTGGACTCTCTCCTTTTGCCCACCCCTGTATATATATATATATTTTACACTCTTGACCTGGGCGCAATAGGAGGGACAGATTCATTTTGTACCTCCTCACTAGACTGGGTGCTCACAACCTTTCAAAAAGCTGTGTCCATGTGATATGCTGGAAATACTGTCACATTTTAATTTGCCCTCTTCCTGTGAATAAGGCTGAATGGCTTTGTGTGTCCCACAGCACATTCCTGAGAAAGCCCCGACCAGACCAGTAGGGAGTGGCCTGGTTCAAGGGCCCCACTGTGCTCAGCGATGACTGGGAACAGGCAAGGGAAGCATGGACTCCCCACTGTGAGTCCAAAGATGCTCTAGCTTGAGGCTGTCAATCAGCGCTTCTCCCCAAGCTTGGTCTGAGCCACACATCTCCATGCCCCCAGTTGAGGCCCAGTGTCGCCTCTTCTGCATGGTACGTGGCCACACCGCTGTCTGCTTCCCTACTGCCTCTGTGCCTTTCGGTTACAGGTCCGCAGACACTCTTCGTATACGTGACCCTTTGGGGTCCATGCCGCCATATCTTCTCCTGGTTTCTGCTTTCCTCTCCCTTAAGCCCTGTTCCACGGTATAGAAGTTTACAAAGTTGTTTGGGTTTTTTTTTTCTATAGTGACATATGTTAATTTTTTTCTTTAAGCCCTTGGTGTCTTTTTGAAGAATGTTACCTTCTTTTATTAGAAAGAAAAAATGGAAAAGGGTCCCATTACTTTATCTCCTACCTTCCCTGGCTGCACAGCATAGTGTGGGCATAAATTTAGTGTAAACGATTATATTATACACCGACCAAGGCTTGATTGAGTTTTCTTCTCATCATTCCCAGTTTTTTGCCATCTAATTATTACAAAATACGTTACCTTTGGAAATTAGTGGCTCTATGTGTTCGAGTCAACGCCTATAATTTCCCCTACAATGTCGTCCATCATTTTTGTGCCGCAAAAAGAAAACCTTTGCAGAGGAAGACATGGGCCGCATTCCATGGCTGAGAGATGTATAGGATGTGGCTTCCATGGTGAGCGGGGCCCAGAGATGTGTGAGACCCCAGCCAGCAGCAAGATGTGGACGGGAGGAAGAGGAGCCTGTGACTGAGCCAGTTCTAAGGAAGGTGACCCATCCACACGAGCCTGGGTCACCTGTCGCAGCCTTCTTTACAGGTTTCCTCCATAGCAGCTGCCATAGGTTCTAACTGTTTCATCTGTGGCTTGGAAACAGGTGTTTTCTGGCCCTTCCAGGGCTCACTGTTCGTGGCTGTGGGCCATCTGCTCATCACTAGGTCTGCTTGGAGAAGGATTGAGGAGGTCCACCTCGCAGGGGATGGGCCAGCCACAGGAGGCGGGGCTTTCTATTCCCTCACACGAAACCTTACTCTCTCATCCTCCAATGTCACCTCTGTCAGCCAGCCCCAGGGTCCTCAGAGGGGACAGCCCAGCCTGGCCCCGGATGCCATCTGGACACCCACCCTCCTTTAGCTTCTCCTAAACCCTCCGGAGACCACAGCGATTAGCCCCAGACAGCCAGCGGTGACGCGGGACTGTCTTGAGCTCACATTTTTATGTCAGGATGAATTTGGATTCTGAAGTTGATCTCCTTGTTGCGAGGGCTTTAGGATGGAAAGATTAAATCGTCCCCTGGTGTGTGCGTCATTAGGCCCCAAATCCTTGAAGAGTTGTTAAAGCACCTTCTCATAGAAATGCTCTCCGTCGCTGCTTGATGGGTATCGGCAGGAATAATCTCCCCATGATTTGGGAGCTAAACTGGCTGGGAAGCTCTGCCAGACGTGATTGTACTGCAGTCCTTTGAGCCTGGCCCTTCAGCAGCCTGCGACTCTCAAAACCCATGAATGTCACAAAACCAGAGGCTGATCCCGGGTCTGTTTTTCCCAGAAAAACTTCGGGCCCTCTCCTGAGGGGACAGGCTTTCCCTAAGTCAGCTACCATTAGCCACAACTGCAGGCCTAGTCAGTGACCAGGGCAGGACTTAGTCAAGGTCAGGCACAGCCTGGGGATAGTCTATGACCTGGTTCATAGCCCAGTCTGTGGCCAAGAGTTCACTGACTGGTCCTGGCCTGGCATCAGCCCTCCCTCAGCTCAGGTACCAGGATCTGACACCTTGCCTGAGTACCCGCAGCCAGGCTGTACCAATAGCCATTGAGAGACTCAAGCTATTTTAGGGGAGAGGCGCAGACAGGCGTGTTGGCGGGTGGGGGGTCCGTATTGGAGGTGGGGCCAAGGAAACGCTGAGGCAGAATTGTGAGGGGAGGGAACGGTGGCGGGAGAAGCAAGGGTGTTGCCAGGGCCTCCGCCTCGGAAATCCCAGGCAAAGACGGAGGGGCCCTGCATTATGTCCAACCCTCGCCTGGCAAAGCTTACCCTTATCTCATTATCTGATTTTGGCAGCAAAAAGAGCCTGAATCTTTGGGGAAAGTCCAAGCTGATGCCAAGTTTCCTTCCCAGGATGGCTGGGAGATGGCTTAGTATGAAGCACATCGGACTTGCTGGGGACCTTCGGTAAGTCACCCCTTCTCTCTGGGCTTTAGGGTATTCATCTACAAAAGAAGGCATTGGCGCAGATCACCTGCCTTGCCCTCTCGGCCAGCCAGCTGGGAAGAGGACAAGAAGAGAACACCAGTTGGGAAGAAGGGCATTGGAAAGGTCCCAGGCAAGAGAGAGAGCTTGGCAGGGCCAGGGACCTGGACTGAGTCTAGTGCGATGGACAAGCAATGGGGACAGGAAAATGGGTCATCACTAAGCCCACAGGGCCCGGGTGCAACAGGGAGTCTGGTGTTTATTCTGCTGGCAATGAAGAGCTTTGAAGGGTTTCAAACTGGAGAGTGGACACCATCAGATTTGCATTTTAGGATGAGCTATCTGATTGCTGTGTGCAGGACGGATCAGAGGGATGGAGACACAGGTGGGGAGAAGCACCTAACATTCATCAAGGGTATGCCAATACCACATATATAGTTTCATCTAAACTTCATGGCAACGTTTTGAGGTAAGAATTGTGGTCTCCTTTTCAGAAACGAAGAGATTAGGCTCCACAGAGAGTTGAAATACTGCCAGAAATCACACAGCTAATCCATGGTGGTACCAAAATGGAAGGTCAGGGTGGTTTGTTTGTCTTTCTCAAAGATCTGGGCTCATTTCCTCCCCTGCCTGGCCCCATTTCCGGCCTCTGGAGATGATCACAGATTTTTCCTCTGCCTGTCCTCAGGACTGCAGGCCTGGGAGCAGAGGCTGACCCAGTCTGGGGTGTGTTCTAGAGCTGGGCCCCCTGGCTGCAGCCACGTGGAAGGAGGGCAGCCTTCCCCAGGGTGGTGGTGGCAGGGCCTGAGTGAAAGGACACTTTGGAGAGAGACCTGAGAGAGAACATGGACAGGACCCGATGAATGTTGGGATGTGAAATGGAAAAGAGCGAGACCCAAAATGGACTCGGTAGTGGGTACCTCGGGTTGAGACCCAGAGAAGAGAAGGAGCAAGAGCAGAAAGGGCGGTGGGTGCCGTCTGGATAGGCTGAGCAGGCAGGGCCTGTGGACATGCAGGTGGTGGTGTCCAGTGCAAAGTAGGGGAAGCAGGCCAAGCTGGGAGTGGTCACTAGCACCCTCATGGTGGCTGCTCTTGCTGAGGGAAGCCTGGTGAGAGGGGGGAACTGGGGCAGCCCCAGCATTCCAGGGGGTGGAGCAGCAGGGGGGCTAGGCGCCATGCTCAGAGGAGCAAGAAATCAGGAAGGTAGGAGAAGTGTGTCCCTTCTGAACTATGTGGTTGTGGAGACGAAAGACAAGACAAAGAAGCTTTTCTGTTTGCTCGACAGAATGTTCTACAGGCTCCCTGAATACACAAGCTGTCATCGACCACCAACCCTCTCGCACCGGAAGCAGCTAACACTGCGGGTTTGGAGACTCTCCACGGCTGGTGCCTAATTACTGCACAAGGAACAAACCAAGAGAGTTGTAGGCAAGAGGGCTTGCCAGCTGCCTAGGAAGAAGAGCCATTTCTCCATCCCAAGAGAGGGATAAAAGACAAGAATGACAAATATTGAGCTCCTATTGTGTGTCAGTTGCTTGGCACACATCATCTTATTTAATTCAGTGGAAGGGGTATCATTCCCATTTTGCAGATGAGGAAACAGAGGCTCAGAGCGGCCTGCCAACGCACCCACATTAAAGGAGAAGGTCCAGTCTGGTCTCCATCCTCTCCCCCAACCTGCAGAGTCAAGTCCAAATGCCACATTCACGGTTTTACAGCTCTGTGTACTGTTCTTTTCATAAGATGTCCATTTGTAAGAAATAAAACTGTTGGGCTCAGCAGCAGGGCAATAACTATAAAGAAAACTGCCATTAAGAGCACAGACTTAGCTCCCAGCATTACTGTACATTCCAAGCACATTTCTAAAACGCCATTTGACATAGATGGTCATTCCAAGGGAACCCATTTGCCTCTTTCCTCCCGCCTGGCCCCAGACGTGTCTGTCCAAAGGGGAATCAGGAAGAGGGAAAGGAGGTGAGGGAGGCGGGAGAGGGACTAGGCCTCCCCGAAGGGGACGTCAGCTGTCTTGAGACTCATTCCTCCCAGCCCTTCCCCATTCTAACCTTATAGATGGGAAACGAGGCCCAGAGAGGATCAGTGCCCAGACCAGCATGGATTAGTTCCCAAGTCCCTTGCCTCCTGGCCACGTGACCTTCCCAAGACAGCATGCAGTCTCCAAAGAGGCCAAGAAATCCATTTATAAGAAAAAAAATGTGTTTAATCCTCACCCGAAGACAGTTTTCATTGACTTTTAGAGAGAGGGGAAGAAGAGAGAGCGAGAAAGAGAAAGAGATCAGTTGCCTGACTCCCACACCCCAACCGGGGCCAGGGATTGAACCCATAACCTAGACATGTGCCCTGACTGGGAATCAAACCCATGACCTTTTGGTGTATGAGATAATGCTCCAAGCAACTGAGCCGCACTGGCCACGGCAGAAAAATGTGTATATGTATTACTTTTATGATTCCAATGAATTATTTTACTTTAAAAAATAATCCCAAACTATAGCTCCCAGTGCACCGGGGCAAAGATCACATCCCGATCAAGAAAATGAATATCTAAAGAGCAACCAGAATGTTCCCTCCACTGTCTTTGATCATAAATTTGCATGATTGTATACCACACTCCAGCCACACTGGCCTTTTTTTCAGTCCCTTGAAGCCCCCACCCCTGTTCCTACCTCAGGGCCTTTTCACTTGCTATGCCCTCTGCCTAGAACACACATCTCTAGGCTCACCTGGTTAGATTTCTCATAATGTTGAGATCTCAAATGTCACCTCCTCTGAGAGGCCTTCCCTGACTACCTCAGGTAATCACACTGTCACTCCCCTTAACAGTCAATCTCAAACATGAACATGCATCAGATTTACCTAGAGGGCTTGGAATACAGATTACTGGGCCCTACCCCCAGAGTTTCTAGTTCAATAGGCCTAGATCCATGGTCGGCAAACTGCGGCTCATGAGCCACATGTGGCTCTTTGGCTCCTTGAGTGTGGCTCTTCCACAAAATACCACAGCCTGGGCGAGTCTATTTTGAAGAAGTGGTGTTAGGAGAAGTTTAAGTTTTAAAAATGTGGCTCTCAAAAGACATTTCAGTTGTTGTACTGTTGATATTTGGCTCTGTTGACTAATGAGTTTGCCGACCACTGGCCTAGGTGGATCCTGAGAATTTAGATTTCTCTTGAGTTCCTCAGTTGTACTAAAGCTACCACTATGGGAACATTCTGAGAGCCACTGTTCTTCCTTGTCCTCATAGTATTTATTACAGTCTGCAATTGCCTTGGTACTCTATCCAGTTATGTACTGTGGTCTCCCTTTCACACTGATTGGATGTTTCTGAAAGCAGGGTACCTGCATTGCTGATCGAAATATCCCCAGGACCCAGAACTGAGCCACAGATATGATGATAGCTGCTCAATGAATACTTGTTAAATGAATAAATGACCAAATGGTTAGACGAATGGATGGGTGAGTGGATGCTCACCTCAACCTCTGGATTCCTGCCTCCATACATCCCATTTTTGTTCCACACTAAGTTGATCCACAGGCAAAACCAATCCCATCTTTGATCTCTCAAAACCCAATGATAAAAGCAAGCATATGGAACAAACAAATACTATAGAACATTTGGCCAAAAATATTGGAAGGCCATGGCCAGGAGACACACATTACAAAATGACAAATGACTTTGAACTGTGTGTAGACATAGCCGCTCTTAAAGTCATTTCAGCTACCCTATCACCCCAATTGGTCCCCAGCCTTCTGTCTCCTTCTCCTCTCCTATCACCCCAATTGGTCCCCAGCCTTCTGTC
>JAAGEH010000480.1:41969732-42106104 GCA_011751065.1 Lasiurus cinereus | reverse complement strand
TCTCCTTCTCCTCTCCTATCACCCCAATTGGTCCCCAGCCTTCTGTCATCTTGAAAACTCCCCTCTCTGTCTCCTTCTCCTCTCTGCCTTCTCCTCCTACCTACTCTTTTCTTCCTCAAAGATCTAAACAATAATTTTTTTCATTTTCCAAAATAGAATAGCTTAACCATCATTGTTTCATTGCTTAAGAAACCCAATAAGACCAGTACACCTTCTCTGTCCTTAAAATCTCCTGCATCTTAGCACTGGCTGGTATGCTAAATGGTTAGGGTGTCCTGGTCAAGGGCACATACCTGGATTGCAGGTTTGATCCCATGTGTAGGAGCAACCACTCAATGTGTCCCTCTCATATTGATGTTTCTCTCTCTCTCTCTCTCTCTCTCTCTCTCTCTCTCTCTCTCTCTCTCCTTTTCTTCCTCCCTTCCACTCTCTCTAAAAATCAATGGGAAAATATCCTTGGGCGAAGATTGACAAAATAAAATAAAATCTTTTGCACCTTGGAGACAGATGAGTTATACCTTTCCCTCCATCTTTTTGTAGTCTCCTGGAAACCATGCCTCATTCAATGACATCGTCAGTCCCAGCTCACTGACTTCATCCAGAATGACTTCAGGAGGCAGATCAGCTGCTGAGAGCCAGATGGGAGGAAGAGGTAAAAAGTGTGTTGAGAGTAAGTAGAGCTTTAAATAATTGCTGTGCATGGTGGAGGAGCGAGCTGGCTGGAGAAACACAAGTCCACCTTCTGGAAACTCCAGTTGGAATTGGAGAGGAATTGGTCAAGAAACAGAGAACCCAAGATGTGAAGAGTCACCCAAATGCTTCTTTCTCCATTCTCTTGGTCACTTGGTTGGTTGGTCAATTGCTGCTGGAACAAACTTAGTGACTTAAAATGACCCAAATGCTGTTTCACAGTTCAGAAGTCCAGAGTGGCTGTGTTTCTTCTGGGGACCCTAGAATAGAATAGCACGTTTCCTCGACTTCTCCAGCCACTGGAAGTTACCTGCCTTTCTTGGCTCATGGTCCCTATCTCCATCTTCAAAGCCAGCAGTATGGTTTTCTCTCTCTCTTTCACTCCTTCCATCCCTCCCTCCCTTCAGGTGGAAGGATTACAACATGGACATCTTTGGGAAAGGGGTCATTATTCTACAAATCACCCACTGGGAGGGTCACTTCCTAAACTTTAGCAGCATCTCTGAACCTGCCTCTTTGAAATCACTAGTCAACACTCTGTGCATCCTCCTCTCCATCAGCTTGCATGCCAAGTATCCACTGCAGCATTCTGCAACATCAGGACCTCCAGTCCTTCCACCTCTCCTACTCCCATCCAGGAGCCTCTCCTGCCTGCCTCCCTTTGTCACTTGGAGCCTATGATCTATCATTACTACCTTCCTGTCCATCTTGCTGTCACATGTATTGGCCATAGCCCAACGCTGAATGACTCAACCATCCTCCTCCTCCATGCTGTCACCGTGGAAACTCTGCTAGGCAAAACCACACAACAATAACATGGAATCTTCAGTGTCCAACACCAACTTTACCAGGGAGGCAAAGAGGAGCCAGTGCAGGATTGTAAGCTTGGAAGTGATCCAATCAGATTTATGTTGTAGAAAAATGTTTGCGATAGTGTGAAGGATTAGAGGAAGGCCATAGAGAGATGAAGGCGTACACGCTTCCCACTAACACCATGCCTTATTCCCAATGCTCTATGGTTAGTTCACAGTTAGTATCCTCCTCCTTCTTCTCTAATATTTCTACAGCCCATCACATCGCTAGTATATGAATCTATCTCCTTGGTGAGGTAGGCAAGAAGTGTAGACAGAGGATCCAACTTCAAGTTTAGTCTCTTCACTGATAAGCTGCATGAACTTGGACAACTTACCTAACCTCTCTGAGCTTCCATTTCCTGATGTATTCAGGACACTCAACTAAAACAATACTGAATGAATAATATCCATGACCAATATCATTACAATACTGTATTCACAAAAGGTGCCTTGCAAACTGTGCGGTACCCTATAAATATTACCTATTATCATTACCCCTGGTTTATAACTCCTTTGAGAGTAGGGCTCATACCTTTCTTGTATTTGCACCCACCCCTTCCAGTGCCTCACCCATTGAAAATACTCTATAAATGCCTTAAGAGATAAATAAAGCCATTGGATATCACACTAATGAACATTTAAAGGGGGAATAAAGCCTTACCAAGACTGTCCTTTTAAAACCTTCTCCTTCTCCCTCCCATGGTGACCTTTGCTCTGACTTGATTTTCTCTCTTCTGAAAGATCCATCCTTCTCCACACGCAGAAGTCAGTGTGTTCCAGAGCCCAGGGAAACCATTTGCAATCACACCCTTGTCTGCTTCTGCAGGAGCCCAGCCCAAGGCATGCACCAATAAGTAAAAGGGGTGAGCACCCCTTACTGCCCTTCAGAGTCTGTTTACTTTCAGATGGAAATTCACTCTCAATTAGCCTGGGATGGGTCAGGGGATAAGCCCGAACAACTCACCAGCCTTCCTTAAAGAAATAATCACTATAATCATCAGACTAAAATGAAATATAATAACTGCATTACATCAAACATGTTAATATGAAAGTGGCACGGTAATGAAAGTGCTGCTGAGCAGGAGCGGGGGCTGTGTTTCAGCGCCGGGGCTGTTTGCCACCCGTGCCCGTGGTCTTGCTGCACACAGCGGCGGCAGCTCATTCAGTCCCTCTGCAGAGAAGCGGGGCCCACAGCTGCACCGACTTTCCTTTCGATGCTTCTTTTTGGAAAAAGGAAGGCCCGTGAAAATCATGGGATAGATCAGAACCCAGGAGCGGCTGGTGTCTGAGAATCTTCATTCCAGAAACTTCCTGTGTGTTACTTCATCAATGCCTCCCAACTGGCCTGTGAGGAGGACAATACCATCTTCACTCTCCCAGAGGGCCACAGGGTTTTGGAAGCGTCAGGTGACCTCTCCGAGATCACATGTCCCAAATCCAGGTGACCTGAAGCCTGCGCTATTGCCTTCTCCTCAAGCTGCCTCTGTGTGTAGACTGGCCTCAGGAAGGAAGAGCATGAAGACCAACCCTTAGTCTTCCTTAGAGAAGGAGTCACAGCAGGAATGGCCATTCACTCTGCAGGGTGCTGCTGCCCTTTGGTCTGGAAGGTGCTCCGAGAACAATAAAGGCAGAGTAGGCAGCAAGATAGCGCGACAAAAACTTAATATTTATGCCAGAGGTCTGGTGCATGAAATCAAGCTCTCAGAGGGCGAGGTCCCTCAGCCCACCCTGTGCCTCTCGCATCAGGGAGCCTTTGGGGGATGTCTGACTGATGGCTTAGGCCTGCTCCCCCCAGGAGCGCACAGACCACCAGGGGGCAGCTCCTGCGTTGAGCATCTGCCCCCTGGTATTCAGTGTGTGTCATTGCGACCAGTCATTCCACCATTTGGTCAATTTGCATATTAGCCTTTTATTACATAGGATTTTTTTTTTTTTAGATCATGAGCAAGTGTTCAAGGATGCTCAGAAATGTTTAAGAGAGGTTGTTTTTTAATAAGAGCTATGCTCTAAGGGTCTGGACAGAAGAACAAAATCTCTCTGTGTAATCTCATTGTGTGCTCACAAGTAGGTAAGGCCAAAAATATAGAGGTTCCATCTCTTTGGGTGATATAAAGACTCAGTGGCAAGATACAAAAAAGGCCAGCACAGGGCCTGGCACTTAGGAATGTTTGATCACCCCTTCTCACCCCTTTCCCCACTGTAGCAAACGAGAGAGAGTCTCCGCATTGATTTTTCATTGCTAATGTCTGCCTTCCAGGATCCCATATGCCTGCTTCTCTCAAGTAGCTAAACCAATATTTCCAACCCATCAACACTTAAACACGAGGCAAATTTGCCCGATACACTGTCTATTTATTTTCCAGGCTGCAATCTTTATGATGCATATTCCTGAGGCAGTTAATTTGCTCCTGAATACATCTCTTTGTGTATTGGTTACCCATTTCATTAGCTGCGATATTGAGACTGCCTGGAACATGTGGGGGATTTTTCACTGGTGAAAGAAGGTTTTTAATAAGCCCCATCATCACTGGCTTTATGGTGCTATTTGATGAGCAACAAATGTATTCATTTGGCAGCTGCATTCCTTAATCAGGTATTCACTGGGTAAAAGCATATATAAATATGGAAAAACAAAATTTGGGGAGCTGAGTGCAGTCATTTTCCACAGGGATTGGAGCATTGTCCGTATTCACCATCGGTCTTCAGGCAAGGGCCTCTTCTGCAGCACGTGGGTTCCATACATAAGCATGCAGTGCCCAGATATGTCTTTAGCATCATCTGTCAAGAGCAGTCCTTCCCCACGGAGGGGTCAGACCCTCCAGAGGACACTTGTCCCCTCTTCCATATCAAACAAGTCCCCTGCCTTCTGGGGGTTCTTTTGTTCTTGTTTTGTTTTTTTGTGTTTTGTTTTGTTTTTGACCAACAGTACTAAGCCTTCCCTAGGATTCCCACTCCATTTGCCTCCATTTAGTAATAAAAATTACTAAGATAGGTTAGCACTTTTTTAACAGTTTTATTGAGAAATAAGTGCCTAATTAAAATTGTATATTTTAAGGTGTACCACTTGATGTCTTGATGGGTGTAGATACTGAGAAATGATCACCACAAGCAAGCTAATTAACATGTCCACAGCATCTCATTTCCTTCTTTTTGTGTGGAGGATGCTTAAGATCTACCCTCTGAACAAATTTCAAATATACAATTCAGCACTGCTCACTACAATCACATCGGTACACGGCCTTAGATCTCCAGAACTCAGTCGTCTTGCAACCCTGAAACGGTGTACCCTCTGGCCATCTCCCATTTTCCTCCTTCCCCAGCCCTTGGCAACCACCATCTGCTCTCTGCTTATGACTTTACCTATTTTAGACTCCACATATAAGTGAGATCATGCAGTGTTTGTCTTCCTCTGTCTAGCTTACTTCACTTAGCATAATGTCCTCCAGGTTCCTCCCTGCGTTATAAATGACAGGTCTTGCTTCTTTTAGAAGGCTGAATAATATTCCATTTATGTACATACCACATCTTCCTGACTCATTCTCCCTTCACACACACTTAGGTTGTTCCCATGTCTTTGCTATCGTGAATAACGACGCAAAAAAACCCGGGGCTCTCTTTTCCAGATCCTTATTTCAGCAGCCAGAAGTAGGAATGCTGGTTCATACAGTTGTTCTACTTTTTTGTTTTAACAGTGGCCTTTCGGGGACAATGCCTCGACTCTCTGCACCCCAAGGGACGAAGAGGAACAAAGAAAGGAGAACAGCAAAGTAGAAAACAAGCAGATGGAGGACACCCAGTCCAGCTGCCAGCAGACATGCGTAAGGAAAACCAATCTTCATTTGAAAAGAAGGATGTCTGTGAGGACTTGGCCAGGATTATAATTAAAAGGGAAAATGCATTAGATGTTGTGCAAAAAACACAGTTCTCCCCTGCCCCCCATCCCCACCTCCCTCCCTCTGCTTTTTCTGGAACTACCTGAACCTTTCTTTATAGTCACTGTCAAAACAGGCCCTGGATCAGAAAGAGGTAGTCTGGGACCTCTGGGACCTTAAAGGTAGTCTTAGGACCTCTAATATGTTTGGAGCTGGGAGGCCCAAGGCCATGGCCACCGGGACCTAGTAGGCCCAGGTGTGGATAGTTTGGTCCAGGAGGAGGGCACCCAGACCAGAGTACAGACAACAGGAGATGGTCCAGCAATCCTGGGGTTCTAGGTGTGTGGTCCTTGCTTCAGGCAGCAGGACTAGGAACCAGGAGGTGGGTATCCATGCGGAGTGATGTGATAGGCGACAGTTCCTCCCCAGGAGCCAGTGCCCCTCGCCAGCCTCCCGCATCTCCTGTTAGCTCTGCGAGCGACACACTTCACGATTGACAGCTTTCCTGGCTGCCTCGACCACTGAGATCTCCTTATTGGCAGGAACCACATCTTGCTGGATGGGGAAAATGAAACAGAAAGGGAAAGGCCTGCCATTCAGATCAGCTGTGGGGGGAGGGGGGAGTCCCTCTGGAACAAAAGACAGACTAGAGCTCGCTGCTCACAGTTTTGCTGTCCTGAGGACCAGCAGCCTGGACACAGCCTGGTTACACAGGCAGCACCTCGGGCTCCACCCAGACCTCCTCAATCAGAATCTGCACGTTAACAAGGTCCCCTGTGACATGCATGATCATTATAACCCAAGAAGCAATGAGCTGGAGCCCCACATTCCCATGATCCTCTGAAAGCCATTCAGCACTCTGATACATTTTCCCTTGATGCTTCCCTAGCCTGAATTGATTTGACCAATGGAGGAAGGGAAGACTGTAAAAGAATCTGGAAGTCACGAATGGAGTGCCTACTCTAAACCATGCACAGTGCCGAGAGGTGCCTCATGCATTCTCTTATTAAGTCACCAGAGCAAGCGCTGAAGATGAGAGAATAATGAGCACCATTTGGCAGATGGAGTGAAACTGAGAGTAGCTGAGTAATTTCACTGAATTCACACAATTTGGACTTACCGAGCTGCGAGAGACCTCCGCTAACTCAATCAAAGGGGGGTTGCTGTAAAAGAAAACAGGTTCTTCGGAATCCTAGGATAGGAAACACAAGGCCAAATCTTAGGGCGCCTGGAAGTCCATCTTGCCCTTGAGATTGGGACTCTTGGGCAAGAGACTTATGGGGGAGGGGGGGTGCTTAGGAGAAAGGGGGAGAGGGAAGCAGAACAAGAGGGGCAAAGAAGAAGAAAGCTAAGCAAGGATGTCCCCCCAGGGAGAGATGGAGAACCTGCTGGAACCTGCTGGAACCTGAGTGAGAGGGCTTCTTTGAAAAGTTGTCAGTGGAGCGGGCTGTGCTGGAAATCTCTAGTTCTGCTCATTTGCTGGAATTCACGTTCCTCTGACTCCAAAGTCTGTGTTCCTACCACAGGACCTCCCCTTCATGGTGTCGTCGCCATCGTCGTTCAGAACAAAGTTCTGTCTGGGTTCAAACCCCAGCTCTGCTACTTGCTAACCATGAAATCTCGGGCAAGTTCTTCAACCTCTCTGTGCCTGTTTCCCCATCTAGGAAGGATAATAGCACCTGCCTCGTTGGGTAGTTAGGAGGATTAAATGAGTGGATGTTTGTAAGAGGCACAGAATAATGCCTAGCACGTAGTAAGCCTGAAGGAAGTGATTGCCAAATAAATGGATATAATAAATTTTCAACTCTCATCGGGACAGAAAAGGGGCTAAACAGGCGTGGCCCTGCAGGGTAGAAGACGGGGGTACTCTGAGCTGCGTGGGATGGAGCCTGGGGAGACAACAGGAATGCCACCATGGTGGCTCAGGCAAGAAAGATGCTGTCCCCCTTCCAGAAGACCAGACCACGGCAGCTCAAATGGCCTGTGGCAGCACATCAAAGCTCACAGGGAGTCTTGTGATAATAATGACCATTACTTCTGTTACAGATGCTTTAAGTCAGTGGTTCTCAAACCTTCCTAATGCCGCGACCCTTTAAGACAGCTCCTCATGTGGTGGTGACCCCCAACCATAAAATTATTTCCGTTGCTACTTCATAACTGTAATCTTGCTACTGGTATGAACTGTAATGTAAATATCTGATATGCAGGATGTATTTTCATTGTTTCAAATTGAACATAATTAAAGCATAGTAATTAATCACAAAAACAATATGTAATTATATATTGTGAAATATTTCTTTCTAATTACAAGTAAGTGAAATTTTGTCTTGAATCGTGGTGTAGCATGGGCAACAGTCTTCATATGACAACAGTAAACTACATTGCTACATTTTGCTACACCGAGGAGCAGTGTGTTGGTTCCTAAGACCATGAGAAATAGGTGTTTTCCAATAGTCTTAGGCAACCCCTATGAAAGGGTCATTTGACCCCCAAAGGGGTCACAACCCGCAGATTGAGAACCACTGCTTTAAGTACTTAAGGGTTGAATTGTGCCGTGCACCCTCTCCTCACCCCCCACCCCCACCCCACTCCTGATTCGTATGTTGAAGTCCTAACCCAGACTTCCTCAGAATGTGGCCTCATGTGGAGATAGAGCATTTACAGAGGTCAAGAGGTCATCCAGTTAAGATGAGGTCTTTAGGGTGCCTCCTAACCCAATATGACTGATGTCCTTTAAAGAAGGGGAAATCTGAACACAGACATGCACAGAGGAAGGTGGCGTGAAGAAACAGGGAAAGACAACACACCAAGGAGAGACCTGGAACAGACCCCCACCTCACAGTCCTCCAAAGGAGCCAACCCGGCCAACACCGTGACCTCAGACTTGCAGCCGCCGGAACTGAGACAATGTATGCCTGTGGTTTCAGCCACCCAGTCTGTGTTATCTGCGGCACTTTGCCAATGACAGCCCAGGCAGATGAAGGCCGTGTGCTAGGCACTTCACAAGTCTTGGCTCAAACCATCCTCCAACCCATCCCCTGAAGTAGAGGTTTACAGGGAGGGGCAAAGGTAGGCACACAGTTGTTCATATGGAAAATAATACAGTCATCAATCAAGAAGAATTAAAAAATAAACTCTGTGCTTCCCATACTCACAACTGTCAGCCTCCTTTTGCCCCACCCTGTACTATCCCACTTTACAGAGGAAGAAGCTGAACCACACAGCAGGGGCCTGCTCTGTCTGCAATCGCACAGTTTGTAAAAGGCAAAGCTGGGCCTTGAACTCCTGTCAGCCTGACCCATGCCTGGCACACAGGGAGCACTCACCTGGTTTGGACAGTCTTGAGACGGTCATTAGACCATCAGACAAGCTGACAACAATCCAACTTTTCTCCATAATAAAATCACTGCAATAAATATCCTCGTACATAAACCTTGGGTATATCACTGGTTGTTTTAGGACACATTCATAGAAGTAGAACTCCTGGGCCACAAAATACAGACTTGAAAGATGGTGTTTTTTTTCTTTCAAGATGGTTATGTGTTTGTTGTAGGAAGGTATCTTGCTTGAATTTCCACCTGAACTTCCTCCATTACAAATTCTTAGTTGCATAGGTTTGCAAGAGTCACCCCATGTTCATGTTTATTTTTATTACCCTCTCCCTCTTTTTTTTTTTAATATATTTTATTGATTTTTCACAGAGAGGAAGAGAAAGGGATAGAAAGCCAGAAACATCGATGAGAGAGAGACATCGATCAGCCGCCTCCTGCACGTCCCCCACTGGGGATGTGCCCGAAACCAAGGCGCATGCCCCCGACCGGAACCAAACCCAGGACCCTTCAGTTCCCAGGCCGACACTCCACCCACCGAGCCAAACCGGTTTTGGCCCCTCTCCCTCTTATATGTATGGGAAGGAATGTAATTAGTCATAAAAACACTGGAGTCAAATTTCCTGCGTTCAAAGAATCCTGGGGAAATTCTTTAACTTCTCAATATTCAGCTTCCCCATCTAAAAAACAAGGGTTCTGAAAGTGCTCACCTCCTGAAGATATAAGCTTTAAATGAGTTAATATGGATAAAGCATTTAGTAGCTATTATGTAGAAAATGTTCACTATTAGCTATTTTTATTTTTAGACTTCCTAAAATTATTTCTGACATTGGCTTTCCATTCAAAAATATATTTAGATTTTTTTGCTAGGTTTAAACTACTTCAATTTTTACTGCCCACCATTGGTATCCTGAATTTTCCATCCTTAAAGTGTTTGTTTCATACCTAGATATGTTCAAATGTATTTTTCCTTTTTTTTTTTTAGAAAACAAGAATATACAAGGAACATAGTCACTGTCTCCGCATACCTGAGAATATTTTAAGCTGCCTTCCCATATTAATGACTTTTCCTTTGGGTATAGAATTTGGGGGTATCATTTACTTCAAAGCTTTGACTCGATTCATTTATTCTATATTTAATGTTGTGGAGAAATTTATTGCTGAGTCAGTCTGATTTTTCTCCCTTTTTTTTCACAAGTGGTTATCTTTGCGTGCTGTTGTAAACTTGTTTCTTTGTCCTTGAAACTCAGTCTTCCCTGTGGGTGACTATGAGAGGGTTTCTCTGTATTTTAGCAGGGAGACTTTCCATCTGCAGATTCAAGTCTTTCTCCATCTCAGTCAGGTTTTCTATGCCTGTGCCTTTAGCTACTGCTGCTTCCACAACAAGGATGCTGATACTGTCTCTCACTGAAGAAGAACTGTCTGTCACTTTCAGCTCCTTGTGTTCCTGGAGAACTTCTGGCTCATTGAGTTTCACTGATTTTTTTTCTCCTAAATATTTCTTAAATCTGTCTACCGCTCTCCATCACAACTACCCCCATGTAATGAATCTCCATTGATGGAAGCGGGGGAGGCACCTCTTTTAAAATGTAAATGAAGTCATTCTTCTAGAGTTGTAACATCCTTCAGGGGGTTCTCATTACAGTAAGAATAAAGTCCAATCACTTCCTGGTCTCAACAAACTACATGGGTTGGCCCTGTGGGTACCAAAAGAGTCCACCGGCCTACCCCAGGAGGGGCTGTTGGGGTTGGCAGAATTTTAGGATGGAGCTTGAAGTGGGAAAAGCTAGGAAGACGGAGCTTCTCTTCTGAAATGTGCCCAGGCACAGCTCCCGGGAAGAGGATAAAAAAGAGATGCAGTCGCAGGAGGAATAAGAGGTCACAGTTTCAAGGGGTTAAGTTCCGAGTTCTAAAAATGTTTCCAGAGCAGACCAGGAAGGAAATAAAGAGCATATTTATTGAGCAACTACTGTGGGCAAATGCTGTTCTGTATATAATCAACCCATCAGATCTTTGCATCTTTATTAATTATCCCCCTTTTTTATAAAGAAACTCTGAGGAGGTAAATGACTTGCCCGAGATCCCATGGCTAAAAGACATGGGAACAAAGAGAAAATCTGGGCCGGCCTAATTGCAAAGTTTCTGATCTCTCCCTATATCGGTGGCCTCTCAAACAGATGAGTGCCAACATGGCAGCTGGGGACAGAGCCGGTGGGAGTGGAAGGCTATATAATAGGTCTCCTGCTTGCTCTGCTCCAGAGATTCATCAGCCTTTATATTGAAGCAGGCTGAGTTTAGCTAAAGTAACAAGCAAATGCCAAAATGTATCCATCCTTGTTACTCCTGGCTAGAGGACAGCTCTTCTCTGTTCCCTCCCTGAGATGCATGCCATGCATGGGTCCACCTTCCTTGTTATCACGTGTCCACCTAGCAGAAGGAGGCCCTTCATCACCTGTTCTTCAAGATCCTTTGTTTGGTGATGGCCGGTATGGCTCTGTGTTTATAGTACAGGCCTGAGCACTGAAGGGTTACAGATTCAATTCCCAGTCAGGAGCATTTACCTGAGTTGCAGGTTTGATGCCTGGTCCAGGTGGGGCTTGTGTGGGAGGCAACCAACTGATGTGTCTCTTTCATATCTCTCTCTCTCTCTCTCTCTCTCTCTCTCTCTCTCTCTCTCTATCTCTCTCTCTCTATCTCTCTTCCCCTTCGTTCATTCCATCCACTCTCTCTAGAAAAATCAATGGAAAAAATATCCTCGGGTAAGGATTTTAAAAAAAAAAAGATCCAGAGCCAATCAATCAAAGATGAAAGGAGCCTGGGTTCCCAGGTCATCACGTGGAAGGTCATCCATCAGGTGCCCAATTACCCGGTATCATAAGCAAAAAACTAAACTCTTCTGGTTGAAAAGCCGCTGAAGTTTTGGACACGTTTGTTAGAGCGGCTACCACTAATTATGTCGGCATACAAGTAAAAATCACAAGTTAAAGAAAACGGAGGCTCTAAGGGCCAAGGGTCATATAGCAGTTGTCTCATGCCAAATTCAGGGGTCCTTCCCTCGTGGCACCCGGCAGCTAGTCCTGGTTCCGGCCTTAGCTCTTGGGGGAACTCAGGGAAAGTCACTCCCCTCCCTGGGCCTCAGTTTTCCCCAAGTGCAGAGTGAGGACTCTGTCCTGGATGGTGACCTGGGGCCCTTTGAGGCAAGTCTCACTGCTGCCTGCAGCCCAGGTGCATCACCCACAGCGACCTCATACACAGCCTCCCTCACAGTTCTGGGGTCACAGAGTGGTTAGTCACAAAAGAGGGTCAAAACTTTTTTCCCCCCAAAGAGTCATTCCCGTGGCTTATATAATCATCCACATTTAGAATGTCTTTACAGTAACCATGGCGACCACAGCATATGTGCAATTCAAACTTTGTTCTAAATCTGCTGATGAGGATTTTTAAAAATGGCTCCTTGTGCGGACCTTGGAGGGCCTGGCATGGTCCTGTTCCCTCCTCTGAGGGGTGGCTTGGCTGATGGCCAAGAAGAGCCAAGAGCAGAGAGGGAAGGGCTTTCCTGTAGAGGGGACCAATCTCCCAGCTGAATTTTGCCAGATTAACTAGGGTTTTCCAGGCATAGGAGAGACAGGGAACTCTTGGTGGGAGAAAAAAAAGGATGAAATAGCCAAGGCCGGTTTTGCTCAGTGGATAGAGCGTCGGCCTTCGGACTGAAGGGTTTCAGGTTCGATTCCTGTCGAGGGCATGTATCCTGGTTGTGGGCACATCCCTGGTGGGGGGCATGCAGGAAGTGGCTGATCACTGTCTCTCTCGCATCGATGTTTCTGGCTCTCTATCCCTCTCCCTTCCTCTCTGTAAAAAATCAATTAAAAATATATATATTTTTTAAAGGGGGGTGTGAAATAGCCTGCTGTGTCCAGGAAACAAGATGGGCATTTCCAGGAGAAAGTGTGGGAGGGGGACAGGTAAGGAAGCTGGGAGGGAGAGCAGAGGAAACTGAGGTGAGTGTAAGAGAGGCTCCATGTACAAAGAGGAGCAGGGTGAGGACCCAGAGCGCCAGACCTAGAAACAGTGGCCCCCTCCCCACCACGGCCTGGGGAAGGAAGCGGTGCCAGAACCCGAGAGCTGGGGAGAGGCCTGCCTTCGGGAAGGACGCAGCCAACAACCAGTGACGTGAGGGATAAATACCCCAGCTGCATCTTTGGCATGCACTCCCTCTGGTCTCCAGCCAGGCCCCCCACGGG
Organism: Lasiurus cinereus; assembly: GCA_011751065.1. Classification (NCBI taxonomy): domain Eukaryota; kingdom Metazoa; phylum Chordata; class Mammalia; order Chiroptera; family Vespertilionidae; genus Lasiurus; species Lasiurus cinereus. Next base: position 42,093,118 of record JAAGEH010000480.1, on the reverse strand, counting down.
CCCAGTCCCACCTGAAGGCAGAAAACAGAGGAGCCCTGTGAGGGAGTCTGCAGTGACCAGCCTCCAGGGTGCAGAGAAGGGTGCAGGAAGGGAGAGTGTGGATCTGAGAGGTAAACGGAAGGTGTCCAGCACACCTGCAGAGCTCTGGCTCCACCTTGTAATTCGGGGAGATGTATGTCTGTGTGATTATGTAAAGTCTGTCTGTCCCGCCCAGCACCTTGGCTTAGTGTTCAAGCATTGACCTATGAACCAGGAGGTCACAGTGCAATTCCCGGTCAGGGCTCATGTCTTCATTGCAGGCTCAGTCCCTAGTAGGGAGCATGCAGGAGGCAGCTGATCAATGATTCTCTCTCATCATTGACGTTTCTCTCTCTCCCTCTCCCTTCCTCTCTAAAATCAATAAAATATAAAGGAAGGAAGGAAGGAAGGAAGGAAGGAAGGAAGGAAGGAAGGAAGGAAGGAAGAAAAGCTTGTCTGTCCCATTCCACCTTGAACTCCATGAGGGCAGGGACTGGGTCACCACTTTATTCTTAGCAGCTAGCATAGCACTTGCACATAGAAGGAACCCACTAAATATTTATGTGAATGAATGAATGGAATGAGTAAACGAATAAAATGGTTGAATGAATTAACATACTCTCAGTATTGAAGAGCAGACACTCACACAGAGAAGGCTTTAGGATTATTCAGGACTAGTCTTTCCTCTTCCAGACCCAGAAAGCAGAGGAAAGGTCATTATTGAGCATCAGCCATGACCTTCGGCCCCTTGTCAGACAGCCCTGTCCAGGGCAGGAATGGATGCCCCGACATCCTCTATCTTTCCCCATTGGCTCATAGCTGGACCCCACTGCCCATACCCCCTGACTCAGTGTGGGACTGAAGGAAACCCTACCTCTGCTGTCTACCAAATCCTCCAGGAGGCCTGGCCCAACCCTCCCACATCTAACCCTGCATGTGAACACCAGCCTGATTGCCCTGGGGTCACAGTGCCTCCTCCAATAGAGTGATTGGGATCATGAACTGGCCCCCACCCAGCCCTGTGGGCAGATTACACCCTATCCCATGTGACCTCACCTAGCCTGGTCCCACACCTTCCCTCTCAGCTACTGCCAGAGTGCCCGCATTCCCGCTAGCAACATCCAACCCATCAAGGTGACGGGGCGATAGCCAGGATATGTAGGCTTTGATCCCGAGACAAGCTTCAGGCTCTGCCTCGCTGTCACCATGCCTCGTGGTGAAGGTACCAAGTCTGCCGTGTATGGCTGTAAATGCTGCTCACTGCACAGAGGTGCCTGCTGAGTCAGACACACAGAGAGGGTGGAAATACAGCCCATATTGTACTGGCCAAGCTGTGCACCTGGCATGAGCCGGGCCTGCCCAAAGGAAGGGGTGGCTTTTTCTCATTGGAACGAAGGTGCCTATGGGCTGGGAGGCTATGCGGGTGTCATCCCGCACACAATCTGAGCAAAAGAGCTGTAACCCACACAACTGGGGCCTGGAAGAGTCTGTGTCTGAATTTCAGGAAATCAGATGGCTTCAAGGCTAGCCCTTCCTGTGGAAACTCATTATACACCCAAGAAGGACCTTCTGGAGCCACAAAAGATATCACTGCAATTACATTTATCAAAAAAAGCATGGCAATTAATGTCTCATGCACAGACTGCATTTCAAATGCTCTTAATCAATGGCTGTGCTAATTACCCATTTATTGCAATTAATTTCGTTTCAATTATGCCTTAATTACTAACCTTGAGTCGGCGTGGGCAGCTCGGAGAATCCGTGGCTGGGACCCAGGGAGAAGTCGCTGTCCTTCGACTGAAAGAGGCTGCTCCATTAAAAGTTGGCCTGTTGGCTCACGGCCTGTTTGGAGAGGGGGGGCTGGTATCTCCAGGGAGGAGGCCATTCACCATGTGGGCCTGACACTGAACGCAGGAAAGCAGGCCGCTGTGCTCACTGACGCACTGGAGCTGGTGTTTCACTTACTCCTTATCGACGCCGGCTCCTCGCTGCTTCACTAGCTGTGGTCAGAGCCTAAATGCCTTCCGAGTTCATGCTTGTGCGATGGCCTCAGCCTCTGGCTCAGTCCCGCTTGTTGCTTATCTCCTCTGGAACGAGGGCTTTTTCTTAGCCCCTGCTCACGTCCAAACGAGTCCGCTCTGCCTTCCTCCGCAGGGCCTGGGCCCCTGGGCGTCCATGGCCTGTCCAGCGAGACTCCCCAGGGGACTGCCACTGCAACAGCCCAGGTGGCGGCCGGGAAAGAAACTGCCCGGTGCCAGAGCAAGAGCAGCATGTACCGCAGACAGAACTCAGTCCTGGACTCAAGTCCCAGGTCTGACACTTCCTCGCAGCGTGGTCTTGGGATAAGCCAGTTCATCTTCCCGAGTCAAGTAAATGAAAAGCAGAAGAAGTGCCTAACTCTGGTAGGAGCTTAAAACAGCATCAAGTGCTTTCCACAGTAAACCCTTCTCTCTGGCTTACAGCAAGTCTGCCTCCGGGAGGTTTCCTTATTTATAGGAGAGCAGATCTTAATGCAAAACAGTTCTTTCACTGGCTCAGGAGAAAGCGGCGGCAGACATCTGCTACTCCCGGCCTTTGTCTTAAAGATGGGGAAACTGAGGCCAAGGAAGGGGAAGCCTGCAGTCACATCATGAGTTGGTGCCAGAATTAGACCAGTCCTGAGTCCCAACTCTTGCCTGCCACAGCACAAGGCAGCCTTTTAGAAAGCCATTTGTCAATATCTGATAAAGATGGAAGGCACAGGAATCTCCCAAGTATGTGCTCAAGGAGAGAAGTACAGAAGTTCTTTACTGCAGAACTATTTGTCATCAGAAGAAAGGTATGAACAACCTAAACACCCCTCACTACACAGACACAGAGGCGAACGCTGGTGGATTTATAGGCCGGAATACTATACAGCAGTGAAAATGGATGCCCTTGATCCATATTATCAGCCTGGATACATTTCTGAACTGCCCTGATTGAATCTTAAAAAAGCAAGCTGCTGAATATTTACAGCATAATATCACTTATGTTAATTTCTTAAGTTCACATAGGCAAAGAGAGAGATTATAAATACAGCCATATGGGTATGAGGCATTAAAACCTGGGCAGGAAGAATATATCAATTGAGTGGCTACTTGGAGGAAGGGAGAACAGGATTGAGGAGGTGCACAAAGAGCCACTTACAGTAGTAAGTATAGCATTTTACTTATTTTTTCAATAAATTTTTAAAGCCAATAGGATTAAATATTCATGCATATGTTTGGGGTGTTAGATGCTTGGCTTTCTGACTTCCCAAATTCCTTGTTCTGTTTAAAATGTTCCATCATCATAATGAAAGAACACAACAGTTAAGCATGCTAATCATCCTTTACTAAGAACAGAGACATTGCCGAAACCGGTTTGGCTCAGTGGATAGAGCATCAGCCTGCGGACTGAAAGGTCCCAGGTTCGATTCTGGTCAAGGGCATGTACCTTGGTTGCAGGCACATCCCCAATAGGGGGTGTGCAGGAGGCAGCTAATTGATGTTTCTCTCTCATCGATGTTTCTAACTCTCTATCTCCCTTCCTCTATGTAAAAAATCAATAAAATATATTTTTAAAAAAAAGAGAACAGAGACATTAACGTTGAGATCATTCCAAGTTAACACTCAGTGCCACCAGAGAGAGGGTGACCACCACCCCAGCTTACCAGACCTAAAGCAGAGCTTGTAGGACGTTAGAATATACTCGGGAAATATTTATTCAATGAGTTGATTCAAGAATTAAAATATAGGGGCTATTCAATAAGTGCATTTCCTCTCCTTTGCATATATTCGCAGGAAAATCAATGAAATGGGGCAGAGTGAGACGCAGAGACCCATGACGAGCCCATTGTAGTTGTCAAGGTCCTAGAATCTTGGAGATGGTGGCTGGGACTAGGGTGATGATAGTGGAAGTGGAGAGAAACAGACATTATTTCAAATATAATTAGGAGTGAAATTGGTAAGCTGTGCTGATTGGGAGACCGAGGAAGAAGAACAGGCTAAGATCCTGGCGTCGCTGTTCTCTGGGAGAAGACCGGACTGGGGGAGAGTCTCCAGTTCTGTATTGGACACAAGGCATTTAAGGGGAAGGAAGCACAACCTTCAAAGGGGAACCAGCACCTGTCAGTGCCCCCTCCAGGGCCAGTAACACCTGCTCCTGGGGCCCTGTGGAGGGGCTCAGCCCTCCAACCAAGACAGTGGGTCCTGGGGGGCTCCAGCTCCCATTCCCTGGGTTTTCAGTAATTCAGACGTCCGTTTGGAACTCTCAAGTGGGTTTTGGAGCAGTAGTTTGGGCTGCGCCCAGCAAAATAGCCTTTCTCTCTCATCTTTGCCTTGTCAAACTTCTGATGATTAAAATATCCAGGTAAGAGTATTCCCCAACCCCACAGCTATGCTTCCATCCCACCTGGATCCCAAAGGGGACCTATGCCTAGAGGCTGTCCACCACCTGGGGGCAGGGTGGGGGGCTAGTTACATAGAAATATGGAAAGGTTTCGGGCCCCCACGTCCCTGGGGAAATGCTTTGTTTTGATAGACTGTTGGCAAGTGTCCAACCGTCAATGTCTGCTTTCATATCCCTTAAAAGGAAACACAGAGAAAAACCATTCTGTGAGTGCCAGTGACAATTATGCAAAAGAAATCATGAACCTAATCAAAACCTTTGTGGGTCATGCTGGAAAGGCCTTTTCTTAAAACAGTCTCACTCTTGGGTCTCATTCATTTTTGCTGTCCTGAATAGTGTGGAAATTTTGGCTTTTTCCAGATGGACTCAGTGACTCTGTGAAGCTGCAAATGGATTTCCCAAAGGCTGTGCACAGTTGGTTTTCTTTCAGCTTTTCTTAATTTTCATTTATTTTTCTTCCATCTTCCCCTTGGCCTTGGGCCAGTGCTTTTGGGTTGAATAAATTTAAATGTCATTACTGATAATGGGAAAGCCAAGCCCAATTTTGAGCCATATCTCACCATGTAACTTATGCAAAGGGGGCAGGAGGGGAGGATTAAAGGCCATCAATAGCCCAATCACACTCCAAAAATCCTTCAGGCACCAGTGCATCAAGTCCCAGTTCAAGTTCAAGTTCAAGAGAAACTCTAGGATACCTCTAATTACCTCAATGACTCTTGCAAACTTCTCAAAAATTTCTCAAAACAAATTTTCATTCAATGCCGCCGAAACCGGTTTGGCTCAGTGGATAGAGCATCAGCCTGGGGACTGAAGGGTCCCAGGTTCGATTCCGGTCAAGGGCGTGTACATTGATTGCAGGCAAAACTCCAGTAGGGGGCGTGCAGGAGGCAGCTGATCGATGTCTCTTTCTCATCGATGTTTCTGGGTTTCTATCCCTTTCCCTTCCTTTCTGTGAAAAATCAATAAAATTTTCATTCAATGCCCAATTCTATCTAATAAAAGAGTAATATGCAAATTAACCATCACCCCACTACACCCACAAGCCACACTCACCAGCCAATCAGGAGCAAATACAAATTAACTCCAACCAAGATGGCTATGGCCACAGAGTGAACAGGAGGGAGGTTTGGGTTTCCCCTGCGATGGAGGAAGCCAAGCTTTCCACACACCCTGACAGGCCCAGGCCTTCACTCAAGGCTACAAACTTTCAATGATACAAGATAAATCCAACAAAAATGGCGGCAACCACAGAGCTGGAGAGAGCAAGAGGCTAGGGTTGCCCCTGGCGATGCAGAAAGCCAAGCTTTCTGCACATGCTGGCCTGCCTTGCCTCCACTTAATGCTACAAAGTTTCAATTATAGAAGATAAATAAATCCCAATAGAAATGGCTGCCACCAAGGAACAAGCAGAAGGCTTGGTTCTGCTCCAGGCTACAAAGTTTCAATTGTAGAAGATAAATAAATCCCAGATACCAGTGCCTCTGCTTGGGTCACCAGGGGAGTGGCCGGCCTGCAAACCACCACAGGCTCCTCACCCAGGCCACCCCAAGCTCCAAGAGAATTCCCACCCTGATCCAGGACACCCTTCAGAACAAACCAGCTGGTCCCCACCCATGGACCAGGCCTCTATCCTCTCTAATAAAAGAGTAATATGCAGATTAACAATCACTCCAACATACAAGATGGCTGACCCCATGGTGTCAAAATGACTGCCTCCATGTGGACACAAGATGGCCAGAGGGGAGGACAGTTGGGAGGGACCAGGCCTGCAAGGGAGAGCAGCTGGGGGTGACTAGGACTGCAGGGGAGGGCAGATAGGGGCAAACAGGCTGGCAGGGGAGCAGTTAGGCATCAATAAGACTGGTAGGGGAGTGGTTAAGGGGTGATCAAGCTGTCAGACAGAAGCAGTTATGGCCAATCAAGAAGGCAGGGAGGTGAGCAGTTGGGAGCTAGCAGTCCTGGATTGTGAGAGAGATGTCTGACTGCCCAATGGGATCAGGCCTAAACGGGCAGTCAGACATACCTCGAGGATCCCAGATTGGAGAGGATGCAAGCTGGGCTGAGGAACACCACCCTCCATGCATGAATTTTGTGCACCGGGCCTCTAGTTAAATATAAGTACATATTAGAAGGTGCATGAGCATGAGTGTGCAGAGAAGGCTGCAGCAATTACCAAGGGACACTGAGACCCAGGGGCCACATAGAGCTGTGCTGATGGGAAGCCAAGGCTGGCTGCTCAGCCCTGAGACCCTACCCCATCCAAGCTGAACACTGAAGTTTTTGCAATTGTGCAACTTTTGTATCATAAGGCTGACTCCAGCACAGAAGTTCTCCCACCATAGACACAGCTGATCCTCACAACCAATTGGTTTGGAGGTCAATTCCCCCTAATGATACCAACAACGACCAAGACTTAACTACAACAAGGCTGTACACACAGTCCACAAAGGGGTGCACCAAGAGAGTCCACCTCAGGTAACTGGGGAGGCAGAGCTACTGGGCCATATAGGACACCTAGCACACAAAGCTATTCTACCAATTCAGGGAAGCAGCAAAAATGTGGAGACAAAGGAACAGATCACAAATGAAAGAAATGGAGGAAAACAAACAACTAGATATAGAATTCAAAACCATGGTTATAAGATTTTTCAAGAATTTCCTAGAAAAGATGGATAAATTTAACGAGACCCAAGAGGAGATGAAAAAGGACCAACTAGAGATGAAAAAAGGACCAACTAGAAATTAAACATACACTGACTGAAATTAAAAAAAATATTATACAGAGACCTAACAGCAGACTAGAGGAACGCAAGAATCAAGTGAAAGATTTGAAATACAAAAAGCAAAAAATACTCAGCCAGAAAAGCAAAAAGAAAAAAAGAATTAAAAAATGTGAAGATAGTATAAGAAGCCTGTGGGACAACTTCAAGTGTACCAACATCAGAATTATGGGGCTGCCAGAAGAAGAGAGAGAGTAAGATACTGAAAACCTATTTGAAGAAATAATGACTGAAAACTTCCCCCACCTGGTGAAAGAAATAGACTTACAAGTCCAGGAAGCACACAGAACCCCAAACAAAAGGAATCCAAAGAGAACCACACCAAGACACATCATAATTAAAATGCCAAGAGCAAAATACCAAAAGAGAATATTAAAAGTAGCCAGAGAAAAACAGTTAATTACCTACAAGGGAACACCCATTGGACTGTCAGCTGATTTCTCAACAGAAACTATACAGGCCAGACAGGAGTGGCAAGAAATATTCAACGTGATGAATAGCAAGAACCCACAACCAAGATTACTCTACCCAGCAAAGCTATCATTCAGAATTGAAGGTCAGATAAAGAGCTTCACAGATAAGAAAAAGCTAAAGGAGTTCATCAACACCAAACCAGTATTATATGAAATGCTGAAAGGTACTCTTTAAGAAGAGGAGGAAAAAGAAAAAGGTAAAGACAAAAATTATGAACAACAAATACATAACTATCAACAAGTGAATCTAAAAATCAAGTGAATAAAAATTCTGATGAACAGAATAAACTGGTGAATATAATAGAATCAGGGGCATAGAAAGGGAGTGGACTGACAATTCTCAGGGGGAAAAGGGGTGAAGGGGTGCAGGGAGAGACTGGACAAAAATCATACACCTATGGATGAGGACAATGTGGGGAGGTAAGGGCAGAGAGAGGGCTTGGAACCACGTGGAGGGGAACTATGGGGGGTGGAAAAGAGGAACAATTGTAATAATCTGAACAATAAAGATTTATCAAATCAAACAAAAAGCTAAGATGGATGGATGGATATAAGAATTTGTGTGACTGAGTAGGTATATGGATAAAGAGATGAATGAGGATGTCTGTACCTTTGGAAGGCTAGCTAAACAGATGGTTGGGGCATTTATAAATAGATGAATGGAGTCCCTCATCCCTAGAAATGCCTAACTGCCTCATACTTACTTCTTTTTCTCTACCTTCTAGCACCCACTCATTCCTCTCCTTTACAATCAACTTCTGGGTTTATTTTAAGTGTTCTTTTAAACAAATCACAAAACTCAAATTGGCTGGTTGAGAGTTTCTAGCATTCTAATTGTGAAGCATCCTCCTGACTGACTTGGGAGCTGATGGGATCTTGAAAAAAAGCCCAAGATACTGAGAGAAAATGAGAAACATGACATTTTGAAAAGGAAGCCAATTTTCTTTAAAAACTATTGCCTCTGTAAACCGTATTGTAAATCCCATAAATTCACATAATATGATGGCAAGGTCCTCAAAAAAGAGAGAGGGGAGAGGCGAGGAAGAAAAAGAAAAAAGAGTAAGAAAAATCTTGCAGACTTCCAAAATCATTCCTCCCTTTAAAGGCAATTGTTTTTATCCTTATGACAATTATTAAAAGCCAGACTAACTGGATTCAAAAACAGACTCCACCACTTCCAAGTAGAGTAACACTGGGCAAATCATTAGACCTCTCCATGCCTCAATTCCTTCTCAATAAAATGAGGGTGTTAATGATACCTGCTTCACTGGGTAGTTGTGAGGATTACTGAGATAGTATTGGTAAATCTCTTAGACATCTTCCAGGTATATGGTAAGTGCATGGTAAATGTGAGCAAATACTATTACTATTACTCCCACACACACTCACTAGGTGAAGAACACAGTATCAGGACCCAGATGACCTAGAGAATGTGAACAGGTTTAGCACTGTTCTGAAGACTCTCATCATCTTCTACACTGTCTACAGCCTCCCATATGAATATTCTCTCCCTTGATTACCTTCAATGATGCTGGCAGTAACTGCTCACAAATTCAATCCCAAACATCATGTAACTCAGATATGGAATTGCACCACATGGTCGAGTCTCAACACAGTGTTATACTGAAAGAAACAGTCCAGCAACCAAAAAGTAACTTAAAGTACTTCAAATATTTACCCAATTTCTCAAAGAATTTCAAAAAGTACATTCTTAATACACAACAAACATCTTTAAAATCTCCCCTATCACTACTGCTTCCACTATCTCACACATAGCATTTATCCAAAACTCTCTCTCTCCTTCACTTACTCTCAACCTCCAAGACCATAAGGCTTTTCTATTCCTCACCCCAGATATACATTTCAACATTAGTTCTTCATTGGATAATTCAACTGAACCTTCTGAAGGTTTTGGTGCTTTCTCTCCATTTCGTACTTTACCTGGATTCTGTATAAGAAAGGTGAACTTAGGAGGTGACTAAGTAGGCCAGAAATAGTCCTCATCAAATCAGGGGGAAAGTTAAAAATACTTATTCACAATTGCTGTCCCTGCTATACCAAGTTCTCTGATATCTCTGTGCCTTTGCTTAAGCTATTTCCTCTGCCTAGAATGCACTTCACTTCTTTTGAGCAGCTCTTGATTGCACTGGCATCTCTGTTCTAAGAGATGGAAATGAAGCTGGGAGCGGAAAGAAAGATAGAGGGCTAGAAATGTGAGGTCTAATTTAGGCCGTCTGACTCACCTCCAACCTGATTTGGAAATGTAGAAAGTGTTCCCACACAGAATGGATTACCTGTGGATTAGCATGTGGTCTGGAGCCCATAATGGCTAGTAAACAGTTGGATTAGCTGACCCAAAAAACTCAGGTCCTGTGGCATTTAAAACAGCAGAGTCCCATGTGGTTGGGGGAACAGACCAATGTTCACCCTCAAAAGCCATGGCCACCAACTGCCACGCACTGGTCCTTATAAAGCAAAAACCACAGACTTAGGAGGCAGCACACAGTCCTTCAGACCAGCATGTCCATCGCGACATCTCTGCATCTTTCTTCCACCCCCCTCATGTGGAACCTGGAACCCCTAGACCAGACCTTTGGGAAAACACTTTAGACATTTTATATTTTACAAAACACTTGACAGTTTTCAATGGACTTTCACCTATGTGCTCACAACCCCTTGAGACCAACAGGAGCCTCATCCCAGCTCTGACCACAACTCCGTGTGACTTTGAGCATGTCACGTTCCCTTTCCAGGGCTCAGGTTTCTTGGTGCAAAATGGGAGTATATTAGTGAGGATAAACTAAGCTATACTACATACCAAGCTCCAAGTCAATGCCCTGACCCCACAAAAAGATATTTCTTGCTCACAGTAAATATCCACAAAGAGCCCGGGAGGGGCCCTGCTCTGCAGAGTCACCACCATCGCACAGCTGCACCGTCCGGAAAACAAGGTCTCCATGTTCACACAGCCAGGGGAGAACTAAGTCCGAGTGACACACAGGACTCGCACTCATGTTTTATTGGCCAGAAGCAGTCACCTGGCCCAGCCTAACTGCAAAGGAGCCAAGAAATAGAAGAAAACAAATGGCATGTTTGGTGAGCAATACCGTCTCGGCCACAAGATGTGATAATAACACCTCCTATGTTGGTGACTTTAAGGATTAGGTGAACAATTCTACTTCAAGAAGATCTAACATTCAAACCTCATTAGATTTCCCTGAGTTAAAATCTGAAGGACGAACAGGGATCAAGGAAATGAGCATTAAAGAGAAGGTGGTGCAAAGAGCATTGTTGGCAGAGGAAACAGTATAGACAAAGGCCTCGTGGCAGGAAAACCCCAGCATATTTGAGGAGCTGAGGAAAAAAAAGTCCAAGAGACTCAAGTAAGAGACCAAAGAGTAGCTTGGACTGAAAGGAGTCGCTAAGCTCAGCAGGGGACAAATCTTGCAGGCTGCAACAGGATTTTTTTTGTCCTTTATCGCCAAAGCAAACCCATGTAACAGTTACTGTGGCCATCGTTCCCACTTTGCAGAAGTAGAAACTCATGCTCAGAGAGGCTAGGAGACCGTGTAGAGTTCCACAGACATCAGATGAGATAGGATCCTGATTCAAGCCCTCACCACTATGTAGTCACCCTCAAAAGCCTCAGAGTGCCCATACCGGTTTGGCTCAGTGGGTAGAGCATCGGCCTGCAGACTGAAAGGTCCCAGGTTCAATTCCGGTCAAGGGCACATCCCCAGTAGCAGGTGTGCAGGAGGCAGCTGATGGATGTTTCTCTCTCATCGATGTTTCTATCTCTCTATCCCTCTCCCTTCATCTCTGTAAAAAAAAATCAATAAAATATATATATTTTTAAAAAGCCTCAGAGCAATTCAGGACTAAAAAAAATATCCATCTTCATGAGAAGAACCATTTCCTTCCTGGGATACCTTCCACCTCCCAGCCCATGAGGTGAGCAGAAAGTGTAGGCTTTCTCTGAGCTGGGCCAATCCCATGAGTTAGAGCTAGCACAGACTGCAGCAAAAGAGCTAAGGGAAGAGATTAGAGACCTCCAGTACTTCCTTCCCATCTCAGCAGAGCCATTGTTTTAGCATATGACTCTGGGCTAGCAACGTCCCCTTCCAGCTCCCATTTTCCCCATCTCTGAAATGAAGGCATGGAACCAGATGGTCTCTGGGGTCCCTTTCAACGACAGGAGTTTGAGGTGTGTTTTCCAGCTGAGTAATGAGGGGGAAAGGGAGTAGGCGCCAAACCAGTCTTTATCTGGAGAACCGCAATTTGCCAAACTAGAAAATCAAAGGGAAATTGCAAAGATGATGAGGGACGGACCTTTTTTAGGAACAACAATCTAATCACAAGTCACTGCCAGAGAAGAAATGTCACAAAAACCTTGATTTGCAGCTTTAGGGAGAAACGTGCCATGGGCGACATGCAATTAACAATGTGAGGAGCTTCACGGAGGCACAGATGAATCATGGAAGGCAGCATCTACATGCTGGAAAGGAGGCCAGACAGCACGTAATCAAAATCCTGTCTGATTCATGAAATCCTTGTGGAGCTGCCCCACCAAGAATTCAGTCTTCCTCTTCCTGGACCCCTCTTGTGATGGGGAACTTCATACCTGTTCCTATTTTGAGTGGCCAGCACAGTATGACACATAGCAAGAGCTTGACCCATATTTTTGAATGAATGAATGAATGGCTCTGGTGCTGCTCCAAGAATTCTCCTGATACTTTCACCAAGGGTCCTAATGTCTGAAGCACTCTTGGTATTGGACTGCCTGTCTTAGGAAGGGATTCCCAAAACCCTGATCCTTAGACAGTGATCTGAGAGGTGCTTTTAGGAACCCCTAGTTAGGGAATCAGAAACTGAGACAGCGAAAGGAAGGAAGCTAACGCGTGGGTGGGAAGACAGGCATTAATAAGCATGCTATCATTGTGAGCAATTGTAGCTTAATCCCTCTGGGGACATCTAAAATGATATAGAACTGTGCTGGCCAATGCAGCTGCCACTAGCCACCAGGGGCTATTAAGTAGTTGAAGCTTTGGCTTAATTCAAATTGAGATGTAGAGTAAAGCAAAATACATTCCAGATTTTGAAGATTGTGTTTTTTTTAAGTAAACTTTTTCATTACTGATTTTTATATTGATTATGTATTAAAATAACAATATTTTTATATATTGAGTTAAAATACAGAATTAAAATTGATTTCTCCTGTTTCTTTTTAACATTAATTTACAAGTACATATGTGACTCATAGTTATGGCCCACTTTATATTTCTATTATTCAGTGTTGATCCAGAATATCCTTGAGTTATCCCACCCAAGAGGCGAGGAGGCTGAAATTCCTCCCACCCATTTCCATAGAGCATTGGTTGAGTGTTGCTCCCTAGGTTATACATTCACCAGTATTCCATGCCCCTGTGAGCTCCTGCAGCCAGAGAAGACCCTGGGGCAGAGTTGCAGGACTTGTCATTGGAAGCCAGCAGTGCGCTCAAGAATCTCACATGTAAGGTATGTGGGCAGAGTACCAACAGCACCTGCTACTCTGCCCTACAGAAATCTGATGACCACATTTGTATGTTCCCATGACACTGCAACCTCTCACCTCCAAACTAAACAGCCCAATGTCCCTCTATGTGTCCTTCTCATAAAATGTGTTTCCAGTCCCCTCAGCTTCAGAGTTGCCTTCTCTAAACGTATACCAGTTGGTCACTGTCTTTTTTCAGAGGGTGTTGATTGAGATTGTCTGTCTTCAGAAGCCTCTTAGCCTTCCTTCATCAAGAACCCCTTTGAGATGCTGGTAACTGTATGGAATGTCTTCCCTGGACGAGGTGCACCACATTCACAAACTTCTGCACTGCACTTCCAAGGAGTTCACAACCCCAATATCCAGATATAGACCCTCCATATTCATGGACCCAAGATTGAAAATCCTAGCTCTAATGCTTGCCTGTCCAACTCCTCTTTTCCTCCACTGCATGTACTCAGATCTAAGTCCTTTCCATTGTTTCACCTGAAGAGGAAGGGAATTCCTAAAGCTGTGGGTGGAGGAAGGTACTCCCAGAAGATATGCTGCCTGCAGAGCCCTGAGCAACCCACCCCCCCGCCTCCGCGCCCACCCCCGCCCCCCCTCTTACCACATCAGTCCCCAGTGATTCTCTAGTTTCTAGTAAACAGCCAATTTTGTGAAGAGGAGCACTACGGGCAACTAAGGTATCCAGACAAGAGCCCCTGCCCTCAGGGCACAGAATGTTAAGGCCAAGGACATCAGTTGCATTTTCTGCTTGCCACCAATACAGTGTTTTCATGCCTTCTCACTTTAGTCCTCAGGACAACTCAGTGAGGTAACCAGGGCTGCTGACGGGAAAGGTAAAGAAAGCTCAGAGTGGAAAGTTTCCTGCCTAAGAGCATACAACTAGCAAGGTGGAGGGGGCTGCGGGAGTTAGGACTTGAACCAGTATCTTCTGACTCCCAGCCCTGAGTCCTTCATCTAGATCAAGTTGCTCCTTGGCTGGCTGTCCATTCTCCCTGTGTTCCATTGTTGTGATTGGGACATGGCCATCCGACTAGGGTCTGCATTTCCCAGCTTTCCTGGAGACTAGGGATGGCCATGTGCCCATTTCAGTGATGGAATACAAGTGAACATGACATGTGCCATTTCTGTCTCACTTGTTTACAAAGAATGTATGGCTCTGATGACCCAGATTTGCACATATTTTCCCCTCCTACTGCCTAGATGGCAATAACCAAGGTGACCTTGGAAGTCACAAGAAGATGGCAGAGGCATAAGCAGCCGGGGTTCCTGACTAGCTGTGTGGAGCAGAGCTACCAACTGACCTAGAATGGCACCTCTGACTATTGTATGGGAGACAAACAACTTCTTTGTTCTTTAAGCCATGTTCTTTGGAGTCTGTTGTTATAGCAGCTGTGCCTTTTATTCTCACTAATATACAGTGCCAGGAAACATCCAGCCAAATTCTCTTATTATGCAGAGTCAAGTCTCCCTCTTGCTCAATCATTCATTCATTCATTCATTCATATAGAAAGAAGGCATCTGAATTCTGGGAAGGTTGGCATACCTTGTGATACCTCCAAGGATAAAAGAAGAGCAGGACTTGTGAGTTGCCACCAATGTTTAGATGGCCAAGTACACAATAACTCGACACTGGAATGATACAACTGGCGGCACTTTGTTGTTGATCATACACACCCAGGTACAAAGGGTACTACAGGTCGTGCCAGGCCACGTGGGCATCATACTCCAGAACTGAGTGAAAAACCAGGGGCTGAGGGAGACAGGCCGTGTAGTATCTGGAGGGCAGAGTGTCCCCTGGTTCCCACGAGAGGATGTGATTGGCTTATTTGAATAATGCCACAATCTGGCAGGGATCTGAAACCTGCTCCTCGGTGATAACTAGGAGCTGCACCTGGTCCCCTTGATAAGGAGGTTGTGTGATGAGGGACCCAGCTGTGGGAGCAGAGTGGCAAGGGGAACTGGAAGTTGGGTCTATTCAAGGCCTCTCCGTTTCACCCGCTATCGAGGCAGTGCATCAATCTGTGCTTTCATGTTAAGCCTAAATCTATAGAATGCTCCCCAGGGGTTCCATCAGCAACAGCAGCTCAGAGAGTCTCAACATGGGCAGCATCCCAGCCCAGAAAGTTCAGAGTCTCAGAACCCAACTCATTAATACACACTGCTGCCCAAAGTGGGCTCAGAGCTGAGCTACAGCCCATGAGGGACAAGGGGTAGAGACACCCCATTCTCCACACCTTCCTGACCCTCCCTATAAATCATCCTGCCTCAGCAAGGTCAAAAATCCCCAACACACCTGGGTGAATCCTGGCTTTCCTTCACAGCTTCTACATTGAACACAAACAGACATTAACACATGTGACCTTTGCTCCGGGAAGAAAATGGTCTCCGTAACCAAGACAACTGGCTTGAGCCCTTAGCCCTGAAAACAGAGGGCAGCTGGCTGTCATTGACAGGGTCCCTGGGACCCTCACTTCCAGACCCCACCTCCTGTCCTTTATCTCCTCTGCTCCTGGTGACCTAGCTCAGCCAATCAGTGGGCTACGTTCGCTTTCTGCACTGGCCTTTCTCAACTTGTATCATCAATTCCTGGCTGGAGACACCATCTAGGCTGAACCCTGAAAAGGGGTGAACTCTGTTCCGCTTTTACTGTAGCCCAGGCATCCAGCTAATAACGAGCTTCAGAACCTCACACCCTGCAGACATGACCCCCATGAAGGCACAGGAGACCCTGTGGCCACTCTATAGAGTGGGAACTTCAAGCTGCCAGTACTGAGAGTCCTTGGGGTGAGGACTTGAACGAATACATTAGTGGGTAGCCATATTCGGCTGATAACAGACCCACTCCCTTTCAGAGAGGGTCAGAGAGCTTGCGCCTCTGGGCCGGAGCTTTCTTTCCTTAGGAGGTGACCAGCCCCACCACAGGAGTAGAGAGTCAGAAGAAGGGTTCCATGTGAGATGGCCTAAAGCAGGGGTCGGTAAATTCATTGGTCAAAGGAGCCAAATATCACCAGTACAATGACTGAAATTTCTTTTGAGAGCCACATTTTTTAAACTTAAACTTCTTTTAATGCCACTTCTTCAAAATAGACTTGCCCAGACCGTGGTATTTTGTGGAAGAGCCACACTCAAGGAGCCAAAGAGCCACATGTGGCTCTCGAGCCACAGTTTGCCAACTACAGGCCTAAAGGAATGAAGGGCAGCACCCAGAAGGAGATGGGGACAGGAAGAGGAGGGGCATTGGGAAGGAGATCTGGTCACTAGATTGAACATGGGTATGGATAAATTCATTGTGCCTATGGAGGGTGAAAAGGCTGTGAAGAAGCTTACAGGATAATGGGGACATTTCGTTTTAAGAAGAAGAGACAGTCTCTCTGTCTTCACCTCCCTACAGAAGGGTAACCAGTGTGCCCCAGAGGAAAACACCAAGACCTGTGGGTATAAACTTAAGACAGGCATGTCTCAAGTGCAGGAAAAGGAAAGCATTCCAGGTGTTAAAATCTTCACCCTTGGGGTTATGACAAGTACAGCAATGAGCACCCTTCACTGGGAGTATTGGTCAGGATAGAAGGTCATCAGAGGAGTTTGCCTGCAATTCTCAGATTCTTCAATGTATCAAATAAAAGAATGGGACTAAACAATTGAACTTGAAGTCTATCCTTATTGTCCCTTAGTCCTCTATACACTCACCACCTCTCTCCTTCCTGGCTAAATTGGAGCTAACGATACGGAATTCTACACAGAACTCATGACATCCACCCAACTGTCCAAGCTACCCTTATAGTAGCTACTACTACAAGTGAACAGATCTTCTGAAACACACACACACACACACTAGCAGAAAGACAGCTTATCTAAAAAGTGTTGAAGAACATTTGGACCTGGTCAATAAATGAAGTCTTTTAGAAGAATCTGGCTCCACACATAGTAAGCTGAGAATTCAACATCATTCTAGAAGTGTGCCGAAGACAGATTAATGCTCCCACTTCCCCTAAATCAGCAGTTCTCAACCTGTGGGTCGAGACTCCTTTTGGAGGTCGAATGACCCTTTCACAGGGGTCGCCTAAGACCAGCGGAAAACACCTATTTCCCATGGTCTTAGGAACCAACACACTGCTCCTCAGTGTAGCAAAGTGTAGCAATGTAGTTTACTGTTGTCATATGAACTGTTAACCATGCTACACCACAATTCGAGACAAAATTTCATTTATTTGTAATTAGAAATAAATATTTCACAATATATAATTACATATTGTTTTTGTGATTAATCACTATGCTTAATTATGTTCAATTTGTAACAATGAAAATACATCCTGCCAAGACCGGTTTGGCTCAGTGGATAGAGCATCGGCTTGCGGACTGAAAGGTCCCAGGTTCGATTCTGGTTGGGGGCATGTACCTTGCTTGTGGGCACATCTCCACTGTGGGGCATGCAGGAGGCGGCTGATCGATGTCTCTCTCTCATCGATATTTCTGACTTTCTATTTCTCTCCCTTTCTCTCTGTAAAAAATCAATAAAATATAAAAAAATACATCCTGCATATCAGATATTTACATTACAGTTCATAACAGTAGCAAAATTACAGTTATGAAGTAGCAACGAAAATCATTTTATGTTTGGGGGTCACCACCACATGAGGAGCTGTATTAAAGGGTCGAGGCATTAGGAAGGTTGAGAACCACTGTCCTAAATGATGTCCACACCCTAATCCCCAGCACCTGTGCATATGGTTTTTTTATTGAGGTAAAACTCACATAACATTTAACCAGTCTAAAGTGGACACTTAGTGTATTTAGTAGCATTTACTGCACTTGCGATCTTGTGTAACTACCACCTCTATCCAGTTCCAAAACCATGTCAGCATTCCAAAAGGAAGCCCCACGCCCTTTAAGCAGCCATTTCCCCTTCTTCCCATCCCCAGCCCATGGCAACCACTAATCTACTTTCTGTCTATGCCTTTACCTATTCTGGATATTGTATCATGGAACCATGCCATGGGTGACCTTTTGTGTCTGGCCTCTTTCACTTAGCGTGTTTGTGAGGCTTATCATGCTGTAACATGGATGAATACAGCTGAATAATATACCATTGTACTTAAATATTAAAAGATGCTCCTCATTTTCACATTGCACTGGGCTCTGAATCCCTGAAGCTGGTCTTAGCTGGCTCTGATGGGCTGTGGGAGCTGCTCACACAGACTGCTGCCTGCCTCTCCTCCCTCCATGCACCGCCGCCATGCAGCCAAAATGATCTCCCTCTGGTGAAGCCTGACCTCCCCCGGCCATGTCCCTGTGTAAGATCCTCCTGCGACGAACACTCATTCACCCCTGCCCCGCCCCCACCTGGGTCTCAGTCCCATGGCTCTGGGCTCCAGCTCCCACATGATGGGCCCCGGTGGCTCTCCATGTTCTCCCAGGCTCTTTCCCAGCCAGAAAGGCCCTCTGGCTGCTGCTCTCTCACACTGATTCAACCATCGGAACCCTGTGAGTCTGAGGTCCAAGCGCTCAGAAATGAGACCAAAGCGGTGGAAGGGCTGTGAGATGGGTGGTGACAAAGATGCAATTTGCTTCAAGACTGACCTTCCAGAGAGATGGGCTGAGAAACTGATGAGTCCATTGAAGCTTTCATTCTGACACATTTGGAAGTCAGAGAGCTTACTTACCAGGGAACTTATGTAGCCAATGAGATATAAATAAGCACTTAACGTATTCCTGCTTCAGGCCAGCTTAATGGCCAGGAAACCAATTGTCAGAAATTGGAAAGGATCTGAAATAAATAAGGCTGGAGCGGCCCTTGAAACCATGGAAGGGGCTGG
The DNA here is from genome assembly GCA_011751065.1 of Lasiurus cinereus. Taxonomy (NCBI): domain Eukaryota; kingdom Metazoa; phylum Chordata; class Mammalia; order Chiroptera; family Vespertilionidae; genus Lasiurus; species Lasiurus cinereus. Next base: position 42,074,085 of record JAAGEH010000480.1, on the reverse strand, counting down.
GCCAGAGGAGTCGGAATAAACGCAGGGATGCTGCGCAGAGTCTTCCAGACATCCTGTGCGTGGTGTTTCGTTCTGGTCATTAGGTTTTCCACTTTCTCACATCAACCACCACTCCACAGTAGCCAGCACCACCTCAATTCAACGGTGCTCCAGGAGTGAGGAGGGTGAGTGGACAGAGACACACCGGAAACCCTGGGCTCCCGAGGTGGCCCATCTGGCCAATGGCTTTAGGGTCAGGGGCCTCTACACCAGAACCTCAACCATGAGCAGGAAGTCCCAGGTCAGCCTTCGTGGCTGGGCTTGCACTATATGCGAGGTCCCCAGCTGTCAAAGCCAGCACTGCCACCCAGTCCTCCCCTTCCTCCTGCCCTGGCACTGGGTCACCATCTCTCACTCCTGGAAACAACTTTATCCTGTCTTCACTCCATACACACACACACACACACACACACACACACACACACACTCACACACACACACACACACACACACACACACACACACAGATTCCTTCATGCCACCCTTCAGATGTACTAGCAGTTGCGCTGGCGGGCATGGCTGCCTTCCAGATATACTCAGCTCCCCATCTGGACAGAAGGCCCCTGCCTTGGCTCTGTCTCTCTCCTAACCCAGTGGTCGGCAAACTGAGGCTCATGAGCCACATGCGGCTCTTGGCCCCTTGAGTGTGGCTCTTCCACAAAACACATGGGCAAGTCTATTTTGAAGAAGTGGCATTAGAAGAAGTTTAAGTTTTAAAAATGTGGCTCTCAAAAGAAATTTCAGTCGTTGCACTGTGGATATTTGGCTCTGTTGACTGATGAGTTTGCCGACCACTGTCTCCTCTCATGCCCTCTACCACCACCAAACGTCCACACCTGCTGTCTGTCCTTCCTCGCCTCCCCGGTATCTCAGCCTCCAGCAGAAAGACATCACATGTCCCTCCCCGGCAGAAAGATCTTTCTGAAGTATATGGAACCCAACGTTCACCCTTCCTAAACCTTCCAGTAGCTTTTTAACCCCAAGAAGAGGCCACGTCTTAAGCTGGGCATCAAGGACCATCTGACCTGCCCCCTCATCTCTCATCCATCACACACCCTACAGAACCTCCTCCCACCCATCCCAGGCTCCAGGCCTGCTCACCCTCCCCAGGATATCTCTCTCTCTCTCTCTCTCTCTCTCTCTCTCTCTCTCTCTCTCTCTCTCTGTCTCTCTCTCTCTCTCTCGCTGCTTTCAATGTGTCTCAGCATCCCATGAACAAAAATAGCCAGGTTTGATTCCCAGAGTAAAATAAGAAGGAAGCTGAGAGTCACATCAGTGTCCATTCTCAGAAAGTCAAAAGTAAAAGCAGAGGGGGCGGGGTGGGGGTAACATAGCGACATCAGACTTAGATGGACCAGATAGCTTCTCCCCGCGCAGCTGGAACCCACTTGGGGCCAGAGACCCACGAAGCTGAAGCAAGAAGAAAGGTCTGCCCACGGGTCCCCGTTAGACTCCTGTGCACAGAATCAAGAACCACATATTTTTCGGAGCAACACCGACACACATCAGTTCGGACATACAGCCATTCCCTTCTTCCCGGTTTCTCAACCGAGAGAGCTCCTCTGCGCATGAAGTGTGTGGCTCTTCATATTCGGAGAGAGGGTCAGTGTACCTTTGTTTCCTGCCGGGTGTCAGGCCTTCTTGGGAGGAAGACAAGGGGTGAGGAAGCGTGTCCCTGAGGTCAGGGACCCAGGTGTTACCTCTGGGTAGTGTCCAGGGATCCGCGATGAGAAAGGGGACTTCCCCTTTTGGCACACCATAATTTTTTTAAATTCTTTTTCAACTGTGGTTGGCTTGGGTGTCTGGGTTTGGTCTGGTTGTTTTAATATGCACAGAAGTGACAGAAGAAGGGTGATTCCCCAGGCTGTTCAAGGAAACAAATCAACCCTAGAGGCCGAACTACCTTGCTGGTCTCCTCCAGCTTGTTAAACGAGCATCTGGAACATGCTCTGCACACGGTGACAGGCAAGCCAAAGAGAGCCCACCATTTATGTTTGTAAGGCCCACACGCTTAGAATGCTGTTTATATTTTGCAATGATTTTTTAATCAAAAGAAGACGATATAGGAAATTATATAAAATTCAAATGTCAGTGTTCATAAATAAAGTTTTATTGGAACACAGCCATGCATAATTGTTGACATATTGCCTATGGCTGCTCTCGCATTAAAGAGCCCACCAAGCCATAAAGGATCTCTCGCTGGCCCTTTACAGGGTCTGTCAACCCCAGCTCTACACTGCCACTACCTGCTGTCTCCAGTGTTGAAGAGCTAAGAATATATTTGAAAGTTACATTTTAGCCCTAGCTGGGTTTCTCAGTGGTTAGAGCATTGGCCTGCAGACCAAAGGGTCCCAGGTTTGATTCTAATCAAAGGCATGTTCCTCAGTTGCAAGCTCGAGCCCTGGCCCTCATTGGGGCATGTGCCGGAGGCAACCCATCGATGTGTCTCTCTCACATTGATGTTTCTCTCTGTGTGTCTCTCCTGCTCCTTTCCAATCTCTCTAAAAATCAGTGGAAAAATATGCTAGGGTGAAGATTAATACAAAAAAAGTTACATTCTGTGGAACCTTGAGTGTTTAAGGAATACTATTTTAAAAAAATACTCAAGGACTTTGTAGAATAATGTGGGCTTCTTCTTTTTCTTTTTAAAATTTTCATTACAGAAAATTGTAAAACCTATTCAATCGTACACACATACCCACCACCCAGCTTCAATGCCTATTTATTTATGGTCGATCTGATGTCAAACATACCCCACCCACGCCCCCTCCTGTGTCATCTGGAGGCAAACCCCAGAGCACGTCAGCTCATCGGTAAGTACTTCGTAGCGTACACTGCTTTAAAACAACATTTTACAACTGGGGAGACTGACAAGCTGTGTGTGGGAAAAAGTTTGCGGCTCAAGAGGTATAAGCCTTGGCAGTAAGACACCTTATAACCCACGGAGGAATGCAAGCCGCTGCCTCCCCTCCAAGCGGGACTCCAGGCGGGGGACAGGCACCAGCCCCCGGAAAGGGCAGCCCCTCCCTCCCCACTTACTATGGTCGAGGAAAAGGCACCGGACAGAGCAAGGGACAAGGAAGGGGCTCAACTTAATTCAAGACGGAAGGAAGCAAACCTACTTTCAGCTGAACACGTTTCTGAAGACCCATGTTCCTGGCGGAGGGTGGGGTCTGGGTTTTCCTTCTCTTGAACAGCCAGGTCAGTGGGAAGAAAGAGAAGCAAGCTGCTTTCATGTGTCCAGGACCCTTTGGTCTTCCTCCCTCTGCCACCCCCAGTACCCCAAAGACACCCCACTGCCCTGCCTTCAGGAGAAATAAACGAGGCAGAGAATAGCCGCATCAGAGGTCAGGGATATCAGAGGTCAGGGATGTCAGAGGTCAGGATGGAGGGGCAGGGCAGTCTGGAGGAGAGGCAGATGTGTGAGAGGAGGAGGAGGGCAGCTTCCCGGATGTCAGGCCCAGCTGGCCAGTGCAGCCCTGAGCTCTGACAGCTGGCTCTCTGTGTCAGCTTGACCTGCCCACAGACCAGTTTCCTCACCGCACACTGAGCTGGGTGCACAGCGCAGGTGCACTGCAGGTGTGGGAACCGTCCCCATCACCTGCTCCCAGTGAAGGAGACCCTCCTCCATGATGTGCGTGGCCCCAGCCAAGCAGCGGGAAGGACTGAGAGCCACGAAGAGGCTTCCCTGAGGAAAAGAAATTCTGCCACAAGACTGCAGCATCAGCTCCGCTGGAGACGCTAGACTGCCAGCCCGTCTACAGGTTTCAGACTTGCCAGCCCCCACAATCTCCTGAGCCAATTCCTAGAAATATACGTGGGGAAGACAGGGGAGACATACAGATATGGACACAGATATCCATAGAGATATAGAGATAGATGTAGAAATAGATATAATTATATATGATGATTATTATAAATATAGATGCTGTAGATATCAACATAGAGATAGATAGATAGATGTAGCTACAGAGATAGAGACAGATGATCAGAGATACAGATTACAAAAGGAGATAGAGACAGAGAGAGAGCCTCCTGGTTCTGTTTCTCTGGAGAGCCGTGGCTGATGCACACGCTGAGGATTTCTCTCCCCCAACTCTATAGATTTGGGATGATGATAATTAATAATCACGCCTAGCATTTATTGAGCGCTCACTACATGCCAGGCATTGTTTTCCATGCTTTACCTACAGTAACTCACTAAATCCTCACAACAGCCCCATGGGAGTAGGTCTAATTACTGTCCCCATTTTACAGATGAGGAAACCGAGGCACAGAGAGACTGCGTTGCTGTGAGCCTGCAGCAAAGAGCGAGGGAGCCTGCAGCAAAGAGCAAGGGAGCCATGAAGGCCGACCTAAGACAGAGTCCGTTCGCTGCCTCGGAGGCGGGAAGACAGCTGCTTGGAAAGAGCGGGCACGAAGAAACGCTGCAAGCCAAACCAGGTGGCACTCAGCCTTCGGATCCCACTGTCACAGCATCAACAAAGCACAGTGTCTCAGTGAATTATCCCATCACATCTCTGACACCACCGTGCACTTTTTAATACAGCAAATCTCCCTCTCTGCTCGTTCACACTTTCCCTCTGATGCTCTCTCATTTGTGCTGTGCTTGAGGAGTTACCAACCAATCACAGATGCCCGGATTGAGCCCCGCTGCTGCTGCTGCTGCTGCTGGGACAGGAGGCGGGAGGACGCTGAAAGCAGGCTGGCATTCGAGGGCGCCCCAGGAGCCTGCTGGAGGAGCCGCATCGGCGGGGCCCTGAGAACCCATGGTCTCTCACAGCTCCTCGCCTGGACGGCTTCTCAGCTCCACACCTCTCTGGACACCAACCACGGATGCCGGTGGATGTTTCCCAGGAAGCTCTGGGAGCGTGTGCAGTGCGGTCTTCCCCTCTCCTCTCCCTTAAAAACATACCTGACTGCTTGTAATGCAAACTCCAACAGCCTGGCAACTGTGCAGAAGTGCCCTGCAGCGCAGGGAGAAGAGGTGCAGAGAGATGCAGAGGGGGGAGAGTCTTTAGCCTGCAGGGAAGAGGTCACGGGTCTCTGCATCCGGGGCCTGTCTGCTGGAGAACGGGGGTCGTTACCCTGAAAGTCATAGGGAGCCACAGCAGAGTGTAGAGCAGAGGAGAGACAGGATCAGCTGTGTGTTTATAAAACATGATGCTGGTGGCTGCACAGAGCAAAACGGCAGGGGGTGGGGTCAGAGGAAAAGCAAGTTCGGAGCTGCTGCAGGAGTCCCGGGAGGCGGGGGAGTCCGGGTTCCAGCGAAGGTTCTGAAGATGGACAGGAAGGACGGACTGAGAGAGACCTGGGAGGCAGATCCTCCGGAGACAAAGCTAACTCCCTGAGTTCGCTGGGTGATAAGATACCACAGGCTGGGTGGTTCCAACAAGAGAAATTCACCGTCTCCCGGTGCTGGAGACTGGAAGCCTGAAATTGAGGAGGGGCGGGGTGGCGCCTTCTGAGGCTGTGAGGAAAGGCACTGCCCAGGCCTCCCTCCTTTGCTTGAACATGGGGGTCCTCGTGTTCACGTGGCTTTCTTTCTCCCTGTGTGCATGTCTGCCTCAAAAGGTCCCCTTTTCATAGGGACACAAGTCCGGTGGAACTAGGGCCCACCCTAAAGGCCTCATGTTCACTGGATGGCATCGGTAAAAACTATCTTCAAATGAGGTCACCTTCTGAGGTTCTGGGGCTGAGGACTCAGCGTGAACTGTGGGAGGACACAATTCAACCCGTAACACTGACCAAGAAATGTTCGATGGGACGTAAGAGGGAGATACAACGGCCTCTTGTGTTTCTAAAGAGACTCGGTTAAAGCAACTCCTCTGTGTCTCTTTCAACCGACTAGACTGAGTGCTTATTGGTTTGCTTGGTTGAGGCCAGGCCTTACAGAGAGCATCATTCTGCTCTGAGACTCCCAGTTTCCAGGATTAAAACCCAGCCCAACAGCCGAGGCCGGTTTGGCTCAGTGGATAGAGCATTAGCCTGTGTACTGAAGGGTCCCGGGTTCGATTCTGGTCAAGGGCATGTACCTTGGTTGCGGGCACGTCTCCAGTGGGGGCCGTGCAGAGGGCGGCTGGTCGATGTCTCTCTCTCATCGATGTTTCTAACTCTCTATCCCTCTCCCTTCCTCTCTGTAAAAAAATCAATAAAATATATTTAAAAAAAAAAAAACAGCCCAACAGACCCAGGCTGGGCTGGCGATAGAGCAGAGAGCGGGGAAACCTAAGTAAGGCCCCGGGGGACGCTGAGAAGGGAGAGCAGGAGGCTGACCATTTTCCTGCCACTTTCCAAAAATGTCTGGAACTTTATCGACAGCATGACTGTCTCCTCTCCGAGGTCCTGGGTCGGACACAGTTAGTCACCTGGGGAACTGGTCAAACACAGACTCCCGTGCCCCGCTTTGGAGATCTGCAGGGAGAGCCAGACCCAGGTTTTCATCGTGTCCCGGGAGACTCGGTCCCGGTGGCGTCTGGAAGCTGCTCCGGGGCCCTGTCTTCCGCGGGCCCTGCAGGAAGCATGTGCTCCGGGCCCAGCGGTTTTGATCTGTGGGGAACTGGCACAATTCCTAGCCCTTGATTATCCCACCAAATTGACTCCAGGCAGATTCTAATTTCCATTTCTATTCCTGCCTCTCGACTCTGATTACTTCAGCAAGTGCATTCCAATTGCCCCATTCTTTTCTTTCTTAAAGAACAGCCTCTAACTTCAATTTTTTAAAAATATATATATCAGCTATTTCCTAGGTTCTGGAAGCTTTGTGCTGCCAACCACAGGGAGCAGACAAGGAAAAGATTTCATTTCTCCTACGTTTGATTCCTTTAAGTCAACAGAGATAGCCTTACATGACATTTCGATAAAGCCTTTTTTTTTAATATATATTTTATTGATTTTTTTTTTTTTACGGACAGGAAGGGAGAAGAATGGAGAGTTAGAAACATGGATGAGAGAGAAACATCCATCAGCTGCCTCCTGCACACCTCCTACTGGGGATGTGCCGCAACAAAGGTACATGCCCTTGACCGGAATTGAACCTGGGACCTTTCAGTCCGCAGGCCGACACTCTATCCACTGAGCCAAACCGGCCAGGGCTCGACCAAGCCTTTTTAATGTCGGTCCCTCAGATATCAGTTCGGACTGGCCCCATGGCTGGTGCTGGCCCACCGAAGGCCGCCATGACTATGGGCACAGGCACGGCCAGTGTGCAGGGCAAACTCCCAGCAGCACCAAGCAACTGATAGACGGGGAATTGGCCATGAATGCTCTGGCCTCTTAGTGATCCATTGGGATAACACCAAGGCCTGCACTGGATCTCGGGATCCCACAGCGGAAGTGACCTCCAGGTGCCACAGTGGTGTCCTGCTTGCTAACACGCCCTGACTGGCCTCCTTCCTGTCCCTGTCTCACTGCCTCCATTCCTTCGCAGGCGTTTCCTGGGATCACCTCCCAAGGAGATGGCCTGTACTCAAGTCCCTGCCTCAGCGCCTCAGCAGGAGCTCCAGGCAAGACACGCACTATTCTGAGCTGCTCTGTGCTGGGTCACAGCTCCTACTCAAAAGCTCACAGCCAAGACGGCATTTTAAACTTGATTACAGGATATTTAGGGCACCACATCGTAGGCTATGGAAGGTCTTTTCTGGCCGTGCTAAATCCAGTCCTTTCCTTCCGTCTGAGTGTTCCGCTGAGACTCTGAACCAAACTGGGCTTGATGCTCAAATAAATTGTCAGCATCTGCAAACCCATGTTAAGTAACATCAACTACATACACGAGTTTCTGGAGGTGGGATTGTGAAAGGCGCAGCCACTTCGGAAAATAACCTGACTCTTCCACTGAGTGTTAAATGGAGTCATCAGGTGACCCAGCAGTCCCATTCCGAGGTAAATACCTCGGAGACCTGAGAATGGATGTCCCCACAAAACCTCCCACATGAACATTCACAGCAGCGGCATTCCATCCGCGAGACTGATGAACCGATGACACGGGGCATAGCCACACAATGGAATATTATCTGTCCATAAAAGGAATGAAATACTTATACAGATATGACATGCATGAACCTTGAAAACATTATGCTAAGTGAAAGAAGTCAGTCTCAAAGGGCTACATATCGTGTGACTCCATTTATGTAAACGTGCAGATTCACAGAGACAGAGCGGAATCGGCAGTGGCCAGGGATGTCTGAGGAGCGACTGCTACCAGCTATGGGGTTTCTTTGGGAGGTGATGAAAATGTCCTAAAATTCGACAGTGCTGACAGTTGCAGGACAGCTCTGTGAACATACTAAAAATCACTAAAATGGACTATTTTACAAGGTGAATTTTATTGTGTGTGAATTATATCTCAATGAAGCTGTTATTTGAGAGGGTATGTGTATGTTTCCAAAGTCCCCTATACACCTATACCTGTAAATTTTTTACCACTTTCTAATTTTCCTGAAGCGTCTTTTTAAAGCCATATTACAATCCCAGAAGAAAGTGATTCTTGGAGATGGCAAAGCAGAATTCCAAGCGGAGCATGGGGCTGAGTAGACAGAAAGCATGCCAAGGTAACTGCTCCGGATCCCACGGCAGCCACCTGCAGGCTCTTGGGACCTCAGCAGGTGGCACCTACATACAGGGTATTGAAAACATTAAATAAGATACATCCACATGAATATCTGTCTCAGCCAAGCGGAAATACTGTATTTTCAGGTGTATAAGACGACCCCCAACTTTTCCAGTTAAAATATAGAGTTTGGTATATACTTGCCCTATAATACGACATCCGGCATATAAGATGACCTCCGACTTTTGAGAAGATTTTCCTGGGTTAAAAAGTCGTCTTATACACCGGAAAATACAGTAAGTCTTCTTTAAGCAACACTTGAGAGATGTTATTTGAGGCGCCTGAGTCTTGACAGCAATGGGTCAGGGATTCAGATGTGCCTCTGTAACAAAGCTAGAGGGACTCTTTATCCAGGGATCTCTGAAGGTCACAAAAGAATTCAAAAGGACTGAAGTCATTCCCTGGATGAGAGCAGAACACGGTTCAGCAGGCAATTAATTTCAACTTCATAAAGTTTAATCAACTACAAAAGTCTTGAACAAAGTCTCTGAAATCATCCCCATTTTATGAAGAGAAATAAATGCTCAGAGAAATCAAACAGGTGACTCCCGGTCACATAAGTAGAAACTGGAACTCTCGGGGCTTGAACTGCATCTCCAGCCATGCACCATGTCCGTAAGCAGACGTCAGGCAGGCCAGGGTTTGGGCAGGACCAGGCTAAGGAACTCAAGAGAACAAGGCTGAAGACAAAGCCAGAACCGCTTCCCACACCAGGGAGGCGGTGTACATGGCCCTCTGAGATGACCCTTGGAGGGAAGCCTAGAATAACCAGCCATTCAGACTGGCACCAAAGAGCTAGATGGTTCCTCAGAGAAACCACACAACAGCCCCATTCCATGAAGATCATATGGTAAGTGGGTGCAGCTGGGGAAATGAGACTTGGAACGCTGATGTGAGTCACCCAACCGCAAAGCCGGTACAGTCTAACTCAGGCCTGCCTGAATGACTCCAAGTCCTGTGTTCTTTGCCCCTTGGCACCCAGAATAAAAAGTTTTGTTCACTCTGGACGGATGACTCAGCTGATTGGAATGTCATCCCATACACCAAAAAATTGTGGGTTTGATCCCCGATCAGGGAGGGTACAGGTGGTAACATATAGATATTTCTTTCTCACCTTGATGCTTCTCTCTCTCCCTTCCTCTCTCTCTAAAATCAATAAATATATTATGAGGTGAGAATTTAAAAAAAAAAAAGTTTTGATCAATTTACTTAGTTGTGGGTGAGTGAGAAGGACCGGAACATGACTCCCAAAGTAATTGTTTCTTAACTTGCAACTGATTCGTTGTGAGCTATAAAATGGAAATAAAACCTACGCCATTGGGCTGCTGTGAGGAGTAATGAGTTGACTGAAATAAAGTACCGAGGGAATGCGGGACGCGCAGTGGGTGGCTTAGATATTAACTCCTTTCCCTCAACAAGAAGGTTGATGGTCCAGGTCTCCAGCCTGCTCCTTAGGGCAAATTAAAAGCTAGTAGTAGTGCACCGAACTGTAAGATGGGGTGGGCAAGGCCTTGAGGAACATCTAAACCTGTCCAGTGGATGACAGCTTGAGAAACTGAGGTTCAGAAAGAAGCAGCCATTTGCCCAGGCCCACCCACCAAGATGGATTAGTCATTCAAAGAAAGAGCCATTCCACTTTCCCAAGGTTTTCGCCTCAACACTGAAGAGCAAAAAAACGATTTCTCCTCCAGTAATCCTTGGCAACTCTTAATAAAGACACTTCCCTGGCATCAATGCTAAAATTGCCTAACTGTGGCTAACTCTTGGATAATGCTGGTTAATCCCTGCTAATGTTTGATTCTCTAAAGCATCTTTTCCCATCAATAAACTTTTTTTGTGAGAAACGCTCATTTGCCTTGTGTTTCTTATGGAAATGTGATTTGTACATACCTCCTCCCTGCATAAATATTTAGCTCATCACAGTGCTGCACAGATTCTCTGCAAATTAGGTGGAAATCAGCCTCAGCTGACACAAGCATCTATCCTCATCCCGGGAAAAAAAAAATCATTATTATTTAGGACTTATTAAGCTCCAACAGTAAGTACTAGATGGGCCTGGGAACATCAATAAATACTGAATGCAAATGTAAGCCAAACACTTGAAATTGCTCTTGTAATTTCTACCTGCCAGGCAGCAGCAAAAGGCTGAAGGAAGAAAATGGGTTGCAACTTGGCTCTGCCCATGGCAAACTGTTGCAACAAGAGCAAACGATGGAGTCCCTTCTCATCTAGAAAATGGGTCTAATAATGCCTCTCCCATGGGGTTTTCTATGACCAAGATTAAATGAGATCATATGTGTAAAGAACTCAGTGTGGAGCTCAAGAAACCACTGAACCAAGCCAGACCACCACCATCTCTTGCCTGGACCATCCCAACTGTTGTCCCACCTCCCCTTTGGCTTCCCATCATCCTTTCTCCAAACCACAGTCAGAGGAACTGTTCTTTTGAACTGCAAATAACAGCAACAATTATCACTTAGTGGGTGGTTACCTTTGTGCTGGGCACTGCTTCAATCCTATGACTCCCAACTTGAAATCTTCCACTTCCTGTGGCCCTGAGCATAAAGGCCCCAAATCCTCACTTGAGCCTGCCAGGCCCCTACGAGCTGGCTCCCCCTTTTCCCCGCGGCTCCTTTTCTTGCTATTTCCCCTGCTGGACCGAATCCCAAAAAGTCCCATTTTGAGTTATGGTACAAAGCAATTTTCCCCTTTTATTTTTCATGGAGAACTCATGTCAAAGATAAACACAGATGGACATCAGTTAAAGCAGTGAAGACATTTTATTCTGTTACCACTGACAGGAGGGGAAAGTGATAAACTGAACCTTGCAGGGTGCATGGAGGAGGAGGGAAGGGGAATGGCAAGGCCTCAGACACAGTCGGGGAGGTGAAAGGTTTCAAAAAGCGGGAAGGGGATGTTGCTCCATGTGAAAACCCGTCTGGGTTTGCTAACACCTATCGGAGTGAAGCACCTACACTACCAAGAGAGACAGGGAGACAGGCTCTATCCTCAGATGTTGGCTGGAACAAACAGTGAATTCTTTGGCCACCTTGAGTTTCCTCAGGCAGGCCCTTGAAAGGGGTCCAGGGCCATCCTAGGGATGTGGCCTTGAGCTGTAAGAGGCTATGTTAGTGTTTGCTCAAGTCTTTACAGGCCAAGGTTGAAGCCTAGCCAAAAAAGGCTCAGCAGCCCAGATAGAGTTTGGTCACAGAGAGAATCTTTGTCACTGGTTTTCCCATTTTCTTCCTGGGCTGTCACGGCACTGGGATGAATATGAGATTTAGGGCTCTTCTGTTTATTCCCTCTAATCATCCATAGGTTCTTTAGAGCAAAAACTCTCTCCCCAACCCTTACAAGGCCTGACACAGGATCCAGCACACAGTAGGTGCTCAATGAATATGTGTTGAGTTAATTAATGAAGCCATCTGGGTCTCACTCACAAAGGTTTGGGATGCTTCCTTCATAGCCGCCTTCCCCCGGGATCTGTGGTTGATTGGACAATTACTCCAGCGCTGGAACAAATCACCCTCGGGCGCTCAATAAAACTATTCAATGAACGCTGCTGACAAAGGAACTGATTGCATGGCTTTGACCCTGAAAGTAATTACATGCGCCAGCATCCATCTGCCTGTGGGGTGGCCTGGAAGGGGGTCCTCACCTCGATGCAGCTCTATCTTCTAAATAAACTCAAAAGAGCATATGTTGTCACTTCCTCCCAGGACTATTGTCACTTGTTAGAAATCCAACAGAGAGCAAGTAAGATGTGTAATCTGCATGTCCAAGCACCTCCCCAGGCTCCAGTATTGTTCCCTTAATCATCTCCATCTCAGATACCAAACACCAGCAGCCCCTACTCCCTATGAAGTCAACAGGACCACAGGGGATCAAATGATTCTGCCGCTGCCCTCAGCACATGACTGTCTCACCCACACATCAGCCACCACTGGCCCATTATCTTCTTTCTCCCACCCTGGAAAGCTAAAAGTCATCCTTGATGCCTCTGTCTTTTCATCCACTCAATTCATTCGTTCCACAAGCACTAACTAAGCTCCTATTAGAAGCAAGTAGACACAGTGCTGGGTTCATACTAATGAACGAGGTGGGTGGGCATGATCCCTGCCCTCATGGAGCTCATAGTTTAAAGAGGGAAATGAAGATTAACCAAGTAGACATACAAATATTCATTTTCAAACAACATACCCATTATTAGCTGGGTTTTTTGCCAGTCCCTGTAGGGAGGGATATAGCATAGACTCATTGACCAAAATGACCTTCACGTTCCTCTCATCTTGACCAAACTTTAGACAGTTTCTTCCTGACTATAAACTCTTGAACTTTCTTTTTTCTTAGAGTATTTACTTCAAAAAAAAAACAAAAAAACTTGTAATTGTAAGTTCTTTCTCTGCCCCTTTGAGATGTAAATCTTCTCCCAGCCTCTTGCCAGTTTTATAACCCAGAAAAGGCTTTCTCAAGGACCTGGGAGCCATCCCCTAGAAATGTAAGCCTCAAGAAAGATAGTGCCCCTGACTCCCAGGCTTTGTGGGAGGGTAGGAGCCTAACTTTGATAAGCGCCAATTAGCAAATACAGATGGCCTGCTCATGCAGGCAGATGTCCTCCACTAGCTTTCCACTGGCTCACCCCCGAGCTTAAAAGCCCTCCTGACTTTTGTGAAGTTGAGTTCAATCTTTCCCCCCTACTGTAATAGCCTTAAATAAAGTCTTCCTTCCCTGTTTAATTCTGTCCAGGGCAATTTTTCTTTAACATCATACAGAAATGAATAAAACATGAACCCTGGCCCCCAAAGAATTTAAGGTCTGATAGGAAGACAAATTAAAACATTCAAAATTGTAGGAAATGCTCTGATAGAAAACCAGAAGCAGCCATGAGAGGGTAACAAGGGAAACAAATTTAGATGAGAATAAGATCAAGGAAGAGCTCTCTGAGAAGTGATATGTAAGCTGGAAGGAATGTTTTAGGCAGAGGACCAGGCCTTTAGTTCAAACACTCAGTTTGGGATATATTACGTCTCTGTCCTATATCATGTCCTTGTTATATTTTCACAAGTGTCTCTTTTACTTCTCAAAGCACCGCTCTGACTGTGTGCTTCCTCAGCTCAATAATCTTCCATGAACCCCAGGTACTCCCAGAATGAAGCCCATAACCCTTAACTTCCTCAACCTTAGATCAGGAGTGTGTTTAATCTGGCACCTTTTACCTCTCCAACTACATGGAGAGCAAGCGTCCCGGTGAAACACAGGTCTTCAGGGCTGTGACAGAGAGACCTTCGTGCAGAGGCAACTAGAAGACAACCTGGGGCATATGAATGCAAGGCACACAAATGATTGAATTAATTCATATCATCAAAGTACCAACAGGAGGGAAAAAAAACCTGTTATTTCCTAGTGGGCCAAGAATCCAGTTATTTTGCTTTATTCTGTGACATAGGACCTTAAGCAAACAGGAAACAAGATCAGCCTTTGGTTCGTTTACTTCCCAAACGAAAGACATGGCTGTCCCCCAGGACCACACTAGCTCTGAGCCCTTCTCTTCCCACAGCTCCATCCCCACAGCTCCATCCCCACAGCTCCATCCCCACAGCTCCATTCCCACAGCTCCCCAGCTCCTCCCTGTCTTCTGCAGGGCAGGAGCACCGAGGTCACCCTTAGGTTGGGATAGAAGTGGGGTCCTGATGCCATTACGCTTGGACACCCGTGAATGCCTGAACCCTGCCTCCCTGCAGGACTCCTCGGGGAGCCCTCCTCAGAGAAGAGTCACCAAACCAGGAGCAGTATGTTCTGCTGCCACAAGATGGGCACAGGCCCAGTCCACACCCCCACAGAGCGCCTAGGACCCATGGAGCACAGCTGATGGAGCCTCTGCTTCCCACAACACACGTGGCAGGGAGGGCATGCTGGCCTGAGACACCTCCTCGGGACAAAGGGGGAGACACCCACAGTGCACTGCAGCCTTGCCCACAGCCCCCTGCCACCAAACACTGTCCCAGCCTAGGACCTTTCGGACAGTACGTTCGCCTCCTCCTGGGAGGAGCGGTAGCACCTGCCCAGACCTGAGCTCTTTCCCAGCTCTCTGGGTCTGCTGGCCCTGAGCACAGGGTTGTCTTGATCAGACCTTCTTCCTGGGTCATGCTCTCCATCCTCGAGCCAAACCTTTGTCTTTTCATCCCCAAACACCCTTGGGCCTGGGGCCTGCTTATGCCTCTGAGCTCTGGCAGGGGCTCACGCACTCAGCTCCTTCCCTCTGAAGGTCTGGAGCTCCCGAAAGCCAGGCCTGCAGCCCAGCCACCCTCGTGGCCTTGACTCTTGCTTCTGTGATGAGCTCTATTTGCATCCCGTCAAGGGCAATGAGTTTCTGTGGAGGGAGGAGCAGGACTTTTTTCTTTAATTCAATTAAGCCACATGCTGACTGTGATACTTTCTCCACTATCTAAGGCAGCAGGTACCGTCGCAATTATTTCTCCTCTGCTGAGACCGCATGTCAGCTGGGGATATCCAGAAGATAAAGATGAGATTGTGGGATCGCAAGGGCAATGTGCTGGGGAGGGGTCAGGCCAGGGAGACTGGGAGACTGACCAGGGACATCTGAGAAAAAGATCAGCCAGGAATAAGACAGCATGAGGTGGTCCAGCGCAAACCACATCTGGGAACCAGCTGAGATGCGACTTCCAGCTGTTTGCAAGGACCTTAGAAGGAAGAGGGCGTTCTTAATTTGGGTTTCCCCAAAAGCAGGCCTAGAGATGAGGATTTGGGTGCAGGCAGTCTATCTGGGAGGTGATCTGAGGAAGCACGGTGAAGGAATGATTTAGGGGAGTGATTTAGGGGAGTGGAGACAGTCATTAAAGGCTGCATTGCTGAGTAGGCAGAGTTCGATCTCACTTGAAGACACCTTAGCAGTGTCCCCAAGGGGTGAGGAAGCCAGTGGCTCATTCACTGCAAGGAGTTAATACCTATAACGTTGAATGGTGGCCCTCAAAAACATATCCACATCCTAAACCTAGAACCTGTGAATGTGACCTTCACCGAGGGCAAGGAAGGGCTCTCCCCTGGAATCTTCCAGGGAGCAAGGCCCTGCCGACCCCGGGCGTCAGACACCTGGCCTCAAGAGATGTGGAGAATATGGTGAGCAGAATAATGGTCCCCTCCAAAGATGCCCATGTTCTAATCCTGACCCCCAGAACCTATGACCCTGTGCCCTTACGTGGCAAGGGGGCTTCCCAGATGTGATTACGTTAAGGGCTGTGGGATGGAGAAGTACCTAGACTGTCCATGTGGGTCCTTGTAAGTAAAATATGAAGACAGGGAGGGGGGTGGGGTCAGAATGAGAGACAGGGATGAACAGGCTAGCCCTCTGCCTCTACAGAGGGAGGGAGTGGCCAGGAGCTAAGGAATGCAGGCAGCCTCTGGAAGCTGGGAGGGGCAGAGAAGAAATTCTCCCCAGAACCTCCAAAAGGAACTCGGCCCTGCCTGCTGCTGGGTTTTAGCCCAGTGAGACCCTTTCCAGACTCCGCCTCCAGTAGAGGAAGAGAATAGACTTGCATGGTTTGAAGTCAGTCAGTTCGTGGTCATAGGACACTAATGAGCTTTGCAGACTTGAAAACGATTCAGATTGGCCCAGGAGCTGCCAGGAATGAAGGGGATGGGCGCTAGGATGAGAAGTTTCTCTGACTCCGCGGGACAGCGTGTCTGAGATGGTCACTGATATGCTACTAATACTGGAACTCCTTCCTTTCTTTGGAACAAGACACTCCTTCTTCAGAAAGTGAACATAGTTCCCATGTGTTGTCTGCCGTTGCTCTAAGAGCAGTATATGTATTAATCCTTTGTTCTCAGTACAGGAGAATATCGAGATCACTGCCTTCACTCCCGCGTCACAGACAAGAACTCTGGTGCGCGCAGAGGCCTAGGCAGTGTGTGTGGAAGCACTGGGCACGCGGTGGATGCGGTAAAATATCCGCAGCCTCGGCGGTCACAGCAGGGGACGTTTCCTGTGTGTAGCAGGGCCATGGACCAGAAGTACCAGAGAGAAAAGGCAGAGTAGATGTTTATGAGACTGTTAACAACCTGGACAAAGAGCACAGCCAAGTCCAACAGCGCCAGCGTGCCATTACTCACACGGAGCCTGTGAAGACAGCCAGACGGTGCGACCACGCTCCCGATGCCAAGCAGACAGCCGCCAGAGAAGTGTTTCAGCTCACAACCACAGGAAATGTGTGCTTTCAGAGAAAGGCCTCGGGGTTCTCCTGTGCCCTGGAAACCCGGCAGCCCGGGCCCCCAGAGTCCCACCCCCCTGACCCCTACCCCAGCCCAGAGCCAGGATACACAGGACTGTCCGCCCTGTGGCATATTCAGAAGAGAGAACTCTGAGAGGCAAGTGACCACATGGCTGCCCCTGGAGATGCCTGCTATGAACCCTGGGCCAAGAATGGGGTGCTCTGGGAAATCCAGGAACCCCTCAACAAGCAGATAAGGAGGGAGAATGCAGCTGCTCCGTACACAAGCACATTTAAGGGGCACACAGGGTTGGCCGGACACTCCCACCTTTCCCCTTGTTCTTTCATTTACGGAATGCCAGGCCCGAGAGCCGCTCTTCTCTGCCCACGAGTGAAACCTGTGCAGTCAGACAGTTGCCTCGCTGGAAGGGAGTGCAGTGAGGGGCTGTCCCAAACGGGACCAGAGCTAGAGGCCCCAGCCACCCACAGCTGACCCTGGGAGTAGCTTGACAGTTCTAGAAGGGACCCGTCCTGGAGGGTCACGCAGACCCCACTCCGGGCAGCCCCTGAATGGGCTTGCGGGCTCTGCTGTCTGCTCCCAAAGACAGGGCGCTCACTGCTGCTTCTCATAGCCAGGGGACGTCTCCGGTGGTGAGAAAAGGCACTGTTCCTGGGGCCCCCGTGCCGCCCCTGAGGCCGTATACAAGCCACACCTGGGGCGGTGAAGGCCTTCCAAAGACCATCCTCAGTGAAGCGTCATTGCCACCGACCGTCATTGCCACCGACCGTGAACCATCCCCTCCACCCCCATCCAAACATCCCCTCCACCATGATGCCCTGCCCTTGTTTACAGCACACGCTGCCTGTCTGTTCAGCCTGTTTGACAACCGTCTTCCCAGTTTCACTGTGAGCTTCCTGAGGGCACAAACGGAGTTTCCTCCTTGATACCAGACCCATATAGACGCTGAAAATTCCTTTTGTTAAAGGTGCAATTCTTGCCAAAACCGGTTTGGCTCAGTGGATAGAGCATCAGCCTGCAAACCACAAGGTCCCAGGTTCGATTCTGGTCAAGGGTATATATCCTGGTTGCGGGCACATCCCCAGTAGGGGGCGTGCAGGAGGCGGCTGATCGATGTCTCTCTCATCGATGTTTCTAACTCTTTATCTCTCTCCCTTCCTCTCTGTAAAAAATCAATAAAATATATATTTTTTTTAAATTCAATTCTTGTCCTAGCTGGGTGGCCCAGTTGGTCGGAGCATCCTCCCTTACACCAAAAGGTGGCGGGTTCAATGCTTGGTTGGGTGCATACAGAGGCAACCAATCAATGTTTCTTTCTCACATCAATGCCCACCCCCCTAAAATCAACTAAAAAACAAACAGTCTTGAGTGAGGATTAAAAAAGGAAACAATTCTTTAACAACATTCACCAAGCTCTTTTGGCTTTGAAAGAAGACCTCACTTCTATCCTAGCACACCCCCCACAGAGCATTCGCTGCCTCTCCCTTCCCATATCCGATCCGAAATACAATTCGCAGTTTCACTCCCTCTCCCTGTCCCGCCCCCTACCAGTAACTCTGTTCCCATGGATCTCAAACGTGATCAGGCATCAAACCCTCTGGGGGGCCTGTTGTAAGACACAGGGTTTCCATTCAGTGGGACTGCAGTGGGACTGAGTTTGAATGTCTAACAAGTTCCCAGGAGGTGCTGCTGCAGCTGGTCTGGGAACCTCACTTTGAGAACTGAGGAGGCACAGTGCTTCCCTGAGGACAGTCCCTGAAGGGCATTCCCAGCCTCAGGAATGGCTGGCACATGGGGCAGGGGAGACATGGAGAGCTTGGAAAATCCTGCCTGTTCTCACCATCCAGGACACCCGCAAGCTGTTCCAGGCAGCCCCGAGCATCTCGGAGACATGCAAGCAGAGGGTACAGGCCATTTCACACATGCATAGCTTCTCCACTCATGCGTATCTAACCTCTGCTTGCATGCCTCCAGCAACAAGATTTTTACAACTTGCAAGTCAGATATCCTATCTTCAGTTACTTCTTACAGTGGGTGGCTTGAACCCTCCTACCTCGGGTTGCCAAATAAAACAAGGGACACCTAGTTAAATTTAAATTTCTGATAAACAATGAATAACTTCTTTAGTTTAATTTAAGTATGCCCCATGCAAATATAGTTATTTGCTAAATCTGGCAACCCTGCACTGCTACCCATCAGATCTTTGAGCCGCATTCCCGCCAACCCTGAAGCAGCCAGGTGAACTCAAATCTCAGGTGCAGCTAACTTCCTCCACCTCACCAGAGCCAGGCAAGTCATTGCCAAGAGCAAACAATTGTCAGCCTCAGGAAATACACTCGCCAGAACTGCACTTGGAGCCTGGGTCGTCCAGCTCGTCCAGGGCTTGGCTGCTGTCAGGAAAATGAGCCACCAGGTGTGAGCCTCCTGGCCTGGAAGCAGATAGACCTTCATGCGGGAGCCCTCGCAGACTGTCAACACCTGTTCGTCATTACTTACACCATAAGTAAACGTTAGAGGCTAGATTAAAACCTGCTTCTTCTGATTCCCATGCCGTCGCCCTGACACCCATCCAAAAACCATTCACTCAGAGGTAACCCCGGGATCTCACACAGGGGCTACGTGGTAGAGGCACCTTCCCACCCCAGACTTGCCATTACAAAACTCCAAACTAAAAGGGAACTACGTACTGGCAAATGAAAACCGCAGAGGCATACCATGTGTCTGTCTGCCATGGAGTTTGCAACAATAAACAACTCTGACAAGATCAAGCATTGAAGAGGTTGTGGATAAAACCGTACTCTCCTATAGTACTGCTGTTGGAAATGTAAATCACTAGAGTGACTTTGGAGAGCAAACTGGCAATTCCTAGTAAAATTGAAAGTGCACGCACGTACTGTACAACCCCGACATGCCCCCACAGAAACACTCCCGCATGAGATTCAGGGCAAGGAGGCTTATTACACCACTGTTTGTTATGGTGAAAAATTGGAAACAATCTCAATATGCAACTAGACGGAAATGAGAAACAAAACATGGTTTATCGACATGACAGAATACCTCGAGGTAGTTACAGTGAACGGATTAGAACTAAATTTATCAACAAGAACAGAGGTCAAACGTGGCCTTATGTGAAAAAGCAAGGTGGAAAGGGACCCAGGGCAAGTTTATATAACTATTTAAATATTATATACCTTTACATTCTGAAACGTTTTCAGAATACCATGTGATCTATTATTTACCCTATATTATATATGTATATGAAAAGACAAGGGTTTCAAAACATGTTCTTTTTTAAAGTCTCGCCCAGAAGGAAACTCCGCGATTCATGAAAATCATGATGGTGTTTGATTCCGGGAAACGGGTAAGGTTTAAAATTTGAGGCTGTCGATCCAGGGTGCTTCAACTTTGTAACGTTTTATCTTTTATTAAAAATCTACTTGAGGTAAATATAACAAGATGTTCACAGTTATTATCCCAGTGGTGGGCATGCCAATTCATTACTTTATGTTTTTCTTTTGTTCTAACTTGTCAAAGAAAAATAAATAGGCTATTTGGAGGCACTGCTCTCTGGGGCCCCCTCAAAGGCTACTTAACTGACCAAATACACATCTTTCAGATTTCAATAATTCATCCACTGAGCGGAGGCCAAGGCTCAGGAAAGACTCCTCCTTAAGGGAGTGCAAAAGAATGCATCCAGCCCAGGCTAAAATCTTCCTCCCGCCACCCTGACGAGAGATGACCTTGGGTTTGAATGAAAAGGGAGAGGGCTTAATGCACTGGATGCTTCTCCCAACCTACTTTAGAGAGATGGAAGGAACTCTCACTTGGCTCAATAATTTATCAGAACCTATGCGTGACTGGACGGAAAACCTTCCGTAGGCATGGGCGGCCTGTGAGTCCAGCCACTCCTCTCCATGGCAATTCTCTGGTGGGTTGGAGGGGAGGGGCTCATCCTAGTTCAAGGAACACATCCTAGTTCAGGAGGGAGATCATCTCATCAAAGGCTGTCCGGACGAGCAAAGGGTCCCAGCCCCACTCCAGACGCCCTGGGCAGCTCAGGGTCCCAGAGCTGGGAAAGGAAGTCCCTACAGGCACTAAGAACTATGGGCTTTAAAAGCCCATGCAGATTGGGGTTCAGTGGCACAGTGGCTGCTGGACACCCACCTGTTCCTCTTAAAAGGCCAGCACCACAAACTGAACTTACAAGGTCCCACTTCCTCTGAGCTCCAGTGCCAGGGCGAGGCTCTGGGGAACACAGACACATATGAAGAGGAACTAGATTGTCAGGCGTCGGGGCGGGAACTTGGGGGCAGTTTTCTCCTAGACAGAGGTGCTTGCAGAAATCATTATTCCTATGCTGGAACATCTCTGATCACAGGGCTCACTGACAGCCATTTCTGCTTACTCTACCCTAGGGATTCCCTAAGACCCCACTTTATCCAATTTACAACCCCACCCAAGTTGTGGGCAACAGCTTTTGCATATGAATACCCTGTCCTTGCTCAGGCTAAAACCTATCAAACAAGCTGCAGCTGAGTCAGGGAGCCCCAAACCTACCAATAAAAGGCCCAAGACCTGGCACCAGCACCAGCCTGCCCTTGTTTCATAGCTGGGCCTTATCTGGACACTTCCAAACCCAATACAAAGAGGAGGACTCTGCAGATCTCTCTGCAGCTCCTGCTGGGTGGCCCCAGGCAGTGGCTGACTGCACATCTTTCTGGAGACCCAAGAGCCAGTGTACCCAGTGGTCAGTGTCAGACCATACCAGATGATAACTGTACACATCCATAAGCAACACACACAAGGGGCACAGTCAGCACCAAAGCCTCACTGAAGCAGGTCCTGCTCCAGAGGGGTGTCTCCTGCACAGCAGCTCTCCCACTGGTGTCACAGCTGGTCCCCACAGCCAATTGGCCTGGAGGTCAATTTCTCCCAGTGACACCAACAGCAACCAAGTCTTAACTACAACAAGACTGAGCTCACAGCCCACCAAGGGGTGCACCTAGAGCTCCCAGGGGTAACTGGGGAGGCTGAGTAGAACACTTACTACACAAGGCCATCTACCAACTCGGGGAGACATAGCAGCTCTACCCAATACACAGAAACAAACACAGGGAAGCAGCCAAAATGTGGAGACAAAGAAACATGTCACAAATGGAAGAAAGCAAACTACTGGATGTAGAGTTCAAAACCACAGCTATAAGGTTACTCAAGAATCTTCTAGAAACCTCCAAAAATAGTGAAAAAGACAAGTCAGAAATTAGGCATACACTGACTGAAATAAAAACTAATACACAGGGATTTAACAGTAGAGGATTCTGAGAATCAAATCAATTATTTGAAATATGAGGAAGCAAAACAACACCCAACCAGAAGACCAAAAAGAAATAAGAATCCAAAAATATGAAAATAGTGTAAGGAGCCTCTGGGAAAACTTCAAGCATACCAGCATCCAAATTACAGGAGTGCCAGAAGAAGGGAGAGAGCATGATATTGAAAACACATTTGAAAAATAATGACAGAAAACTTCCCCTACCTGGTGAAAGAAACAAACTTACAAGTCCAGGAAGCACAGAGTCCCAAACAAGAGGAATCCAAAGAGGACCACATCAAGACACATCACAATGAAAATGTCAAGGGAAGTTGGGGGTGACCAGGCCTGCAGGGAAGGGCAGTTGGGGGGGGGAGGACCCAGGCCTGCAGGGGAGGGCAATTAGGGGCAAACAGGTTGGCAGGGGAGCAGTTAGCATCAATCAGGCTGGAAGGGGAGTGGTTAGGGAGTGATCAGGCTGGCAGGCAGGTGAGCAGTTGGGAGCCAGCAGTCCTGGATTGTGAGAAGAATGTCCTACTGCCCATTTAGGGCTGATCCAGGCAGATTTAGATGTCCCTGGTTTTACTGACCCCAATACCATCAAATGTTCACTCACCTCTAACTGTCCTTCAGCCCTGCCTGCTCCCTCTCCAATCTGGGACCCCTTGAGGGATGCACCTCCCTTGCAGGCCTGGTCCCTGACAACTACCCTCCCCTGCTGGCCATCTTGTGTCCACACAGGGGCAGGATCTTTTGACAACATGGGGGCAGTCATCGTGTGTGTTGGAGTGATGGTCAATCTGCATATTATTCTTTTATTAGATAGGATAGAGGCCTGCTGCATGGGTGGAGGCCAGCTGCTTTGCCCTGAAGGGTATCCCGGATCAGGGTGGGTATTCCCTTGGGGTGTGGGGCAGCCTGAGCAAGGGGCCTGTGGTGTTTTCCAGGCTGGCCACGTCCCCCGGTGACCCAGAGGAGGCCCTGGTATCTGGGATTTATTTATCTTCTACAGTTGAAACTTTGTAGCCTGGAGTAGAGCCAAGCCTTCTGCTGCACAGCCAGAGGCCTTAAGCAGAGGCCTGGGCACTTGGCTTCCTCCATCGCTAGGGGCAACCCAAGCCTGGGTCCCCCCCCTCCCCAACTGCCCTTCCCTGCAGGCCTGGTCACCCCCAACTTCCCTCCTCTGCTGGCTTGATCACCCCCAACTGCCCTTGACATTTTCATTGTGATGTGTCTTGATGTGGTCCTCTTTGGATTCCTCTTGTTTGGGACTCTGTGCTTCCTGGACTTGTAAGTTTGTTTCTTTCACCAGGTAGGGAAGTTTTCTGTCATTATTTTTCAAATAGGTTTTCAAATAGCTTCCTCCATCGCTAGGGGCAACCCAAGCCTCCCTCCTGCTCTCTCTGTGGCCATAGCCATCTTGGTTGGGTTAATCTGCATTCTAGCTCTGATGGGCTGGTGGATGTGGCTTGTGGGCATGGCTTGTGGGTGTAGCAGAGGTACAACAATTTGCATATTACTACAGTGGTACCTTGAGATACGAGTGCCCTAACATACGAGATTTTTGAGATAAGAGCTATTTTTGCTTTGAAATACGAGCAACATTTGAGATAGGAGTAATCGCGCAGATCGGCAGGCTGCACACGACCCACCAGTTTACCGCGACTCGAGCGTCTCATAGTTTCCCACGCCTCAAGGTTATGGAACGAATTAAACTCATATCTCAAGGTACCACTGTATTTTATTAGATAGGATATATATATATACGTATGTATACGTATATATATATGAACAAAAATATGGCAACAGATATATACCTACCAACAACTGAATTAAAAAATCAAAATAAATGAATAAGAAATCTAACAAACAGAATAAACTGGTGAATAAAATAGAATCAGAGGGAAGAAGGGTAGAGGGGTGGGAAGAAATCGAACAGAGATCTTATATGTATAGCAGAGGCACGATGCACAAAATTCGTGCAAGGGGCTCGGCCCTCGCAGCCCCAGCTTCATCCAGAAGATCATCCGGACGGTCATACTGCTGTTCAGTCTAATTAGCATATTAGCTCTTTATTATATAGGAGGATATGCATTATCTATGGACATAGACAGTAGAGTGGTGAAGGCCTGGGGCAGGGCAGAAACCGGGTGGAGGGGGGTAATGGGGTGAAAAAAGAGGGACATCTGTAATAACCTCAACAATAACGATTTTTTTAAAAAGAAAAAAAAAAGCTCACTGCCATCTTAAGTATAAATAAATAAATAAATAAATAAATAAATGAACGTTTGAGGGTATTGGGGTCAGGAAAACCAGAGACATCTACATCCACCTGTCAGTCCCTGGGGAGACGGCAGCCAAGGACCTGGTGAGAGCCCATGGGTTCTGTGAAGCTGACAGGGAGGCAGGAAGCCACAAGCTTGTCCGTGGTGACCAACATCCCGCTTGGCCTGGGACACATGATTTTCAGTGCTAAAACCAGAAAGTCCCAGGCAAACAGAAGCATGCTGGTCACTCTACCAAAACCCAGCTTGGAAGACTAATTCATGGTGATAAGAATGAGAGGGTGGTTTTCTCCAGGATGAGGAAGGGGGGATTCACTGGGGAAGAAAGCAGGCACCTCTCTGGGTTGATAGAACATTTTATACAGTGGTACACAATGGTCAAAACTCATCCAACTTAAGGTCTGTGTATTTTTGTGTATGTAAATTATATCCCTATTAAAATATCTAGCCCTAGCTGGTTTGGCTCAGTGG
The DNA here is from genome assembly GCA_011751065.1 of Lasiurus cinereus. Taxonomy (NCBI): domain Eukaryota; kingdom Metazoa; phylum Chordata; class Mammalia; order Chiroptera; family Vespertilionidae; genus Lasiurus; species Lasiurus cinereus. Next base: position 42,049,124 of record JAAGEH010000480.1, on the reverse strand, counting down.
ATAGAGTGTTGGCCTATGGACTGAAGGGTCTTGGTTTCGACTTGGGTCAAGGGCACATGCCTGGGTTATGGGCTCAATCCCCAATGTGGGGTGTGCAGAAGACAGCCAATTAATGATTTTCCCTCATCATTGGTTTTCTATCTCTCTCGCTCTCCTTCTCCCTTCCTCTCTGAAATCCATATATATATATATATATATATATATATATATATATATATATATATAAACAAAAGCAACCTGGTCTACCCACTCTTCCTAAACCCTTATCTAAATCTTGGCACCTTGCCTCCCACTAGCTGGCCCAGAAGAGACCCACCCAGTGCAAGGAGGAAGACCTTGCATCTGAAGCTGCTCCTGGATACACACCCTTTTCACAGCCTCCTATCCTTACACATGACCATGTCCCCTCCATGGGATACTGAATGTGTCCCACTTAAGAACTCTTCTTTGCTGGAGGAATCTAGAAATGAGGTGGGCAGAGATGCACACAGAGAGGTGAGGTTTTTCTCCCCACACCCCCCCAGAGGTCATCTAAAAAGGTCAGTGTAGCCCTAACCAGTTTGTCTCAGTGGATAGAGCGTCAGTCTGCAGACTGAAAGGTCCCAGGTTCGATTCTGGTCAAGGGCATGCAACTTGGTTGCAGGCACATCCCAAGTAGGTGTGGAGGAGGCAGCTGATCGATGTTTCTCTCTCATCAATGTTTCTAACTCTCTATCCCTCTCCCTTCCTCTCTGTAAAAAATCAATAAAATTTTTTTTAAAAATGTCAGTATAGCCACTGAGAAGCTGTGTGGCCAAGGTAAGTGTCACCAGAGTCTGTTCTTGTTAATGTCCCCTTCCTGCCTTTCCACGACCCCTGCCCGAGCTTAGCTCCAGTCTCTACCGGCTCTGGGCATCATCCAACTCAAATCCTAGTTAACTGATATGGGCTGCCTCACCCCAGCTCTGCTTCCTCTCTGGGCCCCTTTCCCAGCCCTCCCCAAACAGTAGACCAGCTGCTTGCAAATTTCAGCACAAGGCCCTAAAGAACTCATTAAAAAATGGCAGAGCCCTAACTGGTTTGGCTCAGTGGATAGAGCATTGGTCTGCAGACTGAAGGGTTCCAGGTTCAATTCTGGTCAAGGGTAGGTACCTTGGTTGTGGGCACATCCCCAGTAGGGGGCGTACAAGAAGCAGCTGGTCCATGTTTCTCTCATTGATGTTTCTAGCTTTCTATCCCTCTCTCTTCCTCTCTGTAAAAAAAATCAATAAAATATATTAAAAAGAGACAGAGAGATGGTAGGGCTCTATCCCCCAGGGTTTCTGCTTCTGTAAATCCAAGAGCCTGAGAATTTGCATTTCTAACAAGTCCCCAGGTGATGCAGATGCTAATGCTGTGCCTTGAGAACTGGCACATCAGACTTTCTCAACCCAGATTTGCCAACCAGCTAAATAACCAGCACTAGGAGACTCATCCTAGGCCTTGCTTCTGTTGGAGGCAAAGACCAACAAGTAGTTAACATACAAATGCGAGAAGTCTGTCAGAAGGCTGATGGACTTTGGTATTCAGCAAGGACTGAGAATCAGCATAATAATACTTGCTGCTGGCTGAATGACTGAAGGCAATCCCTTAACCTGATAATCCTTTACTGTTTACCAAACTTTACCATTGAAATGACTGCTTGCTTTGCTAAAGGGCAAATGTGTATTCTAGTAAATAAAAAGCTATGGGTCTGGAAATTCAGGAAGCCGCTCCACTAGAGAGTAGGTCTTCACCTGGTTCCCCCATGCCTTCTGAATTTCTTTGTCTAGTGTATCCATTTGTGCATGCCCCCTTCTCCAGATCCTGAATCCTCGCTGCAAAGGATTGTGGCCGCTTCCTGCTTCTGCAGCTCTCTCGGTGAGAGAAACACCTTAGGCAAATATTTCTTCCTTTCTAAGACTCAGCTTATCCATTTGTGAAATAGGGATAATAATACTGACTTTATAGGGTCGTGGTGTGGATCCAATGATTTAATGCAAGCCTTCCTGAGAACCCCATTGAAATCTATCTCTGCCCGGAAGCCCTCCTTGACTCCCCCAAATCCACCCAGTTTTAGTTTTCTCTGGACTCCTCCAGCCATAGCCACTCATGGGACAATTAGAGCAAACTGCCTACGTGGAGGGGATGTGCATTCCCGGAAACCATTTCTGTGTCCACACCTTGGGCAACATCGTAGGGCTACAGGGATGGAGAGACAGTTGCTCCCAAGCTAGTTGGTGAGAGACAGCTGTAGAAAGATGCATTGAACAAACCGGGGTCAGCACAGGGACAGAGCAAAGAGCAAGGCCTGGCCAAAACTCGGTATGCAGGGCCACCATCTCTGCTGGAGAAGAGTCTAGCCAGGCTTGCCGTTGGAGATGATGCATGAACCACGGACTGCAGGATGAGCAGAAGTCTGTCCACTCCTCGCTTCCTCAAGTGGCTCATAAGCAGCCAGCTTAGGGACTTCTCTGGGCTCTCCCAGCATAGATCTGTGCACACAGCAGGTGCTCAAAAGTGTACTGTCATTGGACTAAGAGTATTGGCTCTTGCAACACCTCCTGCAAGCAATTTCTCAGGCCATGGATCAGACAAGGCTATCTAACCCATGGCCTAAAAAATCAAAAAGACCAACAGATTGCCTTGCTTTGATTAAACTAATGCAGGCAAATGGTGAATTCTCCAGTTAAAACAAAATTAAAGAGAAAAAGGCTCCCCTATTCACATCAATGCTTTGCCTCTAGCTCAGCCACCATCTGGCCACCACCTGCCCCATTCTGATCACCCCTGGGTCTTGGGTCTGAAACAACACTTATGTTACTCCGGTTTTAAAAAAAAAAAAATCTGACCATTTTGGCTCAGTGGATAGAGCGTCAGCCTACAGACTGATGGGTCCCAAGTTCGATTCTGGTCAAGGGCATGTAGCTTGGTTGTGGGCAACTGACAGATGTTTCTCTCTCATCGATGTTTTTAATTCTCTATCCCTCTTCCTTCCTCTCTGTAAAAAATCAATAAAATATATTAAACAAAAACAAAAAACTCCTAGCCCCTTCTCAGCACCCAGTTCCTAAAGGAAGCCTGGGAGATTTGAGAGAAAGAGAATCTTTCCTGGAATAGGGTAGATCATGGGACCAAGGCCAATCAGTTCACGCACTGAGCCTCAGCTTCTTCATCTGTGAAATGGGGATAAAGGTGCCCACCCTGGGGAGTGTGGCGAAGATTAAAGGAGATAATCTGAGTAAGCAGCCTCGCTCCTAAGTGGACACAGCACAGTCACTACCTCCTGACTCCCCATCCTGCAGGGTGCGGGGACCCCGAGGGAACCATGGGAGAGAAACACTTGTTCAGCAGGACTCTCCCTCCGCTGCCACCTCCACACTCACGCTGCCCTTTGGCGGAGTTTCTGGAAGTTCAAGTGTGAAGGGCCCCTTCCTCTCAGCTGTTCTCTTTGTGACTCAGCCCTGGGCAGAGAGTGTGGAAATATCACAGGCAGAGCCTGTTCCGGCGACATTTCAAATCCAGAGCATCGTTCACGGTCCCCCTCCCCAGCTGTGTGGTCAACACCCATTGCTCAAAAACTCCACAGGCACTTCCGTCTCCTTTCCAGGTCCTTCTTTCCTCCACCTCACACGGGGATAGTGAAGGGACAATTCTCCTCAGCCTCCTCCATCTTAGGTGAGGAACGGGGCTCACAACCATTGCTCTGTGCTTGGAGCACGTTGCGGGCCCCAGCATGCTGGTCTGAATAAACCCCTTTGTTCTTGCATGAGATCGTCTCTTGGTGCTCTGTAAGCGCGGTCTGCATTCCGGGCTTAACAATAGCACTTGGTTTATGGACACTGGCAATGCCTGGTCTTACTCAATCCTCCCAGCAACACTGCCCAGGAGGAAACTAATGATCAAAAAGGCCAAATCAACGGCCCAAGGTTCCCCAGCTGGTTGTGGCAGAGTCAGGATTGGAACTCAGGATCACCTAGCTCACAAGCCTGGTCTTTTATACAAACTCAAACAGGAACGAGGTAGTAAATCCACTGTTCCTCTTGCTCTGCAGACCTGTCCTTAGCACTGACTAAGAGCTGGACCAGCCAAAACCGGTTTGGCTCAGTGGATAGAGCATCGGCCTGCAGACTGAAAGGTCCCAGGTTTGATTCTGGTCAAGGGCATGTACCTTGGTTGCGGGCACATCTCCAGTGGGGAGGTGTGCAGGAGGCAGCTGATTGATGTCTCTCTCTCATCGATGTTTCTGACTTTCTATCCCTCTCCCTTCCTCTCTGTAAAAAATCAATAAAATATATTTATTAAAAAAAAAAAAAGAGCTAGGCCAGCCCTCACCAGTTTGGCTCAGTGGATGGAGCATTGGCCTGTGGACTGAGGAGTCCAGGATTCAATTCCAGTCAAGGACATGTACCTCGGTTGCATGCACATCCCCAGTAGGGTTGTGCAGGAGGCAGCTGATCGATGTTTCTTTCTCATCGATGTTTCTAACACTCTATCTCTCTCCCTTCCTCTCTGTTAAAAAAAATCAATAAAATATTTTTTAAAAAAAAAGAGCTGGAGCAGACACTGGACAAGGACCTGGAACTCCCAGCACCCACTCTCCTGCCCACAGACATGCAGTCCAGCCAGGGAGGCCAGAAGCCAGAGCATCCCACCCAGATCTCCTCCCAGACAGGGCAGCGGGAACCTCTGATACAAGCTCTCTATAGAGCCTGGCATCGGCTCCTCAGGTGCCCTCAGTACTGACCCTCTGGTTCCTGTCCCCTCTGATACCTTCTTTCCACCAGACTCAGACTCAGCTTAAATAACAGACAGCCTGGATTTATATCCCAGCCCGACCTCCAGCATGAAACATCTTGCTAAAGGAACCAAGAATTTAACTGACCACACCTGTCCCTCCTCCAGGTTCACCCCACAATGCTCCTGGCTTTCTCTAGGCCCAACTACCTTCCGCACCCCCCATCCCTCCCAGACCTTCTTCCTGTGCCCTCAGGAACACCTGTTAGGTAAACAAACACCCCCATGCATAACCACTTCAAGTGCTCAGTCTCTGCACCTTCTGTCTCCACTGAAGCGCTGTCCCCCAGAACCCCACCTTCCCTGCAGCCCCTCTCCCTCTCTCATGTCCAAGCAACTTAAGATCCCAATTTGCGGGAAGCATTCTCATTGCTCCTCGCTGCCTCTCCCTGGCCATGGCTTTCCTGGAAGCTATCTCTTTGAGCTCCCTCCTCCCCCCCTCCCCCCACAGCCTTCCTTCCTCCTCCACTACCTCGGGCCCAGTCTCTTCTCCACCTTAAAGTCTGGCACCTCCTAGGACAGGATTTTGCAGCCTCGGCACTATTGACATTTTGAGCCGGATCATTCTTTTTTTTTTTTTTTATATATTTTTATTGATTTTTCACAGAGAGGAAGGGAAAGGGATAGAAAGTCAGAAACATCGATGAGAGAGAGACATCGATCAGCCGCCTCCTGCACGCCCTCTACTGGGAATGTGCCCGCAACCAATGTACATGCCCTTGATCGGAATCGAACCCGGGACCTTTCAGTCTGCAGGCCGACGCTCTATCCACTGAGCCACACCGGTCTCGGCCGGATCATTCTTTTTCACGGGGCTATCCTGTGCATTGTAGGATGTTCAACAGCATCCCCGGTCTCACTAGATGCCAGTAGCACATCCTTGCAAGTCGTGATAACCAAAATGTCCCTAGAGACTGACTGTCCAATGTCCTCCGGTGGGTGGTGCCGGCCCACTCACAGCCCTCAGGAAGAACTGCTGGTCTAGAGAATGGTCAGCACCTGGACTCTAGGTCCAGTGCCCCTGACCACTCCAGCCCCCGCGACAGTCACTTCACTGTGCATCACCCCTCTCCTGGGCAGCCACCTGCTCCTCCACTGCCCAGGCCTCCTAGGAATCAGGTGGAAGAGGGAGGACTGAATCCATCTGGACCAACTCCAGGGTCCAAGCTTCATCCTCTAGGCTGCCTGCTTCAGAGCACTTCCTAGACCTGTCATTGAACTGTTATTAATCCACTAGAGGCCTGGTGCACAGAATTCATGCACGGGTAGGGTTGCTGGGCCTGGCCGGCAATCAGGGCTGGTCTGTGGGATGACCGGTGGGGTGATGGGGGGGGGCGCTCCCCACTGGCACCCGCCTTGGATGGCCTGGCACTACCGGCTCGCCAGCCCCACCAACCAGCAGGGCAATCGGGGGGGGGGGGTGGTACTGGCCCACTCACCAGCAAGCCCCACCTCCTCCTGCCACCACCAGTCTCCTCCCTCTGAGGGCAACCAGTTGGGTAATGCCTCTTCCTCACCCTGCCCTCTCCCCCACCTCACTGGCACTGCCTTGGCTGGCCTGAGGCCCATAGGCTGGAGGCAGGCCCTGGTGGTCAATGCACATAATAGCAACCAGTCATTCCACTGGTTGTTCCACCATTCGGTCGATTTGTATATTAGGCTTTTATTATATAGGACAGCTCTTCCTTCTACCTCTTATCCTTTCTGCCTCCTCCACCAGGACACAAACTGCTTGAGAGCAGGACCTTAACTATTTTCTTCACTGGCAGAGTACCCAGCACAGGGAACATTCATGGAAGGAGGGAGGAACAGGAGAGAAGAAAGGGAGAAAGGAGGGGAGGAAAAATTGGGGGAAGGAAGGAGAGAATGCTGCAGAAGAAGGAAGGAACTGGTCTGATGAAGCAACAAGAGTCAAATATCTTGTGCTTTGCCAAAACCGGTTTGGCTCAGTGGATAGAGAATCAGCCTGCTGACTGAAAGGTCCCAGGTTCGATTCCAGTCAAAGACATGTATCCTGGTTGTGGGCACATCCCCAGTAGGGGGTGTGCAGGAGGCGGCTGATCGATGTCTCTCTCTCATCGATGTTTCTGACTCTCTATCCTTCTCCTTTCCTCTCTGTAAAAAATCAATAAAATATATTTTAAAAAATATCTTGTGCTTTGAAAAAGAATGTAACTAATAAAGGGAATAATGTATTGGTATATTTACTGACATAGAAATATAGCTTATAAAGCTGACTATTATACACCCATCTTGTGTATTTATGCCCAAAGAAATATCCAAAAGAATGCTCACCAAAAGGTTGAAGATTTCTATCTCTCAGTAGTAAGATTTTATTTTTTTTAATTTAATAAATCTTTATTGTTCAGATTGTTACAATTGTTTCTTTTTCCCCCCATAGCTCCCTCCACCTGGTTCCCAACCCATCCTCTGCCCTTACCTCCCCCGCACTGTCCTCATCCATAGGTGTACAATTTTTGTCCAGTCTTTTCCCACACCCCTCATACCCCTTTCCCCCTGAGAATTGTCAGTCCACTCCCTTTCTATGCCCCTGATTCTATTATATTCACCAGTTTACAGTGGTACCTCGAGATACGAGTTTAATTAGTTCCGTAACCTTGAGGCGTGGGAAACTATGAGACGCTCGAGTTGAGGTAAACTGGTGGGTCATGTGCAGCCGGCCGATCCACGAGATTACTCCTATCTCAAATGTTGCTCATATTTCAAAGCAAAAATCGCTTGCTCGATGGCTCATATCTCAAAAATCTCATATGTTAGGGCACTTGTATCTCGAGGTACCACTGTATTCTGTTCATCAGATTTTTATTCACTTGATTTTTAGATTCACTTGTTGATAGATATGTATTTGTTGTTCATAATTTTTATCTTTACCTTTTTCTTCTTCTTCCTCTTCTTAAAGAGTACTTTTCAGCATTTCATATAATTCTGGTTTGGTGTTGATGAACTTCTTTATCTTTTTCTTATCTGTGAATTTCTTTATCTGACCTTCAATTCTGAATGATAGCTTTGCTGGGTAGAGTAATCTTGGTTGTAGGTTCTTGCTATTTATCACTTTGAATATTTCCTGCTAATCCTGTCTGGCCTGCATAGTTTCTGTTGAGAAATCAGCTGACAATTGTATGAGTGTTGCCTTGTAGGTAATTAACTGTTTTTCTCTTGCTGCTTTTAATATTCTCTCTTTGTCTTTTGCTCTTGGCATTTTAATTATGATGTGTCTTGGTGTGGTCCTCTTTGGATTCCTTTTGTTTGGGGTTCTCTGTGCTTCCTGAATTTGTAAGTCTATTTCTTTCACCAGGTGGGGGAAATTTTCAGTCATTATTTGTTCAAATGATCTTCAATATCTTGCTTTCTCTGTTCTTCTAGCACACCTATAATTCTGATTTTGATACGCTTGAAGTTGTCCCAGAGGCTCCTTACACTATCTTCACATTTTTGGATTCTTTTTTCTTTTTTCTTTTCCAGTGGAATGTTTTCTGCTTCTTTGTATTTCAAATCTTTGACTTGATTTTTTCCTTCCTCTAGTCTGCTGTTAGGTCTCTGTATAATGTTTTTTATTTCAGTCAGTGTATGTTTAATTTCTAGTAGGTCCTTTTTCATATCCTTGAGGGTCTCATTAAATTTATCAACCTTTTCTAGGAAATTCTTGAAAAACCTTATAACCATGGTTTTGAATCCTATATCCAGTCATTTGTTTTCTTCCATTTCTTTCATTTGTGATCTGTTCCTTTGTTTCCACATTTCACTGTTTCCCTGAGTTGGTAGAGTAGCTTTGTGTGCTAGGTGTCCTATATGTCCCAGTAGCTCTGCCTCCCCAGTTACCTGAGGTAAACTCTCTTGTTGCACCCCTTTGTGAACTGTGTGTACAGCCTTGTTGTAGTTAAGTCTTGATTGTTGTTGGTATCACTGGGGGGAATTGACCTCCGGGCCAATTGGCTGTGAGGATCAGCTGTGTCTATGCCAGGAGAACTTCTGTGCTGGAGTCAGCCTTATGAGACAAGACTTGCACAGTTGCAAAAGTCTCTGTGTTCAGCTTGGATGGGGCAGAGTCTCAGGGCTGAGCAGACAGCCTTGGATTCCCGTCAGCTCTGCCCTATGAAGCCCTGATAATCAATGCAACCCTCTCTGTGTGCACTCGCTGGCGCACGCACACCTCCAAACCTCTGCCTTTTGCAGCTCCCCTGAGTTTCCGTGCACTCTGGGTACTCGTATGAGTCGGGGTTCCCAGGGTCTCACCCAAAACTGGGATTCAGTGCAGCAGGAAGTGGAGTTCAGCGCAGTCAGGAGTTTCCTTTTTCCTCCCACTAGAAAAAGCCAGCAGCACAATGAGCAGTCAGTCCTCTCTGTGAGCACTGGCGCGCATGCCTCCAGATCTCTGCCTCTCGAGGCTTCTCTAAGTTTCCATACACTCCTCCCTTTTCACGACAACCCAGACTCCCCCCATATGAGTCTGGCCTGTAACTGGGGTTCAGTGCAGTCAGAATGGGTTCAGTGCAGTCGGGAGTCCTCTGAGTCTCCGTAAGCCCCTCTCTTTCCTTCTAGTTGTAGAATTTCCACTCAGCCAGCTTTCCTGTGGTTCTGAATGATGTCTATTCTGTCTTTTAGCTGTAGTGTTGAAATTGCTGTGCGAGGCAGCAGTTTAGGTGTTCACCTATGCCGCAATCTTGGTTTCTCCTCTGAGTAGTGAGATTTTAGAGGGAATGGTACTTTCTCATTTACTTCAATTTCCCATAATAAGAATATATTATCCTTTCCAAGCAGAAAATTGTATAAACCATGTTCTCTAAGCATGTTTTTTTTAAATGGGAAAAGTTTCATGATCAAGGTTAGGTGGTAAGTAAAATATACAAAGAAGATGCTTACTATACACACAGCATATAGTCCAATTAAGACAACTTTTTAAATTTCATATGGAAAGTTCGAGAAAAAAGATCAAGAGGAAATCCACCACATTTCAACCGCCGTGATTCTGAGGGGTGGGAGGAAGGAGTAAGACCCCTTTATCATTTTCTCCTTTGAGAGAGGATCCAAATTTTTTAATGGATTTTATTCGTTGAAATAGCCTCACCTGCCTGGTGGCTACCGTAGTTGAGAGCAGAGCTCTAGCGTGGACAAATATTTTTTATACTTAGAACAAGAACTCTCAATGTGATTTTTAAATTAATAAATAAAAACTCTGAACAGCCTGTCCGAATGCTGCCCAGCATCTGGCCCAGTTCCAACCGAATGTGACGTGCCGCACCCGTTCAGGGTAAGATCTGAATGCCCCATCCAAACTTTCCCGGCAGATGTACCATTTTCTTTACTCCCTTTTAAAAACTAGAGCATGATTCCTTCATTTCTTCTCATTCAGTCTTTGGAAGTGAAGCACAGTCAATGAACTCACACATATTCCGGAAGCTGACTTCCTCAGACCTTAGCAGAAGGTGCTTAAGGGCCCAGATGTTCGCTGGTTTGAAAAGGAGGCCTCGCTGCGCAGGAAGAAAACATTCCCCCTGATTTTTTGCTCAATTTGTTTTAAGTTGGTAATGAAATCTGTGAATCTGCGCTCCCTTTCTTCGGGAAAAATGGGATTTTGATCTCTTTTAAAAATCAGAAGGCAAGGGGATAATGGGGAAATCAGCCTCAATGGCGCATTTCATGTCCGTTTCAGAGCTGCGATGTAAACACGAAGCTGCTGCTGGGCCTGGGGGTCTGTGAGGGTTTTGCCACAAGCACAGCCGCTCAGGTGGAGGACGGCCTAATGAGTGCTTCTCGGGTAGACTTCTGCCAGCAAATTGCACGTCTGCTTGTTTGAGATGAAATCATGAAGTTGTTAATGTCTGCACAGAAAAACCGCTCCTTTCTGCTTGCCCCAGGGAAGAAGACTTTGTACTAATCACCCCATTCTTTTCTGGAGCAAAGAGCATCAGAAGGAACAAAAAGCCCACATGGATTACGCTCCGACTATGAGCCAGCCAGTCACACCCAAAGGAGGTCTGAAGACGTGGCTCCTCAGGGGCCACAGTATAGGACAGAGGAGGCACTGCTTGGCCTCTGGGTCCACAAAATAAGAGTAAAACCCTAGCAATGTGTGTCTTATTCACCACCTGAATGTATGCACTTTGTAGATTCAGCATTCAAAAGTGAAGAAAAGGCCGAAACCGGTTTGGCTCAGTGGATAAAGCGTTGGTCTGCACACTGAAGGGTCCCAGGTTCAATTCCGGTCAAGGGCATGTACCTTGGTTGCGGGCACATCCCCAGTAGGGGGTGTGCAAGAGGCAGCTGATTGATGTCTCTCTCTCTCTCTCATCAATGTTTCTAGCTCTCTATCCCTTTCCCTTCCTCTCTGTAAAAAATCAATAAAAATATTTTTTTTTAAATGCAGAACAGGCTAATGGGGGAGAAAAGTTTCCCCAAATCTCACCACCTAGAGACGATTACCATCCCCTCTCGAAGAGGATTTTTCCACGTCTCTTTCTATCCAGTGGCCCACGGATGGCAATGTTGTCCCCCAGGGATGCCATGTCTACAGTCATATTGGTTGTCACACTGGGAGAGGGTGCGAGAAGCCAGAGATGCTACTAAACTTCCTGCAATGCACAGGACAGCCCACCCCCCCAAAAAAAAATACACAATGAATTATCCAGCCCAGATATGAATAGTGCCAAGGCCGAGGAACTCTGCTATACCCACAGGGAAGTGATCATTACATCATTGAGTTCACACCGTGCTAATGGTTGTCATACTGCAAGACCACATGTATTGCTCATGGTCAAGCACTGCCCATTTCCTAGAAAGGGCCTCATTTAATTTTTAACAGAACTCCGTAAGAGGAGGAAAATATTACAGATTTTATCGCTGGAGAGATGGAGGCTCAGAAAGGTGAAGTGTTTTGCACAAGGCTGCACAGCATTTGGTCGTGGTGCTAACTCTGATGTCTAGGTCTGTGGGGTTCCAAACCCCACCTTTCCCAGCGCTTGCAGATTTGCTCCTTTCACCCCAGGGCATAGTTTACAAAGAGCAATTATGGACCTGGGAGTAAGGCCCTTACCCTTGCCACCAGGAAAGGATACACAAAAAGTCGGAAGCCTGCCACCAGAGGGGGCCTTTACCAGAACCTGACCATGCTGGCACCCTGCTCTTGGACTTCCCGCCTCCAGAACTGTGAGAAATAAGTCATATTGCTTATATGCTACCCAATGGGGGAGCATTTTGTTATGCCACACAAACTAAGATACTTACTTTCTCATTTTTCCTACCTTCTGCTAACTTGTTAAACAGAATGTTTTTAGCTCATCTGATGATCATTTTTATATGGTTAAATAACATGTCTAACTTACATGTCTAAAGTTATCAAATTCAGAAATTAAAAAGCAGCAGTTGAGCCCTGGATGGATAGCTAAGTTGGGTAGAGCGCTGTCCCTGATAAGCCAAAGTTTGGGGTTTGATCACTAGTTAGATCATATGTGGCAATCAATCAATGAATGTATACTAAGTGGAACAACAAATCAATGTTTCTCTTCCTTCCTCTCTCTCTACAAAATTAATTTTTTAATATATTTTATTGATTTGTTACAGAGAGGAAGGAAGAGGGATAGAGAGTCAGAAACATCGATGAGAGAGAAACATTGACCAGCTGCTTCCTGAGCACTTCTGAGGATGTGCCCACAACCAAGGTACATGCCCTTGATCGGAATAGAACCTGGGACCCGTGAGTCCACAGTGCAATGTTCTATCCACTGGGTCAAACTAGATTAGGGCCAAAATTAATTTTTTTAAAAAAAATTTTAAATAGCAGTTGACTCCCTTATACCACTTCACCCTCCTACCCCAGCTTCTGATTTTCATTGGTATGCTCTGGGAATTTTTGTCACAGTCTTGTTACAGGTTTATTTTGATATATATATATAAATTGTTACTACAACATTCTGTTTTATACTTTTTCTGTGGTTAATTAAATTTAATTTTAGATATAAATTGTTTCAAAGCATACCACCTACAACAACTTTCCTTTCCAGGAATGCTAGATGTTTTTCTGGTGAGTTCTTGGTTGACTGAAGCACATTATCAAGTACTTCCTCCCAATACCATCCCCCAAGAAGGACATATGGATGATATACTTTGTACATCCCTGCATATTTGAGTTACGTGTAAATATCAACTTTGAGCATGAAATTCTTGATCCCATCCTTTCTCCTTCAATTTCCTTTATTGCTTCATTTTCTTCTGGAATCTAATGTCAGAGTTGAAAAGCCAAGACTATCTGATTTTTTTCTTTGAAAAAAAGAAAACCCCACTTCTTCAGCCTCAATTTTCATCAGTCTTCCTTCATACTTGAAATATAACAGTTTCATCGGTCTATGTCTTACTCTTAGGTTAGTTTTTAGTATATTTTTGTTGATTTCAGAGAAGGGAGAGAGAGATAGAAACATCAAAGATGAGACAGAATTATTAATCAGCTGGCCCACAGTTTCCTACACGCCCCACCCTGGGGATCAAGCCGTGACTGGGGCCTGTGCTGTGACTGGGAATCCAACCAGGACTTCCTGGTTCATGGGTCAATCCTCAAGCACTGAGCCATGCCAGCTGGGCCAGTTTTTTTTTGTGTGTGTTTTTTATTCCCACTAAATTTACTTGTTAACCCTTTTAGAGCTGAAAATGCCTACCTACCTCCACTTCGAGAATATTTCTTCTATTTCCTCTTTAAATATTGTTAATGTTATATTTGCTCCATTTCTTTTTTTTTAATATATATTTTATTGATTTTTTTTTTTACATAGAGAAAGGGAGAGGGATATAGAGTTAGAAACATCGATGAGAGAGAAACATAGATCAGCTGCCTCCTGCACACCCTCCACTGGAGATGTGCCCACAACCAAGGTACATGCCCTTGACCGGAATCGAACCCGGGACCCTTGAGTCTGCAGGCCAACCCTCTACCCACTGAGCCAAACCAGTTAGGGCTGCTCCATGTCTTATGTCCAAGAACACAAATTATCCATCCATCAGCTCTGGGTTTCCCCTTTGCCATATCTCAGTATATCAGTCCAATCTGTGCAGGAGGCAAAATCACACCAGTTATTTTAAAAGAAATAATTCAAAGTGAATAATTGTTAACTGGATATAAAAGTGTTAAGCAGCTACTGAAAGGGCAAAAAGAGAACACTAACACTAAGGAATAGCAACTTCGAGGAGTAGCTACCACCTGGAAAGCCAGGAAAACAAAGAAAAGAAGTTGGTAGTTGTAAAGGGAGTTCAGAAGCTTGGAAAAGGGGTTCCACAAAGCTGAAAATGAGACGCCAGGGCTCTGCTAACATATCTGAGCTCACCATTATAAGAACAAGATGTTACATTTCCGGTGCTCTCCCTGCTGAAGCCTGGGACCACTTCTAGGCCAGTGGCTCCCAACCCTGGCTATACATTGGAATCACCCTGAGAATATTAAAAAGTACGCATGCCTGGGTCCCATCCCTTGAAATGCTGAGTTACATGGTCCAGGGTGCTGCCTGAGCACTGAGAGTTTTACTCCCCAGATGATTCTAATGTGTGGCCAAGGCTGAGGACATAGGCCTAGAATTATCTCTGCCTGGGACCTGTTACCAACTCTGAGAATGATGAAAAGATCAGTGTTCACAGTCCTGGTTGTCTAATCTATATATATAAAACCCTAATATGCTAATAGACTGAACGGCAGAACAACTGAACAACCGGTCACTATGATATGCTGATCACCAGGGGGTGCGTGTGAAACATGGCAGACATCGGTAGCAGAGTGCAGAACATGGCAGGCATTAGCAGCAGGCAGCAGAGCACAGAACATGGAGGGCATCGGCCATGGCAGGATGGTGGAGCAGGTGATCGGGGGCACCAGACCAAGGCAGGGAGTTGATCGCTGTCATTGGGGTGAACCTCTGGTGGTTACAGAAAAATTTTCTGCTCCCACATGCCACGGTCCCACCCAGCGCTCGCACCTGCTGCTGGTGCTGTCCCCAAGCACACCCATGGCTGGGGCCCAATGCAGGTCCCAATTGTTCAGCACCATCAGTGGGTGCAAGTGGGGCCTGCACCATCAGCGTGTGGGGAGCAGCAGCAGTGGGACCGGGGCTGCCAGCAGACAGGGGACTAGGGAGCCACAACAGGAGGGGCTAGGTGGGGATGCAGAGGATGAGCCAAGACCCACCCCTGTGCCCACTGCAGCCTCATGGCCCATAGTTCCTTTTAAGGTGCATGAATTCATGCACTGGGCCCCTAGTATCATTATAATTACCTAAGAAAGCTCTTTGAAACTGGTGATACCCCTCCCTGCTCACCAGAGGTCCTGATTTAATTGATTTGAGATGGTGTAGACATTGGGGTTTTTATTTTATTTTATTTTATATGTTTTTAGGAAGAGAACCAAGATGGTGGCATAGGTAAACACCTGAACTTGCTGCTGCACACAACCATATCAAAACTACAACTAAAAGACAAAACGAATATCACTCAGAACCACAGGAAAGCTGGCTGAGTGGAAATTCTACAACTAGAAGGAAAGAGAAAAGCACATTGAAGAGGTGTGGAGGTGTGGAGGTACAGAGGTGTGCGTGAAAGGGGCTGGCAAGTAGGTATGCTGCCTTTTTCAATCAGGAGGGAGATACAGATCCTAACTGCTCTGAACTCCAGTTCCAGGTGAGACTCTGGGAACCCAGACTCTTATGGAGAGAAAATGGACTGTCTGGCATCAGGCCAGGATGCAAGGGCAGCTTTCTCTCAGAGGTGCTTGCAGTGATCATTGTTCCTGCATGGTGCCACAGGACACAGAGACCCGGGAGCCTCTTCGGGTCAGGGCTAATGGGCAGTCATTGCTATTTGCTCCATCCCGGTAATTCCCTGAAACTCCACCCTACTCAATTTACAACCCCATCAAGCTGTGCACCAAGGCTTTTGTATATGAATGGACTGGCCTTTTGCAACCTAAAACCTAACAAACTGCAGCTGGGTCAGAGAGCCCAGAGCTTCCAAAAGAAGGCCCAAGGCTACACAGCAGCTTGCATTGCTTCACAGCTGGACCTCATCTGGGCACCTCCAAACCTCAAACAAAGAAGAGGAATCTGCAGATCTCTCTGTAGCTCCTGCTGGGTGGCCTCAGGCAGTGACTGACTTTGCACCTCCTTGGAGATCCAAGAGCTAGAATACCCAGTGGTCATAGTGAGACCATCCAGATTACAAGTCTTCACATCCATAAGAGACACACTTAGGGAGAAGACTCAGTGAGCACCAAAGCCCCACTGAAGCAAGACCTGCCCATATGGTGTCTTCAACACAGAAGTTCTCCCATTGGAGGCACAACTGGACCTCACAGCCAATTGGCCTAGAGGTCAATTCCTCTAAGTTATACCAACAACAATCAAGGCTTAACTACAAGACTGTGCATACAGCCCACAAAGGGATGTACCAAGAGTGTCCACCTCAGGTGATTGGGGAGGCTGAGCCACTGGGCCCTATAGGACACTTAGCACACAAAGCCACTTTATCAACTCAGGGAAGCAGCCAAAATGCAGAGACAAAGAAACAGGTCACAAATGAAAGAAATGGAGGAAAGCAAACTACTGGATATAGAGTTCAAAACCACAGTTACAAGGTTACTCAAGAATCTTCTAGAAACCTGCAAGAAATATAGTGAGAACCTCAAGGATATTTTTAAAAAGGACTAATTAGAAATTAAGCATACACTGACTGAAATAAAGAATGATATACAAAAATCCAACAGCAGACTAGAAGATCCCAAGAATCAAGTCAAAGATTTGAAATACGAAGAAGCAAAAAAACTCCCTATCAGAAAAGAAAAAAGAATTCAAAAACATTAAGATAGTGTAAGGAACCTTTGGGACAACTTCAAGCATACCAACATTCGAATTATAAGGGTGCCAGAAGAAGAGAGAGAGCAAGATATTGAAAACATAATTGAAGAAATAATGACAGAAAACTTCCCCAACCTGGTGAAAGAAATAGTCCTATATGTCCAGGAAGCAGAGAGAAGCCCAAACAAAAGGAATCCAAAGAGGACCACACCAAGACACATCACAATGAAAATGCCAACAGCAAAGGACAAAGAGAGAATATTAAAAAGCAACAAGAGAAAAATAATTAGTTACCTACAAGAGAGTACCCATGTGACTGTCAGCTGATTTCTCAATGGTAGCTATGCAGGCCAGATGGGAGTGGCAAGAAATATTCAAAGTGATGAATAGCAAGAACCTATAACCAAGATCACTCTACCAGCAAAGAGTGAAAGAATTGAAAGTCAGATAAAGAGCTTCACAGATAAGAAAAAGCTAAAGGAGTTCATCACTGCCAAACCAGTATTATATAAAATGCTGAAAGGTATTCTTTAAAAAGAGAAAGAAGAAGAAAAGAGTAAAGAAAAAAATTATGAACAACCAACTGACAACCAATACATATCTATCAACAAGTAAATCTGAAAAGCAAGTGAATAAAAAATCTGACAAACAGAATAAACTGGTGAATATAATAGAATCACAGGCATAGAAAGGGAGTGGACTGACAATTCTCAGGGGGAAAAAGGTGTGAGGGGTGTGGGAAGAGACTGGACAAAAATTGTACACCTATGGATGAGGACAAAGGGGAGGGTGGTAAGGGCAAGGGGTGGGTGGGAACCGGGTGGAGGGGAGCTATGGGGAGAAAAAGGAGGAACAATGTAATAATCTGAACAATAAAGATTTATTTTTAAAAATATGTGTTTATTAATTTGAAAGAGAGAGGAAGAGAGGATGTTAGAGAGATAGAAACATAATTGAGAGAGAAACAATGATCAGCTGCCTCCTGCATACCCCCTACTGGATTGAGCCTACAACCCAGGCATGTGCCCTGACCAGAAATCAAACCAGCGACCTCTTGGTGCCTGGGTCAACACTCAATCACTGAGCCACACTGGCTGAGCAGACATTGGGATTTTTTAAAATATATTTTTTAATTGATTTCACAGAGAAAGGGAGAGAGAGAGAGAAATAGAAACATCAATGATGAGCGAGAATCATTGATCAGTTGCCTCCTGCACGCCCCACTGTGGGGATCAAGCCTGAAACCCAGGCATGTGCCCTGACCAGGAATTGAACTGTGACCTCCTGGTTCATAGGTCAACGCACAACGACTGAGCCATGCTGGATGGGCAGCATTGGGATTTTTAAATCCCAGGGAGTTCTAATGTTCAGCCAAGATTTAGGGAGAAGCAAGGCCCACAATACATATTTCTCCTCTCAGGAAGACTTGAGTAGCTGCCAGACATTAAAAGGCAGCAAAGATTTCTAACATTTGTCAGCATCAAGATACTGGGTTGGCCAAAACCGGTTTGGCTTAGTGGATAGAGCGTCGGTCTGTGGACTGCGGGGTCCCAGGTTTGATTCCGGTCAGGGGCATGTACCTTGGTTGCCAGCACATCCCCTGTGGGGGGCGTGCAGGAGGCGGCTGATCGCTGTTTCGCTCTCATCGATGTTTCTAGCTCTCTGTCCCTCTCGCTGCCTCTCTGTAACAAGTCAATAAAATATATTTTTAAAAAAAGATACTGGGTTGGTGGGAGAAGTCTGGCAATTAGGTCATTTTAATAGGGAACCCCTTCAATATCAGATTTCAAAAATTAAGATCAATTCAGAAGCCCGCACACATGCCCATTCCTTTGTTCCACAGTGGAGAAAATTATGAAAATTATGAACATGAGAGGAAAAGAAGAGTTTCAATTTCCTTTAATATAACTGCAAGTTAGCTTTGGGTCTCATTGTCCTGGGGCAGTGGTCCTGGACCAGCAGCCATCAGTCTGTTGGCATCACCTGGTATCAGTAAACCTACTGAATCAGAAACTCTGGAGTGAGGACCCCATCCATCCCTGTTTTAACAAGTCTTCTAGGTCTGATGCACACTCACAGTCTTCCAGGTCTAATCCCCTTCCCCAACCAGTGATCTCTGGAAAAGTCATACCACAAATAAAACCCACAACATTAAAAGGCCAGTGTCACTCTGTCCCAAAAATCCCTTCAGTACACTACAGCAGAGAGTAGCTCCTCTCCCTCTGGTAGACCATTGGCATCACCATAGCAACAGAGATGCTCTTGGTGGGTCTCAGACATTCACCAGGAGAACATCTTTTCTTAATAAACGAAAAAATCTGCATGTGAAATCAGACACCTGTGCCCTTTGTCTCTTTGCCTGCCAGTGACAACTCGTTCTGTCTCTTTGCCTTTCCCTTCGGCATGCTGAGAACTTATTTTTGTCTAACCCACTTTATCCTTTCACATCGGTGCAAAAGTCCTCCACATTTTGACAACAGATCACCTTGATGGTCCTGGTCGCTGCCTACTGTTGTGACTCTTGTCCTAATGCTTTCATTAACACCTCTGATGCACTCGCTTTTGGGAGGGTCACATCAAACTGTTGACACTAATTGAGCTCAGGATAAACTAAAGGCCCTGGCTTCTTTTCCATAAGTGGTGCTGAGCCACATGGTCTCCATCCTGCATCCACTGGGCCCAGGTATACAGTATCATAACATCTTGTGAGTGGTAGCAAGCCATTGTGTCTTGATCAACTGCACCCAGGTAGCATGTTTTGTTCATGCTGGGGTGCCAACTGTTTTAGTTTGCCAGGGGCTAACGGGTTTGAGGAAACAGAACTTTCAGGAACAAATTCAGAAAAGCCCCATAGAAGCAGCTTTCAACCAGTAAACATGGGATCTAGACAGATCAGCAACCCCATTCCTTGGTGGGTATGCTAGACTCCCAATGGTCCCACCTCTTGCTCTTCATGCTCTTCTGTGATCTCCTGCCCTTGATGGTGGGATGGACCGAATGACTCAATTTTAACCCAGTAACAGGGGTAGGAAATCACTGCTGAGATTAGGTACAAGGACACTGAAACTTCTAATGTGCTGGCTTTCTCTCTCTCACGTCTCCCTTGCTGGCTCTGAGGGAAGCCAGTTACTATGTTGAGAGGTACCCTACATACAGGTTCACATGCCAAGGAGCTTACGTCTCCAGAAAACTGTTATGGGTTGAATTGTGTCCCCAAAGAAGATGTTATAGTCCTAATCCCCTATACCAAGCCAGCTGCCCTCTTTTCTGGGAACCTCCCCCACCATTCCCAAAGCTACTGCGTAAACTGCCATTTCATATACTGTGACATCACTCTCTGGGCCACAGCTGGGAGGCCTGGAGTGGGTGCTGGACCTAAGTTGAACCTTTCCTTGGGAGTTCAGATGGGGACAAACTAAGAATGAAACCTGTCCTTCTTTAGGAGTTGAAACTGCAACATTTCAAATTCTGGAGCGATTGACCTCCATGTTGTGCTATTTCTACTATTACCAGCACGTAAGTCTCTTTCAGTGAAAACCAAAGAGACCTAACTCAAACAAGGCTCAAATGAGAATGAGAAAGTCCCTATCACCACCAGAACCAGCCCAGAGGTGAAAGTAACATCTTCCATAACATTCAGGAGGTGAGGGGGGGATGTACAACCGCCACCTTCACCCATAACTCAGATTTGTTCTGAGAGGTCCCTCCAATCCTCTCTGGGCCTGTGACCTCTGAAGATAATTCTTACCTTCCCTGAAACACAAGCGCCACACCAGACCCCCTGGCCTCAAAAGTTATCCTTGGATCTCCCGCTGGTGCCCAGCAAGAGTACCTCAAATTGGCAGCAAAACTGTACATGGGAAGGAGAAAGAGGAAATATTATGAATCAAAGGGACTGCAAATTACTAAAGGATGGAGATTGGTTCAATGTGTGAGGAAACACAGGAGTTAGTTATGGAGAAATCAGGAGAGATATACTGGAGCAGCTGTGACTCCAGACCCTCCCTGCGTAAATGGGGGTCCAAATTCACCCCCACAACATTCACCTTTGGATAGTCAACAACAAAAGAAACTGAGGTAGTCATGGCATCAATGTTTTATGGATGGATGGATGGATGGATGGATGGACGGACAAATGCCCAATGAGAACACGGTAGTTCTCCACAGGCAGAATTAGGAGCACCCAGCTGAGGTGGGAGGGGAGGGCTGTGGTTGACTCTGGCAACACTGTTTGGCTAACAGGTCTCTTAGGTGAGTGGGCCAGGTGGTTGTGAGGGGTGTAGGAGATACAAGCCTGCTTTTCCACCTGCTGTGTGACTCTGGGCCACTCCCTTTGCCTCTCTGAGCTGGTTTCCCCCAACTACACAAATATAAGGCTGTCCTGCCTCTCCCTCTCCCTGGCCCCTTCCATCTTCCAGATCTGAGGAAACCTTATGGGGCTGGGGTGTTCCCGAACTGTTCAAGCAGAGCCATGCTCCCGTCCTCTGCAGAGCGGGCCTCACCGCCCATCTGCCAGTGCTGTTTACAGAATGACATGAGGATGGGTGGGCAGTTGGGAGGTCTCCAACTTCTCTGAGAACATCTTTGCAGATGCTTCTGAAAAGGGTGCGACGTGGGCCTCACAGCGAGCGAGAAGTTTGGAACACTGCCACTCAATCATGCCTGGCCCCCAACTCACCAGGCAGGCACATCCCCCAAATGCAGAGCACTGATAACTCCCCCTGGGGCTCTGCGTCCTTCCTTGAGATGACAGGGGCTCTCTCAGAGATGCCCTCCCCGCCCCCGCCCCAGTACCAAAGGAAAAACTCCCCGACCCCTGGGATGATGGCAATGACGCAACTCTCCGGACATTCAGGGCCACATTTGGCCCTCTCTGTACCTCAAAGGGCACTGTGGAGTCTCTTTTTCTAAGATCTCCCCCCGCCTCCAGGTTATTGGTTAATGTCCATGGAGACCAGCGAGGGGCTCTCAATGCTACAGACTCCAACTTCCCTTAAACCCAGCCAGGACCTCTCGGTGCATATCACTAACACAGAATGTCCTACAAGTAGCACTCCCTGCATCCTGGGGACTGTTTTAGGCTTTTTTTAAATTTAATCTTCCATATGACTATGGGCAGGAAGTAGTGGATCCCCGGTGTAATACTGATGCGTAAACTGAGGCTCAAGGCCACAAAGTGACCCAGTCGGTAGCAGAACTGAGATGAAAATTCGGACCAGTCCATAAGCAGAGCTTGTGCCCTAACCACAGGACTGCACTGCTCCTCAACACAACCCAGATCTTAAACCCAGAGACTCTGCCAGCCTGGACCAGCTGGCCCTCACTAGCTTGCCGTGTCTCCACAGCCTCACTATAAAACCGCAACTCCCAGTCTGGCCAGTCTGGCCACCCCTCTGCTCATTCTGCTTGCTCACCCCAAAACGCTCCAGGTGCTGCGCCTGGGTCCCCTCCTCCACGAAGACTCTCTGACCCTTCCAAACTCCCAAGGTAGAATGAACCCTTCTCTCCTGCAAGCCCTCGTCGACTCTGTCTCTGGAGGTATATCTACTCCAGGAAACGTTTCCACCATAGTTTATCTGTGGGTCTCAGCTTGGGCTTTGAGGCTTGGGGGGAAATACAGTTCCTGCCTTATCCCAGAGGTCGGCAAACTGCGGCTCTGTTGACTAAGGCGTTTGCCCACCCCTGCCTTATCCGCTTCTGTTTGCTCAAGGTCTAGCACAGTGCTAGGAACACAGAGGCTCTCAGCAAACTGTGGATGAAGAACCGAGTGAACTGAAACCTCCCAAATCCAATTTCAAGCACCCAGGACATGAGATTGGGGCGCAGAGATGCCTGGCATACAGCGCATGTTTGCTCCATCAAAACTTATTTCACGAATGAATGACGAACACGGCTAAGCATTTACACCCTTATTTCTACTCACTCTCCGGGTGACCTAGAGAGCTGGTTCCAGATGCAATCTGAGGGTTTAGAAATGGAAATATTGGGTACTTTCTAGCTCAAGGGTACCTGTTACGGACTGAACGTTTGTGTCCCTAAAAATTCATATGTGGAACCCCTAATCCCAATGTGATGTGATTTGGGGATGGGGCCTTCGGGAGGTAACTAGGTCACAAGAGTGGAGCCCTCCTGAATGGGATGAGTGCCCTTTAAATAGGAGGCCAGATTACTAAAGCCAAGCTCTCCACCAGGGGAGGGTACAATGAGAAGTCTCCGGCTGTCGGCAATCTGGGGAGAGAGCCCTCAGGAGAACCCAGCCATGCTGGCTCCCTGACCTCAGAATCCCAGCCCGCAGACTCTGGAAAATAAATCTGTCCTTTATAAGCCGCTCAGTATAAGGCACTTGGTTATAGCAGCTCAAACTGACAGCACAGCCTCAAAGTAATTTTACAAACCATCCTTCTGAGGCAACAGGCCTTCCCAGTCCAGGTAGAAAAGCAGCCCTGGGAGGGAATCCAAGATGGTGGCATAGGTAAACACCTACACTGCTGCCTCGCACAACAATTTCAAAACTACAACTAAAAGACAGAACGGACACCATCCAGAACCACAGGAAAGCTGGCTGAGTGGAAATTCTACAACTAGAAGAAAAGAGAGGGGCTCATGGAGACCCAGAGGAGCTGCAAAAAGCTGAGGTACGGAGACGCGCGCCTGGAGAGAGCGGGTGCCGGAGTGCCTGGCTGGTTTTCTCTGGCGGGAGGGAAACGGAGACTCTCAAAGGCATTGAACCCCTTATCCTACAACACTAAACCCCAGATCCAGCCGAAACTCATACTGGGGGAGTTTGGACTGTGAAAAGGGAGAGGTCCACAGAAATTTAGGGGAGTCGCAAAAGATCAGAGGGCTGGTGCTGCGCATGGCACTGCGCAGAGGACAGATTGCTAATTGTGCCCCTGGCTTTCACGAGTGGGTGGGAGACAGACCCTCCCAATTGCACCACTTCTGACTCCACTGAGCCCCTGTTTCAGGTGAAACCCTGGGGACCTAGACTTGTGTGGTCCTGAAGCGCAGGGGAGCCGGAAAGGCAGCGGTTAGAGGCACTGAGGGTGCAAGCGCACAAGGACCGCTCCAGCGATTACCCAGTCACGTGAGACTCAGGGGCCGTGGAGGGCGGGGCCGACTGGAAGGCAAGGCGGTCCCTTAAGCCCTGAGACTCCACCCTCCCAAGCTCAACAAAGGCTTCTTCGGTTTTGCAAGTCTGGTATCATAAAGCTGAATTCAACATAGAAGTTTCCCCGGCATAGTGAAAATGCCAAGACAAGGGAAGGGATCACAAACAAAAGAAATGGAGGGGAAAAAACGACTAGATATGGAGTTCAAAACCACGCTTATAAGGTTTTTCAATAATATGCTAGAAAAGTTGGATAAAATTAGCAAAAGCCTAGAGGAGATGAAAAAGGACCAACTAGAGACACTGACTGAAATAAAAAATATTATACAGAGTACTAACAGCAGACTAGAGGAAGGCAAGAATCAAGTCAAAAATTTGAAATATAAAGAAGCAGAAAACATTCAACTGGAAAAGCAAGAAGAGAAAAGAATCCAAAAATGTGAAGATAATGTAAGGAGCCTCTGGGACAGCTTCAAGCGTACCAACATCAGAATTGTGGGGGTGCCAGAAGAAGAGAGAGAGCAAGATACTGAAAACCTGTTTAAAGAAATAATGACTGAAAACTTCCCACATCTGGTAAAAGAAATAGACTTACAAGTCCAGGAAGCACACAGAACCCATATAAAAGGAATCCAAACAGGACCACACCAAGACACATCATCATTAAAATACCAAGAGCAAAAGACAAGAGAGAATATTGAAAGCAGCAAGAGAAAAACAGTTCATTACCTACAAGGGAACACCCATACGACTGTCAGCTGATTTCTCAACAGAAAAGATGCAGGCCAGACGGGAGTGGCAAGAAATATTCAACGTGATGAATAGCAAGAACCTACAACCAAGAATACTCTATCCAGCAAAGCTATCATTCAGAATTGAAGGGCAGATAAAGACCTTCACAGAGAAGAAAAAGCTAAAGGAGTTCATCAACTCCAAACCAGTATTATATGAAATGCTGAAAGGTACTCTTTTAGAAGAGGAAGAAGAAAAAGGTAAAAGCCAAAAAATTATGAACAACAAATACATATCTATCAACAAGTGAATCTAAAAATTAAGTGAATTAAAAATTTGATGAACAGAATAAACTGGTGAATATAATAGAATCAGGAGCACAGAAAGGGAGTGGACTGATAATTCTCAGGAGAAAAGGGGTGAGGGGTGTACAGGGAGAGACTGGACAAAAATCATACACCTATGGATGAGGTCAATGGGAGGGAGGTAAGGGCAGAGGGAAGGGTGGGAGCTGGGTGCAGGGGTGCTATGGAGGGGAAAAAAGAGAAACAAATGTAATAATCTGAATAATAAATATTTAATTTAAAAAAAAAGAAAAGCAGCCCTGGATTCAAATCCTGGACAACACAGGGGCATTAGTCATTCCACAGTGCAAATGAGCTTGGCCTAATGCTGGAGAGCCAATGAGATCCTCGGGATACATGTGTAAATATATAACGCCTTTTTAGAGCTGGGTTTTCCCGGAACCAGACCTGAGTGCCAGTCGCTTAATGGGGAGGGGAACCCAGGAAACACAGCTCAACAAAGGCTTCTTCGGTTTTGCACGTCTGGTATTATAAAGCTGAATTCAACATAGAAGTTTCCCCGGCATAGTGAAAATGCCGAGACAAGGGAAGGGAGGGAGAGGAGAGACGGAAGGAAGGAGAGCCAATTAACCGCGTGGTTTTGGTTCAGTTGGCACTGTGGGCAGCTAGAGCTCAATCCAGCTAGGACTGGGGAGGCCTCTCTGAATTGACCCACCTAAGGGGGCAGGGAGCTGGGCCATTCTTCTCCAGCTCCCATCTGCCAAGCCTGCTGAGCCCGCCCTCCCGGGGCCAAAAGAGAGCCCTGGAGGGGGGGTGGCAGGGCCCACAGCGGGACACCTCAGCTGCTCAGGAATGCCACCCCCCAGGCCGAGGAGAAAACCTAGTGTGACAAGAGCACTTATCTCCAAATAACAGATATCAGAACCCGATGCAAGCCAAGCAAGAAGTGGGGGTCTGGGCAGCGGAGAAGCTGGAACCTTCCATCTGCCTCTCCTCTCGTTCCTGTGGAGTGTGTATGTCCCGCCTTTTGCCTCCTCTCCCTCCCCAGCCTGGAATCTGTTTTCCCTCCGTCTGAGTCTTCCTCCCTCTCCCCGAGGGACTTCCAACCACCCCTCTATCCCCCGTCTCCTGTCTCTGCGGAGCCCGAAACACAGAAGCGAAGCCTCTTACCTGGCCTCCCTTCTATTGGTTTATTTAGGCACAGTGAGCTTTAAGTCCCCTGATCTTAATTAAAATCTCGGTGAGTTTCTGTTTGTGGAGGGAGAGGGGTTCTGCCCGAGAGCAGGGGGGCCTCTGCAATCTTGGCACCTTCTTCCCAGTGCACCCCCCGCGCTCGGAAGGAAGCCGGATTCGGCCTTTCACGGGGGGCGGAGTGGGGGGCAGGAGCTGTCTGTCCCTGTTCTCAGCAGCGCCATGACTGGCCATTTCACTCTGTGTGGGAAGTGGGTTCCTTCCCCACGTGCGGGAGTGGCGCCTCGGGATGCGTCTGTGGCTTCATCTGGGTGGGTGGCCGGATTGTGACAGGCAGGGTGCCTGCACTTGGTTTGCACCCCAACCACAATCTACAGTATTTGCTCTCCCCTGCTGTTGTGGGGGTCCCGCTAAACAACTGTTAAAAAAAAAAAAAAAAGTCTTCTCACTGCCTTCCAGCTCCTCCCTCCCTTTCCATTTCATTCTCCACACGGCTTCCTCAAGACCACTCAAATGCTGCCTCCTCTGAGAAGCCTTCCCTGGCTCCCTCAAGCTGGCAGGCGCCCTCTCCTTTGTGCGCCTGGACCTTGAGGCCACCTGCTTGTATGGCATCCTCTCCTCTTCCCCCCGCCCTTGTGTTGTCATCCCACCGTCTGTGGGCCCATAGAGGACTGAGTCCCCACGCTGGTTAACTTGTCTCACTGCAGGTTCAGCACAGAGTACAAGCTTGGTGAATGAATGAATGAATGAATGAATGCCAGGACTTACTAGAGCTTCAGACCAACTTAGAGGAACTCGGGCTGACAGCCAGTGAGAAACGTAAAAAGCCCAGAGGTCAGGAAGCCCAGTGCTTTCACCCGGGGTGGCGGTGGGTACCAGAGGAGGCCCACCTGATTGAACCTCCCCCACAGAGAACCTGGGTGCTCCACTCTTGCTGATTTTATATGTTGGGTTTCTAGAATGGAGTCCCACTTATTTAAACAGTTAGAACGCCACTGTTCTATAGTTCCAACCAGGGAGCATAACTTACTCAAGGGAGGCTTGTCTGGGAGGTGGGTTTACTGACTCCTGGTCCATGCTCTCTCAGCTCAATGCACAGCCACGCAGGCCCAGAGATAAGGTCTTCCTCCAAATGAGGGCCTTGAACCTGGAGACTCAACTAAAATGGGAGTCTGGGGTGGGGAGCTGGGTGACCACAGCAGCACGATACGGGGCAGCGAGGCTGATAACCCTGACCTGAAGCAGGAGTTTGACCTCCAGGTGTGCGGGGAGGTCACAGGAGATAGGATGGAGCTTAGGAGCCCAGACTGGCTCAGCGAAGAAAGGCCCAAGGCCAAGACAAGGCCCCTCCCCCAGCCCAGGCACATGGACCTGGGGTGGCCAAAGCCCCGGAGGATGAAGGTTAGGAGCAGCCTGGGACACGCATTTGAACGGGCAAATGCCTTCTGGACCCAGGTCCTCCCAAATCCTACCCTGTCCCACAGAGAAGAGCAAGAAATGCCAGGAGCCTTGGAGAACCTGCGGGTGCTGCGGAGCTACATAGGAGCTCATAGTCCTCTGAGCAGCAGCCAGCAGAGAGGCGGCGGCGCCACCTCCTGGCGACTTTGGGAAGTGCAGCTCATGCTCAGTCAGCCTCAAGGCTCAGGTCTCAGGTCTCAGACCTCAGGCAATATGGGATTGAGGGGGGCGGTGAGGAGCTGGGCCCAGAAGAGCAGATCAGCTGTTGATTACTTTTCCTTTTTCTACGTCACCATGGAAAACTTGAAACATACAAAAGTAGCTAGAGTTGTACTCATGAACTCCCAGGTACCCATCACTCATCAGTTACTACTAGTTCACGGTAATTTTGCTTCCTCCCTCCCCACACACACACTTAACCCTCCAAATGACTTCTAAGTACATCCAGACATCACATTATTGTACTCCTAAACTAGAGGCCAAGTGCACATGTGCACTCGTGGAGCCCAGCCTGCACCTTCTTACAGTCGGGGAGCCCTCAGGGGATGTCTGATTAAGCTGCAGTCTGGCCTCCCTCTGAAGGAGGCGACCCACGGGGTGCAGGCAAGGGACCAGCTCCAGCGAGTGGCCAGCCCCACCCCCCATCCTCATCACCTGCCACTGGTTGCTGCCACCCCCCCCATCACCATCCCCTTCCTCTGCCCACTGGCACCTGCCTTGGCTGGCCTGGCACCACCCCCTCGCTGGCCTGCACCCCCCTACGTGTCCCCTCCCCCCCAGAGGTTGTTCTGCCATTCAGTCAATTTGCATATCAGGCTTTTATTATATAGGATGTTTCCTTTGCATCTCTAAAATCAATATTTTTACAATGTAACTGCAATATCATTATCTCAGGGGGGGAATTCCTTAATATCAAATATCCAATTGTCTCATGAGTTCATAAATGCTTTTCTACGGTTTGTTCATCAGAATCCTAATCGTGTCTACATGTTGCCACTGATTCAACGCCTTTTGAATCATTTTTAATCTATAAGTTTCCCCTCCTTTTTCTTTCTATTTTTTTTTCTTTGTTGTTTTTTTTATTTGTAATTCATTTGTTAAGAGAACCTGTCCTTTGTTGGGATTTTACTGGTTTTGTCCCTGTGTATCATGTAAGATGCTCCTCGGATTTTCTGCGTGTGGTTCTGTCTGGTGGAGGAAACTAGAGGTCTGTTCCGATTCGGGTTTGCTCTTTGTCACACAGACTTCAGAGGGGCTGCTGTGCTCTCCCAGCAGATGTCTCCTGGCCTCTCTGCTGGTGATGTCAGCGGCCACCTGTGGTCATTACCAAGACTCGTTATTTCACTAGGACTGCACTACGCTGAGAGTCTAATTCCCTTGACAGCTATTTACTTAGACACCCAAGATTCACTATGGATTCAGAATTACCTCCCACAGCACCAATGGTGCCATGGGAGAAAATCCTCTTCTGGGCCTGGCACAAGCCTCCCTTTCCGAGAACGGTGTTGACCATAAGGTGGCCACCACCCACATGTGACTATTGAAGATCGAAAAATAGCTAGTCCCAGTTTGAGATGTGCTATAAATGAAGAATACATTCCCGATTTCTAAGACTGAATATGAAAAAGTAACGCTAACTAGCTCCTTAATGTTTCTACCATTTGCATGTTGAAAATTTGTAATAGATTGGGTTCAATTAAATATATTATTAAAAATTTAATTTTACCTATTTCTTTTTACTTTCTGAATGTACCTACCAGGAATTTAAACTGTTATGTATATATGCTGCTCACATTTGTGACTCACATTCTGTTTCTGTTGACAGCACTGGCCCAGGACTTGTCTCCATGAATTCATTAATCCCTCCATGAGCTCTGCCTCCGTGTCAGGCACAGTTCAGAGAATATGACCAAAAACAAAACAGACAAAGCGCTTGCCCTCCTGGGGATAGAGACACACAAATAGCAAACCATGTGTACATCCAGAGGTGATCAAGTGTGGGGAGGAGGGTCAAGGAAGACCCCTCTGAGAAGGAGACCTTAGATCAGGAATTTGAAAGAGGCAAACAGTGAGTTTGGTGTATAGCGTGGTGCAGGATATGACTGTATGCAATAAAATCAACAAACGATAACTGACAATTTCTCTTAAACCTGGAAACTAAATAATATTCTACTAAATAGTCCACAGATTAATAAGGAAAGATAAAAACTAAGTACTACAATCCCTGGAAGAAAATGTAGTTTTGTATAGTTTTAAAAGTATCATAAAACCTGAAAAAAATGTAATACACACAAGCTAAATGTTCATTTAAGAAGTTGGAAAAGAACAAGAGAGATGACAACGTGCACTATAACACGGAAAGATTTTGGATTTTTTAAATTTTTTTTTTTTGAAGATTGAGTCAATAGGATGAATGATATGTCTGGAACTCGGTGGAAAGTCGTAACTAGAGATATAAACCTTCAAGTCATCTGCATATAAGCTGTATTTAAAGACACAGCCAGCACAGAAAGCAAGTGCAGACAGAGAACATTACACAACTCAGCACCTGAATTCTGAGTCTAAACTGGTGAAATTTTGTGGGGGGTCCCAGGATGTGCAGAGATACTGCCTCAGACCAACGAGCTCACCAGAGTCCGGTGTATGAACCAGAACATGCAATAAGGAACTTACCTGTCAGGCAGACCAGATATCATCGTCGTCATCACCATCACCCTCACCATCATCACCATCATTACCACCATCCATCCATCCATTTAATCGCTATCTCACACCAATAGTGTTATTACCCCTCTTATCTGAGAGGAGACCTTGGGGTTCAGAAAGCTTTAGTAACTTGATCCACAACAGCGGTGGATCCTATCCCAGACCTGGAGTCCCCATTGCTAGCACAGGACGCTCCCTGCCACGTTGTAACAGCAAAAAGCTGGGCACAGCCCAAATTGCTGTCACCAGGGGAGTGTTCTCACAACTCTAGGTGTGAGTGACAGACCGACACACTGAAGGTCCAACCTAAAAGTCAGGGATAGGTGTAGCAGCAGGAGCACTGCTAGTGGGGTCCACCACGGAGCCTCGAGTTCTGCTCTACCACCTGTGGCCAGTCACGTCGCCTCCCCAAGCCTCAGTTTCCCCATCTGCTCAGTGGGGAATGAGACTCTCCTTCCTAGAACCACACAGGCCTGCGGTAAGAGCCAGAGAAGTAAACGTGACAGCCGTTCATTTCGATGGAGTGTGCACACACACGGGGTGCTGGCTGCTGCCTCCAGAACAGCAAACAGGCCTGGCTCCACTCAGGTCATTCTGGAACCCTGGGGGGCCCGGGCCTGCCGGCAGCACGGCAGGTCAGACTCTGAGGCCCCCGTGCCTCTACCTGGGCACAGACACCAAGAGAGTCACCCTAGACGCCAGCCTTGTGCCATACTTCCCAGGGCCCTTCCCTGCCCTTCCAGTGGCCAGTGCCCCTGCCCAGACAGCAAGGAGTCTGAACGACCAAAGGATGTGCCCATCTTGGCCCTTAACCCCCTAGGCCAGTGTTCGGCAAACTCATTAGTCAACAGAGCCAGGTATCAACAGTACAACGATTGAAATTTCTTTCGAGAGCCAAATTTTGTAAACTTAAATGATACAGGTAGGCACATTGTTATTAACTTAATTAGGGTACTCCTAAGCTGGCCTTTGCTAAAAACTCAAGGGACCAAAGAGCTGCATGTGGCTCGTGAGCCGCAGTTTGCCGACCACTGCCCTAGATCATGCTGCAGCTCCTCAGGATTCCTGCCTAAATGCCTGCATCCAAGACCCACACTAATCTTCCTTTGGGTCCTTCCTCCCAGTGTGGGCCGTCCCCAGTGTGTGCAGCCTCAAAGGGTCAAAGTAGGTTATTTTTTTTTAATATATATTTTATTGATTTTTTTTACAGAGAGCAAGGGAGAGGGATAAAAAGTTAGAAACATCGGTCAGCTGCCTCCTGCACACCCCTACAGGGGATGTGCCCGCACTAAGGTATGTGCTCTTGACTGGAATCAAACCTGGGACCTTTCAGTCCGCAGGCCGACGCTCTATCCACTGAGCCAAACTGGTTTGGGCCAAAAGTAGGGTATCTGCAGACAGTGAAGGAGGTGCAATGGCTGCAAGACGCAGAGTAAAATGACCGTGGGCGTGAAGGACGACCCCTCGTGCTGGGGATGGGAAGAGAGAGGATGGGCTCCAGACCAGAGCCTCCCTGTGCATGCTTGCCCAGACCTCCCAAAGACTGGGGTTAGGCCCATTCATCATCACACCGAGCACACCCCTCCCCTGCCCTGTGCGGCTGGTGATAAAACACTGGGAGCAAGACTATCATTGCTGGAGGTCTAATTATGGCGAGCAGCCTGGCAGTGCTGCATATAGACTCTGCTTTGGGGGAAATGTGCTGATTTATGCAGTTCCCAACATTTAAAGGTGGAGACCAGACTGCGGCTGAATCAGATCGGATTGTTCTCTGGGACAAACTGTAATCCTGAGCTGCCGAGCAGAAATGCGTGAAGAATTGTCTCTCCCTCTTCCCCTGACCGGCTACTCGCATCGCCTGGGGCTCTCCGGCCATGCCTCTGTGCCCAAGGCTCCATGGGCCCCGGCGGCACTGAGGAGAAGTCAGTCATGACCGAGCACCTGCTCTGGTCCAGGCTCCTGGGAAACGGTCACATCTCAAGCGAAGGCCTCTGGAGGCTCACGGCGTAGGGAGCTAACCAGACCCTCTTGGCATGAAGGCTGTCCAGCTGTGGAAGACTGCAAAAATGGCACCAAATCCCTCCCACCCCCACTTCTGCACCCCCTGCTATGTTGCTTTGAAGGTCCCACTCTGACACTGGGTTCAGTCAGGTGACTTGTTTTGGCCAACAAGATGCTGGCAGCCACGATGCGAGCAAAGGTTTGAAACGCTCTGGGGCAGCGGGGCTTGTCCTCTTTGGGGGCTCTGGGGACGCACCACGAGAAGAAATCGGGGCCAGTGCGCTGGAGGAAGGGAGGCCACACGGAGCCATGTGGAGCGAGATCCCTGCCCATCCATCGTCTCAGACATCCCAGGGGAGGCCATCATAAGCCCAGCCAGCCATCACCCCACCAATGCACAGCAGACCCATGACTGAGCCCCAGCTAATGCAGAACCACTCAGCTCAGCCCAGCCACCCGTCACCCCACCAATGCATGGCAGACCCATGACTGAGCCCCAGCTAATACAGAACCACTCAGCTGAGCCCAGCCCGAGTTGCCCAACGACAGAATCGGGAGTTCCATAGACAGTTGTTTTCAGCCCTCCGTGGCAGTGAGCAGTAATGACGAGGTACTCAAGCACGGAGAGGTGAACCAGGCACAGGGAACGGCATAAGCAAAGGCATGTGAACCTGGGGGCCCTGCCTTCAGAGAATTACAAGCCACCAGGAGGGTCCCTGGGAGAGATGAGGCCAAGGCCTACCCACAGGGCACCTCGGTGCCAAGCGTGGGACTTCCCCAGAAAGCAGTGAGGAGGCACCGGACGAATCTGAGCGGGGGAGCGCCAAGGTGAGGTGCGTAGTTTGCCAAGGTCACTTTGGCGGCAGTGAAGGGAACCAGGTGCCCACCCTCCGCCTCCAGTGAGCAGCCAGAGCCATCCGCCGCCAAAGGACGTCAGCAGCAGCCCTTCCTGCCACCCCGACCCCGACCTCAGACAGGAGGCCCTGGTGTGATCCCGAAACAAACGCTCTTCAAAAGAACCAACATGTTTCCAACGTTGCTTTCCAGAAACCAGTTTCCAGATCAGAGACAACAGCGGTGCTGCATCCAGGGCAGAAGCAGGCATGTTGGATGCTCAGGGTAAGTGACAAGGGGGAACCGGTGTGGACAATGAGAAGACAGCGTCACAAAAATCACTCCTTTTCAGAGTTGGAGGCGGCCCCCAGGGCCAGTGGGTCCAGCCCCCTCTGACGGAGGTGTCTACCCCACATCCTTTCTTACACACCTTCAGTGACGGGTGCTCAGCCCTTTACCTGCCCCAAGTTCTTCACGGGCTTCTGATCGGTCCGCGTCTGCCCCTGTCCTCAGCAACCTTCAGAGGTGGCAAGACATTGCCTGGACCCCCTGATGTGCCTCTTCTCCAGCCTGCACGTAGTTCTGAAGTAATTTGATTTGTGCAGAATGCGAAGAGTTAGCACTTAATTTATTCCCAAAACCAAATGTACATCAGTGTCACCTAAATACCCTTCATGGCGATTACATCAGCCCCACCCCATATCACCTTCAAGATCCCTTCTCTGGACGAGATGAAGTTTTGTACACCCTGCTATGATAGCTGAATTGCAAAATTTTTTCCTACGTGACCAGATTATTCCAAAACAAGCCCTCGGGCAAATTCCCTCTTTGTCCTTTCCCCACGCCAGCCCGGCACGAGGCCCGGCAGAAACGTCTGTTGAATGAATCTCTTTCCCGAAAGAGCAATGGTTGGTCTTTGGATGGGACATACAGAGCCAAACAGCCTACGACCAAGTTACAGGCTCAGGAGCTGGATGACTTGGGTTCCAGTCCCTGCTTTCACTAGCCTCTCCCCTTAGCCCACATTCCCATTGGCCACTGTGGCAGAAATGCCTGAGGGTACCACGGCTTATCATAAATATGCAAGAGAAACATGACATACCTGTTTGTCCCACCAACTACAGCTCGTGGGAATCACACTTTTAACGTTAATTTGGGCTACATTCCTTCTGATGACATCACATTTTTGCAAGGCTGGTGATCAGTGGTTACAACAGTAAAAAGCAAAAAGCATGTAAAGTCAGTGAAGAACACGAAATGAGGACGGCAGTGTCTCATCTGGTTCTCCGTTTTGCGAAGCTGTGTCGTGCCCAGGAGACACACACATCTCCGTATCCTGTAATTCTGGTTATTTAAGGTGGAATCATTTTTTTTCTTTTAATCTATGTGAGTTATTTTTTCAAGTGACTACTAAGATAGGACATAAACACTTACAAGTTGATCGGACTAACTACCTAATAAACAGAACTACTACTTATTTCTTTAGGCCTTCGGGCATTATGAGCTGGGCTACTAAGGGTCCTGGGACCAGAGAAATTGTGGGAGTCTCTGTTTTAGGCATTTTGCTTGCACGCTCTCTAGGCCTGTTTCTCTAAGGATAAATTGGGAATGACAATATATCATAAGGTTGTTGATAGGATTCATTGAGTGAGGCTATATGCAGTATTTAGGATTGTATACATGTTGTTTTTATTACACAGAGGGATTGATTCAGAAGATGGCAACATTACCGGGAAATAGACATGTCTAAAACTCAGCGGAGAACAACTTTCTAACATTTTCTCCTTTTATTATCACTGTAACTACTACGCTATACCTGCTGGTTTGTGAAGAGCCCTGGACTGGGAATCATGAGGATGTGTGTTCTAGCCACGGCTCAGCTTTGAAACCTTGAGCAAGGCACCCACTTCCCAATCCCATCTCTCTAAGCCCCAGTTTCCATGTCTGTATGATACACATTCAGTTGTGGCTGTGGAGTTGGGCGGGAGAGAATTAAGACTTTTCAGATGTGCCCACACCAACAGGGATGTAACCACAGATAAGGATAGTGCCTCCTAACCCAGGAACAGGGCAAACAACAGGAAGTGGGTGATTAATATTCAGCCATTGATATGCTAATTACAAACCATCTTTATCAGCTTGTGGCTGCAAGTTCTCCAGGCTCCGGAGGCCACAATCTGAAAGAATGAGTCTCTGGGCTTAGTCTGTGTTGAAGGTAATTAAGCACGTCAGAGTTACAAAACCACATGCTTCAAACTGAGTCAGACCTTTCACTAAATTAGAACATCTCAGAATGTGTCGGAATAGTGAGGTTTTGCCAGCTGTATAATCAGTTCAATTCCTTAAATAGAGATTTGTTGATAACCAACCTACTGTTTTTAAAATGTAGTTTTGTCTTGGAAAAGAAAATAATAAAGCTTTCCTTTAAAAAGATCTCAGTTTTCATCGAATCAAATTTCTTTTGCCTTTTGCCTCAAGGGTTTCCTGGGACTCTGATTTTTTTTTGATTTTTTTTTTTAATGCTGAGTTATTCCTTTATTAGATAGTCATTGAAATCGACCTCATTCCCATAGAGGGGTGATTATGGCACAGAAAATGCATTCATTCCTTTTACAAGGCCGATGGCTGACAGAAGTGATTCTGCTGGTAGCTTCAACAGAAATGTGGCATTTTATACAATGAACACTGAATTGTTATAAAGCCGATTTTGGCATGTTTTCCTAAATATTAAAAAAAAAAGGAGAAGGAGAAGGAAAAGGAAAATGGAAAAATGGTGTCTCTCAGATGAAGGACTCTATCAATAGAGATAGGACTCCCTGGTCTAAATGCCCTCCCCTCCCTACCCAGCCAGTGTGGCTCAGTGGTTGAGCATCAACCTGGAACCTGGAGTTCAGGGCTCAATTCTGGGTCAGGGGACAGTGTGGGGCCTGCAGGAGGCAGCTAATCAATGATTCTCTCCCATCAATGATGTTTCTATCTCTCCCTCCCTCCCTATCTCTTCCTCTCTGAAATCAATAAAAATATATATATTAAAATATAAATAAACTGCCCGGCCATTGTGGCTCAGTGATAGAGCACTGACCCTAGTCACTAGTTCAATATCCGGTCAGGGCACATGCCTGGATTGTAGGCTTGATCCCCAGTAGATGGCGTACAGGCGGCAACCTATGGATGATGTTTCTCTTTCATCAATGTTTCATCTCCCCTCTCACTTTCTCTCTCTCTAAAGATCAATTTTTAAAAAATTAAATATAAATAAATAAATGTCCTCCCCTCCCCCTCTTACCAACGAAAGAAAAAAGATGGATGTCATTCTCTGACCTCATCCCAGGTCCATCTGCAGCAGAAAACAGATCTACCAATCCAAAGTGCGAGAGCCATATGGTACACCTTCAAACCCTGGCCCTAACACTTATGAGTTATGTGACTCTGAGTAAGCCACTTAAACTTTCTGCACTTTGCTCTTCTCATCTGCAAAGTAACAAGTGAGAATCAGTTGCTGACTTACTATTTGTAAAGTGCTTGGAATAGGGGCTGAACATATGCTTTGATGAGAGCAAGCTACTGGGGTTTTGTCTGTGCCCGCCGACGGACGGTCCACCTTTACCCCAGCACTGCCTGCATGCCTGCGGCTCAGGATGTCTACTGCCCCTTGAGCTCCCTCTCACTTCCTAATCATTGGGTGCTCCTGCCTTTTGCTCCAGACAAAAGTCTGCCAGGTCTTGTACTGCTCAACAACCCTCTGATTTGTCCCAGTCTGCCTGTCCTCCTGGGAGAATGTTTGAGACCTGCCTCTCCCAACAAACCCCTGATCCCTGCTCTCAACCCATCTCTCCTTCTTAACAATGAAAATAACCCCAACAGAACCCTCTCGACCTCCTTCCACATCCCTCTTTGGCCCTACTGCCAGCCACACACCCTCACTGCCCCCTGCTCCTTCCTGCCAGGGTGGAGAAGGTGCCATCCCTTTGCCATCTGAGGCTGGTTCTCATCACTGGAGGGCCTGCTGTGAATCGCACACAGGCCCCCAACCAAGATGTCAGTGGGATCAGAAATCTACTCCATCTTTGTTTTCCAGATCCTACATCCAGACGTGAGATACCCAGACAGGCATGCCTTTTCTAATTCAGCCACCCAGAGGGACCCATTTTTCAAATTTAAACAAAAGTATCTTCTAGATGAGTGGGGACCATGACCCCTGAGCACAAAACCTCAGACACCCCTGCTCTTTCAGAACCCTTTCTCCCTCAGTCACCTCTTGCTTAGCCTCTCCTTCTCTACCAGGTGCCACCATCTCTACTGATGTCCCACCGCGAGCATGGGCAGAGGACAGCGTGAAGGAAAACTAACCAACAATGGGCAATGGGGCAAAAAGATGACTGTGCTCCTTCAGTGTTGGGTGTTGCCAAGCACCAAGATCTGATTCTCTAGGAACTACGGGGTCCACGCCGGTAGCCATTAGACTCATGCGGCTACTGTGCACATGAACTGAGATGAGCTGTCAGTGTAAAATACATACGCATTTTAGGGGCCTCGTCAAAGATAAGAGTGTCAAGTATCTCATCAATACAACATTAGACGTTGCATTAGGATCCTAGGGCTGCCATATCAACGTGCCACAAACTGGGGGCCTTCAAACAATAGAAATGTATTGTTTCACAGTCCTGGAGGCTGGAAGTGCAGAATCAAGGTGTCAGCAGAGCCATGCTCCTTTGGAACCTGGAAGGGGAGAGCCCTTTCTTGACTGTTCCCAGCTGATGGTGGTGGCTGCCAATCCTTAGCATTCCTTGTTCCGGTCTCTGCCTCTGCGGTGACATGGCGTCCTCCTCTCGTATAAGGTCACCAGCCATATTCACTTAAGGACCTGCTCTACTTCATTATGCCCTCATCTTCACTAATTACATCTACAAGGAACCTATTTCCACATAAATTCACATACTGAAGTACTCAGGGGTTAGAACTTCAACATGACTTTTGCGGGGGACACAATTCCACCCATAACCCATGTTTAATTGATACTATTTCAAATAGATTGAGGTAAACAAAATCAATCACTGCATAAGTGGCTTACTTTGAGGGCTCACAGAGTATTTCTATCACGCTGGGTACGCACTGCATTTACTACAGATGGGGTTACTTTACAACTCTGCAAGCACAGACATTAACCTTAGAAAACCAACAGTGAACAATGAGTTTTAGCCTGTAGGGATGTAAATGAAAAGATCATAACACAAAGCTTATAGATTTCTTTTATATGTTCTTTATAATATTATCGCAACATCCATCTTTTAAGTGCCTATAAATATTTCTGTGTTTCTAAAACATTTTTGAACTCTCCTTACTATCTTGCTGGCTTCCTCATTAAGGAGTTAGTTACATCTTTGACACATGATCATTTTATGGGATTCTTCCTATCCCCGTTTCAAACTATTGCCTTTTCTAAGCAAGAGCTGGTTCCCAAAGAAATCACCGCTGTGGTGCTCCCTTATTCCTGGACAGTTAACCAGTGAGCAGTGCAGAGGTAAGAGCCAAAAGTAGCCATTCCCAGAAGAGCTGGGCTTTTGAAGACCCTGCACAAGCTGCTGAGCCTTCCTGACCTTTTTCTTATAAAGGCAAGGAAGTTGTTGACAGGGGTTACGTTATCTACCTCAAGGGTGGGAGAGTTCAGAGAGCCCAAGGAGCAGAGAAGCCTCCTTTGGGTGCCTAAACGGGGGGCTGCAGCCTCCCATGAGCCACAGGTACTCAGGGCCAGAGACCCTGCTCCTCTGCCCATCTTTAAAGATACTTCTCAGCCACATCCACACCCCAAGAAGTAGACAGCAAAAGAAGTCAGAGGAGGATGAGGTCAAAGGGTCACGACACATGATCACTTAAGAGAACTGCAGCTGGAAGAGAGTAATTAACACATGAATTTTTTAAATGAGAGCAGGCCTGGCCGGTGAGGCTCAGTGGTTGAGTGTTGAGCCATAAACCAAGAGGTCACCAGTTCAATTCCCCGGTCAGGCTCAATCCCCAGTAGGTAGTATGCAAGAGGCAGCCAGTCAATGTTTCTATCTCTCTCTCTCTTTCCTTTCCTCTCTCTAAAAATCAATAAAACCATACTTTTAAAATAAAATAATAAAAATGATGCAGACTATAAAACAAGTCAAACCCATCACAAAAAGAATATCTGAAGCTTAAAAACAGAACTTTGAGCTTAAAAAAAGAAACAACAGTAGATGAATGAAAGGAAAAGATGACATTTTCAGCCCTGAATCAGAAACCTGGAGGATCAAGTATAAGAAATATATTAAAGCTTAGAGAAGAAAGACAACGAGATAAAAGTCGTGAGGGAAAATATAAAAGATTGAGAAGAAAGATCCAGGAATCCTAACATGCACAGAACAGAAGTTCCAGATGGAGACAAATAAGAGTAGGAAGAGAGGCAACAAATAGTTAAACTCATACCAGAAGAAAATTTCCCTGAACTGAGCAAAGATCTCTGCCTATTTAAGTCCATAGAGACAAAAGGACCGCCTGGCTAAGAAATTATTCATGTGATAGGATGGAAGAAAGATACACAAGGATATTCAAGAACTCAAAGGTGAGCCAGCAGACAGACAACGATGTGTCTAAGCTACAAAATGGCTGCTTCTTCACTTCTGTCCTTCAAGTCTCCCATAAGAAACTCTTTTGTGGCTCACTTTAACAAGAATATATCGGTAAGGGAATTTGTGGAATGCAGTTTAGCCTAACCAAGTTCATATATTGCTAAGCCACCAGACCCAGCCAAGGCTAAAAGAACTGAACAGATATAATTAGTCCCATCTTGTTTGGGTGGCTTTCAGTCAATGAGTGACTGGCAAGGCAATAATACAAGGACTTAGCCATTTCTGCCCAATAGGGGATTCCTTGAATAGGCAATTGTCGCTCCAGAGTTCCTCTGTCAAGCTAGCAGAGACAGTATTAACATTATAGCCTCATGTGATGGGTCACCCTGGCCAATCCTGCTTCCTCCCACGTCCATTCACAGGTGTTAATCCACAATAAATCTTTTGTTCTGCTAATTCTGTCTCAAGATCTTCATCTCAGAAATGCCAAGCCACATACAATAATTTTAAAGCAGGTATTAAACAATGCTCAAGGACTTAAATGAAAATATGCTTAAAAAATGAACAAATAAAAAAAATTAACAGGTAAGTTAAAACTACAGAAATAAACATCCTAGAACTAAAAATAAAATATTTGAAATTTTATTTAAAAGTTCTCTGAGTGGATTTAATGAGAGACTGTTCACAGACGGGTCAATAAACTGAAGTTACCCACCCTGAAGAACAGAAAGAAAAAGACCAAAAATTATACATATATAATGTAACAAAATCTTAGTGATCTGTAAGGTAATATGAAAAGGTTTAGCATATGTATAAGTGGGGTCCCAAAAGAAAAGGAAAGAATAAAACAAACAAAATATTTTTAAGAAATAGTGGCCAAATATTTTCATTTTGGTGAAAGTTATAAATTCACAATTTTAAGAAGCTCAATAAACACATGCAGGAAAAAAATAAAAAGAAAACCACATATAGATACATCATACTAAATTCCTGAAAACCAAACTAAAGAAAATATGTGAAACCAGCCAGAGAAAAATCACACATTGCATACTAGGGAACAATGATTTAAATGACTTCTGACATCACATCAGAAATAATGGAAGGCAAAAGACAATAGAATAACATCTTCAGAGTGATGAGAGAATAACTGCCAATGCAGAATCCTAAAATCAGTTAATACTTCAAAATTAACTATATTTACTGCATACAAAATTACTACAGACTGACCAGTGTGGCTCAGTGGTTTAGCATTGATCTATGAAGCAGGAGGTTGCTGGTTTGATTCCTGGTTAAGGCACATGCCTGAGTTAGGGACTCAATCCCCAATAGAGATGTGCAAGAACCATCTGATCAATGATTCTCTTTCATCATCGATGTTGCTATCTCTCCCTCTCCCTTCTTCTTTCTGAAATGAATTTTTAAAATATTTTTTAAAGATAGGACCATGCTCAAAGTCACTAGTCATTGGAGATATGCAACTCAAAACAAAAATGTGGAACCATCTTACACCTGTCAGAATGGTTATTATCAACTAATCAACAAATTACAAGTGCTGGTGAAGATGCAGAGAAAAATCCCGTGCACTGCTGGTGGGAATGCAGACTGGTGCAGCCACTTTGGAAAACAGTATGGAGTTTCCTCAAAAAACTAAAAATGGAACTTCCATTTGACCCAGTGATCCACTTCTAGGAATATATCTCAAGAAACTAGAAATACCAGTCAGAAAGGATATATGCACCTCTATGTTCATAGCAGCACAATTTACCACAGCTAAGATTGGGAACCAGCCTAAGTATCCATCAGCAGATGAGTGGATTAAAAACTTGTGGTAGCTGAGACCAATTTGGCTCAGTGGATAGAGCGTTGGCTTGTGGACTGAAAGGTCCCAGGTTCGATTCCAGTTGGGGGCATGTACCTTGCTTGCAGGCACATCTCCATTGTGGGGCGTGCAGGAGGCAGCTGATCGATGTCCCTCTCTCATCGATGTCTCTGACTTTCTATCTCTCTCCCTTCCTCTCTGTAAAAAATCAATAAAATAAAAATAAAAACCTATGGTATATGTACACAATGGAATACTACACTTCAAAATACTACCATTTGCAATACCATGGATGGACCTGGAGAGCATTGTGTTAAGCAAAATAAGCCAATTAGAGAAGATAAGTATCACATGATCTCACTCATTTGTGGAATATATTGAACAACATAAACTGATGAACAAAAACAGATCCAGAGACAGAAGCATCCATCAGACAGTTAAACCTCAGAGGGAAGGAAAGAGAGGGTTGGGGTAAGGGGGAGAGATTAACCAAAGGACTTGTATGCATGGATGTAAGCCTAATCAATGGACACAAACACCAGGGAGGTAAGGGCATGAGTGGGGGAGTTGGAGGGAGACAATGGGGGGGGCGGGGTAAAGACACCTATGTAATACCTTAATCAATAAAGAGAGGGAAAAATACAATAAAATAAAAAAAATAGGATCTTAGACCTAAACATAGAAGCTTAAACTATAAAACTTCTAGAAGAAAATGTAGGTAACTTTCTTCTCAATTTAGGGAGTAAGTTTCTTTGGCAGGTTTCTTAGGCAATAACCATTTAAAAATCATGAGAGAGAAGAAACCAAGGTGGCGGCATAAGTAAACACCTGAAACTTGCTGCCTCGCACAACAATTTCCAAACTATAACTAAAAGACAAAAATAGGACATCATACAGAACCACAGGAAGGCTGACTGAATGGAAATTCTACAACTAGAAGAAAAGAGAAAAGCACAATGAGACTCAGAGGAGCTGCAGAAGGCAGAGGTATGGAGGCGTGCTCATGTGCGGAGAGGGCTAGAAATTGAGGATGCGGCTATCTTTTTCAAGGGGAGGGGGGGACAAAAGCTCTCGACTGCTCTGAACTCCAGTTCCAGGTGAGATTCTGGGGACCCAGACTCAGATGGGGAGAAACTGGACTGTCTGGCAGGGGGTGGAACTCGAGGGCAGCTTTTTCTCAGAGGTACTTTCTTTCAGAGATTACATTGGGACACTGAGACCCTGGGCATCTTAGGGCAGGGCTGACAGAAACCCATTGATATTTACTCCACCCTAAGACTCCTCCCCATCCAAGCTCTGTGCAGAGGCTTTTGCATATAAATGACCTGGTCTTTGAAATCTAAACTTACCTAACAAACTGCAGCTGAGTCAGAGAGACTCAGAAAATCTAAAAGAAGGCCCAAGGCCCCACATCAGCTTGCATTGCTTCGCAGCTGGGCCTCATCTGGGCACCTCCAAAACTCAAACAAAAAAGAGGAATCTGCAGATCTCTCCATAGCTCCTGCTGGGTGGCCTGAGGCAGAGGCTAAATTAGCATGTCCTTGGATATCAAAGAGCCATTGAACCCAGGGGTCAGAGAAGAACCATCCAGATTATAACTCCTCATATCCATAAGGGACACACTCAGGGGACAGACTCAGTGAGCACCAAAGCCCCA
Source organism: Lasiurus cinereus (assembly GCA_011751065.1). NCBI lineage: Eukaryota > Metazoa > Chordata > Mammalia > Chiroptera > Vespertilionidae > Lasiurus > Lasiurus cinereus. The sequence goes on along the minus strand of JAAGEH010000480.1, from coordinate 42,006,086 downwards.
CTGAAGCAAGTCTTGCCTCAAAGGGTGTCTCTAGCACAGAAGTTCTCCAATTGTAGATACAGCTGATCCTCACAGTCAACTGGCCTGGAGGTCAATTCCTCCCAGTGATACCAATAGCAATCAAGGCTTAACTACAACAAGACTGTGCACACAGCCCACAAAGAGATGCACCAAGAGTGTCCACCTCAGGTGAATGGGGAGGCTGAGCCACTGGGCCCTATAGGACACCTAGCACACAAAGCCACTCCATCAACTCAGGGAAGCAGCCAAAATATGGAGACAAAGAAACAGGTCACAAATGAAAGAAATGGAGGAAAGCAAATGACTAAATACAGAGTTCAAAATCATGGCTATAAGGTTTTTCAAGAATTTTCTAGAAAAGGCCAATAAATTTACTGAGACCCTTGAGGAAATGAAAAAGGACCAATTAGAAATTAAGCATACACTGACTGAAATAAAAAATAATATACAGAGATCCAACAGCAGACTAGAGGGTCCAAGAATCAAGTCAAAGATTTGAAATACAAAGAAGCAAAAAACACCCAACCAGAAAAGCAGAAAGAAAAAAGAATACAAAAATATGAAGATATGTAAGGAACCCCTGAGACAACTTCAAGCATACCAATATCCAAATTAAGGGGGTGCCAGAAGAAGAGAGAGAGCAAGATACTGAAAACTTATTTGAAGAAATAATGACAGAAAACTTTTCCATCTGCTGAAAGAAATAGACATACAAGTTCAGGAAGCACACAAAACCCCAAACAAAAGGAATCTAAAGAGGACCACACCAAGACACATCATAATTAAAATGCCAAGAGCAAAAGACAAAGAGAGAATATTAAGAGAAAAACAGTTAGTTACCTACAAGAGAACACTCATATGATTGTCAGCTGATTTCTCAACAGAAACTATGCACGCCAGATGGGAGTGGCAAGAAAAATTCCAAGTGATAAATAGCAAGAACCTACAACCAAAATTACTCTACCCAGCAAAGCTATCATTCAGAATTAAAAGGCAGGTAAAGAGCTTCACAGATAAGAAAAAGCTAAAGGAGTTCATCACCACTAAACCCATATTATATGAAATGCTGAAAGGTATTCTTTAAGAAAAGGAAGAAGAAGAAAAAGCTAAAGATTAAAATTAGGAACAACAAATACATATCTATCAACAAGTGAATCTAAAAATCAAGTGAATAAAAAATCTGATGAACAGAATAAACTGGTGAATATAATAGAATTAAGGTGTAGAAGGGGAGTGGACTGACAATTCTCAGGGGGAAAGGGACTGGGCAAAAATCATACACCTATGAATGAGGACAATGGGGGTGTGGTAAGGGCAAAAGGGTGGGGTGGGACGCAGGTGGAGGGGAGCTATAGGGGGGAGGGAACAATTGTAATAATCTGAACAATAAAGATTCATTAAATTAAAAAATAGGAGGAAGAAGTAAAAGGTAAAGATAAAAATTATGAACAACAAATACATATCTATCAATAAGTGAATCTAAAAATCAAGTGAATAAAAAATTTGATGAAAAGAATAAACTGGTGAATATAATAGAATCAGGGGACATAGAAAGGGAGTGGACTGACAATCCTCAGAGGGAAATGGGTATGGGGGTGCGGGAAGAGACTGGACAAAAATCATTCAGCTATGGATGAGGACAGTGAGGGAGTGGGTAAAGGTAGGGGGTGCGGTGGGAACTGGGTGGAGGGGAGCCATGGGGGTAAAAAAGAGGAACAACTATAATAATTTGACCAATAAATATTAAAAAAATAAAATAAAAATTGTAAGAGAATAATCATACAATTAATAATTCTTTACAAATTTATAAATTAGACTTTCCAAAATTTAAAACTTCTGCTCATCAAAAGACACCTTTAGGAAAATAATAGTCATTTCTCAGACTGGGAAAAAATGCACAAAACATATATTTGACAAATAACCAGTATTCAGAGTGTATATATTTAAATCTTACAATTCACCCTGGCCAGCATTGTTCAGTGGTTAGAACGTGGGCCATGTACACCGAAGGGTTCCAGGTTTGATTCCAGGGAGTGTGCAGGAGGCAGCTGATCGATGTTTCTCTCTCATCGATGTTTCTAATTCTCTATTTCTCTCCCTTCCACTCTGTAAAAAAAAATCAATAAAAAGGTTTTAAAAAAAAATGGTGAAAGATTTTAAGAAACACTTCACAAGAGAAAATATATGAGTGTCCCATATGCACATGAAAAAAGGTGTTCAGCCAAAACCAGTTTGGCTCAGTGGATAGAGCATTGGTCTGCAGACTGAAAGGTCCCAGGTTCGATTCCAGTCAAGGGCATGTACCTTGGTTGCGGGCATATCCCCAGTAGGGGGCGTGCAAGAGGCAGCTGATCAATGTCTCTTTCATCTATGTTTCTAACTCTCTATCGCTCTCCCTTCCTCTCTGTGAAAAATCAATAAAATATATTTTTTAAAAAAGAAAAAGAAAGAATTGGTATATAATTCATATACTGTATATGTTTATTAAAAAAAAAAAGAAAAAAGGTGTTCATAATCAACAGTCATCAGGAAAAAGTAGATTAAAATCACAATGAGAAACCTTTACATATTCACCTAAATGGCTACACTTAAAGACTAACACTGTTGTTAACAATGTTAGTGTGACCGGAACTCACACGTTTTTTGAGAGGAGTGCGAAATGGTATAATCACTTTAGGAAAAGATCTGACCAGTAAAGCTAAACATACTAGTACACCCACCCTCTGACCAGCAATCCCACTGCTAAGTATCTACCCAAGAGAAAGGAAAGCACATGCCTACAGAAACACTTCAAGTGTTCATAGCAGCTTTTTCATAACAGTAATACACGTAATAATCCCAAGCAGTCTGTTAACTCCTCTCTCTACCTACGGCCTCCCTCTCATTCCCCATGGAAGCACAATCTGGCCACATCACATACATAGTTAAAACGTCTTGCCGATACCGGTTTGGTTCAGTGGATAGAGCGTCAGCCTGCGGACTGAAAGGTCCCAGGTTCGATTACGGTCAAGGGCATGTATCTTGGTTGCAGGCACATCCCCAGTGGGGGGTGTGCAGAAGGCGACTGATCGATTTCTCTCTCTCATTGATGTTTCTAGCACTCTATCTCTCTCCCTTCCTCCCTGTAAAAAATCAATTTAAAAAAATACATATATATATATACTGTATATATATTTAAAACTCCTTGAGGGTTCCCCATTGCTCGTAAAACCAAGATCAAACTTTTAATCTGGACTTATGGGTGGAAGGATATGCTCAGCCTCCCCTAACACATCACCTCCACCCCTTGCCTCTGCAGGAATTGCCGTGGGCCAGGCCCGAGGTCTAGGGCACTAAGCTGGTATGCGCCACGCATTGAAGAGCTGAGACACGGTGCTTTCCTGCATCAGAGAACTACTTCCCGGTGGCTGAGGAAGATGGGGAGGCGAAAGGGAAGAGGGGAGGCTGCGCCCCTAGGGTGACAGCCTGCGCGCATCACTCATCCCTCTCAGGAGGCTAGGGATTGGGCTGGGTGGAGGCTCCTGACACAGACGGGAAAGCCTGGCATGGAGATGACGCCCGTTTTTCTTTAGTTTTGGGGAGGTCTGGCTCTGGCCTTAGAGTCCCCCATTTTAATTCCTGACTCCTCAATAGCAGAGCTTGGGACCAAGCCAAGGGGTCCTTGGCTAGTGATTGTCCTCCACACACATAACAGTATGGAGGTGGGTACAAATAGCTGTTCTATTTCATCTTATGAATGGGGTATGCAATATACATCCCCCCTCACCACCGAGCTCCCAAGCCAGATGCAGAGCCTGAATCGGCTGAAAACAACTTAAGAAAGGAGAAGGGAGAGTGGAAGGCTGCTGGTGTGAGGGGCCACCACCCCTTACAGGAGCCCCATAAAGTGGCCACACTCTGCATTTGGACACACCTTTGGCTTTACGTGCTGGCCCTGCATGTCACTCCATGTGTGACCCTGGCTTCAGTCTCCTCCTGGGTGAGACCAGGCGACGTACCCGGAGCCTGGCCCAGGGGCTCTGCAGGCTGCTGCTTTCCAGAAGGGTCCCAAACGGAACGCTTCCTAGAGAACACGCCGCCTCAATTGGGTAACTTCCACATTTACATATAAATTGCTACCTAATGGCTCTGTCCTCCTTTATCTTAGCTCCAGGTTCTAATGAGCTGGAAAAATGGTCCTGTGTGAGGAAAGAGGAAGCTTCCAGGCCCAGGAAGGGAGACAGCGAGGTTCTTCCCTCACTGTGCCCTGGGGAAGGGAAGGAGAGGGGACACGAAGCCCCCTCCCCACAGGACACCTGTCTCAATGTCCCAAAGAAAGTGGGGGGGGGGGGGCGTATTTTTGTAACAGTTTGAAATAGATGGAAAATCAAGCATGAAAGTATGTGAAATGCACTACACAGTTTGTGAGAAGTGACTCATAATTCTATTTGTTCTGCCCGGCATACACATGGCAAATTTTTCATCCAGACAGAAACTAAAAATAAAGATGAACCAGGAGCGCCATCTGGGGTGAGAACTGTCACTACCTCTGCTGCTCAAATTCAGAGATCTCTACAGACAGCTGGAGGTATGGGATGCATGATATCAAGACACACCACCCCCACACACACACACACACGTGCACACACATGTGCACACATATGCACACATGTACATGCACACTACTGGCTGCCAGGCCCCTCTTCAAGTATTTTACATCCTTCTATTCAATTTTCACAGCCAATGATGTTCTGATTCCCATTTAGGAGTTGAGGAAATTAAGACTCGCCAGCTAAACCGGAAGGCTTGGGATTGAAGCTTAGGTCTCATGCTAAGGCCCATGTGCATTTACACTACACCACTGAGTAGGACCACAATAGCAGTACTTCTTCACCGAAGCCTGTGGGTAGAATTCAGGAGGGTTGTGACTAGGGGGAAATGCTTCTTTATTTTCGCTGAACTTCTTTTTTTTTTAATAAATCTTTATTGTTCAGATTATTACAATTGTTCCTCTTTTTTCCCCCATAGCTCCCCTTCAGCCAGTTCCCACCCCACTCTCTGCCCTTACCCCCTCCCTCCATCCTCATCCATAGGTGTATGGTTTTTGTCCAGTCTCTTCCCGCACCCCCAACACCCTTTTTCCCCTGAGAATTGTCAGTCCACTCCCTTTCTATGCCCCTGATTCTATTATATTCACCAGTTTATTCTGTTCATCAGATTTTTAATTCACTTGATTTTTAGATTCACTTGTTGAACGATATGTATTTGTTGTTCATAATTTTTATCTTTACTTTTTTCCTCTTCTTCCTCTTCTTAAAGAGTATCTTTCAGCATTTCATATAATACTGGTTTGGTGTTAATGAACTCCTTTAGCTTTTTCTTATCTGTGAAGCTCTTTATCTGCCCTTCAATTCTGAATGATAGCTTTGCTGGGTAGAGTAATCTTAGTTATAGGTTCTTGCTATTCATCATTTTGAATATTTCTTGCCACTCCCATCTGGCCTACATAGTTTCTGTTGAGAAATCAGCTGACAATCACATGGGTACTCCCTTGTAAGTAACTGTTTTTCTCTTGCTGCCTTTTTTTTTTTCAGAGAGGAAGCGAGAAGGATAGAGAGTTAGAAACATCGATGAGAGAGAAACATCGATCAGCTGCCTTTTGCACACATCCCACTGGGTATGTACCCATAACCAAGGTACATGCCCTTGACTGGAATCAAACCTGGGACCCTGAGGCCAACACTCTATCCACTGAGCCAAACCTGTTAGGGCTCTTGCTGCTTTTAATATTCTCTGTCTTTTGTTCTTGACATTTTAATTATGATGTGACTTGGGGTGGTCCTCTTTGAATTCCTTTTATTTGGGGTTCTCTGCGCTTCCCGGACTTGTATGTCTATTTCTTTCTCCAGGTGGGGGAAGTTTTCTGTCATTATTTCTTCAAATAGGTTTTCAGTGTCTTGCTCTCTCTCTTCCTCTGGCATCCTCATAATTCTGGTGTTGGTACGCTTGAAGTTGTCCCAGAGGCTCCTTACACTATCTTCATATTTTTGGATTCTTTTTTCTTTCTGCTTTTCCAGTTAGGGGTTTTTTGCTTCTTTGTATTTCAAATCTTTGACTTGATTCTTGCAGTCCTCTAGTCTGCTGTTGGGTCTTTATATATTATTTTTTATTTCAGTCAGTTTATGCTTAATTTCTAATTGGTCCCTTTTCATATCCTTGAGGATCTCGCTAAATTTATTGGCCTTTTCTAGAAAATTCTTGAAATACCTTATAACTGTGGTTTTGAACTCTATATCCAGTCATTTGCTTTCCTCCATTTCTTTCATTTGTGACCTGTTTCTTTGTCTCCATATTTTGGCTGCTTCCCTGAGTTGATGGAGTGGCTTTGTGTGCTAGGTGTCCTATAGGGCCCAGTGGCTCAGCCTCCCCAGTTATCTGAGATGGACACTCTTGGTGCACCCCTTTGTGGACTGTGTGCACAGTCTTTTAGTTAAGCCTTGATTGTTGGTGGTATCACTGGGAGGAATTGATCTCTAGGCCAATTGACTGTGAGGATCAGCTGTGCCTATGCTGGGAGAACTTCTGTGCTGGAGACACCTTTATGAGGCAAGACTTGCTTCAGTGGGGCTATGGTGCTCACTGAGTCTGCCCCCTGAGTGTGTCCCTTATGGATCTAAGGAGTTGTAATCTGGATGGTCCTATTCTGACCCCTGACTCTTTGATCTCCAAGGAGGTGCTAATTTAACCTCAGCCTGAAGCCATTCAGCAGGAGCTATAGAGAGATCTGCAGATTCCTCTTCTTTGTTTGAGGTTTGGAGGTGCCCAGATGAGGCCCAGCTGCGAAGCAATGCAAGCTGCTGTGGGGCTTTGGGCTCTCTTTTGGATGTTCTGGGTCTCTCTGACTCCTGCAGTTTGTTAGGTAAGTTTAGACTTCAAAGAACCAGGTCATTCATATGCAAAAGCCTCTGTACACAGCTCGGATGGGGTGGAGCAAACAGCAATGGATTTCTGTCAGGCCTGCACAGGGTCTCAGTGTCCTAAAATAATCTCTGCAAGTACCTCTGAGAAAAGCTGCCCTTAAGTTCTGCCTGCTGCCAGACAGTCCAGTTTCTCCCCATCTGAGTCTGGGTCCCCAGAATCTCGGCTGGAACTGGAGTTCAGAGCAGTCAGGAGCTTTTGTCTCCCTCCCACTTGAAAAAGATAGCCATATCTTCAGTTGCCAGCCCTCTCTGCACGCATGCCTCCATACCTCTGCCTTCTGCAGCTCCTCTGAGTCTCAGTGTGCTTTTCTCTTTCCTTCTAGTTGTAGAATTTCCACTCAGCCAGCCTTCCTGTGGTTCTGGATGATGTCCTTTTTGTCTTTTAATTGCAGTTTGGAAATTGTTGTGCGAGGCAGCAAGTTCAGGTGTTTACCTATGCCGCCTTCTTGGTTTCTCCTTCTCCTAGCTTCTAACTGAAATTTAGCATTTCCTTTCAATCTGACTGTGAGCAACAAACTCGCACCTGGGAATTTATCAGTAATAGAAGACACTGATATTTTCATATCCTATTACAGTTGTTGCTGATATCTCAAAATGTCATTTATGTTCCTCACTATTTCGACATGTCAGTAGCTATTAGAGCCACCACAAGATACTGCCATTTGATGTGTTAACAAAGAAGCACTGTGGCAGCCAGGTAGCTGCCCGAGAAGAAAGCTCTGCTGTGCAGCATTTGCTGATTCCCGTGGTGTAAATGCTACCATTGCCAATTTCAAGGATGGCTATGTTTAACAGCTAGTTTTCAGATTTCCTGAAAACTTAACAACCAGTGCTTGGAAGCAGGGACGAGATGATGCCAGCACACACACCATTAGCACAAGAGCAGTTTCCAGGGTCTGCCTGTCCCTGTGTTCACCTCTCTGTCCTGAAACTCTGTGGCCTTCAGTATAATTATGTTAAACAAAACAAAAACAGATTTTAAATAGAGAGAGATAGATTAAATCTTTAATGTGCCAAGCACATTAATAATACAGTGGTACCTCGAGATATGAGTTTAATTCGTTCTGTAACCTTGAGGCGTGGGAAACTATGAGACGCTCGAGTCTCAGTAAACTGGTGGGGTCGTGTGCAGCCGGCCGATTCGCGCGATTACTCGTATCTCAAATGTTGCTCGTATTTCAAAGCAAAAATCGCTCGCTCGATGGCTCGTATCTCAAAAATCTCGTATGTTAGGGCACTCGTATCTCGAGGTACCACTGTACTTAACATGACCTGTATCATTCCATCTACCAGTGATGCCAATATAAGGCAGAAATTATCGGAATGGCTCTCACTGGGGAGCAGAGTGGAAGGGGATTTCACCCTGTGGACATCTGGCATTGTCTGGAGACATTCTTGACTGTGTCAGTGAGCTTGTTACAAACATCTCATGACTAGATGCTGCTAACCACCCTACCATGCACAGGACACCCACGCCATCCAACAAAGAATTATCTACCCCCAAATATCAATAGTGCTGAGGTTGAGAAATCCTGTATTGCTATTAGACCGTTTCAGAGATGGGAAAACTTCCACCCAAAGAGGTTATTCTGCCAAGTTCACAGAGCTATCGTGGAGTAAGTTCTCAGGGAAGACTAGTTCCTGCTCCCTGATTTCCCCTCACCGGACAGAAGAGCTTACGAGAAGAAAAGCAGCCTGCTGGGTGAGTCTCGGCAATGTGTCTCTCATGGAGGTCGAGGTATCACATGTTGGAGGATCCAACCCCAGCTGCTTCTAAAGAGGAGACTTGGCCCCCGAAATAATTCTCAAGGTGGTCATCCAGATGAGCCATTGGGCTGCCTCCAAAATTCATTGAAGATAATAAAATGGAAGGGGGGTGGTGAGGATCACTCTTCCACAGATATTTATTAAACACCTACTCTGTGCCAATATGCCTCCCAGTGATGGGGACAGTGTAAGAAACAAAACAAAAAGCCTCTTGCCCTCATGGAGTTTACAATCTGGTGGAAGAGACAAAAAAAAAAAAGCAAATTTTTAAATGGGTTAAAGTAATTAAAATAAGTGATGTGATGGAAGCAAGTGAGGTGCTGTGATAAATACTTTTAGGGGGACTTCCTTTAGACACTGGGGTCAGAGGAGACTTCCCTAAAGTCATGCCATGTGGGCCTGAAGGGGGAGATGCCAGCCATGGGCAGACAGGCGAGAAGGAGCAATGACAGAGATGGGCAGGTGACAGGGCTCTGTGGAGGGAAAGAGAATGGCCTGTCCTACCATCGAAAGCAGGAGGTGAGCAAAGGTTCTGGGAACTTGTGGAGCCATCTAATTGAAGAAAAGGGAGAATGGGTTTGAAACTACCACATGGGCCCATCCGTGCTGCATCCCCATGAATCACGGTACTGTGTCCCTTCACCTCAGCATTCCCTGCCTCCCCGTGGAATCCAGGACATTTGCTACCCTAAGAGGAGTTCAGACACCAGCTGCATAGAGAGGCTACAGTCTGGTTCTGAGTCTGTCTGGAGACCACAGTCTTAAGACCTGCCCTTGGAAGGAAAAAAAGAAAGGAAGGAAAAAAGCGAGTTCCTTAATTCCAGAACCTGCCATATCAGGTTGGGGCTGGCACAGCTGAGTGGATGTGTACACTCTACACAAGACGGGGGGAGAAGGGCCAGGACCAGGGTGAGACTCGTGAGGTACAAAACACGTGTGTGTCAAGGAAGTCTGGATTCACGATAAAGACTGTTTTCATGCAATGATGTTTTTAAAAATAAAAATGAATGCCAAAACAATCTGTGGTGACCACGATCAGTGTTACTGACTTTTCCTTTTGCATCAGGCTTCAGTCCGGCTCGGCTCACTCTTACTAGTAGTACTGATCCTGTCTTGATTTAAAATTCCACTATTTTATTCATCATGGACCTTTTGCACGCACTTGCGTTTTTCAAATATTGCATGAAGATGCTATAGATCAACCAAAGGACTTGTGTGCATGCATATGGGCCTAACCAATGGACACGGACACAGACAACAGGGGGGTGAGTGCATGAGTAGGGGGGATGGGAGCTAAGGGGGCAATAAGGACATATATGTAACACCTTAATCAATAAAGAAATTTTTTAAAAAGATGTTATTGGACTGAGGTGGGTTTCAGTGCCCCGTTAAACACTGCGCTGGGCTGTAGAGCTTCACTCCCCTCTCCCCAGCCCCCGTGCTGAGGAGTAGGTGTGAGGGGAGGAGGTTCACTAAAATTCAGCCTTGGGATCTGTCTCTTGCTTCCACAGAGTTAGGACGGAACAGACCCAGGGACACCCCTTCTTCCAGCCTCCGGCCTCTCTCCTGCATCTTATCCTGTCACCACCTTCAGACCCACCTTCAGGACCAGCCAACACACTAGGTTTTTTTCTACCTGAACTCCTTATCGCTGAACAACCGTGAGCTCCCAAATCCATCAGAACTGTTCCACCGAGGTGGAGGCTGCGGTCAACCTCCTGGCCAGCCTGCATCTGCCGGGCGCCTGCACCTACCTCTCTCTGGGCTTTTGTTTGGACCCTGGATGATGTAGCTCTGCAAGGCGGGGGCCACTTCTTCTGCCAGTTGGGGGAGAAGCGAGAGGGTGCTGAGCATTTCTTAAAGCTGCAAAACCGGCGCGGTGGCTGCATTCTCTTCCAGGACGCGCTGAAGCCTCCCCAAGATGAGGGGGCAAAACTCAGGACCCTGGCAGCCGCCTGGCCTTGGAGAGGAACCCAAACCAGGCCCTTTGGGAGCTGCAGGCCCTGGGTTCCACCCACGCAGCCCCTCATCCTGTGACTTCCTGCAGACCCACTTCCTGGTGAGGAGGGGAACTCATCCAGAAGATGGGTGACACCTGACTCACCTCCACAGGCTGCCGGCCCCAGGCTGGGCTGGGCCAGTATCTCTCCCAAAGGTCGCTGTAGGAGCCTTGGAGCCCAGAGGCCTTGAGAGGCCGCTCAGCATCCCCTGGTGTCTGGCTTTTACCTGAGCCCCTCCCCCTAATTACTAGCCATTCTTTTAGCCACCTGAGGCCCTCTCCCATGCACTGGACCAAATAAAAGAGTAAAGCTTTTTAAAGCAAAAAAAATATATTTTTTAATTAAATAAAAATAAATTCAGCCTTGGGTATATGCAGAAGTTAAATGAGATAGCAGATATTAAGTGTCTGAAGCAGAGCAGGCCTCAGCGCACGTTGTGGTGGACTCTGAGGAGGCCTGGTTCGAATCCCCCAGCCAACTATTTCAGGGCCTGCCAGCCACCAGGACCTGCATTTCTTGCCTGAGGACTATCTTGGCCAGCAAGCTACAGCGCTGGACCTGCTGGATAATTAATACCCCGAGAGCAGGAAGAAAAAAGAATACCCCCAGAGCAGCCTCCACCAATGATCCACAGGAGCCAGTGTATAAATACCCCAGCTTCCTTACCCTCCGATGGGGTGATTTTGAGATGAATGTGTTACACCATTTCCCAGAACCCCAGGTGAGGTTAAGCTCCCTCGCCCACACTCTCCCTGCCTTGACAGTATACCTCTGAGCTCCAACCCTTCCTCATCTCGCCCCCTTACCCTCCTACTGCTGTTTCCCAGGATCACCTTCCAAATATACTCCAGGTGCTTGGATTCTTGTCTCAGGGCCTGCTTCTAATCTAGGGCAACCAAAGCAAGATAAACGTGTGTCCTTTCTCCCCTCGTTCTCGCCTCTGCAGGTTCCCGGAATGTTCCACACACACTTGGAAGTCTGAGCATGGGCGGAAGGAGAGACCCCTGACTCCGGCACTCTCACGGGAGGGAAGTCGATAGCGGGTAATTGACATTGCTGGGAGGCCTGGATCTGAACTGTGCCTGGCTGTTTCTGTCTGCACCTTGCGCTGAGAAATCATTGGCAGACACCTTTCCTGGCCATTAATTCTTTACAGCTGACACCGAGCCCTTGGGGCAAGCACTGATTATTACTGCCAGTCTGGCCCTGAATTCAGAACAGGAAGCCTGACTCTGCCCTCTGCCTCTCTCCTCCTCTCCTGGCTGTGTGTGTGCCGAGTGGAGGAGAGGAGAAATGGCCCTAGCTCCAGAGGGACTACGGACTGAAGGCCACGGGGTTAAAAATTAGGGAAGGTGGAGTTTTTTCGTGCTTTCTTTTTAGAAAATGCTTTTCAGCACCCACACTTTTTCCCATGAGCTCCAGGTACACCTGCCAGAGCCTTATGCAGCAGGTACATGATCATGATGCCCGTTTTATAGGTGAAAGGCACTGAGAAACGTGAAGTGTCTTAGCTGGGGAGTCAGAGTCTTCTCCTGACCAAACGGCAGTCAGGGTCCTCGGAATTCTCTTCCCAACAGGCCTGACTTGGGGGCTTCTGTGTGCGTCTCTGCTCATGTACACCATTTTAGCAGGCATCCCGCTAAGTTGGCTATAAATTACCCCTTTTCCTTGTTGTATTCAATCTCCCCCCGCTACTGCAAAACCCCATTGCAGTGGTTCCTAAACATATCGCAGTAGTCCCCTGAACAAAGGCTGCCTGGCCGTTTTTTTGTTTGTTTTTAAAATATATTTTATTGATTTTTTACAGAAGAAGGGAAAGGGAAATAGAGGTTAGAAACATCGATGAGAGAGAAACATCGATCAGCTGCCTCTTGCACACCTTCTACGAGGGATGTGCCCACAACCAAGGTACATGCTCTTGACCGGAATCGAACCTGGGACCCTTCAGTCCCCTGGCTGATGCTCTATCCACTGACCCAAACTGGCTAGGGCTGCCTGACCGTTTTTTTCTAACAAGCAATGTAATTTTTAACACAGGTCACATACAGAGTAAGTAGATTTGGACCCAAGTCTGTTTGACTCCAAAGGCCATTCTCCTCCTTCAGTAAACTTTTCCTGAGCACCTACTATGAGCTAGGCTCTGTGCTGAGATCAGAGGAGGATGAGTAAGAAACATTTCTTTCCCAAAAGAGGGAGAAATAAAATCCTTCCGTTCTGCCCATTCTCTACACCAGGGGTCAGCACCTATTGTTACGTATAACAATTGTGTACAGGCTCTGGGGGTTCCAGTGGCAAAACTGAAGAGGTGGACAGAGACCATCGAGCCATAAAGCCGAAGTATTCCCCACCTGACCCTTTACAGAAACAGTTTGCCGGTGCCATGCCAGGCACCAAAGACGCACCACCTTGGCTACTTCCTAACTTTATGAAGCTCAATCATTTTACAGCTGAGGAATGAGGCCCGGGCATGAGATGACTTGGCACACTGCAGGAAATGTGGAAAGGAAGAAAATTCCAAAGTCCTTTACACTCAAGATCCACTTGTGGGAAACACATAGTGACTTTAACAGCTTTAGGGGTACAACAAGGACCAGTGGGTAGACAATTCAAGGTTGTAATGTTTTACTTTATATTTTTTATTGTTTAAAATATTACATATATTAGTACATATATCTTTTTTCCCCATTGACCTTCCCCGATCCTCCCCTGCCCCGTTGCATGCCCTCATCCCACCCACCCCACACTGCCTTGTGTCCACTGGTGTGTTTATATGCATGCATACAAGTCCTTTGGTTGATCTTATTTCCCTTCCTCCCCAACACTCCCCAGCCTTCTCGCTCTAATTTGACAGTCTGTTCAGTGCTTTACTGCATCTGTATCTTTTTATTCATCGGGTTATAATGTTCTTTATTTTCCATAAATGAGTGAGATCATGTGGTTTGTTTTTTTTTCATTGCCTGGTTTATTTCACTTAACATAATGCTCTCCAGGTCCATCCATGCTGCTGCAAATGGTAAGAATCCCTTCTTCTTTATGACAGCATAGTATTCCATTGTGTAGATGTACCATAGTTTTCTAATCCACTCATCTGCTGATGGACACTTAGGCTGTTTCCAAATCTTAGCTATTGTAAATTGTGCTGCTATGAACATAGGGGTGCATATATCCTTTCTAATTGGTGTTTCTAGTTTCTGGGAATATATTCCCAGGAGTGGGATTACTTGGTCAAATGGGAGTTCCATTTTTAGTTTTTTGGGGAAACTCCATACTGTTATCCACAGTGGGTGCACCAGTCTGCATTCCCACCAGTAGTACACAAGGGTTCCTTTTTCTCCGAATCCTCGCCAGCACTTGATTTGTTGATGGTTGCCATTCTGACAGGTGTGAGATGGTACCACATTGTCGTTTTGATTTGCATCTCTCAGATAATTAGTGGTGGCTTAGAGCATGTTTTCATATGTCTCAATATACAGAGAGGAAGGGAGAGTTAGAAACATTGATCAGCTGCCTCCTGCACGCCCACTACTGGAGATGTGCCCGCAACCAAGGTACATGCCCTTGACCAGAATTGAACCTGGGACCCTTCAGTCTGCAGGCCGATGCTCTATCCACTGAGCCAAACCAGTTAGGGCATGTTTTACTTTCTATAAAGAATTTACTCACAGAGAAATCTCCAAGAATGGACTTGGTAGTCTGGTTATGCAGTGAAGTCTCCATCAGGGGAGGTGTTCAAGTAAGGGAAAGATAACCTTTGGGTGAAACAGGGCCTAGAAACTCTAAGATTTGGACAGATGACCTTCAGAGATCATCTGTCTGCACGTCACAGATGCATGGATGAGGAAATCAGAAGAAATTTATCTACCGCTGTAATCACACCGATAGCCACCAGGTGGCACAACAGAGCCACACCTTAGGCACCAAGAAGCAATTGCTAGCCTACAGAAACTTAATTGGGAAACAACAAAATTAGCAACTTATTGATTGGAACAAATTAGCATTCAAAGGCAGACTATGAATCAAGTCCTCAGTAGAGCTGTAGTCTCCAGCACGACCTCGAGGGATCAGGATCAAGTAAGTTACATGTTTTCGAAAGATGTATTAACTTTGAAATACTTTTTCCATCAAAATACAACATGCAGCAAAGTGGACAAATCACAAATGTGTGGCTCAGTGAATTTTGAGAGCAGATCAGTGAAACCAGCAAATAGTTCAAGAAACAAAATATGACCAGAACCTCCTTTCAAGTCATTCCCCTTACCCGACTTCTCACACTATAGATGTTTTTCTTGATTTTCAGTCTTACATACATGGAATCACACAGTACGACTGCTTTGGGGCTTGCTTAGGCGAAATCCATGATTTTCCTGTGGATTGTTGTTCATTCTCATTGCTGTGGCAGTGCGTGGTGTGAGTCAACGAGTTGATTTGTTCATTCTTCTGTGGCAGGCATGGGGGTTTCCTGTTTGGGGGGCTATTACACATAATACTGTATGAATTTCTAGTACATTCCTTATGGAGAGGATATATACATTTCTGTTAGATATGAAATTGCCAGGATGTAGGGGAAGACACTTGTCACTGCTTCTTCAATAGACAAATTTGCATTTTCACTGCTGATGTATGAGAATTCCTGTGGCTCCAGAGCCACACCAAAATTCTCCATCTAGGTAAGTTTTGGCGGAGGAAATGTGGGATCTGCAGTGTGCACTCCTGTACCCCTCTAAGCGCTCCGAGGAGGAAGGGGTGGAGTGGATGGACAGGAGTGGGTGGGCACCAACCAGGAGGAGGAAAATGCCATCCCACCGGTATACCCTGAGGAGCCCTTCAGCACACTGATACCTGCTGAATGGAGATTCTCTCTTCACATGCTCTGAACAGTTACCAGAATGGTGCAGCTCTCACTGATCACTGTGTGCCAGACCCTTTCCTACATGCTAAGCATATAATGGTGAAGAGCCAGACATACCTGGTCTAATGAAGGCTAGGTCTGAGTGGGGCTGGGGGAGATAGTAAATAAATATATCAGGTGATGAACATTCTATAAAAATTAAATCGGGGTAGGAAGAGTGCAGAGGATGCTATTTTAAAATTGGTGGTTATAATATCACCACATACCTGTTAGAAAGGTTATTATCAAAAAGACAAGACATATCCGTCAGGGTGTGGCTCAACGGTTGAACATAGACCTATGAACCAGGAGGTCACGGTTCGATTCCTGGTCAGGTCACATGCCCAGGTTGCAGACTTGATTCTCAGAGAGGGGTGTGCAGGAGGCAGCTGATTAATTATATGTATATATATGTGTATATATATATACAATTTTATCATTTTATATATATATAATTTTCTTTTTTTCAAAATATATGTTATTGATTTTTTACAGAGAGGAAGGGAGAGGGATAGAAAGTCAGAAACATCGATGAGAAAGAGACATTAGCTGCCTCCTGCACGCCCCACACTGGAGATGTGCCCGCAACCAAGGTACGTGTCCCTGACCGGAATCGAACCTGGGACCTTTCAGTCCGCAGGCCGACGCTCTATCCACTGAGCCAAACCAATTTTGGCTAATTTTTTTTTTTTTAAAGCTAAACTAATAGAAACAGAACTGAATGTTGGCTGCCAGGAGTTCAGGGTTAGAGAAATTGGTAAATGTTGGTCAAAGAATACAAACGTTAAGGTATCAGTAAGTTCTGGGGAATCTAATGAACAGCATTGCAACTATAATTAACAATACTGGCCCTCGCTGGTTTGGCTCAGTGGATAGAGTGTTAGCCTGTGGATAAAGGGTCCCAGGTTCGATTCCGGTCAAGGGCACATGCCTAGTTGTGGGCTCCAACCCTAGTGGTGGGTGTGCAGGAGGCAGCTGACCAATGATTCTCTCTCATCATTGATGTTCCCATCTCTTGCTCCCTCTCCCTTCCCTCTCTGAAATCAATAAAAACATATATACTTAAAACAATACTGAATTATGTACTTGAAAGTTGTAGAGAATGTTAAATGTTATCACCACACACACAAAAATGGTATTATGTGAGAGGTATTGACTAACTTTATGGTGGTAATCATTTTGCAACATATACATATAACAAATCATTACATTGTACACCTTAAACTTACATATTTGATATCAATATCTCAAGAAAGCTGGGGGGAAAATAAAACAAAGTGAATGGTTAGAGGCATTATAGGTGCCTGAGCAGAAAGCAGACATGACGGAATAAACCATAGGAAAAGATCTCCAGACACAGGGAGCCAGCAGCAGTGCATTCCATTGCTGACATAGCACCCTAGCGCCCAGTTTTACAAATCGGTCCTCTTGTTTGTTAAACAGATTTATAGGAGGTGGCTGGTCATGACTCTTAACTCTTTGCTTGTCAGCTGACCGCAACTTGAAACCCTTTCCTCTCCTGGCTTCTGTGACACCATGCTCATTTCTTTCCCTACCTTTATTATTATTATTATTGATTTCAGAGGGAGGAAGAGAGGAGAGAGAAACATCAATGATGAGAATCATTCATCAGCTGCCTTCTGCACGCCTCACACTAGGGATTGAGCCCACAGCCGGGGCATGTGCCCTGACGGGGAATCAACCATGACCTCCTGGTTCATAGGTCAACACTCCACCACTGAGCCACACTAGCTGGGCATGTTATCCTCCCACTTCTGGTTGAAAACTCTGGATAATCCCTGAACACTTAGAACACAAGGGAAGCCCATTCTCAGAATCACAGTCAGGCCCTAACCAGTTTGGCTCAGTGGATAGAGCACCGGCCTGTGGACTCAAGGGTCCCAGGTTCGATTCCAGTCAAGGGCATGTACCTTGGTTTCGGACACATCCCCAGTGGGGGGCGTGCAGGAGGCAGCTGATTGATGTTTCTAACTCTCTATCCCTCTCCCTTCCTCTGTAAATATCAATAAAATATATTTTTTTAAAAAAAATCACGGTCAGAAGCAACACACCAGGCAGTGATTCTGCACCTCAGAGGACACGCATCAAACCTGAAGACATTTTTGACTGTCACAACTGGGGGAAGGGGAATAGCTACTGGCATCTAGCAGGCAGATGTCAGCCAGGGAGGCCACCAAACATCCTGCAATGCCAGGACAGCCCCCAGCAACAAAGGATTATCCGGCCCCAAATGTCAACAGTGCTGAGGCTAAGAAACCCTGTCTAGACGAATCCTATACAGGGTTTTGTTTTTTTTTAACAAGGGTTTGGATTAGCTTGACAACATTTAATCCAATATTCCAGCTGGAATGTACTTTCAGTTTGATCACCTCCGAGGATTCTTTCCATCATTTAATTCACATTTCTTTCAAATTCTAAGAATTCCCAAATTCTGTTTCTGGAGTGACACCTACTATAATCACTCCACTCTATCAACAGAGTTGCCATGTTCTCCTAAAACCCATTCACGATGAGACAGCCTCTGGAATGCTTTATTTTTCAGACATAACACAGAAAAACCCATCTGAATCTAGCTTTCACTCACTCCCAATCACATGGTGCTTGGGAAATTCTTTTGGTTTCCAGCTAACATTATGTATGAATATCCATTGGACTGAAAAACAATTGTCGGCTGCAGACTATCCTTTACCTTCTGGATAATTATGGCTTCCAAGTTAACTCTCTTCTGGATCAGATTGAATTGACTCACCCGCTCTTGCCAATAGACTCCTGTAGTTACCTCCACAATTTTATTTTTATTTTTTTTAAATGGTTGGTGAATGAAATTTAAAAATATATTTTTATTGATTTCAGAGAGAAAGGGAGAGGGAGATAGAAACATCAGTAATTAGAATCATTGATGGGCTGCCTCCCACATGGGCCCCACAGGGGATTAAGCCCACAACCAGGCCACGTGCCCTGATCTGGAATCCCAACGAGACCTCCGGGTTCTCAGGTGGACACCCGACCACTGAGCCACTCCACAATTTGAGAATGAGCTGTGGGGTGGTCTTCATCCGCCACAATGGTAGGTACCTAAAGAAATGCGCTTATGCTGTCCCTCCATCCTTTCTCCTGGACGTTGGTTCTACTAAAATACAGAGGTTAGATCACCAGCAAGACTCCACAGAAGGCTCACACGCCCTTCAGTGATATTTGAGATGGTTTCCTCTAATGTAGCCAGTGCTATTCAAATTGTGTGGGGTTTTTTTTTTAACTTAAATTTATTGGGGTGACATTAATAAGTTTCATGTGCAAAATTCTGTAACACATCAGCTGTATAATGCACGGCGAGTTCACCACCTAAAATCTAGCTTCTGTCACCTCCGCTGGTCTCTGGGAAGAAGAGGTGCGAGGAAGTGAGGACAATGTCAGCGGCTTCTTCCTCTGAATACATGAAATGCAAGAGGGGAGGCGGGGACACCGCACCCTTCATATGCATCCTTTAGTGAGTCCTCCCCTGTCGCCTTCCCGGGAAGGACGTTTCAGTCCCACCAACACTATGTGAGCGCCATTTTCTGGACCGCCTCTCGCCAATACTGAACTTGAAAACGTTGAAATACTGACAATTTTATGAGTGAAAATAAAGGTCGTCACACAGTTGCATTCTCCTTCCCCTATTATAGTCCACTAATGTTTTAAAACAGCGGTTCTCAAACCTTCCTAACGCCGCGACCCTTTAAGACAGCTCTTCATGGGGTGGTGACCCCCAACCATAAAATTACTTCCGTGGCTACTTCATAGCTGTCATTTTGCTGCTGTTATGAACTGTCATGCTAATATCTGATACGCAGCATGCATTTTCATTGTTACACATTGAACATCATTAAAGCATAGGGATTAATCACAAAAACCATATGTCATTATATATTGTGAAATACTTCTAATGACAAATAAATGAATTTTCGTCTTGAATCGTGGTGTAGCATGGGCAACAGTCTTCATAGGACAACAGTAAACTACATTGCTCACTTTGTCACACCGAGGAGCGGTGTGTCGGTTCCTAAGACCGTGGGAAATAGTGTTTTCCGCTGGTCTTAGGCGGCCCCTGGGAAAGGGTCGTTCGACCCCCAAAGGGGTCGCGACCCCCAGGTTGAGCACCGCTGTTTGGCAGGTCCTCCGACTTTAAACGGACAGTGCGGCGTCTCCGCCGCCAGATGGCAGCATGAGCGCTGGCCGCGGCGCCCCGGGCTGTGGAAAACGCTCGGGGCGGCGGGAGGAGCGGCAGCGGGAATCCCCGACCCGCCGGAAGCTGAAGAAGATCCAGCTCGCGCCGCGCCAGAGGAGCGGGAACCCACGGGAACACCTGCCCAGCCGGGGCGACCCCGGCGGCCTCCTGCCCCCTGGCTTCCGCGGCACCCCGCTCGCAGGGCCCCCCCCTCCCCGCCCACGCTCTCTTCCCTCGGGGTCCTCGCCTCTCCACTTGCACCTACCCCGCGGGGGTCTCACCTACTACCGTACTCCGGCTCTAAACGGCATCGCTAGCGGCGAAGGCGCCCTCCAAACCCAGGGGGGGAGGGAGTGGCCCTGGGGCCGCGGACCCGCCGCTGGGGGGGGGGGGAGAAATGCGCGCCTCTGGAGGAGGGCGGGCTGCCAGGTCCTGCCCAAGGGTCTCGGGCCCAGGCCCGGGCCGTGTCCCCTCGGTGAACACGTACGGCGGGCGGCGGGTGGCCACGTACGTAGCGATGTGCCGGCGACGCCAGCTGCCGGTGCCAACACCACACAAAACAAAGAGGAACGTGCAGGGCGAGGGTGGGGGCTGGCAGCGGCAGGGAGCGACACCGGGAGGAACAGGTAACCCGAGCGACGGCCGCTCAGACCGCGACGCCGGCCGACTCCCGACCTGGGATTCTGTTGAAGTTCGTTTCCCCGGCCGCCCCCCCACCCCGCCCCGCCCCCTCCCCCTCCCACTCCGCGCGGGAACCAATCCTGGGCTCTAATACGCAAGCCTCGTTTTAAAGAGCCAATCCCCAGGCCCGACACCTATTGTGACAACGACGAGAACCAATGAGAAGCGGGCATTCTCGGGCCTGCCTCCCAAGCGCCAGTCCCGAAAAAGCCGCTCCGGGGAAGGTTTTCGCCAAGGCGCGAGGTGGAAGATAACGTTCGCGGCTGGACGACGGGACGCGACGCTTCCGAAGATGAGTGGCGGGGACCCCGGGAGCACGTACAAGAGCACTTCCTAGAAACTCGCAGGCGGCGGACCCACACAAGTCACCCCTCGAGCCTAGGGATCCCAGCGAGGAAAGGGGCGGGAAGGGGTACGTGCTGCGTGCTGACGTAGCACGCCGGGCCCCGCCCCGCCCCGCCCGCCCGCCCTTATAGCGTAGCCCTGGCGCGCGCGCACACCATTGTGTGGCTGGATTTGGCCACCGCCGCCGTGGGAAGGCGTGTGTCTGGGGTTTTGCCATCCCCGCCCGCACCCGTACCGCGGCTCTCCTGCCTTGCGGTTCGCCGTCTGACGGTCAGAGCCTTCGGGCCCCTCGCCCGCCACGGACATGCCGCGTGTCTACATAGGGCGCCTTAGCTACCACGTCCGGGAAAAGGACATTCAGCGCTTTTTCAGTGGCTACGGCCGCCTCCTGGAAATAGACCTCAAAAATGGGTGAGTTGGACCTGGGCGCCCGTGTCATCATCCCATAACGCTTCGAGGAGCCTTGCGGGCGGCGGAGCGCTCCTAAAACGAAAAAAGGCGGCCAAGGCCGCGCGGCGCCGCGTCGCACAGCCTCCAAGATGGCGGCGGCGCGGCGGCGGGGGCGGGGGCCGCGTGCGCGTGCGCGTCCCCGCCCTAACGAACGTCGCCCCGCCCGCCCGCGGCCCTGGCGCCGCCCCCCTTAGGTACGGCTTCGTGGAGTTCGAGGACTCCCGCGACGCCGACGACGCCGTTTACGAGCTGAACGGCAAGGACCTCTGCGGCGAGCGCGTGATCGTGGAGCACGCCCGGGGCCCGCGCCGGGACCGCGACGGCTACAGCTACGGAAGCCGCAGTGAGTCCCACCCCCGCGCGCTCCGCGCCCTTGGGACCCGGGGGGGGGGGGCCTCCCGACCCGGGCGGGCGCGGCAGGCGGGGTCGTTTTGACTCGGGTGGCCCCGGGGCCCGCTGCCTTACGCGCCAGCCTGGAGGAGCCCGGGACGCCGGAGCGCGGAGACTGGGTGGTGGGGCTTGCCTAGCCGGAGTTTGGGGGGTGCTTGGGGTTTCTTTGGCTTAAGTTGGGCGTGGGTGGCTTAATTCATTCTGGGCCCCTGTCAGCACTGTCGTGTCGTGGGTTGTGCCCACCGAGGAAGCGAGGGGTGGCTGTATTTGCTGTATCTATCCCCCCCTGCTTGCCTGCCAGTGCGTTAGCTAGAAATGGGAATGGCTTAGCCTAGAAGTGGGGGGCGGAGGTGGGGAGGAGGGTTAAGTGTAGATCTTAACAGTTACTGAAAGTTGGCAGGGGCCGAAAGAAATACTTTCTCGAACTAATGTGGCGTATCTGTACCACGAGTAGCGCCACATAAGCTCTTACGGCAGTGCTGTATTTGAACTTAACGGGGGCATGTTACTGGGAGGAGGCGGGGGGGGTGGGGGTGGTTATGTTAAATGTTTGATGTTGAAATTGTTGCATGTTGAATTCAAACTTTTTAACAAGTCCTTGATGTTTCAATTTAAAAGTGACCAATGGGGCTGAGGCTGTGTCCACTGAGGCTAAGATGACTGCCTTTCCTGATTGGCCTTGGCTTTTCCATACATTGTGTGACCCTTGCCCTATGACCCTTTGGCTGACCTTACCGGAAGCCATGACGACAGCAGCCTTTTGCCATTAGACGCAGGGTGATGGTGAGGATTCCAAGGGTTAGACAAAACTGGTTAATCTGAACTAGGTGACTGTTACCTTGCGTGTTTTGTGGCCAAACCACCACCAAAAACCTCACACTGTGATGTAAGTACTTAGTGTAACTAGTAAACATTTTTGTAAAATGTAGAAATGCATGTAATCAGTTAAGTTTTATATTTTACAATGTTCTGTAAAATAAAACTTAGCGAGGTAAATTGAATAAAGGAGCAGTCACTCTCTAACAGATTGTAGGAGAAGTTTAGTTGGATATAGTCTATTTGGCTTGCCCTTAATTTAATTTGTGGCAAATCACAACTGTATCAAAGGTTTAGCAATATAATAGCAAAGTCCTACTCCAGTAAATAAAAGTTGATATGTTTGTACTAACTTTCAGAAACTTGTGTCCCTATCATTACAAAGCACCTAATCGTTTTCTTCGTGTGATAAAGGTGGTGGAGGTGGATACAGCAGTCGGAGAACTTCTGGCAGAGACAAATATGGACCACCTGTTCGTACAGAATTCAGGCTTATTGTAGAAAATCTTTCTAGTCGCTGCAGTTGGCAAGATTTAAAGGTATGTACTATACTTAAAAATAAAAGTGATAGGAATGCTTAAAGGATAGGTAGGCTCTTGTTTAACTTTATTCCTGAAAGTCAGATATAGTATGTAGGTCTTTAGATTTCTGGGTCTGACCTATCTTGTTGCTTTTTATAGGATTTCATGAGACAAGCAGGTGAAGTAACCTATGCGGATGCTCACAAAGAACGCACAAATGAAGGAGTTATTGAGTTTCGCTCCTATTCTGACATGAAACGTGCGTTGGATAAACTAGATGGTACAGAAATAAATGGCAGAAATATTAGGCTCATTGAAGATAAAGCACGAACGAGCCATAGGCGGTCTTACTCTGGAAGCAGATCAAGGTAACTTGAAGAATAATGGAGAGGGGAGGATATAATATTTCCCAAGAACAAAGAAAAATTCAAATGAGAGTATCTTAATTGAAACTAGGTCAGTTTTTGGCTCCATCATTGGGTTCTTTTCCAGATGTTTTGACAGTGGATTTGAATTTTGTGTTGGTATTTATTGTTCTTTGTGACACAAACCTGTTGAGATGTATTGAGATTAAGTTTTTGTTATCGTTCTTACAGGTCACGGTCTAGAAGGAGGTCACGAAGTAGGAGTCGAAGGAGCAGCCGCAGTAGATCTCGAAGTATCTCCAAAAGCCGCTCCCGGTAAATAATGTTGGGTCTTGATGACACTGTATTTGTTTATGGAGTATTTGTGTGTTCTGGCAAGATACTGAAATGAAAATCTGGCTTTTCTTTTTCAGATCCAGGTCTCGGAGCAAAGGTCGATCACGTTCTCGGTCCAAAGGCAGAAAATCTAGATCAAAGAGCAAATCAAAGCCCAAGTCTGACCGAGGCTCCCGTTCACGCTCTCGAAGCAGGTCTAAGGAGTATGAGAAATCTCGAAGCAGGTCTCGTTCTCGATCTCGTTCCCCCAAAGAAAATGGAAAAGGTGATATAAAGTCAAAGTCTAGATCGAGGAGCCAGTCTCGTTCCAAATCTCCCCTACCTGCTCCTCCCTCAAAGGCTCATTCTGTGTCCCCTCCACCAAAAAGAGCTTCAAGATCTCGTTCTAGATCTCACTCAAAGTCAAGGTCACGGTCCAGATCAAGTTCCAGAGATTAACCCAGAACTCTATGTTCTTTGCACACTATTATGGAACACTTTCCTACTTGCTTAGGCAGTTACTCTTCCATGTTTGTACTTGGCCTCTTTTGTAAGAGGAATCTCCTGAAAACAAGGGCACACAGAAATTTGATTTGTGGCCAAATTTGATGAAAAAGATGGGGTTCTAAAATGGTGGCATGAAGACCTCCTCCCTTCTTTGTAGAATTAAGATAACTTTGATTTTATAGCTTTTGAGCTAAAATAACTTTTGTAAAGATTAAGCTCATTTAGATTTTTTTTTTTTTTAAGTATTTCAGCAGGATCTGCTGCAGGGGTTTTGTTGTTTTGTTTGCAGACTTTTAAATTTAAACAGTTTCAAGCTTTGGATACTTAAGGCTTTAGAGGGGAGAACCCATTTTTTCAATTATGTTGGCTTTTTATAAAGCCTGAGTTATGTAAGATTTCAATAAAAGTTTGCTACCAAGATGATTGCCTTATTGAATAGGTCGCTATTAATTCCTTTTAATATTGATAATTTGTTTGTGGAAACAATGTAAATTCTACTCAAATGTAAAACAAGGCAAGCCTCAGACCAGCAATAAATTATTCAATTTCGATAAAAAAAAATTTTGTTCTGTTAATCAAATTTGCCAAAGTTACTGCATCTGCCCATTTAACAAGTTAGGTTAAAAATAAAATATTTTATAGTCAACCTGTTATGCAATTTTGCCTCAATGAGTTTTAAATAATGAAACCTTACTTTCTTGGATGCTTTTTAATTTAGATGTTTATAAGGAATGGTTGGGTTGTTTATTTTTTCCAATATATACTGCAGAATTTCAGAGAAGAAACTGGTGCCTGTAATTATAGTTCATTATTTTGCTGATTTGGAAGAACGAAAGTTAATGACTTACGAAGAGGCAAGCCTCCACTGCTTTTCAGAATTTGGTGTGTGTAAGGACAAGTTAAAGACTTGGCTTTGACCAAAGTTCTCTTGTTTTTAGGGAAAGAACAAATACTTTTAGGAGGAGAGGGTGGGGGGCTACAAGGTGAGATTTGACTAAAAGTATGCAACATCCTCATGTTAATGTTCTATCACATGGTATAATAGGCAGCTTTGTCCACATTGTTAGCTGGCCCACAGTGGATATAGATAAATTCCTGCATTTGTAAATTTTTATAGTAATGGCAAAGAGCAGCTTATTAAAAATCTAGTCTTAATTCCATACCTATGCACCTCCATCATTAGATAGCTGCACGACTAAATAGAGCATTAGTCCACTTGAGAACAAAGTTGATAAAATGATTAGTTTCTTGCCAACTTGTAAGTTTAGTCCAACAGTCTACAGCATGCCATATAGTGATCTGTAGCTAGATGGTATATTAAGCTGTTAGCAAAAGAGAAGTGGGCAACATTTTGATTCCCCTTTATTTTACCAGACTGTTTATTGACACACCATAGTGCCTTTATGGCCAGTTTGAGTCCTACCTGCTCCTGTGTTACCATCTTTCATCTTTGGTATCTTTCTCCCACTTTGTTAACCTATTTTATGCTTAAACTCCTCAATAAAATGCTTACTGAGGGAAAGGCTTGTTTTGGCTTTATTGTGTATTCCCACTTAGTGCCAACTCTAGAATTAGAGTTGCTATTTCTGACTTAACCATGAGAGAAAGGATCTAGTTTTCAGTTCCCCAGAAATGATTTGGAGATCAGCTGAGTCATTGGCCCATTTTGTACTTAAGTGTCATCCATGAAGTAGGTAAGGATAAACCATTTGCTAGCTATTAGGAGGGATTGAAAGTACTAAATCTTTGTATTAGCTCTGTCTTATTTTTACAATTTTTATCTTGTAGTAGTTAGAACATTTTCCATGACATTTTAGATATATAAAAGCCTAAGCCACCAACCAGTAGCTGTGACACAATGACCACCAGGGGGCAGACAACACAGGAGCTGCCAAGCTGTGGTTCAGAACCAGAGAGGACCTGAGAACTGCCCTTGCAATCTGGGGTCCCTTGGGGGATGTCACAGCTGGTTTCAGGCTGGTCCCCACAGGCCAGGCCTGGGGACCCCCGCTGGTGCACAAATCCATGCACTGGGCCTCTAGTTTCTTACATAAACTTGGAAGCATTAATCCTCTTTTCTCAAGAACTTAATTTAGACTTGGAGTGCTTTAAACTTTTGGCAGTTTATTTTTAGGGACCCCATCACATTTTTGTTCACCTTTCAGAAAGCAGATTTCTGGTTTCATCCAATTTTAATCCTTTGGCAGTAGAGTGTCTTAAGTTCTGATTTAATTAATTATAAAAGTAATATGTACCTGGACTATAAAGTATCTCCACACTCAATAAGGTAGTCGCTGCTGATAGTATCCGTGTCTGCCCAGACTTCTCTGGTCATATTGCCTATGTCCTTCAATAAGTTCATACCATGAGTAGTGTTCTAGAAGCACAGAGTGGGAGGGGGAGAGAGAGATTGATTGCTTAGGAATTGAGCCTGCAACTCAGGTACGTGTCCTTCACTGGAATTGAACCCCGAGATTCTTTAGTCCTCAGCCAATGAATGTTCTATCTATAGAGCCAAACTGGCCAGGCCAGTTTGCCTGGCTATTTTATAGGAACCCTACTGATAGGCCGCCAGTATAGTACTTTAATATATAAGTGATTAACTTCACACTTGAATACAAAGGAATTGTGGTTCAAAAACCAGGAAATACCAAAGAGCAACAGTAAAATCTACCTTTGACTTAGAAAAAACCAGGACTAATGATTAATGCATTCTTTTAGTGATGTAAATCTTAAAAGATTTGTATTCCAGATCTATTATGGCTTGTTTGAATTTAATAACAAGTAAGTGGTA
The DNA here is from genome assembly GCA_011751065.1 of Lasiurus cinereus. NCBI lineage: Eukaryota > Metazoa > Chordata > Mammalia > Chiroptera > Vespertilionidae > Lasiurus > Lasiurus cinereus. The sequence goes on along the minus strand of JAAGEH010000480.1, from coordinate 41,979,039 downwards.
CTGAATATTTTAGCTTATAATAGGATGCTATTTTGTAATTAAATTTATATTATTCACTTAACACCCACTTTTTTTTCTTTTTTGCTTTTTAAACCCACTTTAAAGTCATTTCTAAGGAAGTATTAGATGAAGATTTATAAGCAGAGGACTAATAAATTATTAAATCATAAAAATTGCCTATTTCAAAACTCAATTCTTCTAAGTGAAAAAGCACTCAAGAAATCAGGATAAAGAGGCTAAGAAAGTATAAACAGACTTTTTAAATTTAAAAACCTTAAATAGTATTAAAAAACACTATACCTTTTTCCCATTCACCAATTATGTATTGTTTCATTTACACATGGTTGTGGGTTTTTTATATGTGGTTATGGTTTTTTCTGTACCATCTGAAAGAAATCTTGCTGTTCTTTCTCAAAATTTATTTCCTAGGACAGGACTGAGGAACCTTTTTCTGCCAAGTGCCATTTGGATATTTATAACATCATTCAGGAGCCAGAAAATTAGCCTGTTATATTTGGTCAAACATTTCATTAATTCACCCCTAATGCCTCGGCAGGGCCAGAACAAATTATTTTGAGGTTTTAATATGGCCGTGGGCCAGATGTTCCCCACTCCTGTCGTAGGAACAAGGACATTTTCTTAAAATTATTCATTGAAACCAGGAAATTATCATTAGTGATACACTATAGTCCATACTTAACGTTTTACCGGTTGTCCTATAATGTTCTCTATATTCCAGTGCTCCTGGATTATTTGCTGAATTGGTTTTCATGACTCTTTAATCTGAACAAATTGTCAATCTTTTTCATGACCATGTCATTTTTGAAGAGTAAAGGAATTTTGTAGAATTTCCCTCAACTGGGATTTTTCCTGATATGATTGCATTTTTGGCAGGAATATCAAGAATGAGACTGTCCTCAGTGCATCATATATAGTGGCACATTGTAATAACCTGGGTCACTTACAAAGTCATTTTTTTCTTTTTTAATCAGTCATTTAATAGACAACTATCTAAGAAAAAGGGAATATACTAATTGACTGCTACGCCCTCAAAGATGGTGGGGCCCAGAGCCACAAGATGACAGCTCCCAGTTCCCTCAGCCAAGCCGGGCATCAGGCACACACCACGGCCAGGTCCACCCCCTGGCGGGTCCAGCTGCTCCACATGCCTGCCTCCGGAGTCCCGCAGCCACCTCAGCCCCTGAGTCTCCCAGGGCCAGCTGAGGCTTGTGCTGCCAGCAGTGGCAGCAGCAGAGGTGTAATGGGGATGTTGCCTTCCCCTGATCTCCTCCTGATTGCCAGGTTGTTTCCTGTCCCTGAGGGCTCCCAGACTGTGAGAGGGGGCAGGCCAGGGCTGAGGGACCTCCCCACCACCAGTGCATGAATTTTCGTGCACCGAGCCTCTAGTAGTAAATTAAATACTCAGGTCCTTATCAACATCCACAGTTAACTTTTTTATTTTCTAACTTCTGTAAATTGCTTTCTGTAGGGGATAGACAGTTTTAAAGGTATGGTCAAAAAGGGGGTTTTGTTTATAGGAGGAAAAGGAACCAGCCATTCTGGAGTTTGAGAAAGCTGCCTAAGGGGAAATTTTGATGGCATAGATTGTACTCCATTAATTCGGAAAGCAGGAGAATGATTTCCCTAGCATAGGGCCAAAAAGGGAGCTGGAAGCAGCTTTTCCTTAGATGTGAGGAATATGCAATAGAAAATAAGCTGTGTCCTCAATCTGTAAAACAGTACCTTCTAGTATTGTGGAGTGAGTGCTATTATCAAAGGGCTTAGCACAGCTACTGGTTAATTAGTAGCTGCCTTTATTAAAATAAAGACAGAATAGTCAAACACTAATATTCTGGCCCATTGAGAAAAAGATAGGCAAAGCAGTTGAGTATGGTGCCCAGGTCCTAATATCCACTACTATAGTGGAACCTCACTTCTCCAACTTAATTTGTTCCAGAAGGCTTTTTGAAAAGCATTTTTCCCCCACTAGAAATAGTGTAAATTGAATTAACCCATACTAGACCCCTAAATGATGCTGTTTTAATCTTTCTTCTGTATAGTACATTATCTAATGTATTGTCTGTAAATAAACACATTACAACAAAAGACATGAAATATAAATGAAAATTTAAAAAGTGAAATGTCCAGTAAAAATTGAAAATTTAATAAGCAGTGACAAAAGCAAATATATATATATATATTCACACACAATACCTTGAGATGATAACAGCTGTAAACAGACTCATACTTGCGCATTCTTGCCTTTGTAGTCTTGAGAGATGCCTGACTGGCCATACAGGTATCAGCATGAAAGTTTTGTCCAGTTGAAAAGCAAATTGTTTGAGATAGGAGACGTTCGAGAAATGAGATTTGACTGTACTTCAGTCATTCATGAACAGCCTTGAGTGTACTATTTAATGCATTGTTACTACTAACAAATTTTAAACACCAGCTAGAGAATAGTACCAACCTATGTACTCAACCAGCTTTAACTATCTACATGCCTGCCCATTTCTCCAGATAACTTGGAAAGAAATCCTAGACATTACGGCTGACGATGGTTCATTAGGTACCTATAAAAGACATCTTAAACCTCCTTAATTTATAGGATTTCTATTTAGGTGTCTGGTTTTGTCATAGTGGCAGCCATTAATCTTTGTCTACATCCATTAAACTGTTTAGCCATAATTTTTCAATCCATTGCATTTCTTATTGATCTTACCTTGTTGCATCTTTGGTCAGTGGGAGTCAACTCAAGTTGCCTCCTGAGTTCTTCTGAAACAGCCCTAATAATCTACAGCTTCCTTGATTCCTTCTATGGTGAGATTTCTAGGCTCATCCTTTTATTGTTTTGTTGTTGTTGTTGTTGTTGTTTTGCTTGTCATTTAGAGTTTAAAGTGAAAGAGTTTATTACCACAGTCCAGGCTCATCTTTTTCGTCCCGTACCTGGAATTAGCCATTTCTCCAGGAGCCCTGCTGACTTTCATTTGGAAATGGCTTTTAGCAACCACAGTCTGGGCCCTTGGGGTGTTCATTGCCACTAGTTTGGTCACAGGCCTTTTCAGTAGACAGAGCCAGGGAAACCATTGCCTGAATCTTCAGGCGGCAGAGATCATGTTACTGCTCTTGTGAAGGTCCTCTTCAGGCTAACCATCCTTTTGACATCCAGTGCAGCAATTTTGAATCAGTTGTCCTGTACTCTAATTTGTGAGTATCCCTCTGACCGAGTGGGGCCCACTAGTAGACACAGCACACTCCCAGTTTGCACTAACCTGCTCAGAGCAGAGCGATAGTATACAGCCTCGCTGACCTAATAGATGTCTCCTCACTTGAATTCTGGGACAGTTCTGGCAAAAGGCTGAGGAAACTATTTCTTTTGCTATTCCTGCAGAATGTCTTCTGTACCTACAGAAGGTTTAAAGCAGATAGTGTGCCATCTTGCTCTGGATAATAGGAGTAGAGAAGGAAGGAAATTCAGAGCCTAAATTTAAATGTGACGACAGCATTATAATTGGAATAAGCAAATAACATCTTAAATCATAGCTTTCATCCACCTTTGCTAAGGTGACTTTGCCCTTGCAGACGTAGGGGAACTGAAGCCCAGATAGCTGCGGCTATGATTGTAATAAGATGATTGATGCTCACCGGTCTGTTCAGGAAGCCCTCAAAGAGTATAGCACCTGAATCACCAGGATCCAAAGTCACATTCCATAAACACTTACTAAAGGCCTCACTGAGTGTGTGATAGATGACTGCCAGAAATTTCATATGTGTATATATATTTGTACTTTTAATATTTTTTTCTACATATCCCCATTTCTACTCCATAAGCAGAGTATTTCCCATGCCTTGATTTTGACCATGTAATTTTAGTAGGCATGACATATTTGGTAGATGAACTACCTAATCCCTGAAACCTGAGTGTCGGAAACCAAACATTGTTCTTACTAAATGGATGTAAACAGGAGGCCAGAAGGCTGGTCAACCTTAACTGCTCTGAAAGGTCAGAGCTAATCACTCATAGTTGGCTGAAGCAATCTCTACCTGTTTGCTTCATGTTAATTTCTGTTTATTTATTTCCTGCCTAAAGGCTAGGGGTGTGTTCCAAAGCCTTAATAAAAGGGAGAAAAAGGCCAGAGCAAGTGGCAGTCCTTTCCACTAGAGGAAGGCTCCCACCTGGCCCCCCAATATCGCCAAATTAATGTTTTCTAGTCTCTCATTGCGTTTGCGTGCGACCTCCTTCAGAACCCGAACCCTGAACCGGGAACCTTGAACCACGTGGGCTGTGGAAAGAGGTTCCCATACCTGAGGTTGTTACCTTACATGGTAAAAGGGACACTGCAGATGGGAGTAAAGTCTGGGAGTAAGATTATTCTGGTGGGCCCAGTGTAATCACAAGGGTCTTTATAAATTGAGATGCTGGGAGGTCAAAAATCGAAAAAGTGAATTCAGAAACAGAGAAATTGGAAGATGGCTTTGAAGATTGAAAATTGGAAAGGCCACAAGGCAAAAAAAAAAAAAAAAAGTTCTCTCCTAGAGCCTCTGGAGCAAGCACAGCACTGTCTACACACCTTTATCTTGTCCCAGTGAAACCCACTTTGGATTCTGATCTCCAGGTAAATTTGCAGTAATTTATTACTACAGCTAGCTATAGGAACAGGACATGACTAAAGGCTTAAGATGCACAACTGGGCTCAATTTGCATTTCTGCCACCAGCTCTTTATAAGAGGATCAGTTACTTGACCAATTTTACTCTTAGTTTTTGTGGTAGGCAGAATGATGGCCCCCAAAGATGTCCATATCATAATTTCTGGAACCTGTTATGTTATATGGCAAGGGAGGATTAAGGTTGCAAATAGAATTACATTTGCTGATTGGCTGACCTTGAAATAGGGAGATTATCCTGAATTATTTGGGTGGGCTGGATGTAATCACAAGGGCCCTTAAAAGATTGAAAAAAAGGCAAAAGTCAGCCACAGTGATGTGACATGAAAAAAGCTGTTACTGTCCACTTTTGGCTTTGATGACAGAGGAAGGAGCCATCAATCAAGGAAGGTAGAAAGCCTATAGAAATTGGAAAAAGACAAGAAAACAAATTCTAGTGCCTCCAGAAAGCAAGGCACTTCTGCTGATACCTTGAGACATAGTGACACCCATTTTGGATTTCTGGCCTCCGGAACTACAAGATAATAAAGTGATATTGTTTTAAGCCAGTAACCTTGTGGTGATGTGTGTTCAGAAGCAATAAAAACTAATACTTTTTGTTGTTGTTGTTAATCCTCACCCGCAGACATTTTTCTATTGATTTTTTTTTGAGAGTGGAAGGGAGGAGGAGAGACAGAAATATTGATGTGAAAGAGACACATCAATTGGCTGCCTCCTGTACATGCCCCGGGGTCAAGCCTGCACCCAGAGGTATGTGCGCTTGACCAGGATCATATTTCAACCCTTCAGTTTGCAGGCTGACCCTCTATCCACCAAGCCAAACTGGTTAGACAAAAGTAATGTTATTTGATCCATTGATTCTTCTTCATTGGGTGCCTCAGCATCATCGTAAAATGTGAATCCTAACAAGATGTTGAGAAAAAGTTTCAGATATTTAGCACAGTGGGGGGAAATAGCTGGGGCTCTGGCCCTCACTGAGCCAAATTTTTCTAGTGGTTACAAATATAGATATCGCCGAAACCGGTTTGGCTCAGTGGATAGAGCGTCGGCCTGGGGACTGAAAGGTCCCAGGTTCGATTCCGGTCAAGGGCATGTACATTGGTTGTGGGCACATCCCCAATAGGGGGTGTGCAGGAAGCGACTGATTGATGTCTCTCTCTCATCGATGTTTCTGGCTTTCTATTCCTTTCCCTTCCTCTCTGTGAAAAATCAATAAAATATATCTTTAAAAACAAAACAAATATAGGTATCAATTCCCAAAGCCAAATAGAAATTTTGTCAGTCTCTGAGGTACTGGATAACATACACCCACACCCAGGGGTAAGTGGTACCTTAAGCTAGCCATGTTTGATGGAAATGTGGCCCTCCCCTGCCTTCCCCACCATGGGCTCACAAGTATATAGTCTGGGGATGGGGGGTGCCCAGACTTTATACAGGGGCTTCAGTTCCAACTCCCATTATCACATGACCCGAGATTCTGTCATGTGTGTGATCAAACAACTCCCTAGCTGCTGGTTCCTGCCTCTATCCAATAGCTACCTCCAGGATAAGGAGGTAGCTCTGTTTGCCTCTGTTTCTGGCTCCTGTTGATTTTCCCTTCTTTTAAGTTCAGCTTGCCTCCTTTCTTATAATATATTATCCAGGATTTGGGGGTGTTTGTGTGAAAAAGGGCTTCCTATTGTGGAGGGGCAAGGACCACACTGCGTTTCTCCACAAAGAATGACTCAGTGTCAGGGTGATCTCAAGCCTGGGGGAAAGAAGGAACGGGGGTTTCCCAGCTAAACATCCTGTGACATAGAACAGAACACCAGGTGCTTGAAGGCACCCCTGGCCTTGAGAAGCCATGAAGTCTGACAAACAACTCCTTCAAGGACAACCGCTATCTAGACTGCTTACTTGCATAACCAAAAAGCTTAGACAAAGAGTCAGTATATGAAGTTTAGTAATGCTTAGCCAATTAAAATTCGCCCAGTCCTCCTGCGCTGAGGATAAAAGGCACTTGCTGCAGAGGTTCGGGCCTCTCGTGCTTCCCTGCTGTGTCAGTGGAATCGGGAGCCCGGACTCGAGTTCGTAATGAAGGCTTCCTAAATTTTCTAATTGGCTGTCTGGTGGTCGTCTGTCCTGGGTCGCCCCATTACACTATTAGCAAAGTCTGCCATGTTGCTGGAACCCAGAAGTGTTTTCACACTTACATAAAAGGCACAACCTGATGATGTTCCTAAAACTCAGGGATTGCCTCAATGGTGAATGAAAATCTGTAGGAACAGAAAGGTGTTACAAGTAAGTTTTCTCAGTGTTTCTAATCAATAGATATTCCATTGATTTTTAGAGAGAGTGGGAGGGAGGAGGTGGAGAGAGGAAGAAACATCAATTGGTTGCCTCCTGCTCATGCCCCAACTGGGGCTGCAACTGAGGTATGTGCCCTTGACAGGGAATCAAACCCATGACCCTTTAGTCCACAGGCTGGTGCTCTAACCACTGAACAAACTGACCAGTGTTCTAATCATCAGGTGTTTTTTTTTATTTTTTTATTGATTTTTTACAGAGAGGAAGGGAGAGGGGTAGAGAGTTAGAAACATCAATGGGAGAGAAACATGGATCAGCTGCCTCCTGCACACCCCCCACTGGAGATATGCCCACAACCAAGGTACATGCCCTTGACCGGAATGGAACCTGGGACCTTTCAGTCCGCAGGCGGACGCTCTATCCACTGAGCCAAACCGGTCTTGGCTCATCAGTGTTTTAAATGTTGGGGGTCCATTCTTGGTTAGGGGGTTAACTTAGAGAAGACACTGGGGCCAAAGGGTTAGATTTGTTCACTTGCTCACTGAGGGCACACTGGACCAGCAGAGCAAATTCTAGCTATAGGAGACAGAACCTTCCCCAAATCACATCAACTTGGGAAGGGCTGTCCATCCCTGAAAGTGTTCAAGCAAGCCCACCAATGGTGTGAAAACCAACGTACTGCGAATGAACAGCAAACTCAAATCCATGTTCATTCCAGGGTCCCCCACCTCATACTGGTCTGTCTGAATCACTACCTCACGGATGCATGTTGCTGAGAAGCCATATGTTTGTGTAGCTCCACCACTTTTTTGTTTTTAATCTGAAAATCTAAAATAAACCCTTTGGAATCTAGAACAAGCACAGTCTGCAAAGCGAAGAAAGAAAAATAGGCTGATGGCTGTGTGTGTATTGATGTGTAAAAAGAAACCTATTGTTATGGCAACCAGCATCCTCAACCGATGCAACCTTGTTCCCAATAATACGTGATTAAAAATTGACATTGCAGTGAGGAAGAACGCATGCAGTGCATTGGCATAGCAACCAGAATAGATAAATGGTGCATACATTAAACCTGATGACCACAACAATTTGGGGAATTTTGCCTACCATTAATAAGGAACAATTTCCTCATCTGGACTTGAAGTCAGGAACCTGTAGGTCCAACCTGTGGCCACCACCTTAATAGATAAGAATACATCATTGGTGTAGGAGAGGGGGCTAGGGCTCTAGACTGTACCAAGAAGGGCTGTGTTTTCATCTGCACGCGCACACCATTTAGCCAACAGATATTTGCTGAGCACTCACTCAACCTCCAGCTCTGTGCTGGGTGCTAGGGATACAGAAACGAATGTTTCCTTCCTTTCTTTTTGGAGCTCGAAGTTTCTTAACCTCTTGCATTACACCAATCTCTGTAAATGCCACAGGAACCAGTAAAGGGAGAATTGACTAGTTAGATCTGTGGAAGCAGAGAGACAGAGAGAGAGCAGCCAAGGAAATTGAAGCCCAGAGGAGGGGTGACTTGCTCAAGGCCACTCCACAACAGGAACGATTACTGAGAACAGCCCGTATGCCAGGAAGGAGGTGACGGTTTTTACAAATGCAGGACTGGAGGATACAGTGCTGTGCCCCAGGCCCCACTCTCAGCCAAAGGCAGCGGAGCCAGCCAAACGCCGGAGGGCTTACTGCCGCCTGTCACCCGGGCCGGGCCTCCTTCCCTGAGATCGCTCCGTCCTTCGCCTCTCCCGGGGCCTGCACGGATGCTCCTGGGCTCCCCTTCTGCGGGTGGGGGGCGGCGGTGGGAAGGCGCTGGACAGCGCAGCGGCCGGCCGGCCGGGCGGCGTGCTGGCTGGAGGGCAGCCTCGGCTTCCTTCACCCCCCTCTCAGCCTGGGGGGCTCTCTCCTGCAGCTCGGTGGAGCGTGCGCCCCCGGGCGCTGGAGGGGAAGGGACTTCGGCCCACGCGGCCTGGCCGCGCAGGGAGGCAAGCAGGGGGCGCGGGCGCTGCCGAACGCGCGGTCCCCACGCCCCCCACCCCGGCGCCGCGCGCGGTCCGCACCCCGCGTCCTGCGGGGAGGCGGGCCCGTCCCCTCCGTGCGCGCAGGCGCGCGCCGGGCTGGGCTCGGACCGTAGCTGGGCGCCGGGCGGCCACTGGCTGGCCTCGCAGGTAGGGAGATCGCAGGCCAGTGGGCTCGGGCCCGGGGTGCGGGCCTGCCGCGCCACCGGCCCCGCCCCGCACAGCGACCGCCCGGGTCTGCGGCCCCGCGGCCTGCGGAGGCGGCGGCTCGGGAGGGCGGGGGCCGCAGGGCGTCTGGGCGGAGAGCCGCGCGCGGGCCCTGCGGCGCGGCGCGGGGCGGGGC
>JAAGEH010000480.1:41959030-41969332 GCA_011751065.1 Lasiurus cinereus | reverse complement strand
TTTTTTTTTTTTTATAACGGAAAATGGGATAATGCTTGTGTTTCTGCCCTAGCGGTAAAGAATAAAAAAGAATTCCGCCATGTTGGCGTTTTTTAAAAAAAGTAATCGTTCTGCGAGGCTCAGGGGCCAGGGACCGCCCGGCCCGCCGCCGGCTCTCCCCATCCCGGGCGGACGCGCGTGGAAGGCGGGCGCCGGCGCCCTTCCCTGGAACCCGCTCCCATCCCTTGGCCGCCCCGCCCCCCACGCCTCCCGGCAACCCCCCTCCCCCGGCGTCTGGCCCTGTGCGTGTGTGTTGGGGGAGGGGGTGTCTGTCTGAGGCCCTAGCTCCCGACCCCCAACACCTAGAGCGAGGGCATTTATTGAGCGTCTGTTGTATACCAAGAGGCCTCGAGAGGCAAAATGTGGGGGCACCTTGGCCGACAGAGAGACCAAGAAAAAAAATAAACACGGCGCATGTGTTCAGTAAGTATTTCTTGAGCATCTGCTAGGTGCCAGGCACAGCTCTGCGCTGGGGAGCCAACGATTGTTTTAGGTCAGGTTCCCTGCAAACAGACCCTGAGAGGGGGAGGCTTGGATGTAGGTGTGTTGGGGTGCCCTTGGAAATATCACCCCTACAGGAGGGTGACTGGGCAAAGAAGTTGAACTGCCTGTGAAGTCTCACCTGAGGCCTCAGCCTGTCCCCAGGGAAACTCGGGAGCAGAGGTGGCCTTGTAAAGGGGTTCCAAACGAGTCTGGGGGTCCGGGCCTTTGTAACTGATAGCAACTACTGGTCAACTGGATGGCCGCTTCCAGGAGAAGGCAGCCCGCCTGGCTGAGGGCCATGCCCAGAGAAGCTGACAGCTGAGGGCTGTCGGTGACAGCTTTCCCGGAGCTGGGGCTGGGACCTCCCACTTTATCCCTCCTCCCCCAGCCCCTGAGCAGCACAGAAGGAGGAAATAGTATTCTAGTCCCTCAGGCAAGAATGGCTAAGCCATTTATGTATCTCGGTACCATTTGTTTCTTATATCATTGACCAGCCTTTACTCCCACCTCTGTGATTGAGTCACTCAATGACTGTTTGTGGAGTGCAATCTCTGGATCAAGTTCTCTGCACACCAGGTGCTTTGTGCTGTGTCTGGGGGAGACGGAGAAGTTAATGCATAGATTGTGGTGGAGTGGAACACAGGAGAGAGAGTTTGGGGGTGGATTCTGGGAGTCACTCAAGCTGCATCTTGAAGGATGATTAGGAATTTTCCAGAAAGATGGGAAAGGACCCAAGCAGAAGGAACAGCAGGTGCAGTAGCCACAGAAGTGAGGTTCTGAACCTGTGACCCAACTGCAGGGGTAGGAAAGGATGGATTCCTTGCACCTGGCTCAGGCCTGGGAGCCACATCAGACCAGCTGTGCTGCTGTGTGGATCTAGTGGGGCATTGCTTATGAAAATGTGGTGCCAGCTTCAAATAGGGGGGTGGTAGTAGTAAAGGAGGGATGAATTCAAGTAATAGAGAAGGGCAGTTCTAGGCTTCAGAAGAGCCAGTTGTCTAGTTAGGGGGAAAGACCATAGAATAGTAGGTGCTGCTAGCCAAGAGCCCACAACCACATGCAAATGGGTCCCAACACACAGGTGCACAGGGTGATCCTCTCCCTCCTGCACATGCAAGGGCTTGTCTTCTAGAATTATTCTTTTTCTCCTACACTGTCCCTTTCTCCTTCTCTGTAGGTTCATTTTCATCAGCTACAAACATGCTGTAACACTTGCTGTTTTTAAAAGCAAAACAAACAAAAAGAACTCTTCCACATCACTCTCCACATACCATTTCCATGCTCTCCTTCACATTCCTACCCCTTGAAAGAGTTATTAGACCCATTGTCTCTATTTTCGTACAGGACCAATCCTTATTGCCAGTTTCCCCGCTAGAATGTAGACTCTGTGGCAGAGGTGGCTGTTTTGTTCACTGGTAAATCTGCATTGCCTAGAAGAGTGTCAGGCACATCATAGGTGCTCAATAAATATTGAACTGATCAACAATTTATTGTTTTGCTTTGTTGTATTTTTTTTTCATAAAACAATTTCTCTTTAAAACCCATTCCGATCAGGTTTATGTGTCCACAGCTCTTCTGAAGTGGTTCTTGAGGTTTCCGATGACCTCCTCATTGCTAAAATGGCCAGCTCTTAGCCCGCATCTGACTTGATCTGTCAGTGGCATCCAACACCACTGAGCAGTTCCACCTTCCTGAAACATTGCCTCACGTGTCCTCCAGAAGTCGGGACTCTTCTGCATCCCTTCTCACCACATTGCAGAGTCCTTCTAAGTCTCTTTTGCTAGAGCATCCACTTCCCATCCTAGAAATCTTGGCGTGCTTGAAGGCTCCCACTTCTTCTTTATTCTCTATCCTATGGTTTTCAAGGCCATCTCTTCATGATGATTTTCAAATTTTATCCCCAGCCTCAACTTTATCCCTTATTTCTAGATTATAAGCTTCATGAGAGCAGTTAGTCTTATGGGAGATTGTATTCCCAGAGCGAGGAATGGTGCTAACACCTAGCTGGCCCTGCAGTGTGTGCGGGAGAAAAGGCAGCCAGCCTGAACAGAAGGGCAGTCCTCTCAGTCCCTCGCCTGGATAGACCTGAAACATGTGATAGGTTGGAAACAGAATGGAATTCTTTCAAGAGTAACCACAGTCACTGAATGACTGACAATGTTTTACATAAACAGATTGACTCTATTGAAAAGAGCTTAAATGATACAAATAGTGTGTCAGCTGTGCAAAGCAAAATAATTGGAATTGAAATTCAGGGAATTCTATTTTATAAATATAAAAGGGGAAACAGACCTTGGTTTGAATGTTGCCTTACTTAATCAGGTTATATATCCTGCCTTTGCCTACCTGAGTATACACTCTATAATGTGGAGGATGGACTCTATTTTAGGAAGGAAATGCTGGAAAATAAATTCAAAAGAACATCAGGAGGGAGGGTAGGAGAGACAGCAACCATTGTAAGCTGATTTTGCAAGCAAGCAGCTTCCGTGTTATTAGCCAGAAGCTACCAAGTTCCCTGGAATTTCTATTAAAAGGGAGTGGATTGGAATTTGTTGGAGGTCTTCAAGATTCCACAGATTTCTTTTTCATTTAATCTTAATCAAAACCCATTAGGTAGATACTATTACCAGATTAATTTTACACATGAGGAAACGGAGCTTAGAAAGGGTAAGCTACTTACTCAGAGTAATAGGTATTAAGTAGCGGAACTGAGACTCAAATTGTCTTAACTCTATCTTAAGACTAGGCTCAGCCCTAGCTGGTTTGGCTCAGTGGATAAAACATTGGCCTGTGGGCTGATTCCGGTCCTGGGTTCGAATTTGATCAAGGACATGTACCTCAGTTGCAGGCTCCTCCCTGGCCTTGGCCCCGGGACTCATACAGGAAGCAACCAATCAATGTGTCTCTCACATCAATATTTCTCTCTGTCTTTTCCTCTCTCTTCCACTCTCTCTAAAAATCAATGAAAAAAGGATTCTGGTGAGGATTAAAAAATAAATAAAAAAATAAAGTAGCTATACCATTTAAAAAAAAATAAGTGCTACATTATTTAAAAAAAAAAAAAGACTAGGCTCAGATTCTTTCCTTTAATTTGTATGCCAGAAGCCACTGTCAAGTACTGCTAACATCTTAATCAACCAAGTATTAACACTGTTTTTTGTTTTTTAATCCTCACCCAAGGATATTTTTTCCATTGATTTTTTTAAAGAGAAGGGAAGGGAGAGATAAAGACAGAGAGAAACATCAATGTGAGAGAGATAAATCGATTGGTTGCCTCCCTCACATGACCCAACCAGGGCTGGGGATGAAGCCTGAAACCAAGGTATGCACCCTTGAACGGAATGGAATCTGCGATCCTTCAGACTGCAGGCAGATGCTCTAACCACTGCACAACCGACTAGAGCTCCACACCATGCTTTTTATTAACAAGTTGAAATTACCTGTTGAGTACCTAATGTGTGCCAGGCACCATTCCAAGTGCCAGGGAAGCAGAAGTGAACAAGACAGACAATATCTTTGCCCTCATGGAGTTTACATTTCCGTGCAGATGACTGATCAAACATAAAGAAGTAAATGAAGGTCATTATTTATTATAATAAAAGAAATAAACACAGTAATGAGATAAGCAGTAAAAAAGGGTGAGGGGTGGGCTGCTACTTTGAGGGGTTAGGAAAGACCTCTTCTGATGACCCCTGAACTGAGCCTGGAGGAGGATGGGAAGAAGGCAGCCAAGCAGACATCTTTGGGAAGAGCATTCCAGGCGGAGGGAACAGCCAAGGCAAAGGCTCAAAAGTGGTATGTCAAAAGGAGGAAACCAGATCCTGTCCAGGGTGGAAACATGGGGAAGAGGGTGGAGGATGAAGGTTGGAGAGGAAGACGGGGTAGATTCTTTAGAGCAGTGGTTCTCAACCTTCCCAAGGCCGCGACCCTTGCATACAGTTCTTCATGTGGTGGTGACCCCCAACCATGAAATTTTGCTACTGTTATGCATCGTGATGTAAATATCTGCATTTTCTGATGGTCTTAGGCGACCCCTGTGAAAGGGTCATTCGACCCCCAAAGGGATCGTGACCCACAGGTTGAGAACCACTGCTTTAGAGTAAAGCATTTTGATTTGATTTTAAGGGCAATGAAGAGCCATTTAAGAATTTTGGACAATAAATGTGATCTACACTATAAAAGCTCTCACTTACTGGAGAACAGACTACAGGGAATCAGGAGAAAAAGAACAGGAAATGGGTTAGGAGGCAGTTTCTAAAACCAAGGGGAGCTGATGGTGGGTGGGACTAGCATGGCGGCAATGGACGTGGAGAAAAGTGGTCAGACTTTTGAGATGTGGTTTGAAGACAGAGCCAACAAGCAATTAAAATCTGTCTAAAGTTGTGCTTTTCAATACAATAACTATGGCCACTTAAATTTAAGTTAAATTAAATAAGGTTAAAAATTCTATTTCTCAAGTCACACCAGCCACTTTTCAGGTGCTCAGTAACCACATGTAACTAGTGCCCACTGTGTTGGACATTCCCATCATCACAGAAAATTCTACTGGACAGAGCTGGTAAGACATCTATGACAGTGGCTAACACATTTTAGGAGTTAAGTAAGGATTGATATTAAGTATATTTCTGTCACTAGTTCTTTTGTTCCCATATATTTACCTGTCCAACCACCTCTTTATGTTTTTTACATATATTTTTATTGATTCTAGAGAGGAAGGGAGAGGGGGAGAGAGGTAGAAACATCAGTGATGAGAGAAAATCATCAATCGGCTTACCTTCTGCGTTCCCCCCACTGGGGATCAAGCCCACAACTGGGGCATGTGCCCTGATGGGAAATCAACAGGCAACCTTTTTTGGTTCATGGGATGACACCCAACCAACTGAGCCTTACTGGCCAGGGCTATGCAACAAATGTTTGAGTGGCCACTGTGCTTGGGGAGGGCATGGTGGACAGGTGGCATAAAAGAACATGATCAGGAAAGACCACCCTCCTGGGGAAATGGACCTGTACAAATGAGGGAGAACCTGGTGCGTGAGGGCTCCAACATCCCAGATGGAGAAGGAGTGATTCTGTGGGGGATGGAGGTGGGATTGAGAAAGATGGACTTTGGGTCTGTCACGAAGACAGAACCTTGGCCTGAGACATACTCCCCAGAGTCAGTTCTGTATGCCACCGTTTACGAAGCACCGTCACACATGCCCATCTTCCGACATGAGGGGACGTGCCTGGCCAGAGCCCTCACCTGGGTGACCTGGTTACAGCCAGGCGTCAGACTTACTGTCACGTTCCTAAAACACCCTCCTCCTCTCGGGGCTCACACTTTTCTCGGAGGCTGGACCTCCTCCCCAGAGAAGCTCCCTCCCTCCCTGATCGCCCTGGGGGCTGTGTTCTGGTTGTAGGCCTGCCAGGATGGAGGGGCATGCTGAAGTGGAGATGCCGAGAACCCTGAAGGGGCCCTCTACAGGGGAGGTCAGCGTGCACCTGGTGGCCAGGGTCAGCCCAGGTTCTGGCCCTCACCTGCCCACTACTGCCTTCATCATTCCAGGTGGGCCAAGCCAGGGGTGGAGGGAGGAGGAGCATCCCCAGGCCTGCCCAAGCCGGTGTGGATCCTGGGGAGGAGGTGGTCCTTCCCACCTGCCTACACGTGCATGGCGATTTGGGGGTGGTGTTCACCAGGCTCACCTGTGTGGGGTCTGACTGGGTATCTGTTCACAGCCAGCTCTGCCACCCTTGGCCTGCCCAGCAGTGCCCTGGATGGGTCCTGCTTTCCACGGGAGCCGGTCCATGCGGGTGCCCCGCAGCGAGGGCCCGGCAGCGTACCCGCCATGGCCACCGTCCTGCCGCAGTTGAGCGCCGGGCCGGCCGCCAGCTCGGGCGCCAGCACAGTGCGGGTTCTGGGGTGGACCGAGGCCGAGGCCCCGGCGCCGCCTCCTGGGGGCGGCCTGCGGGTCAGTGTCTCCGGGGATGGGCGGGGTCGGGACCAGAGGTGGAAATTGGGGGGGATTGAGAGGGGGGTAACCTGGCGGGGATGTAGGGCTCAGTGGGTGGAGCTTTGAGTGAGGGACTGGGGACTTGGCTTGGAGTCACAGGGGTTCTAGAGACGTGGGGAGTGGGCTCTGGGGGCGTGGCCTGGGTGGGCGGGGCCCAGCGGGATGCTGGGGGCGGGGCCTGGGTGGGGCGGAGCCCAGCGGGATGCCGGGGGCGTGGCCTGGGTGGGCGGGGCCCAGCGGGATGCCGGGGGCGTGGCCTGGGTGGGGCGGAGTCCAGCGGGATGCCGGGGGCGTGGCCTGGGTGGGGCGGAGCCCAGCGGGATGCCGGGGGCGGGGCCTGGGGGAGCCGGTGGGAGAGGGACCGGGAGGCTGGAGGTGGGTCCCAAGCTGGTACCGAACCCCCGAGTCACCGCCCTGAGACCCTCCCCCCACCCCCCCACCCCGCGCTCCAGTGCCGGCGGAGGGAGTACGCGCCGCGGAACATGGTGGGAGCCGAGCAGCCGCCGAGCCCCGAGCTGCGTCGGGAAGGTGTGGCCGAGTACGGAGCCGGCCAGGCGCCGGCGGGAGGCGGCGATGCGGGCACCCAGCAGCCGGGTAGGAGCCCAGGCCCTGGCGGGGTGGGGTGGCCCGAGCGGGGGAGCAGGGCGAGGCCGGGTTCCTGCAGGTGCGCCCCGGGGGTGGTCGTAGGTGGTGCAGGCTGGGGGTGCGGGGGGCGGAGGCCAGGGGAGGAGCCCCAGGAGGTGGGACCCAGGGGAAGGCCAGGGCCTGGGGGACGTGGGAGGGGCCGGGGTGTGGCGGGGATGGGGTGGAGGGCTGAGGCCCCCGTGGCCCCCACAGCGGACCTCCCCCAGGACCCTCCAGGGGACCCCCCGCGAGACGCCCCGGAGAATGGTGCCGCCTGTCAGTGCCAGGCGTGTGAGCCCCAGCCAGGCTCCCGTCCGGACGCGGGCTCCTCCGGGGATGGCTGCCCGCCGCCGTTTCAGGAGCGGTAAGGCGCAGCGCCCACCCCTCCACTCGCTCCACTGCGGGGGGCGGGGGTCCCCAAACCCCATGTCTGCTTGTGGCGGCGGAGAGGGGCGGGCTGGTGCCGGTGGGCCGGGGTCCTCTCCTTCAGGCTGCCCCTCCCGCAGGTCAGTCATAGTGGAGAACTCCTCGGGCCAGAAATACTACACCAGCACCTCGGAGCTCCTCAAACCCGTGAAGAAGAGGAAGTACAGGGAGTACCACAGCCCCTCCGAGGAGTCGGAGCCCGATGCCCTGGTAGGAAGAGGCCCCGGGGGAGGGACGGGGGAGGCCAGCGGCTGCCCCTCAGCCCCACCATCCGCTCCATCAGCCCAGGTCAGGGGACTGGGCCAGAGAGGACACTTCGTGCCTCACTCCTCACGCTGTAGGGTCTCCTCCTGCGTCAGGTCCTGCACCTGGCTGGAGGGGACGAATAAGTCCCTCTGCTGCTTTTCTGGGGCTCCCATCTCAGGCTAGAGCCAGGGCTAACACCCACTCCCATGCGCCGGCGCCCGGGGGGGCTGATGGATAGATGGAGAGCTCTCCGAACGGGAGCCGGGTCCCCAGGCCAGAGGCCAGAGAGCACAGGGCTCTGGTTGCAGAGAAGCTGGAAGAAACCGCAGGCGAGTCCCAGCGGGCAGTCTGTGTCCTGCTCCCCTGCCTGGGGCTGGGGTGAACTACAGACCGGTAGTGTAGCTGGGGGTGGTGGTGGTGAGGGGGTGTTCATGTGGTTCTGGGTCCAAGGGGTAGGAGGTTGTCTGCTGGAGCTGCCTTCCTGCTGGTGGCCTAGGAGCACTCCCACCTGGTTGGGGGCAAAACACCAGGTGGCCCGAGAGCCACGCAGGGACTTCTCTCCAATTCGTGAGGACAGGAAGCTGGGATCAGGCTTGCCTTCCACAGGAGAAGCGTGAAGAACGGAAGGATCCGGAGGGACAGCCCACTGCCAGCATTCCAGAAAGTGAGGAGTGGAACGGCAGCCAGCCGGGTATGTGGCCCGTGGATATATATTCAAGTAGTGTGTGGACGCGCATTGGAGGCTGGGGGTGTAGGTGACAGTGGGGACGGTGTGTTGTACATCTGTAGGTAAGCATCAGTGTGTGTGTGTGTGTGTGTGTGAGTATGAGAAAAAAACAATGTGGTTTGTGCATTAGTATATGTGTGTTCTTGTTGGGGTTATCTCATTGGTTTGTAATTTAGCCTCTGTCCCCTTGTAAGTAGGCCTGGCTACCAGGCTCAGTATCCAAAGACGTGGGTATCACACGGCACTGCTTTCCTTCGGTGCTCTGAGCACGTCTGTCCCGTCCTTGGTCCGACCTTGCTGTTTGGCCCCCATTCTGACCTTGGGTTCTAAGACAAATGGAAGGAAGCCCGTTCATAGGCAGCTCCGGCCCTCAGGCCTTCCTTCTCCACGGCCATCCCTGCTCTCCCATGCATGCCAGCCTGTGTGTCCTGTCCACAGCGTCAGCGGAGCAGAAGGAGGGCTGGTCCTGGGAGTCTTACCTTGAGGAGCAGAAGGCCATCACCGCGCCAGTCAGCCTCTTCCAGGACGTGAGTGGGACAACTTCCACCTCGGAAATGCTTGTATTCCCGGTCCAGGACTCACCACCCAGCTCAGGCCTTCTGGTGTCTTCTGTGTGTGACATCTCTTCAAGGGACACCGGAATGGCTAGGGGAGAGGCTGGTTGGGGACCCAGAGTAGAGAAGAGCCCACAATAAGGGATGGTCAGGGTGGGAAGAAATTGGGAGGTGGGACCAGGCTCACCCATCCCTGGGCCTGCAGCCTTTTTGAATTCTGGTGCCTTCTACTCAGTTCTGTATGTTGATATTTCAATGACTTGGACGAGAGAGGACCCTTAAGTCCAACCCTGACTCAACACACATTTTTCAAGGGACTGGGGCACTATTTTGTCCCCGCTCGGAATCCCAGCACTAAGACCCCCACATAAGTGACCCCGTTGGCAGTGCCGGCGGGTGGGGCCTAAAGGCAGCTCCTTCACCCCAAGCCCACTAGGCAAGGATAAGGCTGGATGGAAGCTGGGTCCTCTCCACTCTGTGCGTTGACAGTACCAGGCGGTCCCTCAGAACAAGAATGGCTTCAGACTGGGCATGAAGTTGGAAGGCATCGACCCTCAGCACCCGTCCATGTACTTCATTCTCACCGTGGCCGAGGTGAGCCGCCGCTCACACCACCGTTCTGACGGTGTCTCTCGGGAGAGACAGAGGGAGCCTGCCAGGGGCCTCCAGGGCTCGGGCTCGGATGAGGGAGACACTCTCCTGCCCTCAGGAAACACCCCGTCTGGTGGGGGATTAAGGTGGCACACAGAGAAAGACGAAAATGAACAAAAACCAGCTGCAGTGTGAGGGGGTGGTGGTACTAAATGGGCGTATACTTCATTGCTGGGTGAAATGGAGGCGATCCCAAGGGCAGGGGCGTTGGCATGAGCCCCACAAGGTGCTTGTCGTCTAGGAGCCCACGGTTGGGTGGGAATCAGCCAGGCGAACCCTCAGTGCCACCCCACAGGCGCGGGGCCTGCGTGAGCAGAGAGGCCCTGAGGGGGCGGGAGGAGCTTCCCCGAAGAAGGGGCTCCTCTGCTGAGCCTTGAGAGACTCGTGTGGAATGGCTAGCGTGTGGAATGGCTAGCGTGTCCCAGGCAAAAGGAGCAAAGTGAGATGTGAAACAGGCCGGTGAGGCCAGAGCAGAGTGTGGGACTGGGGAGGGAGCAGTGAGAGAAGCAGCAGAAAGAAAGGTCAGGGGGCCCTGAGCAAGCCTGAGCCCTGGAAGGTGCCC
>JAAGEH010000480.1:41879281-41959020 GCA_011751065.1 Lasiurus cinereus | reverse complement strand
AGAAAGGTCAGGGGGCCCTGAGCAAGCCTGAGCCCTGGAAGGTGCCCATGGGCTTCTGTCCAGGTCTTAAAGGGCAGGAGGATGCCAGCGGTTGGGCCTGCCTTGTACCCAGAACTCAGAGCTCACGAGTACATGGGCTTTCCTCGTTGCAGGAGAGGATGGCCCAAGGTTCAGGACAGGCAGAAACCTGCGGTGAAGGGAGGTGGGGAGCCGCTAGCATTAGGGCCCCCGAGGTGAGCAGGCTGGGCAGGAGAGGTGAAGGTGAGAGAGTGGGTGTCTGCTGGCCTCCGAGTCCCTGTGATTCCCCGTCCTGGGGCCAGGTGTGTGGCTATCGTCTCCGACTGCATTTTGACGGGTATTCTGAGTGCCACGACTTCTGGATCAATGCCAACTCCCCCGACATCCACCCTGCTGGCTGGTTTGAGAAGACTGGGCACAAGCTGCAGCCCCCCAAAGGTAAGGCCCAGCTAGGGTAGGCACAGTGAGGCAGTGGCCCTCGGGCCTGTCCCTTCCTCCCTGTGGGCTCCCTGCCCTTCCCCCTTGCACAGCCAGCCTCTCTCCACCACCTCCCGCTCTGAGGTGGCCCCAGGGTTCTGCTGCCCCCTTGCCCTTGGGGTGTCCACCTGGAGGTATCCTGCTTCAGCTGTGGGCCCCTGGGCGGGTTCTTGAGGGCTGTGGTCCCCAGGCCGGCCCCATTCCGCTGCCTCGGTGTGGGGTGCCCCGGCCTGGCCCAGCCTCTGTCCAGACGGCTCTCTGTTCGTCCCGTGCGGCGCTTAGGTTACAAGGAGGAGGAGTTCAGCTGGAGTCAGTACCTGCGCAGCACGAGAGCCCAGGCCGCCCCCAAGCACCTGTTTGTGAGCCAGAGCCACGTGAGTGCCCCTGAGCCAGAGTGGACACCAGCCCCGGGCACAGCGTCGCGGCAGCTGGCCCAGGGTGTCTGACTCGCCCGGGGAGAGCTCACCTTCCGTGCTCTCAGCTCGGCTACGGTCTCTCCTCCCACACGGGAGGGGCACGCCAGGCAGGCCAAGGCCAGAGGGGGAAGCTGGGCATAGGTCCTCGCCAGTTCCCTCTGCAGAAAGCCTCTTCTCCGTGCGTCCGTCCCCTTGGGGGCCCCGGCACACTGCCTCTGCCTGGGCTCTGAGATGTGCATGTCTCTTTCATTTCTCTCTCTTTATTTCAAACATATTTTTATTGATTTCAAAGAGGAAGGGAAAGGGAGAGAAAGATAGAAACATTAATGATGAGAGAGAATCATTGATCAGCTGCCTCTTACACCTTTCCCCCACTGAGGCTCGAGCCCACAACCCAGGCATGTGACCTCCTGGTTCAGGGGTCGATGCTCAACCACTGAGCCACACGGGCCAGGCACCGTGCTTGTTTCTTGCTGTGGTTTGCTCTGTGGTTTTGGGTGTGCGGTCTGAGCCTCCGTCCTGGGAGCTGCCTTTCCCAGCCTTTGGTCCTACATTGAGGCTCTCCTATGTGGTCTCAGCAGCTCAACCTTGTCTTTTTCTCTGTTCAAGGCAGCTGGCAGCTGTACCCAGCAGTTCACATATCTCCAAATCCCAAGCAAATGTCTGAGAGATATAGGGGACCCCCACTAAAAAGATCACCATATCAAAAGTCCAGGGTTCCCCTGGGTCGGGGACCCTCCATGCCATTCGGGCAGTTACCCCGCACCTCCAGTCCAGCCTAGAGACCATGCCTACAGGTGCCCAACTGGCTGGTGGGGTTCTACCCGCTCTTGTGAGAGAGGATGCAGACCTGTAAGTCCAGCTTTCCCCACCCTCACCCCACCATTGATTAGCACTGTGGTCCTGGGCAGGTTATGTGACTTATCCAAGGGGGCGATGACGGCTGTCTCGTTGGGCAGGGCAGGCTGTGCTCCACCTGGTACCCTTTGGGTGAACGTTACCTTCCTGCCTGTCACTCATCTTCTGCCATTATGAGGCTTCCTCTGAGTGCACCGTGGGGACCAGAAGTCCCTGAGTGACTCTGGGCTGGGGATCACGGTTCTGCCAGTTTATCCCACCCCCTCTCCCCAGCATGGCTCTCAGGGACCCCACGCCTTCCCTGGCCGGTGGCCTCCAGGCTAGCACCAGCCTGCCTGGCCTGGCCGCGGCAGCCCCTCTTCTTGCCCCCAGAGCTCCCCACCCCTGGGCTTCCAGGTGGGCATGAAGCTGGAGGCGGTGGACCGTATGAACCCATCCCTCGTCTGTGTGGCCAGTGTGACCGACGTGGTGGACGGCCGCTTCCTGGTGCACTTTGACAACTGGGACGACACTTACGACTACTGGTAGTGGGAGGACCCAGACTTGGCCAGGGGTGGCGAGGGGAGGGCAGGGGGTGGGAGGCAAGACTCTGAAAACTTACACACCGTGTGGCCCCTGCTCAGCCCTAGCATTCCTATTCGTTTAGGAGGATAATTGGTTGTCCTGTGGGTTTGATCTGTATATATCATAAGAAACACTTGCAATATATATATTTAATCCTCATTCGAAGAAATGGCCTTTTGTTGTTGTTAAGACTTTAGAAAATAGTAAGTGCATGTTTCTTAAAGTTGCTCTCTTCTAAGAATGCTAGAATGCCTCTTAGATATGTTTTTTTTTGCTAACTTTTTAGAGAGAGAGGAAGGAAGAGGGAGAGAGGGAGAAACATGGATCAGTTGCCTCCTGTATCTGTCCTGACTGGGAACTGAACCCATGACCCTTCAGTGCATGGGATGATGCTATAATCACTGAGCCACACTGGCCATAGCCACAATGCAATATGAGATGGATCATCTAGAAATATCAAGGTGAAGATGAGCAGACCCCTGTGAGTCAGGATTTGCTCTTAGATAAGATGGTGGTATTAGAGCTTTCCGTTACTGCTACAGTTTTCTGTCTTTCTCACCAGCCATCTGTCTAACTCTCACTAAGAAATACTATTAGGGTGCACCCTGATGCCATGCTGTTGTAGGCAGCAGGCTCAGGCCTCGTGAAATATATTCTTGGGTTTCAGGTGCGATCCCAGCAGCCCCTACATCCACCCAGTTGGCTGGTGCCAGAAGCACGGAAAGCCCCTCACCCCTCCACAAGGTGACCCTGCAGCCTGAGCTCACCCTTGCTGGGGCCTGGCCCCACGCCCCTCTCCCCGGGTCCTATACCAGTACCTCCCAGAGCCTCAGCTTCTATGCCTGGGAGTAGAGAACCCTTTAATTTTAGGAAAATTGTCAATCCCCGACTGTATGAAGGTTTAAGGGAAGAAAGTTAAGTGACCCTCCCTCCCCAACAACCAGGGTGCGGGATTCCAGACGGAAGAAAGTGTTCCCTTCCCTTTCAGAATATTGCATGAGCCCACATGCAACAGGTTCAGAGGGGGCTGGGCTGGGGCTGGAGCCACAGGGCAGTGGAGAGGAATGGGGACCAGGGTTCCCAGACAGCCCTGTAAATGGGGAGGTGGTGATGTGCTTGCTAGCACCCCTCTGCCTCTGGAGCTCCCCCAAGGAGCTGGCCGTGGTGCTGCGGGGGTAGATTTTCCTCCGTGGGCCTCTGTCTCTTTCGTGCTCCTGGTTCTCCTTGGGGACAGAGTGCTCTCCCTGTACACGTGGGTGCCTAGACATTGCTGCCTTCCTCTCTCCAGACTACCCAGACCCTGACAGCTTCTGTTGGGAGAAATATCTGGAGGAAACCGGGACCTCTGCTGTGCCCACCTGGGCCTTCAAGGTGGTGAGTTGGCTCGCCTGCCCCCAGAGCCGAGCTCAGGAAGTTGTGGAGCCCTTGGGCAGCTAAGATGTGCCCCTGCCCCCTGGCCCCCAATTTTCCAGGCACAGCACTTGGACTCCCTTCTTGGGGGTCTCCGCACTGTAGTACTGGGCCTCGGCCTGAGGGCTGCTGTCCCCTTGCAGCGACCTCCGCACGGCTTTCTTGTTAACATGAAGCTGGAGGCCGTGGACCGCAGGAACCCATCCCTGATCCGTGTGGCCAGTGTGGAGGACGTGGAGGACCATCGGATCAAGGTGGCTCTGGGCCCCGTGGGCTGGGGAAGTGAACAGGCCGATTGCGCAGGAATTCTATAGATTCATTCGAGGTCAAGGGCATGGCATGAGCCAGACGTAAGGGAGGCTGTATGCTGTGGAGAAGAGAGCTCTCAATTTGAGGCTGAAGATCTTGGGTCTCCTTCTAGCCTCACCTGTGACTGACTTTTGTGTGCCTGGGCAAGTCATGTCCCCTCTCTGAGCCTCAGCACTCTCATCTATAAAATGGGCCTGTTAATCCTAGATCTAGGTCGGGATGGATGGGAGATGCCCGTGATTGAATGATGAAGCCCTTGGGACACTTGACGGCCAAGACGGATTATTGTGGGGTCGGCCCCTTGGTTCTTCCAATGGAGGATCTTGCTTCTGACAGGCTCCGGGGATGGGGAGAGGCTCCTGGAGCCTGCGGGACCTCCGGGCTGAGCTGGGCTCCACGAGGAATGCCTGACTTCCGAGGGCCTTTCCTCCCCAGCTCCACTTTGATGGCTGGAGTCACGCCTTTGACTTCTGGATTGATGCCGACCACCCGGACATCCACCCCGCCGGCTGGTGCTCCAAGACAGGGCATCCCCTGCAGCCTCCTCTGCGTGTGTACCCCTAGGGCACTCTGATCCTTTGCTACTGATGTCCAGCCCCACCCTGAGTTCCTACCCCCTCCGCTCTGATAGCATGCCCAGGTCTGACACGCAGGACTCTGAAGGCCTCAGTGAGCTCTGAGACCTCGCTTCCTGCCCAGGGCTTTCTGCTACACTAAGCAGCCCTCTGGCGTCCCCGGTTGTTGGGTTTGGGTATTGAGGTGGGAAGGGAAACTCACTTGCAGATGTGCTTGCGTGGTGTTTGCTAAAGAAATGCTGACTCTGTTAGTTAAAATCTGGGCCCTTACAGGCAAGGGTTAGAGGTCAGATCATTGGACTGCTCAGTTCTCACCCTCAGGATCCCCCTCCAACCCTATTTCCCTGCTGCTGCTCATCTGTCTCACATGCGGTGTTGATCCTGCTCCATTGCTCTCCAAGCATGGGCAGAGCCTAAAAGCAGTTACCAAAGTCCAGGGAATGAAACAGGGAAACAGAGAATAATGTCAATCTGCCTGACCTGGCTCTTAAGTACAGCTGTGCCCACACCAGCTCTGCGTTGGATACTCTCCACAAGGAGACAGAGGGCATGGCCTGCAGGTTTCACCAAAGTATATGGGAGCCAAACCCCTCATTCCCTACAGAGAGGTAGATATCCAGTAGCAGGAAGTGGTGTTGCAGCCTAGCTCGGGCCCTTCTACCTGGAGAACTAGTTCCCAGGGCTGACTTCCCTGCTCTCTGTTCACCCCCCGCTCCACACCTCTCCCCCAGGACCTTCTGCTGACTCTTCTTCCTGCCCATCCAGATCCCAGAGAGCTCGGCTCTGCCTCCCCTGAGAGCTGTCCCCCTCTCAGCTACCAGGGCCTGCCGCACACGAGGACCTCCAAGTACAGCTTCCACCACCGGTGAGGGCAGGGATCCTGCTACGAGCCCCTCAGACACGGCTCAGAGGGGGTCTGTGTGTGGCCAGTCAGAGCTCACTCGAGACCCTCTCTGAATGGGGCCAGGCTTGGAAAGGGCTCATGGGAACAAGCGGGTTCAGCACAACTTACGCCTTCTTCCTCCCCAGGAAGTGCCCCACGCCTGGTTGTGACGGGTCCGGCCACATCACAGGCAAGTTCACAGCTCACCATTGCCTCTCGGGGTGCCCCCTGGCTGAGAGAAACCAGAACCGGCTGAAAGTGGAGCTGTCCGACTCAGAGGCCTCGGCCCGTAAGAGGAACCTCTCGGGCTTCTCCCTAAGGAAGAAGCCTCGCCATCATGGCCGGTGCGGAGGGCAAGGATGCAGGGCCTCTTGTCCTCTTGGGCAAGGCCAGGCACTGATTCCCTGCCACGGACCTGCTCCCTCTCTCTCCAGGACTGGGCGCCCTCCAAAGTATCAGAAGATCACCCAAGATGATTTCGCGAGTAAGTCCAGGGTCATTTACCCCCTCGTCCTCCACAGAGTGTTTACAATTGGTGGGGTGTTTACAGAGAGGGAGAAGCTGGTCTGGCCGGTGTGGCTCAGTGGTTGAGCATCGACCCATGAACCAGGAGGTCCTGGTTCGATTCCACGTCAAGGCACAGGCCTGGATTGCAGGCTTGATCTCACTTGGGGGTGTGTAGGAGGCAGCCAATCAATGATTCTTTCTCATCATTGATGTTTCTATCTCTTTCCCTCTCCTGCTCCCTCTCTCTGAAATCAATAAAAACATATTTTAAAAAATAATAAACAGTCCTTTATAAAAAAGAGGGAGAGAGAAGGAAAAGCTGGAAAGGTGGTTGTATCTCTTCGTTTGAGATACTTGGGGAGCATAGAGCAGTGGCAAGAATACAGGATGGGGCCTCGAATGACCACAGGGTCCAGGCGCATTTCACCCATGGCCTTGCTGGGAATCGGTGGGAAAGGCACAGGACCTCTCTGGGCCTCTGGTTCTCCCCTGGGAGGTCAGATGATGCCCTAGCTCTGTTCTTGCCCTGGGAGGGAAGCCATGGCTTGTCACTGTCTAGCTGTGTGACCTTGAACAAGTCACTGACCATCTCTGAGCCTCAGTTTCCTCATTTGAAAACATGAATATAACTGCCCTGGCAGGGTATCACAGTTGGTTAGAGCAGTGGTCGGCAAACTCATTAGTCAACGGAGCCAAATATCAACAGGACAACGATTGAAATTTATTTTGAGAACCAAATTTTTTAAACTTAAACTTCTCCTAATGCCATTTATTCAAAATAGACTCGCCCAGGCTGTGGTATTTTGTGGAAAAGCCACACTCAAGGGGCCGAAGAGCCACATGTGTCTCCCGAGCCGCAGTTTGCCGACCACTGGGTTAGAGCATTGTCCTGATACACCAAGGTTTTGGGCTCGATCCTCAGTCAGGGCACATACAAGAAGCAACCAGTGAATGCATGGTTGGAACAACAAAGCCATGTCTCTCTCTCTCAAAATAAATAAATGTTTAAAAGAAAACCATGAAAACTGCCTCTCACATGTCTGCTACCTGCAATAATAGTGGTTACTGTGAGGGTTTACTGCACACTCTAGGCCAGCACTGTTTCAGGTGCTTTCCACATACTGCAGTCGCTGATGCTCACAAATACCCTGTGCTGTGGATAGGGTTCTCCTTCTGAGAGAAGAGAATGAGGCTCAGAGAGAGCAGTCGCTTGCCTGAGGCCATTTGCCTTGTGAGGAGCAGAGCTGGGATTCAAACTTGGGTCTGAGTTCTGCTATGTGCTGCTGATGTAATAGACACAAAGCACCTAACCTAAACGCCAGTTCCCTCCCCAATCCCCTCTGCTTTAGCTTGGCTGTCATAACCAAGTACCACAGAGAGGGTGGCTTAAACAACAGAAACATATGTTCTCACACTTCTGCATGCTAAAAGTCCAAGATCAAAGGTTGGAGGGTTTGGTTTCTTCATCTCCTTGCCTTGAAGATGACTGCCTTCTTGCTGTATCCTCACATGGTCTTTCCTCTCTGCCTGTATGCCATGCCCCCCGCCCCACCTCTTTCTGTGTGTCCAAATTTTTTTTTCTTATAAGAGCACTACTCAGATTGGATTAGAGTCCACCCTACCTAATCACCTTTAAAGGCCCTTTCTCCAATTACAGCCACATTCTGAGGTACTGGGGGCTAGAGTTTTAACATATGAATTTGGGGAGACGCAGTTCAGCCCAGAGCATGCTCCAATGGGAGGCACAAAGGGACTGCATCCTCCGTTGTGTGATGAATTCGTGTCACATCTTTGACCAGTAGCAAGGGCTGAAACACAACAGGGACACTGGGGATCTTGCCTCAGTTGAGTTGCACAAGAGGAGACCATGAACAATGACCTGGTTCATCACACAATGTCTGAGCAGGACCCAACCTGTTTGAGTGCTTCAGGAACAGCCTCTGAACCTGGGCAGTACTGAGGTCAGACTGCCTTTCACCTGCTGCGAAACCTTGAACAGGTGAGGCCACCTCTCTGAACCTCAGTTACCTCATCTGTAAAATGCTGATGATAATAGTGCCATCTCAAAAGATGAGATGGTCACATAACCTGCTGGAATTCTTGTGTGTCCTGATCTCTGGCCTGGTTCCCTCCTGGTTGTGTTCCCTACTGTTTCCTCTGGGTGAAGACAAGGCGATTCCTGCAGCCTCAGGCCTGAGTGAGGAGGGTCTCAGAGTGAGGACCTTTGGGGGTGGGACTGCAGAGGCACCTCTTCCACCTTCAGTGGTAAACCTGGTCGGCTTCCATTGCAGGGCCACGTGCTGACCACCAGAGGGCGATGCCTCTGTTCATTCCAGAAGTGTCCTGAGAACTAGGGAAGTCCAGTCTTCCCGGAGCCTGAGGCTATAGCCCTCCAGGGACAGAGCAGAGGACTGGGAACAGGCCTCGGACCTCTGTGCAGCTGGCTCTCTCACAGACCGGCACGGGTCACTCTGGATTTTGTTCCAGAGACTTCTCACACACCCACGGGTAGACAGACCTCTTTAGTGTGGGCTCCAGGGTTCGCTGCAAACAGCTCTGAGGTGAAGGCTGCCTGCCAAGGACAGGGACTCAGCTGTGCTCTCCCCGCTGGAAGGGCAATCCCAGCCCCCTGAGCGTCAGTGTTCATTTACAGGCTGGGAAACTCAGGCCCATGTTATGTGACTTGCCCAGGATTCAAGAGCAAGTTAGTGAGGGCCCAATAGGACTTAGGGAAAGGAGGACAAACAGATGGGCTTCTTGCTGGGATGTCCGCCCCTTGGATGCAAGGTTTCTCTAGAAGGGGACCAGGATGCTGCAGCAGCTCTGAGAAAGCCTCCTTGCAGGGCCCCGGGGTGCATCCTCAGAAGGGGGTGGTCAGGTTGGGGAGGAGGTCGTTCCAAACAGCTGACCTGAGAGTCTGTAAAGCAAGGACCCACTTTACCGGAGGGATTGAGCCCAGATGAGTCAGATCTGGACCACCGTCTTGGCTCTGCAAGGCTATCACACGGGGCCATGGTCCTCTTGAGTGGTGTGAGCACAGGCCGGCTCCTGGGGCCAGGCTAGTCCTCAGCATGGGCCTGCCAGTCTCTGCCTCTGCTTTCCAGCACTAACGACCGATGTCATCCACCAGTCCTTCTTCATGTCATCCCTGTCGGCCCACCCTGACCGGTCCCTCTCCGTGTGCTGGGAGCAGCACTGCAAGCTCCTGCCAGGAGTGGCGGGCATCTCAGCCTCCACAGTGGCCAAGTGGACCATCGATGAGGTGAGCTCCGCCCCTTCTCCCCCTCCCCCACTCTGCCCTCTCACCAGGACACCCTCGTTCAGGAGGTCTGTCTGAGCAGAGCTGGAAGCTGCCCCTGACACTACCTCCTGCTCATCCCTCAAGTCCACAGACCCTCCTAGCTGCCCAGCGGGGACTGACAGAGTCTGTTTTGTGGCCCATCCTGGTGGATGGGGAGAGGGGCCGGCTACTAGCCCACCTGGAAATCTAGCGGAAGAGGCAGGCTGAGCCTCACATACCCAGTAGCGCAGAGATGCAAGGATCCTCTTCGGTTAATAAGAAAAAGCAACACAGTCACAGTCCAGAAGGTGCCAAGGCCAAATAAGCCACATCCCCACTGTCTCCCAAGCCCCTGTAACCTTTGGCAACAGGCAACATGTCTTCTTTGATTTCCAAGGTCTTCGGCTTCGTTCAGACCCTGACAGGTTGTGAGGACCAAGCACGACTCTTCAAAGATGAGGTAAGTAAGGTGCAAGTGCAGAGTGGGAACAGAGAAAGAGCACCCACCGAGAGGCAGGAAGCAGGTGTCCCCACCAGTGCTGCCCCAGCTAGGGAAGGTCCTCTGTAGTCCACCCGCGGGAGAGGGGTCATAGCCACACCTCTGGGAAAAAGCTGGTGTGGACCGTGGCTCAGCGGGGGAACCCTCTGTATGCAGACCATCCCAGGAAGGAAGGAGCATCCTGGGGACCAGGTTCCATGCACCCCTCTGCCCTCTGCCCCATCTTTTGTTCTCCAAACGTATCTTCAGCCGGTTAATTCAAGTGCATTTCAACATCAGGTATTGCCATTTAATGCAGGGATCTTAACATACACTTAAAACCAAGACCCCAAAGATCCCCAGAGGTGAGAAGCAGCGAGTTATAGATTAAAGAATGCTAGCTTTGCTGACAGTTGGGTTTGAATCCCAGTTCTGCCAATTTGAGCTTTTTACTGTCCCTGAGCCTGCATCTTCTTCTGTGTAAAAATTGAGAGAAAATAGATATAATGATGTCTACCTTTGAAGGCCACTGTGAACATTGGAAATGACAGGTGGATCGTTGTATCAGGATGTCTAGTATAGCTATACCCTAGTATGTATGCTATTATGTTATTGTAAGAATCATATATATTAATATTATATATAATAATAGAGAGTAATATGTAAATCATATCACTATACAAGAATAACTGATACAGTGGGGCTTCAGTCAGTGGTTGTTCTGACTTTGAATGTGCAGTCGTCCTTAGAGGAAGAACTTGGTCATGTCTCTCCAATCTGTAGAGTTTGAAGCTGGAAGGGGCCGTTGAGTGTGTTTAGGTCTTCCTTCCAAAGAATGCACACATCCCCTTTGCCCAGGAGAGTGTGGTCTCTGCTCCCCCAGTGCCTCCTCCAGGCGAGGCCCATGAGAGAGAAGTGTGCCCCCTTTCCCGGGAGAATCTCTATCCAGCCCACCAGCCAGGTTTGTCCTCAGATCCTAGTTTGGTGGGGCTCCCTCGCTCCTTTCCTTCTGGGTCCTTTCCTTCTGGGTTGTGAGCTTCTTATCGTGATGGGCGTGTCCAGGGCTGCACCTGTGTTTCAGACGCTCTCCGAACAACACACCACCTGGGCTGCTCCTCCGGTGGCTTTGGTTTCTGTTTTTAAAAAGACGTTCTTACTTTAGAGCAGTTTCAGTTCACAACAAAATTGAGAAGACAGTTCAGAGATTACCCATATGCCCCCTGCCCACGTGCACAGCCGCCCGCTTCATCGGCATCACTCAGCAGAGCGGGGCGTTTGTTACAGTTGATGAAGTGACATCTAGATGTGTGTACATGGGGATCAGATATACACGGAGAGAAAGGCACCCATCGTCAAAGTGCACACCCACAGCTTTGTGGAACGTGTACACTCTGAACCCAATACTTCAGTCAGGAGGTGAAGCATTCCCATCACCCCGGAGAGTTCTCTCTTGGCCCCTTTCATCAGTCCCCAACCTCGCAGCAGCCGCTGTTCTCACACCCAGCACCACAGATGCCGGTCCTTGAACACCGTATAAATGGAATCACACAGCACATACTCTTTTTTTGTCTGTCTCTTTTCACTCAGTGTGACACTTTTGAGGTTTACTCTTGTTCTTGTGTAGACCCCTTAGTTTGTTCATTTTTATTGCCACGCAGTGCTCCATTTTATGAATATTCCACAGTTAATGGACATTTTCTCTCCCCCTTGATTTGAATCCTGTATTTTTGTGAGTAAAACTTAAGATTGCACTAGCTTTATTATAGCCACATCACACCAGTTTTGAGGTCATGTAAGTCCCCAAGTGCTTTTATATTGATGATCCATTATAATGAAACCAAAGTTTCCAGTGCGTGACTTGTACCACTGGCTTTTTAAAATTAATCTAATGAAAGACTTCACATTTCTCCCTTAGTTATCCCAGCTGGGATAACTAAGCCTTCTGTGTTAATTTAAGCCAAGTCTTCACCACATGTGTTGATAAAACAGAGCATAACCATGTGGTGTCCATTAGAGATCTTCCATTAGGTGACAAACGATCATAAACGAACACTTTCTGTGTACAGTTGTTCAGCCAACTGCTGAGCCACCCAAGAATTTTATCCTCTAGCTCCTGCTGACTTCGCATTGTCCCCTTGTTGGAAGAAGGGTTACCTGTCTGGGAACATCTGCTGTGTGTCTCGGTTCAGAATGTTCTGTGATACAAAACAGCAATGGCCAGAGCAAGGAGGGGCGCTGGTGGACCGACAGTACCCAATACAGTCTCAGTGTAGACCTTTGTGGGGGCTGAGGATGGCCTTCTCCAAGGTTTGGCCCACGGCATCAGTCTCCCCAGGGAGCGGGTTCTCTCTGGCTGAACTATGCAGCCAGGACACTCAGGGACACCGGTCAAGATGAATGTTGAATCGCTGCTTCTGGTAGCCTGTGGTTAGGACTCCAAAGGAGGTGTGTGCCAGGTGTAATGGGTGCTCAGAGGAGGGGACAGGACAGAGAGGGGTCAACCGACTCTGCTGACGGTGCAGTTGGATAAACACGGGCAACTTCCTGCTCCCTGAACATCCCTCTTTCTTGGGTTTCTATGGGCCATGCCTCTCTGTTGTGATAGCATAGAAATCTCCTCCTTAGCTGATTAGATTTTAGCTTGGCCTCTGTTAAACACCCCACATGTGGCTCTCTAAGGATCTTTCCAGGTTACCCCAACCTGGGGAAATTCCCTGGTCCTATCCACAACTCTCGGGCTGTTGCTTAGGTGGATCATTGCATTTGGCTCATTTTATTCACTTTCCTATTGAATTAATTCCTCTACCTTCAAGGTCAAATATGACCATTTCCGAGATTATGGCTGAAAACTCTCCATATACATCAGCACACATACAACATCTTGTAGTTCTTGAGTAATCCCATTGTCCCCCTGGACATGGTCCCAAACTACTAGTCAACAAACTCTAGTCTTTGCTTTGAAGAACCTGGAGTCAACCTCAGCAGTTAGAGTAGTGAGAAATCTCCAAGCGAGGCACAGGGACCCCTGGAAAAAGTCTTGCAGAAGGGGCCCCGGGTTTGTCTCATTGCTTCCTAACAGTGTCATTCATCTTGTTGCAACATCCCGTGTATTTCCTATAAACTGGAAGTTAGAAACAAAGGTTTGGTTAGATTTAGATGAAGTCTCGAGCTCTCTCTCGCTCTCAGAGCTCATAGGTAATACTGTGATGCATTGATCGAATGCCCGCATGTCTGTAAGCAGCACTGAGATTGACTGGTGGGTTCATGTGGGAACAGCAATAGCAGGTTTTTGTTGCTGTTGTTTTAATTTCTACCTGAGGATATTTTTCCATTGATTTTGGAGAGAGTGGAAGAGAGAAGGAAAGACAGAGAGAAATATCGATGTGAGAGAAACACATCCATTGGTTGCCTCCTGCAGGGGCTGGGCTGGAGAGGAGCCTGCAACTGAGGTACATGCTCTTAACTGGAATTGAACCCAGGACCCTTTGGTGTGCAGGCCTGCGCTTTAACCACCAACCAAACTGACTAGGGCAGCAATAGCAGTTTTTGGAAGTCACTGTCAGTGAAGACTCAGAAAACATTATGCAAACACACACTGAAGTCCAGATCTGACAGCAGAAAGAGTGTGTGCGTGTGCGTGTGAGTGCATGTGTGGACATGGGAACACCAGCGGATATCTTTCTTTCCTTCTCTGTCCCCATTGCTATCTTCCTTTTTTCCTTTCTCCCTCCCTTGTCCTTTCTCCTTTTCCTTCTTCTTTCCCTCTCCCTCCTCCTTTCCTTCCGCCCATATATCCTTTACTCCAATTTTCCTTCTCCCCTTCCCCCTCGCCATGCATATGCCCACCTTCCTTCACTCCTTCCCCATGACCCTCTCCACCTTCTCCGATTTCCACTGCCCTCCCCCAACCCTCAGATGATTGATGGCGAGGCCTTCCTTTTGCTGACACAGGCGGACATTGTGAAGATCATGAGCGTCAAGCTGGGTCCAGCCTTGAAGATCTATAACGCCATTCTCATGTTCAAAAACGCCGATGACACCTTAAAGTGACTGGCTCAGGGCTGGGCCCTCCTCCGATCCCAGCTGGGCCTCCCTCTGCACCTGATGCTTTCTTCCTAACCTGCGTTCCTCATATCCCTCCTGTGCCCCCACTGCGCTCTGTATCTGACCAGTGGGGGACATGGGGGTTGCTCTGCTCTCCAGGGCTGCTTCCTACAAGGTACATGGGAACAGAGGAGCCCGGGGCAGGATGGAGTCTTAGCTCCCACGTCCTGGAACTCATCTGCCACCAGGCATAGCAGCGAGGGTGTGACATTGCTGGGGGAGCCTTACTGATGGAGTGGGTCGGGGGGACCCTGCCTGTGGCAGCCCACATCTCTAGCCAACTTGTTTCATCACCAAAAGTCCTTTTGGTTTGCAATTAAGAACCGTCTGGTAGAGCCAGAGGCCCTTGTCAGCATCTCTGTGCTTTTCTTTCCTTGTCTCCTTTCCTCCTACCGGTGACCCTGCCACCAACATGTTTACTCAGAAGGCACCTCCCCCACTGTCTTGGTTTTGCCGCCCTCATTCTGCTGCCCAGTTTTCTGGTCAGTGTCCCCCCACCCCCCGCCCTCCCCGCCCCCGGCACAGGCAGACCCCATTGGCTCCTCCCTTTCAGCGGGTGCGCCTCAGACACATGTTTCCATAGGATCCAATGGGAGTCTGTGCTGCCTTTCTCACTTTACCCAGAAGTGAGGGATTCTGAGCCCAAATGCCTTCTTAAGCGTGTCCAGCTCTGGGCCAGTTGGCATTGTTCGTGTTCCACGCCTAGTCCTGTTTCCAGCAGAGCGGGTGGTCAGAGCCTTTCGCCTCTGCAGCAGGGGTAGGTGCCAGGGGTGTTCCCCATCCACTCTGTGTGCCGGGAATGGGAGGAGGCAGCCTGAATGGCTAGGTAGCCAAGGCCAGCCCAAGAGTACGTCGGTCAGTCTTGGTCAGTCTTTGGTCAGAGGGGCAGCTCCACCAGGGATAGTGGCTCCCAAAGCTGGCAGCCATGGGTCTCAGTCATGGTGTTGCCTGTGGCAGGAGTCGGGAGCATGCGTGCCAGGCTCCTGGCGTGGGCATGCAGCAGTCTGTCTACCACACACACTCCCTGTGACATCACCTCCACCTCTCGTATCCCTCACATGCCTGCTCTTGAGTTTCACAAAGAGGACTTGACGTTGGGAGTTGGGAAAGTGAATTCTGTCTTTGAGCTCTCCGAGTCCTGGAAGCCTTTCTTACTCCTCTCCATCAGTGTTGCAGTGGGGGGCCTGCTGGGACTCTGGGACTGTGATCTTTCTGTACAAGCGGGGGCCTAGCCTCCACTGAGCCACTGCCAAACCTGAAGCCTGGGAGCAGGCCCCACAGAAAGGTGGGGTGCAGGGGCTGAGCTGGGCCTTTCCCAGACTGCTCTGTGTATGTGTGTGTGTGTGGCGCACTCAGAAGTGTTTGTCAGGGAGATGTGAGGCTCAGTGTTGGGAAAATGTCAAGGGCTATTCCTATTACAATATGAAGCTTTATCGTTCCCATAGAAGAGAGGACCCCAAAGTGCAGTTGATTTCCTGTCCCTGCCCAGTAGGGGACCCTCTCTCACAAGGGACCAGACAGCTTTGCTGGGGCAGCCATTCAGCCCCAGGCTGAGCTCCCACAGGACTTACATGCTCCTTCCCTTAGAGGCAGCTCTGAGCACGACCTCCCAGGGAGGAGAGCGGGCGGGCCTGAGGGTTGGTTTACAGAGGCCGCATTGGTGTCCCCTTTGGCCAAGAGCCTCCGTATCTTGGTTGTTTAAGTGGTGGCAGAACTCACCAGTTCTTCGCAGAGATGCTCACTGGCTTTGTGGTGTGAGGAAAGGCAGCAAGTCCACACAGTTCAGTGGGGCCGGGATAGCTTTGCCATGTGGGTTTACTAACCACACTCTTTTTTTAAAAATATATTTTATTGATTTTTTACAGAGAGGAAGGGAGAGAGATAAAGTTAGAAACATCGATGAGAGAGAAACATCAATCAGCTGTCTCCTGCATACCCCCCCTGCTGGGGATGTGCCCACAACCAAGGTACATGCTCTTGACCAGAATCGAATCTGGGACCTTTCAGTCCATAGGCTGACGCTCTATCCACTGAGCCAAACCAGTTTTGGCCTAACCACACCCTTAATATCTGCCCACCAGAAAGGCAGGATGGACCCAGGACCTTGAGGAAAAGGGCCCCCAGGCCTCCGAAATTTGAGGCCTCAGCACTTTGTGCACCAATCTCAAACTCTTTGGAAAGAAACCAAATCATAAAAAAGGAGAAAGAAATCTGCCTCCGGTCGACCCTCCTACCTCCCTTTCACCTCCATCCTGTCCCCAAATGAGATCATCGCACCTTGACCTGGGAGGGCGTGAGGGGAGGGAGTTGGCGTCAGTGCCCAGTGTCATGTGACCTCTGCCCAGCTCTCCAGCAGAGGTACCACTTACACTGGCCCGGCAGCCTCGCCCAGCTCTGGCCTAGAACAGGGAGGACCTTTCTGTTTGGCTTCTGAAACAGAAAGAATGATCCCAGAGTTTGAAAATGAAACTTGTTTGCACTTTCATTCACATGCACTTTGATGGAGTTAGGTTTTTGTATTTGCTGTGTGTGTGTGTATGTGTGTGAGCGCACGCACGTGCACATGGACGTGTTCGTGTGCATGTGTGCACTCACGTGTGTGTTCTTTAAGAGATTCTTCTGGCTTACGATAAAGTGACTCTTGACTCATGAAGGAGAAAAAGTTACAAACAAAATGTGGTGTGCTTCATCCATCTATTGAAACAAATAAAGTTGAACAACTGAATGATATGCACTCAGAATTTGTTCTATTTTCATGGTGAAATACCCAGAAAACAGAAAGGGAATATCAATAATACCCTGTCATTACTGCAGAGAATAAAGCATTCTTTCTGCTGGTAGGGGTCCTAACTGATTTTTATTCCCTTAGAAAGATAAGAAACAAAGATTAAAGACAAATGGGTATACTGCCTACATAGAGAAATATAAACAATGGGAGCCTCCGAGGACAATGTGAAAAGGCCTGATCCTTGACAGCTTGTGAATGGAAAGGGCAGAAAATTCAATAAAAACTTCAGTTAAAAACAAACAAACAAACAAACAAACAAAAACCAACAACATGAAACTTTCAGGTGGAGAAATATCAAGCTGAACAGTTAGAGTTTGTTAAGGTTCCCAGAGACTGTGTGAGCAGATAAGAACGTAGCAGAAATGCCACGTTCAATCACATCAACCCCTTTCTTATCAATATCCTTCATTCCTTTGACCTTGTGCTCTTCTGGACGACTTGGCTAGAAGAATAGCAACCATGGAGCTGTCCAAGAGCCTGTCTTCTCCACACCTTGACCAGGAACTTACCTGACTGGACAGACTGGTTGCCATGCTTGACTGATAGTCTCTGGCTCTGGTGTGAACCCTCAGGGCTGCCCAGGAAGCAGCTGGGTTTCTGAGATAGTTAGCTTTGACTTCTCTTTTACCTCCCACCCCATTACCTTCCCTGTTATCTCAAGAGATGTCTTCCCCCATCTGTGTCACAGAGAAAATAGAAGTCATCAGAAGGAATACCCTCACCTTTCTGCCACCTCATGTGCCAGTCTCCTTCCACCTACATCCATCCTTCCTTACTTATCACAGTAGAAGAGTTTATTTTCCACTTGTCAAAAACTAAATCCTCACCTAGCCAGCATGGTTCAGTGGTTGAACGTTGACCTATGAACCAGTGGGTCACAGGTTCAATTCCCAATTAGGGCACATGCCAGGTTGTGGGCTCCATCCCTAGTGGAGGGTGTGCAGGAGACAGCCGATCAGTGATTACCTCTCATCATTAATGTTTCTTTCTTTCCCTCGCCTTTCCTCTCTGAAATCAATATATATATTCTCAACAAGCCATGGCTACTAGAAAAGGCAAAGAAACATTAAGAGACAAGAAAGGACTTTGGGACATTTAAAATGTGATTGCAAAGACAAAATAATTGAACACATGGTGAAAGATAAAGTTGAGAATATTGCCCAGAATATAGGGTGTCCCCCCACAATGTATACACACACTTTGAATAATTATAAAGGCAGTGTTTATTAAAATGCATTTCATTTTCAAAATTGAGCTATTGGCTGTTAAAGTGTGTATACACTTTTTGGGACACCCTGTATATAGCCAGATTACAAACTTTTACCTCTTCTGCACCTTTCCTCAGGAAGCCATTGGAAGATGTGCTCCATCAAAATGAGAGAGTAAGTAAAAAAAAAAAAAAAAGAGGAATATCCCAGAAATACCAGGATAGTCCAACATAAGAAAATCAATCTACTTTATGCACCACATTACTGGAATGAGAGGGGAAAAACACATGACCATCTCAATTGATGCAAAACAATCATTTGACAAAATCACCATTTCACAATAAAAATATTCAGAAAACTATGAACAGGTTATAAAAAAAATAAACACAAAAATCCACAGTTGACTTTATACTCAATGGTAAAATACTGAAAGCTTTCTACCCAAGATCAGGAATAAGACAAGGAAGCCCATCTTCATCTCTGCTATTCAGTATTGGACTGGAAGTTCTAGCCAGAGCAATTAGATAAGAAAATAAATAAAAGGTGCCCACATTTGAAAGAAATAACAATTATCTCTATTCACAGATGACATGATTTTATAAATAATCCAAAAGAAAGCTACTAAAACTAGTAAATTAAGTAGTTACAGGGTATAAGATCAACACAAAAAATCACTTATATTTCTATATACCTGCAACAAACAATCCAAAAAAAATTAAGAAAGCAATTCCACTTATAATAGCATGTATAAAAGTAAAATACACTAGAATAAATTTAAACAAAGAGATGAAAGACATATACTAAAACCTATAAAACATTGCAGAAAAAATGAAAGAAGACCTAAATGAGAGATACCCATGTTCATGGGTAGGAAGACAATATTGTTAAAATGTCAATGCTACTCAAAGTGATTTACAGATTCAATGCAAATCTTATCAAAATACCAATAGCTTTTTTTTTGTAGGAATAGAAAAGCTTATCCTCAAATTCATGTGAAATTGCAAGGGATTCCCTAAAACCAAAACAATCTTGAAAAAGAACAAAATTGGAGGATTCAATCTTCTTGATTTCAAAACTTATTTTAAGGATAAAGTAATCAAAATAGTCTGATACTGGCAAATGGACAGACATAAAGACAAATTGAATAGAATTGAGAGTCCAGAAATAAACCCATATATCTATGGAGAGTTGATAAATTGATCAAGAAATGGTGCTGTAACAACGATCTCCACATTTAAAAAGAAAAGAAAGTTGAAGAAAATGAAGTCCAATGCCTACCTTACATTGTATACAAAATGAACTCAAAATGGATTGACTACCTAAATATAAAAGCTAAAACTGTAAAACACTTAGAAAAACACACAAAGATAAGTCCTTATGACCTTGAAATTGACAGCATTCTTGATGTGATACCAAAAACACAAGCAACAAAGAAAAAATAGATCAGTTGAACTTCATCAAAATTTTGTGCATCAAGGACATTATCAAGAAGGTCAAAAGACAACCTACAGAATGAGAGGAAATAGTTGCAAATTATATATCTGATAAAGGTTTACTATCCAGAATATATAAAGAAGTTCTAGCCCTGGCCAGTGTGGTTCAGGTGGTTGGAGTGTTGTCTCTTATAACAAAAGGTTATGGGTTTAATTCCTAGTCAGAGCATATGCCCAAGGTTTCAGGCTTGATCCCCAATAGGGGGTGTGCAGGAGGAGCCAATCAAAGTTTCTCTCTCCCTCTCCTTTTCTCTCTCTAAATTTAATAAAAACGTATTTTAAAAGATAAATAAATAAAATTAATAATAATAATAATAATAATGAGGAAAGTAGAATCCAAGAAATAGAACATGCATCAAGGACAAAAACAAAGGAAATTTCCAGAGTGATGGGAAGGGCTGAGAACCGAAAGATGGAAAAAACTCAAACAAACTGAAACCTATGTATTATTGTTTTAAGAGGATATTTTCAGCTGTACCAGAGAGCTTAAGAGAGAATTATATTTGTACTAGAGGCACAGTGCACGGATTCATGGGGTTCCTCGGTGTAGCCTGTGGGGATCGGGCCAAAACCAGCAGTCCAATGCTGCCTGCTGCTTCTGCTCATCCGGGCCCTGCTGCACCTGCCATGCCTCCCAGTAGGCTCCAAGCTGCTCCCCTGCGGTCGCCAGGCTGCAGTGGCCAGCTGCGAGCCTTGCATCTGGCGCCTGTCAATCAGCTGAGCAGCGCTCCTGCTGTGGGAGTGCACTGACCACCAGGAGGCAACTCCTGTGTTGAGTAATTTCCCCCTGGTGGTCAGTGCACATTTTAGCAACCAGCCATTTGGTCATTCAGTCACTTAGGCTTTTATATATTTACTAGGGGCCCAGTGCATGAATTCATGCATCTTGAAAGGAACTGTGGGCCGTGAGGCTGCTGTGGGTAAAGGGCAGGTCTTGGCCCATCCTTCATGCCCCTGCCCTGCCCCTCCCACCACGGCCCCCGTCCCCTGTCTGCTGGCAGCCCTGCTCCAACTGCCACCGCTCCCACATGCTGATGGTACCAGCCCCATTCGCACCCACTGATGGTGCAGAGCAATTGGGGCCGGCACTGGCAGTGGATATGAGTGGGGCTGGTGCCTGCTGGCAGTGGGTACGAGCAGCAGCTTTGGTGCCAGCAGCAGCTGCAAGAGGTGGCTACTGGCCCTGATCGCCCCTCGGGAGCAGGGCGAGGTGGTGAAGTCCTGAGGGGCTATCTGGGCCAGCAGGCACTGCTCACACCTGCTGATGGTGCCGAATGCTTGGGGCTGGTGCCAGGCACCGGCAGCAGGTGCAAGCACTGGGCAGAACTGCAGCGTGTGGGAGCAAAGAATCTTCAGTAACCAGCAGAGGCTTGCCCCAATGACAGCGACTGGTGCCCTGCTTTGGTCTGGTGCCCCCACTCACCTACTTCATCATTCCGCCATGGCCGATGCCTGCCATGTTCTGTGTCCACCCCCTGGTGATCACATTATAGCAACTGGTTGTTCAGTTGTTCGGTCTATTTGCATATTAGGGTTTTATATAGAGAGCTATAAATGTATATGTATATGTAGTCAATATTTCAAACCATTCAATGACGCAGTTGTTAATTAACTTTAGGAAAGGCAGAAGCTGCGTTTGGATGGGAGAGACCTAAATATTTGTTCCATAGTAGGAAAGAAGAATCCACTTGGTAATTTTTAAAACTGAAAGGTGGAGAAATAGCAGTATAATCATGTTATTTAGATACATGAAGGTAAATGCCAAAACAAGCAGCCAAAAAATGTGAGGAATGGGACAGGGCACTGGTCTTTTTCGTCATCCACTTCGTTGTGTTATTTGATGTTTAAAATTTTGTACACTTAGCACTTTCAAAAAAATCTTTTAAAAAAACTGGGGGTCCCATCTCTGGCCTATGTGTGAACTCTGTTGGCTCCAGGGTTCTGCACCCAGCCCACAGGGGCAATAGATTTGTTGGTATTCACCATTAGCCCATTATTCCCTCTGCCTCTGGATGAATCTACAGGTGTGAGCATGTGTGTGCAGGTAGGGGTAGTAATGGGAGGAGGGGCCGGGGCAGATAAGGCATAGAACCGTGAGCTGAGGAATCGCAAGGTGGAGGGAATATGCATGGACTTGGGTTCTCATTGGTTCAGTCTCTTGTTTCCCTTCTCACCCCTGAGGACATACATATCTTTGACCTTCATAGCCAAACAACAGAATTGGCCATCTGAGAGAGAAAGAGACAGGGAGGATAGAATGGGAAAGAGAAAAAGATGAGGAGGTGATGGGTATCCTCAGTGGCCTCACAGTAGGAATGGTCTTGTTGACTTTCTACAGCATCCTTGAAAGGAAAAGGCAAATGTAAGCATTGCTGGTGGCCACACCCCGGATGGTACACAATAATTTGGTAGAGAGGCCAGCATTAACCCAGCACCTTTACTTACAGTTTAGCAGACAGAAACACACGAGCACCAGGATGGGTGTGTGTGTGTGTGTGTGTGTGTGTGTGTGTGTGTGTGTGTGTATGAGAGAGAGAAACATCAATTTGTTGTTCCACTCATGTCTACATTTACTCCGGCATGTACCTCGACTGGAGATCAAACCTACAACCTTAGTGCATCAAGATGATGCTCTAACCAAATGAGCTACCCAGCCAGGGAAGGCCACAGGACATTAACACAAAGATGTCCTCTTTATCCTTGTTGGAGTTATTGTGAAATTGATAGCAGCCCATCAGCCTAAACGGAATGGGAATAGGGACATTAATCCCACATTATACAATGTGATGCAGGTTTTTTAAAGAGTTGATTCTCTATGTGTTGACATGAAAAGACGTGTGAAAACAATAAGAGAGTGGCTGAACAATATGTATAGTATGGCCCCTTTTTCTGATTGGAAAAATGTATGAGATAACTAGATTAGGGCATAGCAAAAGTCTGGGGTAGTCACCGTTGAGTAATGGCAGTTCCCTCTGGGAATGAGATTGAAGATGATTTGGAGGAGAAGCTTCCACTTGTATTTCACATTCTGCTGTGTATTGGAATTCTTCGATACAGTGTACCCAATATTATTTTTTTCTTTCTTAAATTCTTTCTTGTTTAGAGTATTACATATAGTATTACATATGTCTCCTTTTCCCCCACTGACCTCTCCTCCCTGGCCACCCCTACCCCCTGCACATGCCCTCACCCCCCTACTCTCTGTGTCCATTGGTTATGCTTATATACATGCATGTAATTTCTTACCCTCAACTCCCCTCCCCTGCCTTCCCTCTGAAGTTTGACGGACTGATCGATGCTTCTCTGTCTCTGGATCTGTTTTTGGTCAGCAGTTTATGTTGTTCATTATATTCCACAAATGAGTGAGATCATGTGATATTTATCTTTCTCTGGCTGGCTTATTTTGCTTAGCATAATGCTCTCTGTGTCCATCCATGCTATTGTGAATGGTAAGAGTTTTCCCTATTTTTATTTTTTATTATAATTTTAAAATATATTTTAATTGATTTCAGAGATGAAGGGAGAGAGATCTATAGATCAATGATGAGAGAATCATTGATTGGCTGTCTCCTTCATATCCCCTGCTGGGGAGGGGAATCAAGCCCCCAACCTAGGCATGTGTCCTTGGCCAGAATCAAAACTGGGAGCCTTTAGTCCACAGGCCAACACTCTACCCACTGAGCCAAACCAGCTAGGGCAAGAATTCTTTCTTTTTTACAGCAGCGTAGTATTCCATTGTGTAGATGTACCACAATTTTTTTAAATCCACTCATCTGCTGATGGGCACTTAGGCTGTTTCCAAATCTTAGCTATGGCAAATTGTGCTGCTATGAACAAAAGGGTGTATATGTCCTTTCTGATTGGTGTTTCTAGTTTCTCAGGATATATTCCTGGAAGTGAGATTACTGGGTCAAATGGGAATTCCATTTTTAGTTTTTTGAGGAAATGCCATACTGTTCTCCACAGTGGCTGCACCAGTCCGCATGCTCACCAAGAGTGCACAAGGGTTCCTTTTTCTCCACATCCTCATTTGGCAGGCATTTGGCGTTTGTGGATTTGTTGATGGTTGCCATTCTGACAGATGTGAGGTGGTACCTCATTGTCATTTTGATTTGCATCTCTCAGGTGATTAGTGACTTTGAGCATGTTTTCATATGTCTCTTGGCCTTCTATATGTCCTCTTTCGAAAAGTGTCTATTTAGGTCCTTTGCCCATTTTTTGATTGGCTTGTTTATCTTCCTTTTGTTGAGATGTATGAGTTCCCTGTAAGTGTAGGATATTTAGACCTTATCGGAGTTAATATTTGTACACAATACTATTCCGTGGGGTTTTAAAAACTGGCCTTGGAAGTGCA
Source organism: Lasiurus cinereus (assembly GCA_011751065.1). Classification (NCBI taxonomy): domain Eukaryota; kingdom Metazoa; phylum Chordata; class Mammalia; order Chiroptera; family Vespertilionidae; genus Lasiurus; species Lasiurus cinereus. The sequence continues at coordinate 41,935,298 of JAAGEH010000480.1, read as the reverse complement.
GGGAGGAGGGGCTTGGTGGGGCAGGAACAGGGCAGCTCCAGACGGGGCAGGACGGGGCTCTGCCCTGATTTGCTTGGTGCACTTGGGCCAGCCACCGCCCCTTTGGGCGGAGGCCAGTCACATGCTGATGGGTGTGTTGGTGGAGGCGGGGCCGGGCACAGAGGGCTCCTCTGGGGCAGTTAGAGCTGCCCGCTTTTAAAGCGCTACCAGGACTGGGAAGTTGTTGACATTTTAATGACATGCAATTGGAGAAAGCAGCCTGGCGGTCAGGCTGAGTTGCCTGCTGAGGAGGGGTCACCGGGCGGGAGCAGGCCAGGCCTGGCCTTGCCCTGGGTTAGAACCCTCAGTCTGGGCACCATCAGATCATGCAGGGAAAGCCTTCCCTCCTTAGGAGGTAGGGAGAGCTGAGCCCAGGTTCCTGGGACTTAGGTCTCTGGAGGGCAGAGCGGGGCCTGGGTCTCAGCCAACAGTAGCTCTCCCACATTGATGCCCGCTCAGCGCCAGCACTGGAGAGCTCTGGGCAGCAGGCTTTGGCTCAGCCAGAGGGGTCAGGCGTGAGGCTGGCTCAGGTGGGCATGAGCTGCCCCCCGCACCCCACGGAGGTGTCCAGGACAGGGCGGATCACACAGGCTGGTGGTCCTATCAGGGTCTCGCGGAGGGGAGAGCTGTGTGCAACAAGCCTTTTGGGTGGTCAGTCCGCCAGGCTCTAACACAGTGGTTCTCAACCTTCCTAACGCCGCGACCCTTTAAGACAGCTCCTCCTGTGGTGGTGACCCCCAACCATAAAATGATTTCCGTTGCTACTTCATAACTGTCATTTTGCTACTGTTATGAACTGTAATGTAAAAATATATGATATGCAGGATGTATTTTCATTGTTACAAATTGAACATAACTAAAGCATAGTGATTAATCACGAAAACAATATGTAATTATATATTGTGAAATATTTCTTTCTTATTACAAATAAATGAAATTTTGTCTTGAATCGTGGTGTAGCATGGGCAACAGTCTTCATATGACAACAGTAAACTACATGGCTACACTTTGCTACACCGAGGTGCGGTGTGTTGGTTTCTAAGATTATGGGGAATATGTATTTTCTGATGGTCTTAGGCGACCCCTGTGAAAGGGTCATTCGACCCCCAAGTTGAGAACCCCTGCTCTAAATGGAAGTGATTCAGCTGATGGAGCCAGGGCGGCTGTGTGGGAGAGCCAGCATATGCGCTGAACTCGGGAGGGGAGGCGGAGATTTCAGGCACCAGAAAGGGGACAGTGTGGGAAGGGATTTCAGAGACCCTCCATGAGGCAGGATACACACCGCCATCACCAACGGGCGTGAGGCTCAGGGAGCTGAGGTCGCTTGCCCAAGGTCACAGAAACTGTGCAGTAGCGTTTACAAGTTCAGAGGGTCCCCAGGGCAGGGCCTTGGAGGAGCCAGTGGGTGCAGCCAGCATGGTGATTCAGGTCCAGTGGTTAATTAGTAACTGAGGCCCGGTGGCCCGCTCTCCGCTGGCTTAGCTGGGAGGTTGAACTTGAGCTGGTTCGCAGTTTGAGCGAGTGAATGACAGGTCAGTCCTGACTTGGAAGGTTATTCCCGGTGATTCAGGATTGGGGGACCATGCAGAGAGACGGGAGGGCAGAGCTGTGCTCGGGGCTGCTCCCCAGGACCTGAGCTGGGACCCAGAGTTTTCAGGTGAGAGAATCAGCTGCGGGCAGGACACCTGCCTGCCAGCCTGCTGGTCTGCCAAACTGACTGACTACTTACCTAGCCAGCTTCCTTCCGAACTACCGTTCCTCCTAACACCCTTCTTCCTAATTCCCCTTTTCTTCCTAACTCTCCTCTCTCTCCCTCCCTTGCTTCCTTCTATCCTAATTTTCTTAACTTCTTTCCCCCATCCCTCCCTCCTTTTGCCTCCTTCCCTCTCCACTAACTCTCTACCTCTCAGCTCCCTAATTGTCTTCTTTCCTAACTAACCAATTTACATTCTCACTTCCTTCTCACTAATGTCATGCCTTCCTTTTCTAAATTCCTAACTTCTTCCTGAAATTCCAGGCCCGGGAATCAGGCCTGGGTTCAGTGACCTCACTTACTACCTATGTGGCTTGATCAAGTCACTTCGCTTCCCTGAGCCTCAGTGTCCTCCTCCTTCAACAGGGACAGTGATAGTTCCTAACCCATGGTGTTGTGGGAACCAAGTCAAATCAAGCTGCAGAGAAGGGAGCACGAAGCCTTAGGAGCAGAGACCTACTCAGATGTGGGGTTCACAGTCAAGGTGATGGGGGAGGGAGAGGGTGTGCAATGGTCATGTCTAATTTCCCACCAGGACCTAGAGACTTTACACAGTGAGGACAAGGATAAAAAATAAGCTCACCCACTGCCACCTTGGGTAATGGCCCTCGGACTTTTCTCTGTGGCTGTACCCAGATGTCCACGTGCCCACCTGCCTTTTTGTTCTGTACGAAGACAGTGCCCCTGGCACACCTACCCATTTTGGAATCTGGTTTGTTTGTTTCGCTTGACACTGTAGCACATATATGTTTCTGCTTCCATTTACATAGGCGTGTGTCGGTGTTGTTTGCGGTTGGGCACTATTCCGTTTTGTAGATGGCCTATAATTTATCTTATCGGTTCACTCCTTGATTCATTAGTCAAATATGCAGGGAGCACCGCCTGCCTTCCAGGCCCTGTTCTCCGTGCTGCAGGCAACAGTGAACAAGAGTCTTTGCCCTCCTGGAGCCAGTGCTCTCATTGGAGGAGGAAACAAACACCGTGCTGCGTGGGAAGGTGTCAAAGAGTAAAATTTCCGAAGTAAAAGGTCGCGCAGGAAAGTGGGGAGAGAGAAGTGGACTGGCTTTGTAGAGCGACCAACCATCCTAGTTTGCCCAGGACCGTACTGGTTTTAGCCCTGAAAGCCCACATCCTGGGAAACCTGGACGTCCCAGACCCACCAGGACAAGCGGTCATCAGGGATCAGAGGAGGCCTGAGAGACCCCTGTGAGGGTAGTGGAAGGCAGCTCTGCAGAGGAAAGTGGAGAGGGAGTAGTGGGACTGGCTTTGTAGAGCGAGTGTAGGCAGAGGACGTGTGAGGGGCAGGAGGCCAGAGGACACCCCGTGTGTCTGAGGAGCAGCCAGAAAGCCAGAGAGGCCGGCGTGTCGTGAGAGGAGAGCACGAAAGGGGGTGGGCAGAGAGGCAGAAGCCGGGTCGGGGGAATCTCATAGACCAGCGTGAAGACTTTGGATTTTGATCCTTCAAGTGATGGGAAGTCAACTAGAGTTTTGAGCAACAAAGTCACATGATCTGATTTACATTTTTAAAGAGTCACTCTGGCTTTTGGTGGGAGGTTGTACTGGGTAAAGATAGAAATAGAGAATCAGCCCCAGCTGGTTTGGCTCAGTGGATAGAGCATCGGCCGGCAGACCGAAGGGTCTCGGGTTCGATTCCGGTCAAGGGCATGTACCTTGGTTGTAGGCTCCTCCCCGGCCAGGCCCCTGGTTGGGGTGCGTGCAGGAGCAACCAATCGATGTGTTTCTCACACATTGATGTTTCTCACACATTGATGTTTCTCTCTGTCTTTCACTCTCTCTTCCACCCTCTCTAAAAATCAATGGGAAAATATCCCCAGATGAGGATTGACAACCAAAAATAAAAAAAATTTTAAAAACCCAACAACTTAAGAAGAGAAATAGAGAATCGGCAGGGCAGCTATCGCAGGGATCCACGCAAGGTGGTTGCAGCAGTGGGTTTCTGGATGCACTCGGAGGTTTGAGCCTCGTGGGATTTCTTGGAGGAGTGGAGGTGGGGTGAGGTGCCCGCTTTTAGAATGAATTCCAAGTTGCCGGCTTGAACTTCTGCGTTGGTGGTAGTGCCAGGGAAGAGTGGGAGGAAAGCAAGTCAAGACTTGTTTCAGATGCATTGAGTCTGAGGTGCCTCTGGACACCTAACCAGTGAAGGGTTGAGGAAGCAGTTTGCTATTTCAATCCAGAATTCAGGAGAGAACCAGAACCAGGGAGATACGTTTGGGAATTACACTGATTACCCACAGCCGTGAAAGTGCTTGAGCTCAACTAGGAACAAGTGTAGACAGAGGGCCAAGGGCTGAGCCCTGGGCCAGGCCGGTGTTTAAGGTAAAAGGAGGAAGTGAGTCGGGCCGAAGCGATGGAGAGAGAGCAGGCAGTGGGGTAGGTGGAACCCAGCAGCTGCTGGAGCCAAGTGGGAGCAGTGGGGGTGTCAGGTCCTCCCGAGGAGGATGGAGAACCATCACTGGTCCCGGCACACAGAAGGAGCCACTGTTTCACTGCGGTAGTGGGGTGAACGCCTCTTTGTAAGGGTTCAAGAGAACAGAAAAAGGCATGGAGACTGGGTCCAGACAACTCCTTCCAGGAGCTGAACTGAAGCCCTGACCGGTTTGGCTCAGTGGATGGAGCGTCAGCCTGCGGACTCAAGGGTCCCAGGTTCGATTCTGGTCAAGGGCATGTACCTCGGTTGCGGGCACATACCCAGTGGGAAGGGTGTAGGAGGCAGCTGATCAATGTTTCTCTCTCATTGACGTTTCTAACTCTCTATCCCTCTCCCTTCCTCTCTGTAAAAATCAATTTAAAAAAAATATATATATATATATTTAAAAAGGAGTTGAACTGAAAAGGGGAACAGTGAAATGGACAGCACCTGGATGGGGATGTGAGGTCAAAGGGAGCTAGAGCTGGCAATATTCCGAAGCACCTTGTGGTGGAACATTTCGGTTATTATTATCACTACCATCACTTTCCTGTTCTAAACAGTGCTGCTGAATGAAGGGCCAATCAGGGGCTTGTTATTGAAAAGAAACGTCCTTGTTCTGCTACGTGTTTTGTCAACATGACGCCCTGCCCGTCTGTGTACTGGTTCAACATTTCTGTTTTGTTGGAAGATGGTAGGCTCTGATGTTGTTCACTCGGGTTTCCTTGGCTGACACCTCCAGTGCCTTGCTCTCAGAGCCCACAGAGAACCCCTCCCTGGCTAACACCCTTGGCCCCAGCCCCATAAATCCCTCCACTGGTGAATTGCAGAGGTCAGTGTCTGTGTCAGTCCATGTCAACTCCTGTGTTCCTAGAACATCCCTCGTGAGCTCCGGGGGAGAGGGGAGACCCATGAGCACCTCATTATCACACCAGGAAACAAGAATTTCATGAGCCAAGTGCTGGCGGGGACCATGTTTCCTGCCTCTTACATAGCTGCAGAGCAGTGGGCCACCGAGCCCCATCCTGGGACTGCAGGCAGAGTCCTGGAGGGGCCAGCAGGGAAAGGCCCCAGAGGCCAAGGACTTGGCATTCAAAGATCACGGCCAGCTGGACGAGCCAGACACTGGGCTCCAGGTTCCTCTCAGGTTCTTGGGGGGCAGGGTTGGGATGGTGGAGGTCCTGGGACTTATCTTCAGTCTCAGATGGTTTACATGAGGCCTGGGTATACTGCAGAGAGTATGTCTTACAGACAGGCACCTACACACATACACACACACACATGAGATTTACCAACCTGCACCAATATGAATACAGACACACAACCTACCTACACACATGCAGTTACACTGTCATGCACATGTATCAATAGACACCTATACTCATCTGCAGACTCATACATGTAGACACCCACATGCGACTCACATGCATACACACAGCACATTAACACATACATAGATTCACACTGACACGTTGACACACTGCACAGGGGCTCCCTGAGGCGCACACACATGCACACCGAGAACATACAGTCAGAGTTGCACAGACACACAGAAAAATCATACCAACAAGGTCACCATGCCACACACTCTTAGCAGAGCACAGGCAGCCAACTACATGGACTCACACACTGACACAATACTTTGCCATACAGGGACACACAGACACACCCGACAGACACCGGCTGAAGCACATCTTTACATGAAACACATGCACACACCCATGCTGACCCACACCTGCGTGTTCTAACAAGCCCGGAGTCTCCAGGGTTCTCCGCAGCTGTTACCCAGCCCCGGGGAGAGCCAGTGTCCCGAGGGAACAGAGGGTTCCCATCCCATCTCTAGCTCTGCTGGGTCCTGCATGACATCAACGGCCCCCTCGGTGCTGATGCTGCCGGGAGTTCCGAGCTGGGGCCAGGCCGGCGCCAGGCACAGACACTCCAACCCTTGTTGGGAGAACAGAGAGAGGCTGTCTTGTCCATTGCCCATCCTCCGGCTCCAACTGCCGGTTCTCTCAGAGGCCTCTCCTCAGGCCGGCGCAGGTATGTGGGGCCGGGGAGGCCAGGGCCTGGCAGAGGGGCAGCAGCATCACAGGAGCATGGGCCGGGGGCACAGGCTGTACTCCCCATGGGTAGTTCTGCAGCTCGCTTTCTCAGGGCTCCACAGAGCTGGGGGACTCCCTCCCTTCCCCTGTGGTCACTTTCTCAGCTCCCAAGAAGGTCGTGGAGTGTGAGGGAGGTTGCCAGGTGCCCCCTTGTAAGGATGGGCCGTGTCTACCCAGAGAGGCTGCAGCCCGGGTCCCACAAAGACTGTGGTCTTGGGATGCACCGTACCCAGCAGTTCCCGCAATCAACAGCCCGTCAGATGAGATATCAGCTTTTGGCCTTGACCTTCCAAGCAGGGGTGGGGCTGTGGGGCCCTGGACATCCTGAGTCAGGGCCTAGATATGCTCGCCTCCTCCAGCCTGCAGGGTGGGGCAGGGAAGACACGGTGCTCCCTCCTTCCCCTGGGCCTAGACCAGCTGATCTGTTTAATCTCAACTCCTCACTGGCCAGTCTGGGTCCCTCCATGGCGTCAGTCCAAGGCCCCCAGGGCAGCGCCCTTTCAGGGGCGTTAGACGGAAGTCCTTGTGGCAGGGAGATAGCACAGAGCCTGTGCTGGGACTCTCTCCAGGAATTCAGGGCTACAACATGCTTGTAGGGGAGCGTGGGGGGCCCAGCCTGCCCCTCACAAGCTGTAGAATCCTAGCAAGTCCCTTTCTAGGCCCAGGCTTCCCAGCTGTGAAATGCAGGGGAGGGTGCGAACGTTTACGCTCTGCTGGAGTCCTTCTGTCCTGGACGTGTGGAGCTGCCTGGCTCACAGCGATCTTGCCGCCTTGGCTGTCCTTGAAAAAGCCTCAGCCTGGGCGGAGCCACCCTGCCATTCTCCTTCCTTCCCTCCTGAGATGTTTGATTGGAGAGGCGGGGTCCAGTGGGTATCCTCTCCTGCCCCAGGCAGGGGTTGCTGGCCTCTGGGTAGGAGAAGCTCAGGCTATGGCAGGTGCATGGACGGGGTTGGGGAGGGGTGGGGAGGGCAGCGGTGCTTGAAGCTCTAGGTGAAGTAACTCCCCAGCCAGCTCTCAGGCCTGCCTCTCCTTGTGCCCCCAGCACCCGCCCGATCACTGTTACAGAATGGACTCTAGTGCCAGCCCGGCGGGGACTTCCAGTCCACAGGTGAGTGGGTCTTGGTTCCCTCACCCACCAGCAGGGGGCTCACTTCCTTACATGGCTCAGGAAATCTATGCCAGCACCCGCCAGGAAGGTGGGTCATCCCAGACAGGACTGGGGGTCCACAGGGGTCACTGTGAGCTCCCAGAAGTGAGCCATTTGCAGGATAAATAGAGAAGAGACTTGGGCAAAGGCTTCAATAAGTAAGTGGGTGGGAAAATCATGGGACTGGCCCCAAGGAACAGCCTGTAAGTCCTTGGACAGCGTTCTCTCACCCGCACAGCTGGCCTGACAGCAGCCTCCCTAGGTGGTTGTGAGAAGCAGATGAGACAGTGGATGGGGGAGTGGAGTGGGGAGGAAGGTAGAAAGAAGGAAGGAAGCAGGTATCCTCGTAGAATGGATCAGGGCCTGGGGCCCAGAGAAAAGGGAGCCAAGGAGTAGGAACCTGTTGATAGTAATCTCCTCTTTCTGTAAATGTTTTTAGCCTTCAAGGGCCAATGGGAACATCAACCTGGGGCCTTCAGCCAACCCAAAGTGAGTCTGGTCTCTATGGCAACTTTCCTCCCTGGCTCCCCTCAGGCCTGGCTCCCTAGCCTTGGGAGTAAAATCCAAGTTCTCTGGTCTACCTTCAAGACCCTCTGTGACCTGGGCCCAGGACCCCCTCCCAGCTTTACCTCCCACAAGTTCCCCAGCCTCTGCCCATGCTGAGCCTGGGGCCTGGAATGCACCTCAAAGTCTGCATTATTAGCAGCTCCCTGCCCTTCAGGCCCTTCTCAGGCTGTGAGCTGGCTTCCTCACCTCTATGCGGTTGTGTCTGGGTTTCTCCCCACCTTACCTGCTGTTTACCTGATCATGAGATCCCCAGGTGCAGGGCCAGTCTGGGCTGGGAGAACATGTCACTCTTCAGTGGTGAGGAGGCTGGGCTATAGGAAAGCTCCTGGTATTCCCCACCTGCAAAGTGAAAAAGAATCTGGATCTGATCTCAGGATGGAGTTTCACAATCTTGCAAATGCTGACCTGTGTTCTTCCCTCTTCCCCCAGTGCCCGGCCCACCGACTTCGACTTCCTCCAAGTCATCGGCAAAGGCAACTATGGGAAGGTGAGCAATAGGGTGAAGGTGGAAAGCCTAGGTCTCCCCTTCTCCAGCCTCCTCCACCCCGTGCCTGCCACCTGCATGTGCAAAGAGGGCGCTCACAACCTGCAGACCCAAGGATGGGGGGCTGGAGTGGGGGCCATCAGAGGAGTGGTCACCTGTGGGACCTTGCCTTTCTGCTTCCGTTCAGGTCCTCCTGGCCAAGCGCAAGTCTGACGGGATGTTCTATGCAGTGAAGGTGCTGCAGAAGAAGTTCATCTTAAAGAACAAAGAGGTACCAGAGCTCAGGCATAAGCTTTCCTTCGCCTTTTCCTCGACTTCCCAGCTCGGGTGGCTTCCCCAGATGGGTCCCAACTGTGAGGGGTCCATGGGTTGGGTGCAGAGAGGGTGGTCTTCACAGAGGGCCAGGTGGTGCCAGGATGCTTACCATGTTTAAGGAAGGTGGGCTAGCCACGTCAGCCACAGGCTGCAGGAGGGGCCAGTCCCAGCCTTGTGCCTCCCTGTGAAATTCGGGAGGCACAGTGGACAGTCCTTTGCCCTGCCTGGGTGCCTGCTACCCCATCTGTGCAGAGTGGGGTCACACCTCCCACTCTCCAAAGGCCCTTCCAGCCACAGCCATCCTGGAGTTGCAGATGCTTTAGCTGATTCAAGTCTCTTTACTGGTAACTCCAAGCCCAGCTGGAGAGAGCCGGCCCACAGAGGGTTGGATATAAAATCAGAGGGAGAACAACAAATACATATCTATCAACAAGTGAATCTAAAAATTAAGGGAATTAAAAATTTGATCAACAGAATGAACTGGTGAATATAATAGAATCAGGAGCACAGAAAGGGAGTGGACTGATAATTCTCAGGGGGAAAGGGGTGAGGGGTGTACAGGGAGAGACTGGACAAAAATCATACACCTATGGATGAGATCAATGGGAGGGAGGTAAGGGCAGAGGGAAGGGTGGGAGCTGGGTAGAGGGGTGCTATGGAGGGGAAAAAAGAGAAACAAATGTAATAATCTGAATAATAAAGATTTAATAAAAAAAATCAGAGGGAGAGGGAATTAACGTTAACAAGGACATTATGAGGGTGGGTAGGGGAGGTCTTCCTGAGGGAGGTGGCCTTGCAGCTGGCCTTGAAGGTAGAGTTCTATGGTCTGAGAAGAGGGTGCCCAGGCAGGGGAAACAGCATGAGCAAAGGCATGAATGTGGCCACATGTGTGCAGTAATCATATATTCTTTGTTTATCACCCCTGATCTGGGGACTGGTGCTGCACCCATATAAACTGACTGGGGATGAGACTCCACCCCCCGCCAGACCCCTGAATACTAGGCAAGGAGCTGGGCCTGGCAACAAGAGCCACAGTGGAGGTCTGAGAAAGGGCGTGGGAGCCCCACCGGCGAGTGGTGGGCTGTACCACGCCGGCCCTTGTCTGTGACCCCACAGCAGAACCACATCATGGCGGAGCGCAATGTGCTTCTGAAGAACGTGCGGCACCCCTTCCTCGTGGGCCTGCGCTACTCCTTCCAGACCCCCGAGAAGCTCTACTTTGTGCTGGACTATGTCAATGGAGGAGAGGTGGGTGGGGCTGCAGGGGCTCCCCTGGGCCAGCTCTTAGCTGGGAGCTGTCCATCCTACATCCCCCCTATGTACCACGTTCTGGAATGATCTCACATTAGCCATACAACAGACCCATTCTGTAGGGGAGGAAATGAGGCTCAGGAGCTAATCATTTGCTCAAGGCCACCAGCCCATACCTGGCAGAGCCAGGCCTGGAATGTGGGTCTGTATTGACTTCCCCTGCAAAGCTGACTGGGAAGGTCAATTTTACAGGAGCTCTGTAACATTGGTTTGCAATGCCCCTGTTTTACAACAGAGGCCACTGGTGGGAGTGGCCTGTCACTGTGGTAAATGGAGACCTGAGGCCCCCTGGTGACCTAGCAGCACAGCTGCGTGAGCTGAGTTCCCTTCTGGCTTTTAGTGAGGCCTCCTTAGTGACCCCAGATTTAAGCTCTAGGACCTTATACCTTTGGCCTGATGCTGAGAGGAAAGTTCTTTTTTTTTAAAAAAATATATATATATATTTTATTGATGTTTTTACAGAGAGGAAGGGAGAGAAATAGAGAGTTAGAAACATTGATGAAAGAGAAACATCGATCAGCTGCCTCCTGCATGCCCCCTACTGGGGATATGCCTGCAACCAAGGTACATGCCCCTGACCAGAATCGAACCTGGGACCCTTCAGTCCACAGGCCGACACTCTATCCACTGAGCCAAACCGGTCTCGGCCTGAGAGGGAAGTTTTTGTCCTGCATCCCTAAGTCCCCTGATGGAGTTGGACGGTTTTCCATGTTAGCAAAACACACCAAAGCAATTGGCCCACGGGCAGATCTATCCTGGGCTGAGGAAGGGCATGGGGCTTGACCATGATAATCTTATCCCCTGGATTGGAGGAAAAACCTATCTTTGAACCACCCCGTTTCAAATCCCAGCTCTGCCAGTTGCAAGCTGTGTGACCTTGGCAAGTCACCTGACTGCTCTGACCTGTCCCAGATTCCTCTTAGGTGAAACTAGCATCAGATTTGATACCTTGAAGGCGGTCATTAGGATTAAATAAGAGATGTGAAAGGCTCTGGCTTGGAGCTTGGAACATAGAAGGTGCTCAGTCCACGTGAATTAATCTCTCCTGCTGACCCTATGGCCACCCACAGCTGCTCTATGGGGTGGGGGCAGATATGCCCTTGGTTATCTGAGTACCTTGCTGTTCAGAGAGGGGTGACTTGGGCCGCTGCCCCCCTGCACTCCAGCAGCTGGAGCCCCCAGGAAACCCTCTCACAGTGTCCTCCTCGTCCAGCTCTTCTTCCACCTGCAGCGGGAGCGCAGGTTCCTGGAGCCCCGAGCCCGGTTCTACATCGCCGAGGTGGCCAGTGCCATTGGCTACCTGCACTCCCTCAACATCATCTATAGGTGAGGCTGCCTGTGGCTCAGGGGTTGTGTGGGCCCCTCAGTCCTGAAGAAATGCCAGTGAACTGGTCCTTTGTCTGAGAAGAATGCCCCCAGCAGGGTAGGGTGGGAGCCTCCTCCTTTCTAGGATCAAGTGCTCATCCGCCCTGGACACCTCTGTGAGCCCCCATGAATTGTCCTTTCACCAGGCCCCCAGGTCCCCAACTGTCCTCACTAAGTGGCTGAGCCATCACAGCATGCTTTTCTCGTTTTATGCAGGGACTTGAAACCAGAGAACATTCTTTTGGACTGCGAGGTTTGTGTGTGTGTATGTGCATGTGTGTATGTGCATGATTGCACATGAAGGTTGTGCACCCACATATATGTGTATGGGTGTGCATGCATTGGGTAGAGATGCATTCAAATATATCTTTGCACACACCCATACATGTGTACATCTGTGTGTGTGTATATATATATATATATATGCATCATGCACACACAAGACCATGTATATATGTACATGTGTGTGCACATGTGTATTCAGGAGGTCTATAGAAGGCAGAGGTGGGGCTAGGTGGAGGCTTGTGGATTTTTTAGTCCCTCGATGTCTTAGATTGGGTTCTCTGGAAACAGACCCTGAGATGAAACATTGGGTGCAGGTTATCAGGGACCACTCTCAAGAGACCTACCTCTAAGGGGGTGAAAGGCAGGATTGGGCAGAGGAGGAAGCTCACCTCCTCCTTATGGTTGGAAGTGAGGCCTCAGATGATCTTACAGGGCAGAGGGGACCCAAATAGAATGGCTATTTGGAACTGCTGCAAATGGAGGCAAGTAGGCTGGGCATTTGTGCCCCTGCATCAGTCAGTCATTGGGTGGGATTGCCCCTAGGGAGGGGCATAACTTTGAATGAGGGTAGTGTCCCAGCATGAGTTGGGGAATGGGCATCACAGCTCCCAAAGGGGAGATGTGGGTAGAGTCCCGCAGTATCCACTCAGTCCACAACCTCCACCAGGCACCCACCTACCCAGCTGCACAAGGTGTGGCTGCTTTCTGGGCTCCAGTCCTCTGTCAAGGCCTCTCCAGCCGGGACATTCTAGAGCTGCCAGTGTAACAGGGCATGGGTTCTGAGTCTGTGGTGAGCTGGGCAGACAGTGGAATGCCATCTCCCCACCTTGCCTCCTGTGCAGCTCCCAATCCAGAAGCCCTGTGTGGCTGAGTAAAACCTCAGACTGTGCAGGGGCATCAGACTCCTGAGGCGCTGTCCTGGGGGGTGAGCATTGGGTATTGGGGTTAGGCCTGGCCATGCCATTATCTTAGACCACCCTCCTGTTCCTGACTTCCCTCCTCTGCAGGGACACGTGGTCCTGACAGATTTTGGCCTCTGCAAGGAAGGTGTAGAGCCGGAGGAGACCACATCCACATTCTGTGGCACCCCCGAGGTGAGCTAAAACTCCGAAGAGAGGGCAGGCAGAGTGGTTGAGGCTCGAGCTTCTGATTAGAGGTGATAGGTTACAGCTAAAGGGGCTCACTCCTTCCACCCAAGCAGTTCTCCTGAGCTGCTTGTGCACTCAGCCCTGGTTTCCTCATCTGCATAATGGGGCCATCAGCTCTGGGGGCTGCTGGGACCCCGACAGCTGCTGATGACTCCGTCACAGTGATGTCCAACAGAAATAGAAACAGAAATACAAGCTTTGTAGGGAATTAAAATTTCCAGCAGCCATGTTTAAAAAGTAAGAAACAAGCAAGTGAAATTAACTTTAATAATATATTTAAATTAACCCAATATATACACTGAGTGGCCAGATTATTGTGATCTCTCAATGCATAATAATCTGGCCACTCAGTGTATATAAAATATTGTCATTTCAACATACCATCAATATAAAATTGTTGAGATATTTTATTCTTTTTTTTCTAAATCTTTGAAATCAATGTGTATTCTACACTGATGGGCCATCTCGGCCACATTGTGTTTGATAGCCACATGTGGACAGTGGCTGGGGTACTGGACAGCACTGTCCTACAGGGTGAAATCCATGTGCAACAGGAGGGCCTACCCTGACAATTATGATCAGGGCTTGAAAGTGTGAAGGAAGCCCTTTACTCCTGCCCTCTTTCAGCCACAAAGAGCCTGGAGGGTTAAAATGTGTGTGTCCCAGCAGCATTCAAACATGTCTGTCTGTCCAGCCAAGGCCTCTGTGCAGCCTTGGGGTTCAAACCTTCCCTTAAACTCCAGACAGAAGGGTCACTGGTTGCTTGGACAGATGTCTGGGTGGGGTTGTGGGGCTGAGGCTGTAGGATTGGGAAACTGGCCCAACCTGGCATGGGGCAGGCCTTTAGCTGCTCCATTTTTCTCCCCGTGCTTGAAGGTCCGGGTTTCAGATCTCAGCTGGGCCTCCTCAGTTTGGGTTTAGGGGAGCCAATGGACAGCTGATCTCTCTGAGCAGGAGCCGTTGTCTGTGTTTGTGTGGGGCAGGCTGTCTGCTGGACAGAGCTGGCCTCCCACAGCCCGACAGCCCAGCAGGGGATATGGCTTGTGTAGGAGACATGTGGCCCCAACATGTCATCTCTTCCACGATCGTTTCCTCCAAGTGCCTTGTTTACAGATGGGGAGGCTGAGGCTGAGGGTCTTTCAGATAAGTGTGTTTCCCCTCAACAGTACTTGGCTCCAGAAGTGCTTCGTAAAGAGCCTTATGATCGGGCGGTGGACTGGTGGTGTCTGGGCGCGGTCCTCTATGAGATGCTGCATGGCCTGGTGAGTAGGGTGTAGCTGTCTGCTAGGGACATCTGATTCTGGGGAGAGATGAAGGTGGGTCTCCCCCTTTTGTCACCTGCTCAGGCTCCTCAAGGAACTGAACAGGCCACTTGAAGCTAAAAAAGATTACGCCAGCCCTGGCCGGTTTGACTGAATGGTTAGAGCATCAGCCTGTAGACCGAAGGGTCTCAGTTCAATTCCCGGTCAAGGGAATATACCTGGGTTGTAGATTTGATTCCCACTCCGAAGGCAACCAATTGATGTGTCTCTCTCTCTCCCCATCCCCCTCTTTTCTTCCCTTCTTGTTTCCCTCTTTCCCTCCCTTCCATTCTCTATAAAAAAAAAAAAGAAAGAAATTAATGGGAAAAGTATACTCAGGTGAAGATAAAAAAGAAAATGACACCAGAGTGACTATTACAAGGATTATATGTAGTTTTTCCAATACTGTCAGTTCAGCACTTTATAATACACTCTCTCTTATGTTACTCCTCTCGTGCCTCAAAACAGCCTTTGGAGGGTGGCTGCAGGAGATGGAATTGTTCTTAATTTAATTAATAGAAAGGGAAACTGAGGCCCAGAAAGGTTACAGTGCTGGTAGGTTGTGGGACCAGCCCGGGACCCAATCCTAGACTGCCTGCTTGGAGTCTGTGTAGAGTCACCCCAGGCCAGGCATCACTCTGGAGCAGCTTCGTGGATAGGAAGGAGCAGGCTCCATGGAGTCTGGAGAAGGAAGAGCTGGCAGAGGAGGTGGGAGGAAGAGCATCAGGAAAGGTGGGCTCTGGATTTGGTTGGGCCTTGGCTCTCTTCTTAGCGATACCACAGGCTTTAATCTCTTCGAGCCTTGTCTTGTCATCTGAACAATTACTACCTGTCTCTAAGGATGGTGGTGAGGCTGGGATGAAATGATGAAGGGTAGAGCATGACCTTTGCAAAGTGTAAAGTTGGTGCACAAGCCAGATTAGGGGATGCTCCAGGAGGTCCACAGGTCCTACACCCATGAAGAGAGACTCCTCAGCCTTCCCAGCAGCCCTCTCCACTGGGCTAGACTGTTCTTCTCCAGTCTGCCCTGTGAGCCATTGTACAAGACGTGGTGACCCAGCTTTGCTCCAAGTCTCTCTGAGACCTGTGTCCACTTGAACATGGATGATCCTGCAGCTCCCTCTCTTTCTCTCTCACCAGCCACCCTTCTACAGCCGAGACATATCCCAGATGTATGAGAACATTCTGCACCAGCCACTGCAGATCCCTGTGGGCCGGACGGTGGCTGCCTGTGACCTCCTGCAAGGCCTTCTCCACAAGGACCAGAGGCAGCGGCTGGGCTCCAAAGCTGACTTTGTAGGTGACTTGCCAGAGATGCCCTGGCTCCTTCCTGCAGAGGCAGCTCAGAAGCATAGTGACAGGCATCCAGCTGTTACTTTCTCAGCAAGGGTTTTAGGGCTTGACTGCCTGCCAGCTGCCTATAGAGTTGGGAGTTCAGGGCCATGTGGGATGGGGAGGGGAGAACCCATGGAGAGGGCTGCTTCTGATCAGCACCTTCTTTCTGCAGACTGAGATCAAGAACCATGTATTCTTCAGCCCCATAGACTGGGATGACCTGTACCACAAGAGGCTGACCCCACCCTTCAACCCAAACGTGGTAAGAGGTCACCGCGTTCCAGACTCTAGCTTGCTAAGGCTGGGGGCAGTTTGGAAGGTATCTGGGCCAACTCTCTACAGATGGAAAAATCAAGGGTCCAGGAGGCTCCAGGATTTGTTCAAGGCCACACAGTAAGTTAGAGGCAGAAACTGGTTTGGAACCCAAAAGTCCTGATTGCCAGTTCAGCTCTGTGTAATGGGCCATGTGATGAGCCGGTAACTCTCATTGCACAGGCCTTGCACTTTTTTGTGTTTTTTTTTTCCAAAATATACTTTATTGATTTTTTACAGAGAGGAAGGGAAAGGGATAGAGAGTTAGAAACATCGATGAGGGACATTGATCAGCCACCTCCTGCATGCCCCCTACTGGAGATGTGCCTGCAACCCAGGTACATGCCCTTGACTGGAATCGAACCTGGGACCTTTCAGTCCGCAGGCCACACCGGTGTTGGTGGCCTTGCAGTTTTTAAAGTGCTCTGTGTCGTGCAGCACACCCAGAGTGGGAAAAGCCCTGAAAGACATTTCCTCGCCCCGTGGTTTGCTTTTTCCCTGATAAGTAAAATGGAAGGTAGTCATTGTAGAAAGTATGCAAAACAGAGCATTTTAGAGCAGCAGGAAGAAAAAGCTTGTTAGTTCACTATCCAAGAGAAATCATAGCTGGCATGTTTCCTTCCAGTCATTTTTCTATGTATGTGTGTGTGTGTATGTGTTTACATAGGTCATATTTTATATATACATATATTTTTCCTCATTCTCCATACCCCTTTTTCTTTGCTAAAAACTATGCCATTATTTCCACAAGTCATATAAAACTTTATAAGGATCATTTTAAGTGGCTCACACTATTTAAACCCTATGCTGGTGATATAATTTATACAACTAGGTTCCTAACGGTGAACTTTAGGTTGTTAACAGTTTGTATTTATCACAATGTACTGATGAACATCTTTAAGTGTCTATCGTTGTCCAGAATTCTGATTATTTCCTTGTGATGGATTCCAGATGGGAGTGACCAGGTCAAAGACTGTGAAGGTTTCTAGGTTCTTGATTCATACTGCCCTCGCTGTGTGTTAGGGAGGGCAATCTATTTCTGATCAGGAGAGGCTGCGGGAGAATTTTCACCTTACTCTCTGCAGCATGCCAGGTTGCCTTTTACTTTGTGAAAACGTTAAGTATGAAATGGCATCTAGCATTTTTTTAACTTCTATTTCTTTGATTTACAGTGAAGGTGGTGGTTAGTTTTTAAATGTTAATTAGCAGTGCTAGTATGAGAAAAGGAACCCCATTTGAGGTGGACACTGGAGTTCTCTTGGCCGCCTCTAAGGGTCAAGCAACGTCAAATCCCCTTCATCTGAGCGGTCGGCACACCTCAACACTGCCAGTGTTCCCACTGACATCTCTCCTTTGGCGATTTACCTGTTCGCGAATGTGTCTTTGAGCGCCAGATTCTTGACATCAGTTGATGTCATATAGGGTATGCTCAGTCCAGGCACCTGAAAAGTTTCTTTATCTGGGGATATTTAAAAAGAGTTTGAGGATAATATTGAACATACACCCTGGAGAGAGAATAATATGCGAAATACTAGGCAGGGAGATAATATAACACAATGCATAAACTTTAGAGTGAGACATGGTGGGGGTGGATTCCTGGGTCTGTCACCTATCACTTGTGAGACTTTGAATAAGTTTTTGTTTTCTAATTAATCCTCACCTGAGGATATTTTCTTCATTGGTATTTTTAGAGAGAGTAGATGGGGATAAAGGGAGATAGAGATAGAGAGAAATATCAATGTGAGAGAGACACATGGTTTGGTTGCCTCCTGTACATGCCCTGACTGAGGCCAGAGATTGAACCTTCAACAGAGGAACGTGACCTTGACTAGGAATTGGACCCATGAGCCTTTGGTGCATAGCCAATGCTCTAAACACTGAACCATGAGGGCCAGGGCTTGAATAAGTTTCTTTGGCATTAATGTCCTTGTTCATTAAACAAACAAGAAAACAAAATGCCTGCCCTGTCTGGGGCCCCACAGTATAAAAGGGCCAGGACTCACATTCTGGTCTTAGAATGCTAAGTCCTGGACTAATACCACTGTGTCCTGTGGCCTTTTTGAGAAGCTGGGCGCCATGGTCTCTTTGGTTGTACAGGCTAAGGCTTGCATGCTAGAGTGGATCTACCGACCTTTCCACTTGCTCACTAGCTATCTTCATAAAACCCGGGTGGCTCAGTCTTCTCCACAGACTGTGCCTCCTCCCAAGGGAGGTGGTATTGATTAGCTCTTACTGCGCAACAAGCTACCCACTAACCATGTGGCTTAAGACAATTTTTCATTCCATTCTGGTTGGTAGTTTCTTTGGCCTGGGCCAGGCCAGCTGACTGTACTGGGCTCTCTCCTGTTAGCAGTCAGCGGGCATTTGATGATCTAGGCTTGCCTCCCTCACATGCCTGGCAGTTGGCTGGCAGCTGGGGCAACTAGGTTCTCCTTCACGAGGCCTTTCAGACTCCAGCACGATGGCCTGGGGCTCCAGATGCAACAAGAGAGAACTCCCAGTGTGTGATTTTCAAGCCTCTGATTGCATCCCATTTGGTAACGTCCCATTGGCCTAAGCAAGTCACATGGCTAACTCATATTAAAGGGAGGGGGAAGAGACTCCAACTCTGGATGCAGATGGAGAATTTTGACCATTTTTACAATGTCCCTTACAGGTCTTCCCAAAAGCAGCTAAAGCAGCCAGTCACTTTATTGCCCTACATTATGTATTTTTATAAGATCTATCAACACCCAAAATTATGTTTGTGTAGATGCCTATTATTCATCCTCCTACCCTCTGCATAATATAAGCTCTGTGAAAGCAGGGGCCCACTCTATTTTGTTCTCCTGTTTCCCCAGGGCCATGAACAGTGCCTGGTAGGCATTCAGTAAGTACATGTTGACTAGACTTGTCTTGGGGTTATTGTGTAGCAGGCAGGGAGGGTGCTAGGGGGCTAGAGGAATTTATAAATGGTTACTGGACCTCATGGAATAAAATAACTAATGTAGCCCAGACAGTGTTGCTCAATGATTGAGCATCGATTCATGAACCAGAAGATCACAGTTTGATTCCCTCGCAGGGCCTGGGTTGCGGGCTCAATCCCTCATAGGAGTATGCAGGAGGTAGACTATATGATGTTTCTCTCTCTCTCCCTTTCCCTGAAATCAATAAAAACATGTTAAATAAATATATAGAAAGAGTAACTAATGTAAATACATGGGTGACAGTTAAGTAGGGGTATCCAGAAGGCACTCAGAGGGGAGGCCTAACATCCCTTTCAGGATTTGTGGGTTCCTCTGGCAGTTCTGACCCCAGTGTCCCCTTCTCATCATTGGCATTTATTCACAGGCAGGACCTGCTGACTTGAAAAACTTTGACCCAGAGTTCACCCAGGAAGCCGTGTCAAAGTCCATTGGCTGCACTCCCGACACTGTGGCCAGCAGCTCGGGGGCCTCAAGTGCATTCCTGGGCTTTTCCTATGTGCCGGAGGATGAAGCCGTCTTGGATTGCTAGGAGACAAGTACCTGTGAAACCACTGAAGACAGCTAGTACCTGTAAGGACTTACCTTCAGCTGCTAGGAACAGAGCCTCACAGTACCAATGGCTTAAATGGGATGATTTTTTCCTAGCACATAAGGAATTGTGTTCCGTGGTCCAGGGCTGGGACAACAGGTCATCAGATACTCAGAGGCTTTCTGTATTTAGCTCTGCCATCCTTGGCAAATTGTTTCAATATCAATGGCTAGGTTATCATAAGGTGGTTATTGGAGCTGTAGCCATTGCTTTTGTGTTCTGGGAAGGTGGGGGGTGGGGGGTAGGGAAGGAAGAAAAGAAGAGCAGAAGGACACTTTTACACAATTTCCCAGAAGCCCCAACCAAGGACTTTTGCTCATCAGCCACCCATGCCTACCTGTAATGGAGGCTGGGCTATGTGACTTATTCACTGGCACATCATCATGCCTAATAACACAGGCGTTTTGACACTGAGAAGGGGGAACATTGGGTAGGTAACCAGGCCTCTTGGTGTTTAGATTTTGATTTGACAAGCATTTATGGTTATCACCCAACATCCTCTCATTTTCCTGTGTTGATGTTCTCTCTTTGTTGTGGGGAGTATTAGACACATGTTATTAGGTTTGTCTGCTTGGCATCTGAACCCCTTCATATATTCCGGGAATCTTGTAGTTTGTGGGTTTGGATGAGATGCCGTAACCTCCATTTACAGTAGCTGAGATTCCAGATAGTGACTTTTGTAGCCTCCCCTGCTTCTAGGGCCAGGCGTGTGGCCCAGGGATACTTGTGCCAGATCTTGACTCAAGAGACCAGAGCTCTCTTTCATGTGGTAGCTGTGGTGACAGCACCCACAAAACAGTTTCTGGTGTAAAAATGGCAACATTGTAAATTGTAGCAGTTGGGACTCAGTGGCAGCAGCTGCAATTTCTTCTTATCATTCTGAGAGGTCATTCCCAGGAAGCCTTGAGTCTCGACCTCTAGCTTTCGAATAATCTTGAGAGCTTCTGATCCTCTTAACACCCTCTTTTTTGGCTTAATTGGCCCAAATCAGTTTCAGAACAGCAGCCTATGCTGAACGAGTTTTTGTGCTAAATTCTCAAGTCTATTATCAGTTTTTATCCAAACAACCCCAAGGTAGGAACTATTACTGTCCCCTTTTACCAAGGAAGAAACAGGGTCAGAGCTGTTCCCTGCCTGGTCACAGTTAGTAAGGGTCTGAGCTGGGACTTGGAGCCACATAAGCTGACTCAAGGGCTCTCACTTGTGTCCTCTGTGCTCGTCTGCCTCTCGCTGTTAGGTCCAATAGAATGGCTCTCAAAACCTCTGGTGAAAACCAAACCTGGAATTAATCAGAGAAAACTAGGTGGTGGGAAATGGGGTGAAGATGAGACCCTGACCTGGAGGCTCATGGTCTGAGCCTGGCTGTGCTCCACCTCACCTGCCCCTGTAGGTTTGGTAGGTCTGAGGCCATGGAGGGCCCAGGCCTTGGACTGGGCGGGAGGCTGGTGCAGACTCGCTGACCAGAGCTTCCCAGCCACTTATGGAGCTCCATGTATTCAAGATTAGTCATTTCTCAAGGTAATTCTGGACAGAGCCTGAGCACATAATCTCATGAATTCAGAGTACCTTGCACTTGTAGAACGGATCGTGCTGCTTTATTTTAGTGGAAAGGGTTTCCTTTTCTCAACCCTATGACTCATCACCTCCTTTTGGTTTTCACTAGAGGTTTTGATAGCCTTCTGGGTGGTATGATCAGCTTTTTTGGTTTGTGGGAAACATCAGTGTGTGCTGTAATTTTTGTTGTGCTTTCCTCTTCAGTTCCACTCTCTCCCTTCCATTTTTCCAGGGCAGTCCCCTGCCCCAGGGACTATACGGGATGGAGCAGAAGACCACGGAAAACACACCAATGATACTGGCACTGGAGACCAAAGCTGGGTCACCTGAGAATTCTGAAACACTCTGATTTGATTTCTGTCTTAATAGTGTCTGTTAACTGACAAACGTGGAACATGAGGGAGGGGCCCAAATTCCCCCAAGCAAAATTCATGATTATAATTATCTGAAATGTGCTAGTACTGCCAAAAGTACACAATCTGCTATGGATAAGGCAACCCATAATGACTCTTTGTTCTGAGACTATAAGATCATAAAAATTTCAGAATGGAAAATAAAAATGAAGAAAAACTATGACATTGATCATGCTCTGCCTATGTTAATTGAGCACATTCTGAGTGTTACCTGCATTATCTACAATCCTCACAGTAAGCCAGCACTTAGAAATTGAACTTCCCTTTATAAATATGAAACATTTGCTCAGAGAGATTAAGCAACTTGCCCAGGGTCACCCAGCTGGTACCAGGCACAGCCAGGAATTAAACTTGGTGGCGGCTGATTCTAAGACCTTTGCTCTTTCCACACCTTTCAACAGTGGGAGAAGTGCGCTGGACGGGCACTTCTTTTTGTTTCAGCAAACACGGACTCTACATCAAGCAGAAGGATGCCAACACTCAAGTGGCACAGCCTCCTCTCTCTACAGAGGAAACAAACATCGCTTCCCTTTGTATCCCTCACTGAAGACCGTATCCACCCCATTTTGCACCAAAACACAGCATCCCCAGGAAGAGAACTCCGAATCACTTTTTAACTTGGCAATGACAGTAGTTGTGAAAAGGCAGCAAGAGTTTTAAGATTCCGACACTCCTACCACTCTGTACAGGCTGAAGATTCTAGCAAACGTACATTCAAATAGGAACTCTGCTCTCATTGGGGGGAGCCCGCGAGGTGGTGGCAGTGCACCAAGGTTCCCTCGTCCCCAGCTCCCCCGTTTACTGGCACCTGCTGGTGGCTCTTTCGCACAAGCAGCTCCTGCCCGGGCCGCTCTTCCCAGCCCTTTGCCTTAATGGGCATCACTCTCCTGTCATATCGCTGCTCATCGGGGCGCCTTCCGACCCAGCTCCGGCCCCTCGCTGCTCCCTTAACACAATTTATATTTTCACGTGTTTTTTTTTAATATATTTTTTATTGATTTTTTTTTTTTTTTTTACAGAGAGGAAGGGAGAAAGTCAGAAACATCGATGAGAGAGAGACATCGATCTGCCGCCTCCTGCACGCCCCACAGTGGGGATGTGCCCGCAAGCAAGGTCCGTGCCCCCGACCGGAATCGAACCCGGGGCCTTTCAGTCCGCAGGCCGACGCTCTGTCCACTGAGCCACACCGGTCTGGGCTGTTTTCACGTGTTGTTAAGGTTTAACCAGGTCTAACTCCTCGCTGGCAGACGCCCAGACGGCGGCGGGTGCATCGCCATCACCGGGGCCTGGAACCGCGGTGCTCAGCGTAGCAGGACAAATCAAAGAGAAAGACCTCTCTCATGTCGCCCTTCTCACCACCGAACGAGCCCTCCTTGGGGAAGTCGTCCCTGACCTCCCTGGGAGCCAAAACCCACGCGCGTCACGCTGCAAGCCCCGCGCCTGCAGCTCCGGGCGGCTCGGCGCCCCCTGCAGAGCTCAGCTGCTTAGCCCCGCCCCCTGCCCCTGGGCGCCTGCGCTCTGGGGATCGAGTGGGGGGGGGGGGTGGGCGTTGCTCACCCGCACCCCAGACCGGAAGTCCTCACTATTCTTTATTCTCGGGGTCGAGCCAAGTTCAGGCCCTGGGGACCTACCATTTTTTTAAACCAGTCTTTAATAAGACTTGATACTAAAGACACAATTAAATCGGTCTATCTCTGGCCTCAAATCAATCCGCGTTCTGTTTGGATTTCACCCCGTCCAAAAATAATGGTACAGCCCCGTGTAAGTCCCGCCCCCTACCACCACCACCACCACCAGCGTCTTCCGGTCTGTCGTCATCACGTGGCTCCCGAGCTGCACCCACGCCCGGCCCGCGCCTTCCCAGCGCGCCGCTGGGCCTGCGTCGTTGCTAAGAGGCCTTGGATACCCGGCGCGGGGATGCTGGGCGGCGTCAGGTGAAGATGGTGGTCACCGGGCCTCAGGTAAGACGAGCTCCTACCGCGAGGGGCCAGCCGGGGCCGTCGGGGCGGCCTGGCGCTGGCGAGGGCTCCCCCAGGCTGTCCTCGGGGCGACGGATGGAAAGGAGCGGTCCCCTGGGGTAAAGTTAAGCGGGGCACGGGTGCAGGCCTGAACCCCCGACCCTGGCCGGGGTGAGTCTCCACGCCTCCTGCCACGCGGGCTGTCAGTCAGGGGTGCTGCCGAGAATGACCGAGCGAGCACATGTGGACGCGTCACATACCGGCCCCGGCCCCTTCCCGAGGAGCCCCGCTCCCCGGAATCGGCCCTCCGGCCCCGGTAACGGCAGGAGTAGGAACACGGAAATTCCAGGATGTGGTGTGTATGCTGGCACGGAGCTGAAAAGGTGCCCAGGACATAGCCGTGAGCCCCATGAGGCGGCCTCTCCCGTGGGCAGCTGGAGGGAGCGGAATGCGATGTGGTGGTGTGTGCACACAGAGAACAAGCACGCGCAGGGCTGGAACGAGGCAGGAAAAGAGAGCTGTGGTGGATTCCTGGGGGCGTTTAAAAAAAAAAATCTGAAAACATGATTTTTAAAGTTAAACTGCAGAAGTAGCCGGAACCGGTGTGGCTCAGTGGATAGAGCGTCGGCCTACGGACTGAAAGGTCCCGGGTTCGATTCCGGTCAGGGGCAGGTACCTTGCTTGCGGGCACATCCCCAGTAGGGGGCGTGCAGGAGGCGGCTGATCGATGTCTCTCTCATCCATGTTTCTAACTCTCTGTCCCTCTCCCTTCCACTCTGTAAAAAAATCAATAAAATTTTTATTTTTAAACTGCAGAAGTAAATATGTGAGACTAGCCAGGAAAATCTGAACATTAAGAGTAATAAGTGTGTGTGTGTGTAAAAAACCAAAAATTAAAAAAAAAGGTGTGGGGTCAGGTCTCCAGTATCACCAGAAATTACATTATAAAGCTATAGAAATTAAAATAGTAAGGAACCCAGCAGGAATTACAGGCAGGTAGAATGTATAGAATTCCGAATAAGATCCAGATGTTTATAGTGATTTATTATACAGTTAACGTGATGTTTTAAATCAGCATTGAGCCTTTGCCGGTTTGGCTCAGTGGAGGGAGCATCAGCCTGCGGCTCAAAGTCCCCGGTTCTATTCCAGTCAAGGGGCCGGGCCTGGTTTGCAGGCTTGATCCCCAGTAGGGGGCGTGCAGGAGGCAGCAATCAGTGATTCTCTCTCAT
Organism: Lasiurus cinereus; assembly: GCA_011751065.1. Classification (NCBI taxonomy): domain Eukaryota; kingdom Metazoa; phylum Chordata; class Mammalia; order Chiroptera; family Vespertilionidae; genus Lasiurus; species Lasiurus cinereus. The sequence continues at coordinate 41,910,697 of JAAGEH010000480.1, read as the reverse complement.
CTTGGATGTTTCTTTTTCTGCTCCTCTCTTCCTCTCTGAAATCAATAAAAATATATATATTTTAAAAATCAGCATTGATGCCCTAACCGGCTTGCTCAGTGGATAGAGCGTCCGCCTGCGGACTGAAGGGTCCCAGGTTGGATTCCGGTCAAGGGCATGAACCTTGGTTGCATGCATGTCCCCAGTAGGGGGCGTGCAGGAAGCTGCTGATCAATGTTTCTCTCTCATTGATATTTCTAACTCTATGCCTCTTCCTTCCTCTCTGTAAGAAATCAATAAAATATATTTTTTTAAAATCAGCATTGAGAAGTTTGATAGGTGTCGGGCAGGTTTCTAGTAAAAAGTAACAAAATTGTTTTCATAGAAATAAATTCCAAATGGACCATTATTTTTTTTTATTGATTGATTTTAGAGAGAGAGGAAGTGAGAGAGATTGAGTTGTTGTTCCACTTATTTATGCATTCATTGGTTGCTTGTTTGTGCCCTGACTGGAGATCTAACCTCAGTCTTGGCATATTGGTAGGATGCACTAAACGATTGTGCCACCCAGCCAGGGTCTCAACATTTACATTTCTTAAAATGACATGCAAGTATGGGAAGAAAGCATTGTTGGGTGTATTCAGAATCTTGGCAAAAATTCTTCTAATTAGGTCATGCAATTCAGAAAAAGGAAAAGATTAATATTTTTGACTCTAAAGTTTAAAACCTTCTGTATGGCCTGGAAAATTTCACCAAATCGACCAAAAAAAAAAAAAAGCTACGTCTAAAGACAAATTTGTGAAAGTATTTGTTTAATGATCAGTTAGAAAAATACTAAACTTTTCAGAAAAATAAGGAGAGTACATGAACAATAAAATCAATAGAAATACAAGTGACCAGTATAAACAGTAAAAGATGTCCATCTCACTAATTTTAAAGTGCTAATTAAAACTAAATGGGGATACTTATCTTATTAGAAGAAAAAAAAGGATTAGAAATAGTATTAGTATTAGTGGAAGTAAAAGTTACAATTTTTTGTAGGGCACTTAACCATTCAACAGGTAAAAGTGCACAAAAGCATCATGTTCAAAGATGATTGATATATTCTTAATATGTTTTTATTGATTTTAGAGGGCTACCTCCTGATTGATACTGGTAATATTGTTTTACTAGCAAATTTTTTGGGGAAAAATGTCAATTTGTATATAATGAGTTTAATTATGATGTATCTATAAAATGGAACACTGTGCAGCACTTTTTTTTTTTAAAGATCCCTAAGTACCAACATGGAAAGATGTGAGAAAATACAGTTAAGTGAAAAAAGCGTTATAAAATAGTGCATATGATAAAATCCTATTTTATAAATAAAACTACAAGTTAAAGAATGTATAAAAAGAAAGTAGACGACTATACCTCCATGTTGACCAATGTCAGCCCAATAAACTTAATGTAAAAAAAAAAAAAAGGAAAGAAAACATGAGATTATACCTGTAGTTAACAGTTGTGAGGAGTAAGGAATCATGGTCTCCCACAGGGATACGGTGAGGGCAGGACAGGGCCATGACAGTAGGCTGTTGGGAAGGCCACGGCAAGAGACACGAGGTCACCAGGGTTGGCCTTAGGTTTCTGCATCTATGCGTTCTACTCTCAACTTTGAAGAACTGCAGAGATTTCATAGGTAGGTTGCATTAAATTAGAAGAAGTAGACTCTGTTTCTTTTGGAATGTTGGTTATTGTTTTTCTTTTTCTGATCCCTTCTTTTTTCCGTAGGTAACCATGGAGAAAGAGCTTCGGAGCACCATTCTTTTCAATGCATACAAAAAGGAAATATTTACCACCAACAATGGCTATAAATCCATGCAGAAGAGACTTCGGAGCAATTGGAAGATTCAGAGGTGATCTTGTGAATTATTTTCCCTTCCAGATAATAATAGACTGCTGCTAAAACTGAAATTTTTTATTTTCTTATGCAGGCCAGATTGTTTAGGTGGGAAGAACTCAATTTAAGGATCATTCAGAAGTAAATTATTAAAGCATCTCTTGAAAATTGGCAGTTAGCATATTACTAAGTTGCCCCCAAATCACACAAAAATTATTCTCATTATACATATACAACTTTTTAAGAGGCTAGAGGTGTTCTCCATATTTTAACTTAGGTTATACTTCAATTCAGAGAAAGGAAAAATGAGAATCTCTCTCTTTTTGTGGGTGTGTTGTTTTTTTTAAAAGGTAAGGATATGTAATCATACAAGCTAATGGTAGATGTGATTGCGTTAGCAGTTGGAGGATTCTTTCTGTTCTGACATAGTTTAATGTGGCTTATAGGAAGCATTTGAGCAGAGGCCGGTGGCTCTAGTGCAAGCTTGTAGAGGAGATTCTCACTGTGGGAGAGGCTGGGGTGGGCACCTCTAAACCCCTTTATTCCCAGGCCTCAGTAGCCTCTGGTTCCATAAAGTCTAGAGTCTAAAGTGACATAAATTTATTTAATTATGGATCTAACACTTGCTTTTAAAATCATATTTATAGCTTAAAAGATGAAATCACATCTGAGAAGTTAATTGGTGTGAAACTCTGGATTACAGCTGGGCCAAGGGAAAAATTTACTGCAGCTGAGGTAAGAAATACCCTTTAAAAAATAATGAAATAAAAAAATAAATGATTATTTATAAAGAAGAAATATAATGAAATGGTTAGGAGCCTGGGCTCTGAAATCCTGGATTTAAACTCATTTACCACTTACTGTGTTGCCTTCAGGTACTGACTTCATCTCTTTTTTAATCGAGTTGTGATGGTTAAATGCACGAAAAGTGGCAGACATGTACTGTTTGCTCATTAAATATTAGTCACACTTCTTTGCCATATTCTTGCTTTGAAAATAGAAAAATTCTATTTTAAATTAAACTTGTTTTTATTTTATTTCATGGAATAGAGAAAGAATGATAAATGTAAAACCCGGAACACAAATAACAAGTGTTGGCAAAGATGTAGAGAAATTGGAACCCTTGTGCACTGTTGGTGAAAATGTAAAATGGTGCAGCCTCAAACAGTATGGAAAAAGTATGGTGGTTCCTCAAAATTAAAAATAGAATTCTCCTATGATCCAGCAATCGTACCTCTGGATATACCTATATCCAAAAGAATTGAAAGCAGGATCTCAAAGCGTTAGTTACTTGCACACCCATGTTTATATAAGGCACACTAGCCAAAAGGTGGAAGCAACCCAAGTGTCTATCAACAGATGAATGAATAAACAAAATGATTTATTATGCATGCATACAAGCATAACCAATGGACACAAGACACTGGGAGGGGGTGAGGGCATGTGCCAAGAGGTAGGGGAGATTGGAAGAAAGTCAATTGGGGAGGAAAGAAAGGAGACATATGTACTACTATTTGTAATACTTTAAATAGTAAAAAAAGGAAATTCTGATACATGCTACAACATGAATGGATATTGAGAATGTTATGCTAAGTGAAATAAGCCAGACACAAAAAGACAAATACTGTATGATTCAATTTATGTGATGTATCTAAAGTAGTTAAATTCATAGAGAGAAAAGTAGAATGCTAGCTGTCAGGGGTGAGGGTGTAGGGGAGGGAAATGTGGAGTTGCTGTGTAATGGATAATAGAGTTTTAATTTTGTGAGATGAAGAGTTCTGTAGATCGGATGCACGGCAATGTGATATATACATAAATTTATTGATTTTTTACAGAGCGGAAGGGAGAGGGATAGAGAGTTAGAAACATCGATGAGAGAGAGACATCGATCAGCTGCCTCCTGCACAACCCCTACTGAGGATATGCCTGCAACCACGGTACATGCCTTGACCGGAATCAAACCTGGGACCTTTCAGTCCGCAGGCTGACACTCTATTCACTGAGCCAAACCGGTTTCGGCTATGTGAATATATTTAATGCTACTGGACTGTACATTTAAAATGGTTAAGATGGTAAATCTTATATGTATTTTACCACAATTAAAAAAACAAAACAAAAAAACCCACAATACAGCAAGAGCCTTTTCTACAGAGACTTGGAAAAGTGCTTTGGTGCCCAGGGAGGACTGTGGGAAGAGGGAGGTGAAGCTAGGGTGGGGCCAGTGTGGTCCTTAGTCTGAGGCAGACCCAAGTCTCCTGTTCTTACATTGGGTGGGGCCAGAGAGGAGGTCCACAGGGGAGCATTTCTGTTGTCCTTTTTTTCTCACCCTAATTGCAAGGCCACCTCATTCAGGAAGGGTATGAAGAGGTAACTGCTTCATCAGGTGAATTGGGAAAATGGAGGTGACCAGCTACCCTTCCCAGTGAGACCCTGAGGGAGATGTTTCCGCAGCTGGTAATGGCCTGCACAAGAGTAACTTTATTTGTTGGGCTTTGGCCTAACGCCAATACAGTTTCCCCCTCACCACCTCCCTTCTCCACCTAGGGAAGACAGAGACGTGACCATGTCCTTGCCAAGGAGCAAGCAGCCTCAGGAAAGTGAGAGTGTCCAGAGAGGGTCAGCGACCAGTGCCTGGGGACCTTTGGCAATATCTGGAGACAGTTTGGGTTGTCAGGAGCGGGCAGGTGCAATTGGCATCTAATAAGTAGAAACCAGGGATGTTGCTGAGTGAAGAAGACAGGTGGGCTTCCTTTAATAGTTTCTCACTTTTAGTTTGCTTATCAACTTGGAAAATGTCACTTTAATTTGAGTATTTTGGAGCTTTATGTTTAAAGACAATCTTGGAAATCCTATGAGGAGAGTAAGTTTTATATTATATACATTTATATTTAGGTGCCTTATAGACTTAAAGTGTTTACTTTTCAGGTAGTTAAGATCTTATTCATAAAATTGTGGACCAAAGTTTTCTAAGTATATTCATAAATTGTTTTTTTTCCTTTGTGTAGTTTGAGGTCCTGAAGAAATACCTTGATGGCGGTGGCGATATCCTTGTGATGCTAGGAGAGGGTGGGGAATCCAGATTTGATACCAATATTAACTTTCTCCTGGAAGAATATGGAATCATGGTTAATAATGGTAATTATTATTATTAATTTAATAGAGGCAGTAATTTACTATTTATTACTCATAGTGTAGCCCTCTGCACCTAATAGTACAATGGAAAAATCCCTGGGCTGTGAGGGTACATGGTCCAGGATTCTGGCCTCACTGGCAGTCTGGATCTTCTGGGCCTGGGCTTCCTCTGTCTATAAAATGAGAGGGAGTGGAACAGAGTTTGAGGATTCCTTTCAGGTCAAAGTTTTAAGTGTCTTTAATATCAAACATTTCTAATCTGAAATGTGCCTTCCTCTCTTTTCCCCTTAAAGATGCTGTGGTTAGAAATGTATATTATAAGTATTTTCATCCTAAAGAAGCTCTAGTTTCCAATGGAGTCTTGAATAGGTAAGCATATTAAAAGCAGAAATGTCTTTATAAATGACTCTATCTTTCCTCATCTCTTCTCCCACATTCATATCACGGGCCCTTTTTTCTCTTTCCCTTTTGTTTTATTTCATTTTACTGTATCATCATTTATTTACTGTATTACTTCTCACCCATCCATTTATATTCCTCCCATCTGTTGAAACCTTACTAATTCACCCTTTGTCAGTTTTTATTTTATTTATTTATTCATTTACTTTTTTTATTAATCCTCACCTGAGGATATTTTTCCCATTGCTTTTCAGAGAGAGTGAAAGGGAAAGAGAAAGGGAAGGAGAGAGAGAGAAACATTGACGTGAGAGAGACATATTGACTGGTTGCCTACTGCACTTACCCCAGCCAAGGATGGGGAGCAAGCCCTTGACCTGGAATCGAATCCCCAACCCTTCAGTGAAAGGGGCGACACACTAACCACTGAGAAACATCGGCTAGAGCGCCCTTTTTGTCATTAGAATATATTCAGTTGCAAGCAACAGAAAACCCTATTCAAATGGGATTATACACTAAAGAGACTTTATTGATTCATATAATTGAAAAGCTCAGAAATGGGCAGATTTTGGATATGGATTAATGGAAAATACATAATGTCTTCAGGGTTCCAATACCGTTTCTCTACAAGTCTCTTGATCCGCTCTCCTGAGTGTGTGGACTGAATAGTTTTAACAGTTCTCAGATTCAGTCCCGCTTGCCACACCAGCTAGGGAAAGAGAGTGTGCCTGGGTCCTAGCATTCCCTTCAGAAATAGTCCTGACATTTGCCCTGTTTGAGCTGGCCTAGGCCACATGCACATCCAGGCTGGTTACTGTGGCAGAGGGCATAGAAGGTTCTGATGGCATAGCTAAGTCATGTTCTCCAGCCCTGGAGCCTAGGATAGTCAGTTTTTCTGATCCATTGTATCTGAGAACATAAATTAGGGGCTTAGGGAAGTGGGAAATGAGTGCCTGAGGGGAACAACACCAGGTGCCCTCTCTGAGCTTTTCCCTGTATGCAGCATGATACCACACTTGAACTTGCTACATGGCAGATACTCTGCTGGCTCTGATGGATGATACAGAGTCTTGAATACTAGTCTAGATCGTGGGTTTAGTATATGGACCCCTCCCTTGGGTCTGAAGAAACAGGAGCTGATCCTTATACTTTAATGTTAACTTTTGCAAGTTTCCCAAAAGAGGTATAGGTGTGTAGTGGGTGTGTAACTTTATTAAGAATTGTGTCTTGAACAAGTCTGCTAGTCCTCACATCTAGTTTATGCTACTAACAGAGGGTGAAATTCCTAAATGGTTTTGGTTTACTTGATTTTAATATTTTTCTTCAAGGGAAATTAGCCGAGCTGCAGGGAAAGCTGTGCCTGGAATCATTGATGAGGAGAGCAGCGGAAACAATGCCCAGTGAGTGTGTTCCTGAGGCACCCGAAGATGATGCCTTTGTCATTCTAAAGAATATTCTTTCAAAATGAAGAGCTTTTTGAATGGTTCAAATTATGTGATTGTCTAAACACTATGCTGTTCACCTGAAACTACTATAAGATAATGTTGAACATATATAAAAAAAGAAAGCAGAAGCAGGTATAATACTAAAGGAATTTGTAAAAATGAAAAAAAGAATTCTTCTGAAACAAAATAGAAGTCCTTTATGTAAAGCTATGCCAAAGATAATGTGTCTTAATAGTATGTTATTTAGATTTCTAGACATTTTTTTATATATAAAAATTCTTAATGACTAGATAAAATTGGATTTATCTGAACTTGCCTAATATCTTATAGAATATATAGGTAATTTATAATATTTTACTTTAATAATATCACCTAATTTATGAAGCACTTGCTATGTGACAGGGATGTATTATATCATTTAATCCTCACAACAAACTAGATATATACCCTGACCCAGAATATAACAGGGAATAAATTAAACCTTAATATGAGACTCCTCATTCTTCCTGCCCCCCTACCTCCCCCTCCCAGTTCCCAAGTTTCTAACTTTATGCTTTGGTTTTAACATTGCTATGTTTCTTCATTCTGAGAGCACTTCCTTCAAACAACTACCTTTGCAGAACTCCAGCTTTCTTTCAGTAAAACCCTACCCTTTCTATATTGGTTGGCTTTATCCCAGGATCTGCATCCTACTTTTCCCCGCCTCCACCTCACTTCCTTTCCATGAGCACGTTGCCCACGTCGGACTGATTCACTTGAGATACTCTAAGTCTTTGTTAGGACAGGTCTGTGTAGAAGTGTTCAGTGGGGGGTAGATGAATGCCTCTGTTTATATAAGCACTCAATTGTAACACACTCTTCTAATGCTGGACATTCATTCTTAGAGATAGCATCAGTCGGATCTATCAGGGAGAGGAAAACGTTTACCTCTGCGATGTTGTTATACAGAGCAGGCCCATGTGGAGTTCTAGTTCAGTTCTTAGATGAGGCTCCCTCTTCTTCCCCTCCACAGGGACTGTTTTAGTTCTTCTAATTAATCATTTCCACAAATGATTGTAAATTATTAATTTACATTCGTGTTTCTTAAAGTGCTTTATTAACCTGGTAACTAGAATTATACTAGTATTAATTTTTGTATTAACTAATCAAAGCTTAGAGACTATTTTGTGTTGGATAATGAATTACTGAAGAAATACTGAAATTATATATATATTTTTTAATATATTTTTATTAATTTCAGAGGAAGGGAGAAGGAGAGAGATAGAAACATCAATGATGAGAGAGAATCATTGATTGGCTACCTTCTTCATGGCCCCTACTGGGGATTGAATCTACAACCCATGCATGTGCCCTGACCAGGAATTGAACCGTGACCACCTTGTACTTCATAAGTCAATGATCAACCACTGAGCCACGCCGGCCAGGCTGAAATTATCTTCACAAAGTTTTTATTCATTATTTTTAAAAATTGGAATGTTTCTTTAATGTTTACAGGGCTCTCACCTTTGTATACCCTTTTGGTGCCACATTGAGTGTCATGAAACCAGCAGTTGCTGTTCTATCCACCGGTTCTGTCTGTTTTCCACTGAACAGACCCATTCTGGCTTTCTATCACTCCAAGGTACAGTCTTTCTTAGACATGAGTGAATATGTCCTTTTAATATTGAAGTAGTAAAAGCTACTATTTCTAGAGGGGTTTCCTATACAGTATTTTCTCATTGGTCTGCTCAACAGTCCTGCAAAGTGGCATTTCAGTGATCTATATTTTACTTATGGGGATAATTGATGGAGCAAGCTTATATCATTCTAAATCCAAAGCTTTCCACTATATCACGAGGCTATCTGTTACAACTTTTTGTTTTTTAATTAAAAAAATTTTTTTAGTCTCACCTGAGGAGAGAGAAATACTGATGTGAGAGAGAAACATCAATTGGTTGCCTCCTGTATGTGTCCCAGCCAGGGATTATAAACCCGCAACATTGATGTATTGCAGTGGTTCTCAACCTTTCTAATGCCGCGACCCTTTAATACAGTTCCTCATGTTGTGGTGACCCCCAACCATAAAATTATTTTCGTTGCTACTTCATAGCTGTAATTTTGTTACTGTAATGAATCGTTATGTAAATATCTGTGTTTTCTGATGGTCTTAGGCAACCCTGCTAGTAGTTCTCAATCTGTGGGTCGTGACCATTGGAAAACACAGATATTTACATTACGATTCATAACAGTAGCAAAATTACAATTATGAAGTAGCTACAAAAATAATTTTATGGTTGGGGGTCACCACAACATGAGGAACTGTATTAAAAGGATCGTGGCATTAGGAAGATTGAGAACCACTGAAATGGAACAACACTCTAACTAAATGAGCTACCTGGCCAGGGCAAATGGATTTATTTCTAATTTTTTTGTGATTATAACTGTAAAATAGTGCATAAGTTTTTATGTATTTCAGACTGCTTTGTTGCATATGTTGACAATTTCAGCAACATTGTGTGAAAGAACTGTAACCTGATCAATACTGTTTTTAATTATTTTGACATATTTATTAATCTAATAGTCAAAAATACTTTATTTTTATTTGTTTAAAATTATTAATATTGAAATGTTTTCATTGCTGTTGTGAATTTTTCATGATCATGGCTTAGTTTTCTGTTTGGATCTTAGTTAATACTATTTTTGGTACTTGAAAACGTCTTGAATGCTCTTTGGATTTATCTTTTTCCTTTGAGGTTATGATCTTCATTTATAAGATGACAGTGGGAAATACTATAGAACCAATTCACAGTGTTTTCTATTAAAGTCCAATAGAAGCATCTAAAATGAGAAGCAGATTGGAATGTGGTTTTTATCATAGTTGATATTTCTAGACTGTTGAAATCCTGATGAGAATTGGTACTTAGTTGCTTACGTAATTCTGATGATCGGTGTTTGGAAATTAGGGTGCATGCAGTTCATTTTGGGATTCTAATATCTGATGCTGCTTTGTCATTTGCAGAACCAAGGTGGGAAGCTGGCAGTGCTTGGCTCATGTCACATGTTTAGTGACCAATATTTGGATAAAGAAGAAAATAGCAAAATCATGGTAAGCTTTTCCCTTTCACCACATTAATGAATAACGTATATATGTGATTTCCATGTCATTTTAAAAAATACTGCCCGATTCATTTTTTCATTTAAAACCAGCTGTTCAGAGTCCAGTATGTGCCATGTACTAAGAATACGAGGTTGAGTCATGCGTCTCTACTTTGAGACTTGTATAATGCAGTGAGAGAGAGAGCGTGAGAGACCAAAAAGGAAATCCAGAAAGATGCAGCGAGTGTGCCTAAGCATGCCAACTTAGAGGGGGAGCCGATCTGGGGAAGTGGTTGGGAACAAGCCCAGTCCGGTTCTTCTTTCAGGTACAAAGTTCAGAAGCTTGAACTTTGCAGAAAGCCTCAGGCGCCCTTGCAAGGTGTTGAGTAGCCTTGGGCATCGTCAGTGAGAGCTGAGTTTTAGGAAGACCCCTCGGTAAGGTGTATGGAAAGTGGAAAGGAGGAGGCAGCCTGGGGCCAGTTCTGAGGCCGGTGGAGTCAGCTAGGTAAGAGGAGAGGACCTGAAGAGAGGGTCCTGAATGAGGAGAGCGGGCTAGCAGGTACAAACAGTATTTAGAGGGGGTATTTATTTATTTTGTTCATCCTCATGTGAAGATATTTTTCCCATGATGTTTAGAGAGAGTGGAAGGGAGGGAGGGAGAAGAGGAGAGAGAAAAACATTGATGTGGGAGAGACACATTGATTGGTTGACTCCAGCACACACCCTGACTGGGGCCAGGGATTGGACCTGCAACCCAGGTAACAGTGCCCTTGACCAGGAACCCAACCTGTGACCCTTCAGTGCATGGCCAACACTCTAACCACTGAGCACAGGGCTAGTAAGGGTCACTGACTGATGTGGGGAATGAGGTACAAGTATGGCAGCTGCTTTAGAATAGTGTGAAGGAGACCTGTGAAGGGTGACAGACTGTGCGTGCCCAGCTGTCCATTGATGTGATTTCAGTGACTCACTTCCCAGAGGAAGAAACTCATTTTTCATTCATGAAATGAAGTACTTCAGCCTTGGAGACTTAAGGCCTTTAGGACTCTAGGTGTTGGGAGATGAATTGTTTGATTCTGTGGAATCCACATGAAGTTCCATTGCCACTAGACACATTCTGGGGAGATCTAAGTATATTCTCAGACTTTCAGCATATTAAACAGGGATTGCTTTGGGCCTGGGAACATGTTTTAATCAATTCTGGCTTGTGGTTAGAGGATAGAACGCCCTAAGATAAACAATAAATTTCCGATAATAAAAGTGGCATTACAGTGAGGAAAACTTAAATTTGTATATGATTTCACAAAGAGGAAGGTGCTACTCTCATTTGAATCACTGGTTCAGTCTTTTTCCTATTATCAATTTTTCTTTATTGATGGAATTCTCTATTCCTGCTTTTGGCTTTCTCAAATAACCAAGTGTTTAATTCTGGCTTTTTTTTTTTAATTCCCAGGATGTTGTTTTCCAGTGGCTTACAACAGAAGACATTCATCTAAACCAGATTGATGCTGAGGATCCAGAGGTAGGAGGCTGTGCATCATTAAAAAGACTTAAATGAAAATTGAGTCCACCCTCTCAGCACACTTCTAACAGTACGAAGGGAATAGATTTCTTACCTTGTCTGCAAGACAGATGGCAAGAAGTGATGCTTGTTGGGGAAATGAAGGCTTTGTTGTAAAAAGAAAATAGTAAATCAAATTACATAATTAATTATAGAATTTATTGGCATGAGAGCCTTTATATGTGTATAGTAATTGGAATTTTAAAATATGGTGCCTGGTCCAAATTTTCAAAATCAGTATCTGTAGAGAAATACTTCTTTCAGAAATATGAAGGCTATAAAAATAGTTTTTTCATGAAAGAAATAAAAATTGCCAAAACCGGTTTGGCTCAGTGGATAGAGCGTCAGCCTGCTGTATCAAGGTACAGCCTTCTGGTCAAGGGCATGTACCTTGGTTATGGGCACATCCCCAGGAGGGGGTGTGCAGGAAGCAGCTGATCGATGTCTCTCTCCCAGCGATGTTTTTAATCCTATCCGTCTCCCTTCTTCTCTGTAAAAAAATCAAAATATATTTTTAAAAAAATCATCTGAATTGAAGTTTTAAACTATAATTTTGTTGCCTTTGGCAATAACAATCCTAAAGGTATTATAATAATATCAGTCTTAGGAGCAGTGGTAAAACCACCACTGGACTGAGCACCAGTAGCCTTCACCACTAGTCCTTAGACCTTCAGTAGGTTATTTTGTCCTTTTTTTCATTCCAGTTTTTAGGGGACACTAATACCTATGATGTCTGCCTTACAGTGTGATTGTGAGGCCCAAGTTCATAGATGTAAATAGACATGTTAAACTAGAAGGTGTAAAAGGTGCTATAGATCTCTGTAAGATTTTTTTTTTAACTTTCGTAATTACAGTATATCATATACATCCACATAACCCATCTGATCTAAGGCTCAGAATAGTCCTGGGAGGTTTATGGTGTTAAACTCATTTTATAGATGAGGAAACTAAAATTCTGTAAGGTTGCAGTGTGCTCAGATTTCAAGCACGTGTGGAGCCAGGATCTAAGCCCAGGTCTCCTGATTCAGTCCACTTGTTCTACAGTTGCTTCTCTGTTCCTTAATCTCAAAATGTCAGGAGAATGATTTCCTGGGTATGAAGTGGAGGTGGGCAGAAGGCAGTCAGAAATGCACCGCTGATTGCCTCCTCCCTCAGCTGAGGCCTGGCCTCCCAGGAGCTGACTCAGGTTAGGAAACAGGAGAGCCCCATGTCTAATATACTCTCTTACATGGAAACATGAAGTGCATGGCTATTGAGCTTAAATTCTTCCTGAAAAGTGATGTAAGCCCCTAAGATAAAAGAATTGGGGCACACCCAGGAATTCGCTTTTTAGATTTTGCAGGACCCAACTCCAAGTGGATGGATTGTTGGCAGCTGCCAACCCTAGTTAAGAGTGTCGTGGGTCAAGGGACGCAGCACTGAGATGCTTCATCGGCTCCTGTTCTTGGTGGCCACCTTGCTCCTGCTCAGTTTCTGTCACTCCTGTTTTCTAGCTAGGAAACGGAAGTAACTAAATTCTTGAAGCTCCCCACGGAGATTAGTACCTGACCAGGCCATTATTAATGCCTACGTCGGCTTCATTGCAGAGCCTGTGTCTCTTCTCTGTTGTTCACATGTGACACTGGACTGGTTCTGAGGGGAAAGCCAGAGGAATACGGTGTTGGGAAGCCTTCCTCTAAAAGCATGCAGGTTAATGTGTCTTCCAGGTGTGAGGCCTGGTGAAAACTGTCCTTCGAGTTTGAAAGCTTCGGAAAGTAAAAGGCTGGATCCAATAGCATTGTGAAGTAAGACATCCCGAGAACCTGAACTTCTTTCGGTCAAATCTTGTTATAGCCAAATGAGTTTGAGCCTCAGATAATATAGCTCAATTACAAATGATATTTAACCAAATAAAATGGTGGCTCGATAAATAGTTGAAGAAATTTACCTAACAACTTTTAACCTCAAAAGCTGCTAGGAAGTCATGAAAACCAGTGGTTTGAGGAGCACTCTTAAGTTTCTGTCTGGACACTTAAGGCCTTGATGCTTTTCTGAAGTAGGAGTTTGTGGCAGGTCTCTGGGCAGAGACAAGAATCAGCCTTTGGACCTTTGGGATTCCTGGGCCCATTGCTGAGCTCTTGTTACTCCTCTCACCTTCAGCCAATGTCACATTAGAGGGTTGACCTGTGTTATGGAGAAGAGCAGTTATTTTTACGCTCCTTCTTTGTTTCTTGTCTACAAAAGAGTTTGAGGATTGGGGCAGACTTGGACCCTTGGAATATAGGGGAAAAGTGAGTCTGTTTGTCTTGACTTATTTCTGTAATGCTCAGGTGTGTCTCCTCAAGTGCTGGTGCTAGAGAAGGTGGGACAGTATGTTGTGTGTCTTCAGAGGCGGGTTTTCAAACTGTTACCAAGTTGGCCTTGTTAGAATCAAGGCTAAATGCAGTTCAAAGGGCAATAAGGAATAGTTTTTGTTGCCAGCATGCATTATTTAAATTAATTTTGAATAGATAATATAGTCTCATAGTTTAGAATTCAAAAGCATGTGCAATAAAGTCTTCTTTGCTTTATTATTATTTTTTTTAAAGATATATATTTTATTGATTTTTCACAGAGAGGAAGGGAGAGGGATAGAAAGTCAAAAACATCGATGAGAGAGAGAGACATCGATCAGCCGCCTCCTGCACACCCCACACTGGAGATGTGCCCGCAAGCAAGGTACATGCCCCCGACTGGAATCGAACCCGGGACCTTTCAGTCCGCAGGCTGACGCTCTATGCACTGAGCCAAACTGGTCTCAGCTCTTCTTTGCTTTAAACAGTCTTCTTTGCTATCCGCAATGATGGCAATCTTAGCAGAGTTTCTCTAATATGTATATATACTATTATCACATTACTTTTCAAAATTGCCAATATGTCTCGGAGATGTTCCCATATCCTCCTATATAATAAAAGGCTAATATGCAAATCAACTGACCAGCAGAATGACCGAATGATATGACATGCACTGACCACTAGGGGGCAGACACCCAACACAGGAGCTGCCCCCTGATGGTCAGTGCAACCCCCCAGAAGCTGGGCTCATAGCTGGCGAGCACAGTGGTGGTGGCAGGAGCCTCTCCTGCCTCTGCAGTGGTAAGGATGTGGGGAGTAGGCCTAAGCTGCCAGGCAGACATCCCCCGAGGGCTCCCAGACTGTGAGAGGGCACAGGCCAGACTGAGGGCACCAGGTCCCTAGTTTATACATAAAGAGCTTTTATTTGTTAGTTTTGTCCTGCTTTTCAAGACTGTGTTTCCCATTGTTGATATGTAGTATATTTTGCCAATCTCCCTTTGATGGACATTTAAGTTTTCTTGGTCTTTTACTGTTTCCAACACACAGCATGTGTCATCATTAGGCATGTCCTTAATAGGCGTGAGAAGGAGGTGTAGTGTCCATGTGGGGGGGGAGGGAAATACTATGAGGTCATGGGGGTTCCCACATGTAACAGGAGAAAAGCAGAGTGTATGGCCCAGATACTGCCGATAGATGTAATGGAAACTTGTGGACTTTCTTTTGTGATTGCCTGTTTTCTCACTAAAATAGAAAATAATGCCCTGGCTGGTTTGGCTCAATGGATAGAGTGTTGGCCTGTGGGTCCCAGGTTCCATTCTGGTCAAGGGCACATGCCTGGGATTGTGGGTTCGATCCCCAGTAGGGGGCGTGCAGGAGGCAGCCAATCAGTGATTCTCATCATTGATGTTTCTATCTCTCTCTCCCTTGCTCTCTGAAATCAATAAAAGTATATTTTTTAAAAAAGACAATAAGGTCATTGGCTAAAATTAAGAAAGGAAAAATCACTTTAGATGGTTGAAGTGACAAAAGGAAACTGGGAATAGGGGGAGTGAATGGACTAGGTGGGAAAACTTTTTTCTGCCAAGGGCCAATTGGATATTTATAACATCATTGACAGGCCATACAAAATACCAACTTAACAATTAGCCTGCTATATTTGGTCACGCATTTCATGAACTCGCCCCCAATGCTTGATTTTGTGGGTCTTACATGGCCTGCGGGCTGGACGTTCCCCATCTTGGACTAGGTGAATATTATTGATTGCTGAGCGCTCAGGACGTGAAATTAAAAGCAGACCAGTCAGCCTGGTGTGGGTTTCTCCAGCTGTGTCCAGTGACGTGAATAATAGCATGAGTAATTGGAGAGGTGGATTTTGCCAGCATTGGGGTTGAGCGAAGTGACTAAGGGTGGCTTATTTAAGGGTGTTGTCAGTGATCAGGATGGTGAAATCTCTTGGCAAGAGATTATAAATATTGGAGATTTAGACCTGAGACATTGGAGACTTGACAGATTAAATTCTTTCTACCCTGCTGAAAGGAACCCTCTTATGGCTTTCAGATTTCCGACTACATGATGCTGCCCGACACAGCCACCCTGTCAGAGATGCTTCGAGTGTGTCTCCAAGAGGGTGATGAGAACCCACGGGACTTCACCACCCTCTTTGACCTGTCCATTTACCAGCTGGATGTCACCTCCCTCTCCAAGGTCATCAAGTTAGTACCTGTGGCTCTCTGGGCTGCACTGCACTTCATTCTGAGTGTTTGGTTTAAAACATGAGCCTGGGGATAGGGCTTAGGGTCACAACAAATGTGTATGCAAAACACATTCTCAGGTCTATGATGAGGTCAACAGAGAGGGCTGGGATATTGGGGTATGGGGTGCTGATGCAGAGGGAACAGCTAGCTCTTGTTAGTCCTTAACTGTGTTTCAGGTGCTGTATCAGCCTTTTAGAGTAATCAACTTGTTCTGGTTTTGCCTCAGACTTCCCTGGTTTTATTTATTTTTAGATTTTATTTATTGATTTGAGAGGGAAAGGAACAGAGAGGGAGGGAAAAGAGAGAGAGAGAGAGAGAGAGAGAGAGAGAGAGAGAGAGAGAGAGGGAGGGAGGGAGATGGATGTGAGAGAGCATTGATCAGTTGCCTCCCAGAGACCGAACCAACTAGAATTGAACTATCAACTTCTTAGTGCATGGGATGACACTCAACCAAGTGAGCTGGCCAGGGCCCTTAATATTAACTATTTTCACTGTTGGTGACTAAAACTGCCTGCATATTCAGTAAATATTTGTTGAGTGAATGAGTACACAGATATGGATGTCATACAGATCTGTTCAGTTACTAGATGCAGACTTCAGATTTGAGTACTGTTTGCTGATGGTAAAAACAAATAAGGCCCAGCCAGCAATGCTCAGTGGTTGAGTGTTGACCAGGAGGTCATGATTTGATCTCCAGTCAGGCACATGTCCGGGTTGTGAGCTCGATGACTGAAATCTTGTGGAAACTCCTTTCACATCCCGCGTGGTTCAGGGTTCCCATTCAGGGTTCGGGCTCTAGAGGAGGCCCACGCAAATGAAAAGAGACTAGAGAAGTATTAATTTGGGAATATTGGGGGGCCAGGCAAGAGCCTTCCTCTAGTAAGAAGACTGCCTTGCTCTGGCCTTGCTATCCCTTTTATTGAGATTTTGGGACATACCCATAGCCTTTAGGCATGAAATTTCAATAACAAAAATACAAAAGACAAACAGAGGTGGAGGCTGCTTCAGCTAACAATGTCTCAACAATGAATAGTTAGAGCAATTAAGATTGACCAGCCTTCCGGGGTTTCCTGTCCACATCTTTCTATTAGTGAAACAATGTTCTGTTTCCGGCAAAATAAGGCCTGGCCAGCATGGTTCAGTGGTTGAGTGTTGACCTGTGAACCAGGAGGGGTTGTGAGCTTGATCCCCAGGGTGGGGTGTGCAGGGGGCATCTGATCAATGACTTTCTCATCATTGATATCTCTCTCTCCCTCTTCCTTCCTCTGTGAAATCAATTAAAAGAAAAAAAAGCAGGTGCCTTATTACCCTGTTTCCCTGAAAGTAAGAAATGCCCCGAAAATAAGACCTATTTCCAGTTTTGCCTTTGCTGTAATATAAGGCATCCCCCCGAAAATAAGGCCTCCCCGGAATATAAGGCCCCCAAAGCTACCGTAAGTCATCTGACTCCTGATTTAAACAGACCTTGCACTGCCTGAACAGCTCTGGCTGTGCTGTGGCCAATCAGTGAGCTGGTTTGTGATGACAACTACTACTGTACCGTATATAGGTAATAAATTTCCTTTCCTTTTTTTTTTTAAATATACTTTGATTTTTTACAGAGAGGAAGAAAGAGAGATAGATAGAAACATCGATGAGAGAGAGACATTGATCAGCCGCCTCCTGCGTGCCCTCTACTGGGGATGTGCCCGCAACCAAGATACATGCCCTTGACCGGAATCGAACCTGGGACTTTTCAGTCCGCAGGCCGACACTATCCACTGAGCCAAACCTGTTTCGGCAAATTTCCTTTTTTTGATTCAACAATAAATGTGTACCGTATTCTTTTTCATGGAAAAATAAGACATCCCCTGAAAATAGGACCTAGTGCATCTTTGGGAGCAAAAATTAATATAAGACACTGTCTTATTTTTGGGTAAAAATACAAACAAGGAAACAGTGAGTTAAAAGAATCAGTGTTCATTGGGTAACAATAAAAAGCCTACTTAGGAGAGGCGTGATATAAAACTTTTCCTTTCACTTCTCAATGAAGTCGTACTCTATGATGCTGTAGAGAAGATTCTCGAAAGGATTATTACATATAAGAACACATTGTTTTTTCTACAGATGTGCTGAACCGCCGATTTGATGGAGAAGAGCACAGTATGATCAGTTAGATGTTCTTCGTACAGTCTCTCATCTTGATCCTGCTTTTCTTTATTCTTATTAACACAGGGCTTATGAACAGCTGAACGTGAAACATGAACCTCTCCAGCTCATCCAACCTCAGTTTGAGACACCGCTGCCTGCCCTTCAGCCTGCGGTAAGTAGGTGTGCTTGGGGGATCCCACTTCAGAAACCCACTGTTGGCCCTTCACTTCACAGTTGGGTCCCTCCTGTGGATCCTCCATATGCTATCTGTGCCACTCCTCATGGAGGATCATTTCTCTGGCTTTAACCATGCACAGTAGCCAAACCTACAGAGATTTTTATTTGGTGTAGTTCCCAACCGAGAAATCAAGGGCATAGACATTTTTTGCTGCTAAACATTTTCCATCTTGTGGGGTTGGAGGGCATATGTAGGATTTTGAGGTAAAAAGGAGGAAAAGTGTTTGCTGCAGCTTTCTAGGCAACAGGCACTCAGATTCATAGCACAGCTCTGACTGCCCAGGGCATAGTCATTGCATTAGGTGATTTTCCAACATTCCAATCCAGCATTTACTCAGCTTGTTTTCAAAAATTGATTTGTCCTTCCATATTCAAAGTATTCTGAGCCATTTGGCTTCATCTTGGTAGCTTGAAATGGCCATGTGGAAGTATTTACATCACAGAAAATCACTATAGATCAGGCCTTTTGTTTTGAGAACTGATAAACATTTATCAGCACACCACTGGTTCATACCTACAAAATTTGGCTCCACGTTCAGCACTTCCTACACTAATTTACATCTGCTTCCCTAGTTTCTGTCCCTAAATGAGAAAAAAGTTGTACAGTCAAATGTTCACCACACATAAGTCTAAAAGCCTTAAGTTCTGTGTCCTTACAGGAGTCAGGGGGTACGTCAGCTTGGTCAGTTTAGTGGTGTAGTTGGAGCTGGCTCTGCTTGGCAGTTTACAATGGGTAGTTGTCTTGCTTAATATGGTCTAATGGGTGAGGGCAGGAGAGGTGATGGGTGGCCATGAATTGGCCTCTCGTTTCTGTTACACGCCTCATCACTGCCACGTTGGCTTTCATGACACCTTCTTTCTTTTAGGTTTTCCCTCCCAGTTTCAGGGAATTGCCACCTCCTCCACTGGAGCTGTTTGACCTGGATGAGACTTTCTCCTCTGAGAAGGCACGACTTGCTCAGATTACCAATAAGTGTAAGTTTAGCCAAATTTTTGTTTGTCTTCGTTTGTGTTTTATTTCATTGTGAACTTCTGGGAGATGTTGTGAGAGAAAGCTTAGCATTTATTTAGGGAGAACAAACTATGAACAGGAGTGTAAAGTTACAGTTTTTGTTTATTTCATGTAAATTTCTTTCCAGGCCAGTTAGCTCAGTGAATTAGAACATGGTACTGAGCAGAAGCCAATTCTCAGCTGTAATCCCTGAAGGAACTTAGTTTTGACCTATCCAGTGACCACAGAGTGAATTCTGAGTCTGGCTGCCACATAGCAAATCTAGGACACTAGTCATAGGAGCAGTTAAATAGGAAAATGCAGTCAGGGCCAGAAGAATTAGAGACACTTCAAATTGGATCCTTCAAAGGGATCCTAGGGAATCAAGCATGCCACCTTACATGTGGATGACAGCTGCATGGTGAGTGGCACTCCTGACTTTTGGTCCAGTGCTCCCCTGACATGCACGGCCTCCAGCACAGAAAATGGGCCTGCACACATGTGCTGAGAGGCATCAACTTAACCATCTGGAGGCAGAGATCCCACTCCTGGGAATCTCAGGAAATAAATGAAGGTAAACAGATGACTACTGCATTATTTACTTAAAAAATAAAATACAGTTGGGAATGATTTTAGTGTTCACTAGCAGGGGAATATAAGTTGTGCCACATTCAATCGATGGGACAATATGTAATCATTATAAAAGAAGTTTATAAAGGCCAGGGAGTAACACTGATAGAATTTAAGTGAGAATCCTAAATTAAGAGAGCAAGATAGAAAACCATATGTCCAGTAGAATCCCAACTATGTGAACAACAACTGTATGTCCCCAGAGATTAGAAAGGAGTATGCAAAAATGAAAATTGTTCTGCATCTGTTCTGCACCAGGCACTGTGGGTGGGTGCTGGGCAATCAAAAATTAGCAGGACATAGACTAGTAATAATGATGTGACCCAGCATTTCCAATTCTAGCAATTTATCTTACAGAAACCCTTGGAGAAATGCAAAACAAAAAAGATATAGTTATAAAGATACTAATTGTAGCATTCAGAAAATTGACAACAGTCTACTGGTCCATCAGTAGGGGATTGGTTAAAAAATACGAAAAAAAGTAGAATATTATACATCTGTTAAAAGAAAGATGTAAGCATTGACAGGGAATTCCATATTACATGGTTAAATGATGAAGGCAACTTATAGGATTATAGTTTGATCTCCTTTTTATACATATGTAAATATATAGGCATAATGGGGAAGTAATTACTCTAGGTAGTATTGGTGGGGATAGAGCTGTATGGTTTGAATACTTTCATTTAAAAAATCAGATTTCAGTCATAACATTTAAAAAGGGAAGTCAGGGGAAAAGAAATTACAGTGCAAGGAGGGCAGTAATGGCTTTTCATCTTGATTATGAGGCTGCTGGGATGACTTCACAGAGATATGCTGACGATGGAATATTGGGTGATTTTTTTTCCACTTTAATTTCTACTTCCTTTTCAGTAATATTGCTATAATAAATGCTACTTAAAATACCTATGTGCCCTTCTCATAATGGTCCTTGCTCATTCAGAGAATAGTAATTTTATTTCCTACTGGATGCTGTTCTTTGTAATATAGGAATGCTAGATGTGGGAATAGGAGAGCCAGAGCCAGTCTAGCTTTATTCTAATTAGGAGTGTCATACTTTTGTCCTAATTTATAAAAGCAGCACATCAGAGACCTTTAGTGTGTCCTGTGGTCACATTACCCAAGGAAGAGGTGAGTGATCTTGAGAGAGAGAGAGGAACCTGACAGGGCTATCAAAATCACAGCGAGTTTGTGTTTGGGGAGAGGCAGAAGCTAAGGGTTAATTAATCTTAACTGCCCCAACTGTGCTTAGGTACTGAAGAAGACCTGGAATTCTATGTCAGGAAATGTGGTGATATTCTTGGAGTAACCAATAAACTACCAAAGGACCAACAAGATGCCAAACATATCCTTGAGCACATCTTCTTCCAAGTGGTGGAGTTCAAGAAATTGAACCAGGTACAGAGTCGAGGAGGCCCACTAAATGTGGGAACCCTTCAAGTGTCAGTATCATCCATAAACTGAGTTTTATGTCATTCATTCATTCTGCAAGTATTTATTAAGTAACTACTAAATGAACATAATAATCCCAGTACATCACATATTATGCTAGATAAGTGCTATGCTATTAAAAAGCAGAGCAGCATAAGATCAGTGGGCTGAACGTGGCAGTATTAAATAGGGCAGCTGGAGTAGGTCTTACCACAACACTGGTACTGGAGCAAAGATGGAAAAGTGTTGAAGGATTTAGCCATGCAGATAGCGGGGGATGAGAATCCCAGGCAGAGGGAAGACCTGTGCAAACTCCCTATGGCTGAGCTTTGCTTGGCAGGTGTAAGGAACAGCAGTGGTGCCAGAGTGGCTAGAGAGAACTGAGCAAAGGATAGAGCAGCAGGACGTGAGATGGTTTCTAACACTTTATGTTAGAAACCATCTGTCTCGGACTAAGGACCAAGAACTTTGAAATTATTCCTGGCCTTCATTTTTATGCCTTGACAGGATTTCTAACATTAACTGCCAACCACTGTTGTTAAGTGGGCATTCATACATTATTGCTGGAAGAATCAACTTGTCCCACTTTCCTTGAGGTATTTTTTATAATATCATTCAAAAGCCCTAAAAATGAATACTATTATACTTTCGACCCAGCAACTCTGATCCTCAGAATTTGTCTTAATATAATCTTGAATATATATATCCACTTGGATTCTCAGCACAGCAGCATTTAATTTAAAAATATACTTTTTAATTGATTTTAAGAGAGGGGAAAAGAAAAGAAGAGAAACATCGATGTGAGAGCAGAACATTAATTGGCTGCCTCCTGCACACCCCCTGCCAGGAATGGAGCCCAAAACCCAGATATATGCCCTGATTGGAATTGAACTAGCAACCGCTCAGTGCATGAAACGATGCTCAACCACATTGGCCAGAGCACAGCACTGTTTTAATAGAATAAAATAATCAGTAGGGAAGAATAAAAATCATTATTAGTACAGTGGTACCTCGAGAAACGAGTTTAATTCGTTCCGTAACCTTGAGGTGTGGGAAACTGGTGGGTCCTGTGCAGCTGTACGATCCACGCGATTACTCCTATCACAAATGTTGCTCGTATTTCAAAGCAAAAATCACTCGCTCGACAGCTCGTATCTCAAAAATCTCGTATGTTAGGGCACTCGTATCTCGAGGCACCACTGTAGGTTGTACCTAGGATGATCCATAAAATTTAAAATATTTGAAGAGTGTTTTAGGACTTAGGGAGACATTCATGATCCAGTAAATGGGCTGATAGGAGGGTTATAAAGAAGTATAAAGAAAGAATCTGTTTTCCTTCATATACACTGAGTGGCCAGATTATTATGATCTCTGAACACATAATAATCTGGCCACTCAGTGTATATCCTATATAATAAAAGGCCAATATGCAAATTGTCCCCTCGACCAGGAGTTCAACTGGCAGGGAGGCCGGCCAGCCACCCATGTCCCTTCTCCCCCCTGGCCAGGCTGGCCAGACCCCATCCATGCACAAATTCATGCACTGGGCCTCTAATATACAGACACCGAGTGGCCAGATTATTATACGTTCAGAGATCATAATAATCTGGCCACTGAGTTAGGAATTTAGATGCTGAGTGGAAAGACTAGTCTGGGTCTGAGCCTTTAGTGGCAGTGGCTGGCACTGCTGGGTACTCATTGCTGTATGCATCATATGTCCAGGCTTAGTGTTGGATGTAGGGGCTGTCAGAGAGCAGGATGATTGCACTCCTTCCTGTCTCT
Source organism: Lasiurus cinereus (assembly GCA_011751065.1). Classification (NCBI taxonomy): domain Eukaryota; kingdom Metazoa; phylum Chordata; class Mammalia; order Chiroptera; family Vespertilionidae; genus Lasiurus; species Lasiurus cinereus. The sequence continues at coordinate 41,887,465 of JAAGEH010000480.1, read as the reverse complement.
GATCTATGTGTATACAGTGGGGCAGATGGGAATATGTGGGCATTTACAATGCTTTGAGATAAATGGCATCCAGAGGAGAGTTGTTGAGATAGCTGCTCAGCACTGAAATGTGGGATGGGGGCTCAGGTAGATTCCCAACAGTATTTACCCTGGTGGCAAGGCAGGGACAGGCCCCACGGTCAAATCTGATGGGTCTTTGCATCAGCGCCTGCAGTGGTATTTGCTCCCTACTTACCATGGGGGCAGTGGTCTAAAACTCTGTCCCGGTAGTGAAAACTTGACTCTTGGGTTTAAAGCCAGAGATAACCTACTGGTATGTGTCCCAATTAATGATGTTTCAGAATCTTTAATCGAAGTCCAAAACACTAAAGATCACATTTCAGACTTTGCCCTGAAATACTAAAATATGTCTTATTCCCTCATCCAGGAACATGACATTGATACAAATGAAACTGCATTCCAGGACAATTTCTGAGGACCGTGCCTCTTGAAGCATTTTCTGTCTCCTTATTTGTAAACTGTTTTTCAATTGTCCCTTAATCCTTTATCATAATTGCTCATCTACTCTTTTATGAACTATGGAAGGGTTGTGTATCTTCTGTAGTGCCAGATAGGTATAACATTTCTTAGAAAACCCTTATGTAAGATATGTTCCATTTTTTAAATTAAATGATTAAATCTGTACTTTTTATAATTTATGAAATAGTCCTGCACTGAAGTCTTTTCTTTAAACTCCAGTCCTGGATTTGTCTTTTGTTTAAAAAATATTTTTATTGATTTCAGAGAGGGAGAGAAACATTAATGATGAGAGAATCATTGATTGGCTGCCTCCTGTACTCCTCTACTGGAGATAGAGCCTGCAACCCGGGCTCCCTCCCTCCTTCCTTCCCCTGGATTCATAGGTTTCTTCCTTCCTCCTCCCTCCCTCTTTTCCTGCCCCCCTCCTTCCCTCCCTCCCTCCTGATTCATAGGTTCCTTCTCCCCTCCCTCCCTCCCTCCTGATTCATAGGTTCCTTCTTCCCTCCCTTCTTCAATCCTCCTTCCCTCCCTCCCTCTCTCCTTTCCTTCTGAGAAAGGGAGAAGGAAAGAGAAACATTGATTAGCTGCCTCCTATATGCACTGGAATTGAACCAGCAACCTTGGTGCATGGATTGATGCCCAACCACTGAAACATACTGGCTGAGCCAGATTGGCGACATTTTGATCCTTACAGCTTGGTGGAAGTATTGGAAGATGGGGATTCTGAAGAGTGAACTGTTTTGAACATAAGATTCCTATTGAGATGATAATATTAATTAATATAACCAGTAAGTAGCTGGAAATCCCTAACTGGAGCTTAGAAAAGATATAGTCTCAAGATCTGAGTTCACATGGAGTTGATAATTGAAACTATGAGAATAGTCTGTTGAGGAATGAACATTTTTGTAAATCTAAAAACCTTAGGAAGATAGGTTCAAGTCACATCCAGAATTTCAAGTAATTCAGTCACATACAAGCCGTTCATAGACTTCCATTCTCACCCTCCAGCCTAGTGCAGGTCTTCAGTGTAGCCAAGTAGGAGCAGAGTGCTTGGGAAGCAGGAGGCCCCTTTGCTCAGAAGGCATAACCTGGGAGCCACTGAGACAAGCCACTATAGAACAACAGGAGAGAGTTGTGGAAAGGTAGTATTTACAACACAGTAAAAAAAAAAAAAAAATGTACTCAACAATAATCTCCCAACCCGTATGCTCTTCTCTTACACTGTGGGTTTGACGATTTTGCCATCAAGAGGTGCAGTCTTATTTCTCCCTCCTCATCTGGCACTCTGGTGGAAGTGACACACATCGACTTCTGACACTAGGTCTTCTAAGGCTGTACAGCTTCTACCTGGTTCTTTAGAGCCACAGGCTTCCATGCCAGAAATAGGAGGCCACTTGGGATAGACTACCTAGATGGGCCTCCAAATGATTCCTGCCCGCAGCATCAAGTCTCCCGTAGCCTGTGAGTTGTCCTGAAGGACAACATGGAGTGGAGACAAACCGTGTTTGCTCTGACCTTTGTGAATTTCTGACCCACAGAATCTATAGACATCAAATGGCCGTTTAAATTTTATTAATTTGGAGTGATTTGTTATGTAACAATAGATAATTAAGCACATACCAAAGAATGTTTTGAATCTTTCTGAATCTAATCCAAAACTTCACTTTCCAAAGGGGACAGAGGCCTGGGGAGACCCGGGCATAGCAGCAGTGACAGCGTGCCTACTAACTGGAGCTTCTCCCACCCACCTCTCCTACCTGGGAGATGCTTCTGAGGGCCACGGCCTGTCCAGTCATGGGTCAACTGGCGTCTTTCTTTCCTCTATGGGTGACTTGTGGCAAGGATTTATGTTTTCCTCCAACTTCTTAATGAGAAAATTGCAATACCCAGAAAAGTGGAAAGAATAGTACAAAAAAACACCAGTACCCACCACCTAGTTTTAAAAATTAACACACTGCTATGTATGCTTGTAAACATGTAAATTTTTGTTACTGAACACTTGAAATTAAATTTCAGATGTTATACTTTACCTTAGTATACTTTATTTTTTAAATAATATTTATTTCTTACAGAGGAAAGGAGAGGGAGAGAGGGACAGAAACAGCGATGACAATCATTGATCTGCTGCCTTCTGCACGCTCCCTACTGGGGATCAAGCCTGCAAGCCGATGCTCTACCCACTGAGCCCAGCCAGCTGGGGCATGTGTATGAACTTACAGATGAAAAAGTTAACTGACTTGAACAAGTGTTTCAATTTTATTCTTAAAAAAAACCACACACACACAAAATACCACCACCAAAACCCACTACAAACAACAAAGTGATAGCACCAGTCCTAGCAGATAACAGCGTAACAATAACTATTGGAGGTTTTACTTGTTGAACTCAAATACCTCTCTGATGAGAGAAACATTAATGTCAAAAAAGAGGAGGTAACACAAGAAAGAATATGTGTAGGTGCCAACACATCTTTCCCCAAGAGCGAGGAGGACCATTTGTGGTATCACGATTCATATGTGGCTCTTACTAAGTTTTTACTTATAAAACCAAGTATTAGACGTTTTAAACTCTGTTCTGTAAAAGGTTCTAGGGCTGTATGCATGCATGCCTTAATGAAATCTAATTTTTAAAAAATTATAAAAAAATTAGGCAATACCTGAAAACGCACTAATGGAGGAAGAGAACGCATTTCACCCCGGTTCCCCTTTCTCCAGCCCACGTTACCAGCTGCTTCCGCCGCCTTTAGGAGAATAATACACGCACACCTGTAAGGAAGTTCTTGCTGACACCGCATTTTAACATGCGGCCTACGAGCGCCTCGTCCCAAGGCTGCCTGCAGCCCACGTTCTAATCCGGGGAAGAAATGAACCTCCTCAGAACTGCAAAGCGGACCCACAGCGGGAAGGAAGCCGCGGTGCTCGGAGCTGGCCCGGGCGGCTGGCTCACGGGCGGCGTCAGGGGCGGCCCGGCCCCGAGCAGAAGGGGCTCCCAGACTGCTGACCGCCAAGTCCCGCGACCGCCGCAGTGTCGGAGGCCGGCGATGGGCCCGCCCCGCCCCCTCTCACCCCGCGGGCCTTCCTTCCCCAGCACGGCCTCAGCGGCGAGCGGCGGGCGGCGGGAGCTCCCAGCGGCGGGGCTCCGCGGGTGCGGCTGGCGGGAGCCACCCGGCAAGCAGCGGACCCAGATAAGATGGCCGGGACCGGGCGCCCCCGGTGGGACCAGCGCAGGCGCCCGGTGACGTCAGGCGGCGGGCTCCCGCGATGCCTCGCGCGGCGCCCGCGTCCCAGCGCGCGCGTGTGAAGCGGGCGCTTTGTGAGCGAGGAGGCGGCCCGCAGGCCGGCGCCGTGGGTCTGAGGCCGGCCGCGCCGCAGTCTGGGTCCCGGGTCCCGGGTCCGCGCGGCGGAGGAGACCGATGGCGCGTTTGAGAGCGTGCTGCGTGCAGAGCAGCTTACTGAACCCCCCAGGGCAGGCATCAGAGCAGCGGAATTGTCCTAAGAATTAGCCGGAGTGTCACAAAATAATTAAAAGTAAGAAGGCGCTTATTATGTACCAGGGATTGCTTTTAGTGGTTTGCACATATTTACTTAATGCCATGCGACCCTGCAGAGGAGGTGCCGGTGTGGTGATAAAGAGCTCAGACACCGGAACCAGGCAGCCCGCTTGGAATCCCTGCTGTGCCGTCTGACCTGGGGGCAGGCCCGTGTCTGAGCTTCCCCATCTGCCAAAAGAGGATAATTCTAATACCACCTCATCAGGTTGTTAGGAGAATTGCATGAATTAAAATGTGCAAAGCCTACAGAACAGTGGTAGGCATATAAATAGCAAAAGCTAACTTTTTGGTAAATCCTTCTACAGATGAGAAAACAGGCACAGAGAGTTAAGTGATTTGCCTAAGACCACGCAGCTGATAAGTGATGGAGCAAGGAATCAAAACTCAGGAAGTCTGCTTCAGAGCCTGCACTCACTCCCTCTCTCTTTTTAAAAAATATATTTTTATTGATTTTTTACAGAGAGGAAGGGAAAGTGATAGAAACATCAATCAGCCGCCTCCTGCACGGCCCCCACTGGGGATGTGGCGGCCTCCAAGGCACAGGACCGGAATTGAACCCGGTACGTCTCAGTCTGCAGGCCAACGCCCCATGCACTGAGCCAAACCGGTTTTGGCCAGAGCCTGAACTCTCACATAGATAGCATGCTCTAGTAACAAGAGGGGAAGTCCATATGAACTGCTTTATGGAGGAAGTGGGTTCTGAAAGCCCCGAATTAATGGGTGTGGAAGCGTCTAGCACTTAAGATGTCAGTTTCACCCTGGCCTGTGTGGCTCAGTTTGTCAGTACACAGAAGGGGGTGGGTTCTATTCCCAGGTGGGGCATAAACAAAGTTGTCAGTGTTTCTAATGCTGTGGTAAATAAAGTTTTCATCAACTGGCTAGACTGTCCCCAGTGTCGGGGCAGTTTCTAGAAGATGAGTCTGAGGCATAAGCAGGGACCAGAGCAGTGGTTCTCAACCTGTGGGTCGAGACCCCTTTGGGGGTCGAACGACCCTTTCACAAGGGTCGCCTAAGACCATCGGAAAATGCAGATATTTACGTCATGATGCATAACAGTAGCAAAATTTCATGGTTGGGGGTCACCACCCCATGAGGAGCTGTATGCAAGGGAAGGTTGAGAACTACTGGACTAGAGGCTGGGCTGCTCCTGCTAACTTACTTTCCGCATGCCTCCCAGGGAGCTGGGTGTGGAAAGTATCAAAATTACAACTTAAAATGGAAATCCTTGCTAAGCCTCTAGGAATTTAAGCCCATGATAAAGATAATTGGATTCAAACAGTTGAATTCTGGGCCTTGGAGATACTGCCCTAAATTTAGGGACCCAGCATGCCCAGGGTTTTGTCAATGTAAGAAAATTTCAAACCTGTAGAGAATTTTTATGATTTTATTTGAACCAAACTAACAATTGCAGGGAAGCAGAATCTCAAAAGATTGAGAAAATGCTCAAAACTGATTCTCCAGTTTTGCCATTTATTTATTTCTCACCCAAAGACATATAGAGTTAACTAGAGGCCCAGTGCATGAAATTCGTACATGGTGTGAGTGCGTGTGTATCCCTCAGCCCAGCCTGCATCCTCTCCAATCTGGGACACCTCAAGGAATGTTTGTCTGTCCAATTAGGCCCGATCCCACTGGGCAGTTGGACATCCCTCTCACAATCCAGGACTACTGGCTCCCAACTGCTTGCCTGCCTGCCTTCCTGATTGCCCCTAACCACTCCCCTGCCAGCCTGATTGCCTCTACCTGCCCTTCTCTGCCGTCCTGATTGCTCCAACTTCCCTGCCCTGCAGGCCTGATCACTCCCACTGCCCTTCGCTGACCTAGTCCCCCCTAACTGCCCTCCCCTACCGGCCCGGTTGCCACAACTGCCCTTCCCTGCCAGCCATCTTGTGGCAGCCATCTTGTGTCCACATGGGGGTGGCCATCTTTGACCACATGGAGGCGTCCATCTTGTGCGTTGGAGTGATGGTCAATTTGCATATTACCTCTTTATTATATAGGGTGATTTTTAGAGAAAGAGGGGGAGAGGAGCGTTGATAGGTTGCCCTCTTGTACATGCGCTGACCAGGGATCTAACTGGGAATCAAATGTGAAACCTTTGCATGGGACGTCGCTCCAACCAACTGAGCCACCCAGCCAGGGCTGTTTTACCACTTATTTATGTATCATAATCAAAGGGGAAGATATATAGGAGTTAGATGAAATTCACTGGTGATAGACTAAGGAGGTGAGAGCCAAAACTGGTTTGGCTCAGTGGATAGAGCATCAGACTGCGATTGAAAGGTCCCCGGTTCGATTCCGGTCAAGGGCATGTATCTTGGTTGCGGGCACGTCCCCAGTGGGGAGTGTGCAGGAGGTGGCTGATTGATGTCTCTCTCTCATCGATGTTTCTAACTGTATCCCTCTCCCTTCCTCTCTGTGAAAAAATCAACAAAATATATATTAAAAAAAATTGTTAAAAAAAAAGGAGGCGAGAGACAAGCAAAGTGGGGAAATCTCTGGGACTGAGGATAAAAAAAGGAATAGACACTTTTACATTTGTGGGTATAGGATAGTTAATAGACAACAGTTAATATGATAAAATAACAAAGAGGGCATCTGTGGTCTGCTCTAGTGGGTGGTTGTGCACTGAGAGGGGTTGGGGAGAAGCTGGGGAGGGAAGGAAATTACTTGAGATTCTAAAGGTATGTTATTGTAGCTGCAAAAAGACAATGGGCAGGCCCAGGTAAGTCGAAGATTGACCTTTGTAAGGGAGAAACACTGCCCTAGGGCCTAGGACGTGACTACTCACCATGAGCCTTTTGAGTTAGAAAGTTTCCATTTCAGACCTTCCAATGCAGTTACTTTCCGGTTCTGTTTTTAAGGCCACCCTGCAGGCCTCTCCTGAGCTTGTCAGGTGTAGAATATGCCCCCTTTCCACTTCCACTCCCCCTCTCCTCCTCCCCCATACCTCCACCACCACCACCAGCAGCCTGATTGCCCCCAAATGCCCTCCCCTACCGACATAGTCCCCTCTAACTGCCCTCCCCTGTGGTGTGCCTGGTCACCCCCACTCCCCTCTCCTGCAGGCCTCTCTCCCCCAACTGCCCTCCCCTGCCGGGCCTGGTTGCTGCAGCCTTTCAAGGGGAACCGCTCAAGTCAACAAGCAGATTGTGGGCAGCGGACCCCAAGGATAGGAAGGTGGGAGGGGCCAGAAGTGTTCCTGGTCCCAGCCAAGGCAAGGGAGCGGCTTTCTTTTGGGTAGGGGTGATGGGGGTGGTGATGGGGCAGCAGGCTATACTGTAAACCTGATGATTATGGAGTGTTTTTACCCAGAGGGAGAGAGGGCAGAGTGTTAAGTTCTGGAGAAGCTGGATCAGGTTTGCATTTTTTAAAAAAATATATTTTTATTGATTTTTTACAGAGAGGAAGGGAGAGGGATAGAGAGTGAGAAACATGGATGAGAGACATCGATCAGCCGCCTCCTGCACGCCCCCTACTGGGGATGCCCCCGCCACCGAGGTACACGCCCTTGACCGGAATCGAACCTGGGACCTTTCAGTCCGCAGGCCGGCGCTCTATCCACTGAGCCACACCGGTTTCGGCTAGGTTTACATTTTAGGGGGCTCACTCGGGCTGCCGGGGCCACTGCAGTGGAGGCCGAAGGGGAAGCAGGTGGGAAGGCGCCGCCGGGTCCAGGTGGGTGTAGGGGCCGCTGCAGGCGGGGCTGCAGGCCGGAGGCGCGGCTCGGACCAGCCCCCCCGGGGTCCCCCGCTCCTCTCCCCGCGGCTCAGTGGGCGGCTCCTGCGCCACCCCCACCCCCACCCCACCCCACCCCACCCGGCCGAGCCCGTCCTCAGTTCCGGGCCACCCGCCCCGAGCCGCACCTGCGGGCCCTCCCTGCCCTGGGGCTTCAGGGCTCCCGGGCTCCCAGCCTCGCGCCGCCCCGCCCCCCGCGAAGCCCCGCCCCCGCGAAGCCCCGCCCCGCGCCCGCCCGTCCGCCTGCGCGCCAGGCCGGGCGGTGCCGCCGCGCTTGGCGGGAGATAGGAAAGTGCTTCTGCGCGCCGGCGGCGGCGGCGGCGGCGACTGCGGGTCCTGCGAGCGGCGCCGGCGGCGGCGGCGGCGGCTGCGGGTCC
>JAAGEH010000480.1:41769621-41878881 GCA_011751065.1 Lasiurus cinereus | reverse complement strand
GGGGAGGCCGCTTTACGCCCCGGCACCTGGGCTGCGGGTCCCAGCTGGGTTGCGTTTCAGAGATCCGCCTTCCTGTTGCACTCGAGGCGGTTTCGGGCAGCTGGGGCTGAAGGTGAGGGGGACACACACACACGTGTGTCGAGGCTTCGGTTCCAGGAGCCCCTGGGGCCAGGGCCGGAACCGCGGTCCGCATTTTACTTCTTCCCCCCCGGGGCCTCCAGGCCCTGGAGCAGCGGTTCTCAACCTGTGGGTCGCGACCCCTGGGGGGGGGTCCAACGACCCTTTCACAGGGGTCGCCTAAGACCATGGGAAAATGCAGATTATTTACATCACGGTGCATCACAGTAGCAAACTTTCATGGTTGGGGGGTCGCCACCACTTGAACTGTATGCAAAGGTCACGGCCTTTGGAAGGTTGAGAACCACTGCCCTGGAGAGGAAGTGGCAGAGTGGAGCCTGAAACCCGGTCTCTGGGCACGGGGTCCCTTTCTTAACTCCAGTGCGCCGGGTCCTCCCCGGTTCCCTCCCTGCATTTCGGCAGCCCCGACAGATAACCTTACAGCCTCCTCTGTGCGTGGTGGGTGCCTTCCCCGGGCAGAGGATATAGACTTGAAAAGCGCTGGTTGCTGGCTTCCCCCAGGCTTCTCAGCAGAGAAGCATCCGATCCCTGGGCAGTGGTCAGGGTGCCTGGCACAGGGTCTCCCTTCTTCAGGGTCTCCCTTCTTCAGGCCTCCATTTCCCAGGTCAGCCCCAGTTCTCAGGAGGTTTCTGGTCAGGCACTTGTTGGGTCCCGGCCTGTTTTTTTGCTTCAGGAAGTGTTACTCCAGGGAATCCCAACAGCCCCGGGTTCCCTGCTGCTTCTTCCCCTGGGACTCAGCGGAGGGGTGCCGGGTGAGGGACGGTTTCTGCACCCTGGCACCCTACAGTCATCATCTCCGTTCTTGGCCCCTCACTGGAACTTAACCCTCCGCAGTGTCCCACTTCCTACGTAGCCTCTGACTCACCACCTGGAGCAGAGCCAGCACCTGGAAGGGCATAGGAAAAGGGGGTGTGGACAGACCTACACGTGGTTGCCACCACTGACGTGGCCTCTGCTTTTTAAGCCGAGGAGAGGGCTTTCAAGGTGTAGGTTTCGAACCTGGCTCTGGGCTTGGCAAATAGCATAACCCCTGTGAGCCTCGGTTTCCACATCTGTTAAGTGGGGACAGTGAGAATGCATGTGAAGGGGGTGGTCAGTGCCACGTCGGTGATGGGAATTTATCTCTCACAGAATTCTCCCAGCTGAGTTGCTGTCTCCATCAAGTAAAATAGTAGAGTGTTCATACAGACACTTTTCATCTTTGAAGGAACATTTGCTGAGCTTCTGTTAGAAGCTGGGTGTTGGAGAACTGAGGATGGTTTCTGTCAGGAACAGGCCCGGGGGCAGTTGATTATAAAGCCAGCTTCATTTTTGGCATTAGTATCTTACAGGATTTTTGTTGTCTTCTTTGAGGTGGTGGAGGACCTCATGAATTGGGTCAGGGGTGATTGGGCATGGCTGAATTCCAGGTCCTTCTGTGACTAATGTATTGCTGGGTTTAGACAATCTGTCCTTTTCCTCCTTCCAAAAAATTCACACTAATTGCATTTCTTATCTACGAGTAGGCAGCATTGTATGTTCATTCATTCTTCATTCTAGTCATTCACTTGAGTAAACATTTAGGGCCTTTTGGTGCCAACCCCTGAAGACCCTGCAGATATGGAGGGTGGAGCCGACCTCTGTCCATGAGGGCAAGGAGACAGGAAGCCTAAGGGCCTCCATTCTTTTTTAAAAAATGATTTTGAGAGTGAAGAAGCAACTGGGGAGGTCCTAGGTGGGGCTGCTTTGGCTCCCTGAGAAGTCAGAGAAAGGGGGTAGGGGGCCTTGGAGACAGACAGGTTCAGGGCATTAGCCTGGGATGAGCTGCAGCCGCCAATGGCCCCCCTGATTACAAGTCTCCTGGGGGTCCCTTAGAGTTACTATCTGGGAAGAAGAGGGGGAAGGGAAAGGTACAGGTTATTCCCAGGATGGGGTAAGTGGCAGGGAGCCCATGCGGGGCCTGCATTCTGAAATAGAATTTCCAAGGTGTCCTAGGAGTATAGGAAGATGTTGACTGTAAGAAAGAAGCTGAGTTCTGGAGGAGGCAGAAGGAAGATGGACACGAAAGGAAGTCCCCCCTCACACATGGTCTGCACTTGCCTTGCTTGTTTGGAGATGAGGAGGCTCTTTCCATGGAGGAATGGACTCCACAAAGGGGACCTGATGCAGATCCCACCACGTGGAGTTGGGAGCACCTGACATCCCCGGATGTGGAAAGCAAGACCTCGATTTTCCTAACCTGATTTAATTAAACCTGATCAAACATGGGAGATTGGAGCAACTTAGAAAAGCGAACGATGCTTGTGTGTAGGCAAGGATTGGGCAGGGGTGTGCAAAAATGGACATATTTACTAAGATAATGTTATTTTTTAAAATATATTTTATTGATTTTTTACAGAGAGGAAGGGAGAGGGATAGAAAGAAACATCGATGAGAGAGAGACATCAATCAGCCGCCTCCTGTATGCCCCACACTGGAGATGTGCCCCCAAGCAAGGCACATGCCCCTGACCGGAATCGAACCTGGGACCTTTCAGTCCACAGGCCGATGCTCTATCCACTGAGCCAAACCGGTCTCGGCAAGATAATGTTATTTTAAATATTTTTATCAAACAGCCAATATTTTTTAAAATTTTGGTGCATCATATTGACTGACACCATCAGCTTTAATCTTTTTTTAAAAAAAATGTTTTTATTGATTTCAGAGAGGAAGGGAGGGAGAAATATCAGTGATGAGAGCTAATCATTGATCTGTCGTCACCTTCTGCATGTCCCCTACTGGGGATCAAGCCCACAACTGGGGCATGTGCCCTTGACAGGAATTGAACAGGGGAACTTCCAAGTCCTTAGGCCAATGTTCTGTCCACTGAGCCATACCGGCTAGGGCCATCAGCTTTAATCTTCAGAACATCCATGCAAGTTTAAAAGTGGTTATTGAAGAGAAAATATTAAATTGGTATCTAGTTTTGATTGAATATCATAATCTTAGTGAAATCGTAACTTCTTTTTTCTTGTAGCTTTTCCAATCTTTAGGGTGTACCTGAAAACAAAAAAAAAAGAAGTAAATGAAAATAGCTCATAACACTATTTTGTTAAACATTTTTTTAAAAGGAGGATGGAAGTACTTACGTTTTTGAAAGCAAAAAGAGTAAAAACCTGCTTCCCACAAAACGTTCCCTAGAAGTCACTGGCCCCTGCCCATTGCTGTCCATCCTTCATGTAGCAGGGTATGGGGACATGTGTCCTTGACCTTTGGCTTGCTCTCACTGCAGCGAGGAGCTGGAGGAGCTACACTACCAGGACACAGATTCAGATGTGCCAGAGCAGAGGGATAGCAAGTGCAAGGTCAAATGGACCCACGAGGAGGTGAGTGACACTGAGGGGCAATTACAGCAGGTTGATGGCAGCAGGGGGTGGAGGGTGTGCATGATGCCCTGGTGGGTGCAGTGAAGAGGAGAACCTGATGAAAGAAGGGGTGGGTCTTTGATTCTCCCAGTTGCCTCTTCTCATAGCGTTCTTGGGGACTCTTATATTGAGGACTCCTGTGGGAAGGGGCACTTGTGTCTCTCAGGCCTCAGGACCAGCAGTCACTGTTGTGTCTCTTAGAAGCTGGTGTATTTTGCATCATGAACAATAATTGTGTTTCTGGTCCTTTAGCTGCCAGGACGTTTAGCCAAGTCTGCAACCCCCTTTATTATTATTGTAACTTTGGACATCAAGTTCTGAATTGATTTTCTTTTTAGTCTTTAGTCAACTCTATGGAAGTATAATTTATATACAACCAAATAGACCTTTTAAAAATAAACAGTTCAACAGCTTTAACAAAGCATTTCTTTTTGTGCTTCATCTTTTCCATTTCCAGGCCACCCCGATCTACCTCTCGGCTTGATTTATTTTGCCTGTTCTTAAATGTCCTATCAGTGAAGTTACACAGTTGTGCTCTTTTCTGCTTGGCTGCTTTTGTTCAGCAAAACGTTGTGTGATTCACCAATCTGTCTGTTTTTATTGCCGAATAGTATTCCGTGGGATGGGTATGCCACGTGCTTCGCTTGTTGGGCTTTGGGGCTCTTTCTGGTTGTTGGCTGTTGTGGATAGAGCTGCTGTGAGAATTCTTGATGAGTCTTTTTGAGGATTGTTTTCTCTGGGCAGATACTGAGGTACAGCCATGGGATGAGTGTATGTTTAGTTTTATAGAAACTGCCAGACCTTTTTTCTAAATTGGTGGTATCATCTTAGGTGCCTGCTGGCTTTATTTATTTATTTATTTATTTTACTTTAGGCATTGTAAATCCCTCTTATATTATAAAAGATTAGAGGCCCAGTGCACAAAATTCGTGCGTGGGTGGGGTCTCTAGACCTGGCTGGTGATCAGGGCCAATCCGGGCCTGGCTGATCAGGACTGGGCCGGAGAGGAAGTGACGGTCACTGGGCTGGACACGGAAGGAACGGATGCCGGACATTGACACTGCCATTGTGTGGTTTCTCGCTTCCCTCCTCCTTCTCTTGCTGCCCCTGCACTGTGGCAGGCGGGCCGATTGGAGCCTGCTGGCTCGGGGGAGAGACAGGCACATGGGGCACAGGCAGTTGGCCGCCGGCTCCTAGGAAGGAGCTGGCCCTCAGCCCCCTGGGAAAGGGGCCGTGAGGAGGGATCACGGGAGGTTGGCCAACTGGAGGGGGGAAGGGACCATGACGGGAAGCTGGCCAGCCAGGGGAGGTTAACTGTGGGAGTGCACTGACCACCAGGGGGGGCAGCTCCTGTGTTGAGTGCCCTCTGGTGGTCAGTGTGTATCATAGCGACTAGTTGGTCCCGTTGCTTAGGCTTTTATATATATAGATGCTTCTGCAGAGAAGTGCTAAGCCAGCCTTTCTGTTCATCTCATCCTATTGTGGACCAGGAACTATTTAGCTTTTGTGGGTTTTGAAGAATCAACAAGATGGGGTCCCTTCCCCAGAGCAGCTCCCTGCTTGGGATGGAGACAGAAGACTGCGCATAGCCTCTGGATGCACTGTGGTTTTCCATGGCGCCGGGAAGATTGGTGTCTGTGTATTGCACTAAGGCTTCTAGCAGGCTGGAGGCACTAGTAATTGTTGAAATACTTTAGGGGGAGAGTTAGTGTTGTCTGAAGAGATTAGGGGAAGTTTCATGGATAAGGGTTTGGAAATCCAGCCAGGGGAGTAATTGTTGAAATACCTTTAGAAGGAGTGGTTACTGTTGTCTTAAGAGGTTAGGGGAAGTGTCATGGAGAAGGATTTGGAAATCCAGCAGTCAGGGAAGTGTGCAAAACCGTGGGCAAGTCAGAATAGGAAATGGGTTGTAGGTGGAGAAAAGCCAGTAAAGGAGCCCCGGTGTGGCTGGAGTAAAGAATCCTTGAAGGGGAGGGAAGTAGAGTGGTTAGAAAAGATGGATTAGGGCTAAATTCTGGAGGGCGTTGCCAGGCTCAGAATATAGGCTTATTCAGCTGGCAGTGCAAAGCCATTGAGGTTTTTAAAGCGGAGAAGTGACGTGAACACAGCTGGGTTCAGAGGAGCTAACCTGCTGTGTGTAGGGTGGATAAGAGATTTGGGGGCAATAGTGCCGGGAGCTGGGGAGGGCACTGCATGGGGCAGGTAAGAGATGATGCCATGGAGAGACTAGGGCAGTACAGGGTGGAGTTAACAGGTGGAGGAGCTTCCTGGGGTCCTGGGGGAGTTGGAGATGAAATGCAAAGTGTCTGTGCCAGTTTTGGGGAAGACAGTGGTGCTGGAGATGGACATGGGAGGAAGGCAGTGTGGGACTGGCCAGGCTGGTCGGCAGAGGAAGCCAGGGTGTCTGGGGATGGCTGGGTGTGAGCTGGCTCCGCTATAGGATTTATGGGGACTTTGTCCAGTGATGCTAGACTGGCCAAGCTGCAGCTGAGGGTGTGGATTTCTGTGGTGGCCTTTTTTTTTCTGTCCAGGAGAGAGTGGGGAGGGGAATGGGACACATAACATTAAATTTACCGCTGTACCACTTTTAAGTGTGCCGTTCAGTAGTGTGAAGTGTATTCCCATGTGTAACAAATCTCTAGAACTTCCTCATCTTGCAAAACAATCTCTGTACCTATTAAACACTAATTCTTCATGAGTGGAATCATAGTATTTGCCCTTCTGTAACTGGCTTATTTCACTTAGCCTCATGTCCTTGAGGCTCATCTATGCTGTAGCATATGTCCGAACTTCCTTTTGTTTCAAGGCTGAATAATACTTCACTGTATAGCTACAGCACTATATATTTATATAGTTTTTGTTTGCTTGTTTTCTTCAAGTAAAATTGACTTCTTTCATTTTGGAAGCAGTTTTAAATATCTGCCACCAACTCTCTCTAGCTCTGCACACTTCTTGTTTTTGTTCATGCTAAAATGGGTCCGTGTGCATTCCAGCGAGGGGTGTTCATTTCCCTGCCCCTGGGGGCCCCGCTCGAGGGCCAGGGCAGCACTGAGCAGGAAGGTGCGGAGCCAGCATGTTCCATTCGGAAGTTATCGACTCCAGACTCTCTAAATGTCTTAGCAAACACTCCTCTGGCTTAAAAGTGGAATTACTACTCAGAATTTACAGGTCCACAAATGGAGTGCTCCTTCTTCCTCTCTCTCTTTAAATAAAAAAATAAAGAAGTAGTGCAAAAGTCAACAAAAAAAGAATTCACAGATAAGGGGGTTCAAAGGAGCAGAAACACCTTGGAGGAAGCGCCCTGGCTCCACCCATTGAATCGTGTATTTTATATATAAATATTAAATTTAAAAACCAATTTGAGCCCAGCCTGTGTGGCTCAGTGGTTGAACATCGACCCATGAACCAAGAGGTCACCAATTGGATTCCTGGTCAGGGCACTGCCTTATTTGCCTTATTTGCAGGCTCAATCTCCAGCAGGGGATGGGCAGGAGGCAGCCAGTGATGATTCTCTCTCATCATTGATGTTTCTATCTCTCTCCCTATCTCTCTCTGAAATCAATAAAAACATATATATTAAAAAAAAAAAAAGAATGGGAAGGCCTACTGCATTATTTAAAAAAGAAATCAATTTGAGGAATACTTTATATACAATCTACTACAGTGACTTAGAGAATAATTCAATGAGTTTCAACCGAAGTATTATGTGCAACTTTTAACACCTTCACCTTTTAAGACATTTTCAAGCATTCCATGCTCCCCTTGGCTGTCCATCCTGCCTCCCTCCACCCCTAATCTCAGACAGCCACTGACTGCCTTTTTGTTCCTATGGTTTAATCTCTAGTTTCTAGAATTTCATATTCATGGAGCTATACAGTGCTTACTGTTATGTCTGGCTTTATTTTTTTTCCTAAGTCGAGGATACACTTACTGATTTTAGAGAGAGAGGAAGGGAGAGGGAGAGAAACAGAAATGTTGATATAAGAGAGGGAGAGAAACATTCATTGATTGCTTTCCATACTCACCCTGACAGGGATTGAACCTGAAACCCAGGTATGTGGCCTACTGGGAATCCAAACCCACAACCTTTTGGTGTACCGGAGGCCGCTCCAAACCATTGAGCACCCCAGGGCTGTGTCTTGTTTCGTTGTCATGATGTTGAGATTATGTGTTGTGTGAATCAGTAGTTCATTTGCTGGAGTTTGTTTGACTGCTCTAAGTTTTCTGCCCATGTCTCCCCATCTCCAGAGCTGTGTCACCATCATCTCTGGCCTGAGTGCCTGGAATGGCCTCCTTTTATCCTTCCTTTCCTCTTACAGACCCTTTCCCTGCAGCTGCCCAAGTAAACTTCACAACAGCATGTTGGACTGGGTCCACCCCGTGCTCAAATGCATCGGGGGCTTTGCGTAACAGAACACGGAGCCCCAAATCAATCCCAGGTGTGGTCTGGGCCCGGCCGTCCCCTCCAAAAGCAGCTTGCATCTCTTGCCTGTGTTTCCTGCATTCCAGCTACACTAGTTTCTTCGAATGGGCCTGTCCCTTTTCCTCCCTGCATAGGCAGTCGCCACACACCTCTCTGTGCCCCCAGCATCGTGGCTTTACTTTTGTCTGTGGGAGACTTGGATGGGCATCCGTCTCCCTCTGGACCGTAAGTTGTCCCTCAAGGTGAGTTGCTGCTTGGACTGGAGCACCTGGCTCAAAGGAGGTCTTGCGGAATGGCTGAGTGAGGCTGTCCCTGCACCCATGTGAGCTGAGCTCTCTCTCTCTCTCTCTGGTGTTGGCAGGATGAGCAGTTGAGGACCCTGGTGAGGCAGTTTGGACAGCAAGACTGGAAGTTCCTGGCCAGCCATTTTCCTGTGAGTGCAGCCCTTCTGTGGCCTCCTGCCCCAGGGACAGGTTCCGAGTGACCAGACAGCGTTCCTGGGACAGACTTGCTGCCAAGCAGAAGACCAGGAAATGACACTCCTGCTGAAACTTCCCAAACCCCACCCCCCCACCCCCAGGCCCTTTCTTCCCAAACTGGAATTCCAGGCACCCTGATTAAGCATCACCACGAAACACCCTTAGCATGCCTGTGGTCTCTAGCATGTGACCAGTGCGCGTTATCAGTGGCATAATTTGCGTTTCTTCCTGTGTTGGTGCTCAGTTTCTCAATAGTGAGCCTGAAACTGGGGGGGGGGAAATGGTACTCCCAGCAGGTTTTCAGTGAGAGCTCCCCCTTAAGGGGTCTCCCTCAGACCCTGCCTCCTAGGACTGCAGGTGTCTGCCTTGGAGAGGTGTATGGCTGGAGCTGCTGTCGGCTTATTTCTTGGGTCACGCAGGGACTGAGTCACCAGACCT
The DNA here is from genome assembly GCA_011751065.1 of Lasiurus cinereus. Taxonomy (NCBI): domain Eukaryota; kingdom Metazoa; phylum Chordata; class Mammalia; order Chiroptera; family Vespertilionidae; genus Lasiurus; species Lasiurus cinereus. The sequence goes on along the minus strand of JAAGEH010000480.1, from coordinate 41,870,020 downwards.
CTTCTGCCCCATTGCTCACCTCCCTCCGATTAAAATAGCATGCTCGGGGGAATAATGCTGCCGCAGAAGCAAGCCAGCTGGCTCCCCACAGGGCTCTTAGTTTGCCCGGTGCCATCGGTCCTCTGCAGCAAAGAAAAGCCAGGGGTATTCTGACATGTGGCACTGGGGTGAATGGTGGTTCCAGGAACAAGACAAAACGCATCTGAGCCCCCCGGCCCAGGCCATAGCTCCCCGAGCCCAGTGATCAAACATGATGCAGGGCTGCTTCCCAGGTCTCACGGTTTCTGTCCTCCCAGAATCGCACTGACCAGCAATGCCAGTACCGGTGGCTGAGGGTCTTGAATCCAGATCTCGTCAAGGGGCCGTGGACCAAAGAGGAAGACGAGAAGGTAACGAGTGGGACAGTGTCTTGCACACAGTGGGCCTTCACTTGCCCCGGGAGTCGCGAGGCTGCGAGGCTGCCCCTGAGTCTGGCCGAAGGTTGGGTGTGTGTCCTCCGCTGGTCAGTCCGTCGCACCTCTCGGGCTGCGGCGAGGCCCACGTGGAGAGAAGGTGCTGGTGTGAGACGGGAGCAGGTTCGCCGCCTTCACCGGGCTTATTTCCAAGGTCATCGAGCTGGTTAAGAAGTACGGCACGAAGCAGTGGACGCTGATTGCCAAGCACCTGAAGGGCCGGTTGGGAAAGCAGTGCCGGGAGCGCTGGCACAACCACCTCAACCCCGAGGTGAAAAAGTCCTGCTGGACCGAGGAGGAGGACCGCATCATCTGTGAGGCCCACAAGGTGCTGGGCAACCGCTGGGCCGAGATCGCCAAGATGCTGCCGGGAAGGTGAGCGACTTCGGGGGTTTGGGGACCGTGGTGACAGGCAGGGTGAGTCCCAGGTTGGGGAGAGCCCTGTGGCTGAAGATTCTTCCCGTCTTCTCGGGAGTTGTTCACGTCACCCAGAGGCGCCCGAGTCCTTCCGACTGGTCTTTTTCTGGAGAGTAAACCTCCCTCCTGCCTGGGAGGTCAAGGCTGGCATCTGGACGTCCAAACCACTGCTCTGTTTTCATCCCGCTCCTCCCTGGGCCTGGTCCCTCCCAGCCCTGAGCCTCTTGGGATTGCAAGGAGCATTGGGAAGACTTGGCTCCATTCTTGCCAGAATCTTCCTCCAGATCAACTCCCAGTCTCCCAAGTGGCTTATTGCGCCCCCACGTGTTCTCCAATTTCTGGAAGCATAAAGCTGCTGTTTGCTATTGTCTTCTACCCTGTTCTCTTTGTCCTTGAGCATTTTTACCTTATTTTGCTTTATTTTTAATCCTTCTTTTCTCATGACACTGGGGTCCTGAGAGGTAGAAGAGAGAGAATGCCAGCTGGTGTATTTCCCCTGAAGTATGAATGGGTCTGCTTCACACTCAGACCCGAGCATGCTATCCTTTCGGAGCTTCTCCTAGCACTGGGGTTGAAGAGCTGGCTCTTTCCCTCTGTGGCCTGCTGGCCCGGGCTCACGCCACCTTCTTGCCTTGATCCCTGTCTTTGTTATACACAGTGAGCTCTCCTCAGAGATGCCCCGGTGCACCCCTGCCTCATGCCCAGTGTGTTCTCATCCTTCGGTTTTCAGCAGAAGTGTCATGTTCTCAGAGAAGCTTCCTGTCCTTCCAGCCTCTGTTCGGTCCATGGTGACCTGGCCACAGCGCTCCCACCTGTCTTCTGAGTAGCTTGTACCCCAGTTGTAATTAGACCATGATGCCTGTCTCCCCTACTAGAGTAGAGGCTAAATGTGGCCCCCATCTTCCTTGCCAGTGTGTCCAGTGCCTAGAGGGCAGTGTTTGCCATGTAACGGGCACTCCGTAAATATCTGAGACAAAAGAATGAAATGCGTTATAGCTTGGAACCCCCAGATCTGATCATTGTGGGCGGGAGGGCTGGGAGGTGTTTTGGGTCAGGTTTCCTAGAAGGAACCTGAGATGCAGAGGTTCAAGGTACAGGGGTTCATGGAGGGAAGGGGCTCTTGCCTGTGAGAGGAGAGGTGGAGAAGAATAGGGCAGGGGCCCAGCAAGATGGGGACTCACAGTCTGGCCTTGACGTGGTGCATGCTGTCTGTGGGTGTTTCCTGAAGGTCTGCAGTGGGCGTGACCAGCGGTAGAGGTCCGCCTCTTAGACTGGTTGCTGAGCCACGCTGCTATTCTCTGTGCGCAATCCAAGGGCAAAGCACTCTGCTTGGAGCCTCCAAGAAAGAAGTGCCTACTGTGTGTGAGCACTTCCCTATTCCTGGGTACCAGGATTGGGCAGAGGTGAGTGGAAATGCTCTGAGAAATGTGTGTGACTTCATCTCAGAGCTAAACGACACCTTTGAGTTCCTCAGGTTGAACCCTCACGTCCAGAAGTGGGAGCTCCGCTCAGGGCGGTCAGCGATGTGATTGGTGGCACACAGGCCACGGGGTTCAAAGGTCCCTCGTTTGCCCCTGCAGGACAGACAATGCTGTGAAGAATCACTGGAATTCCACCATCAAAAGGAAGGTGGACACGGGAGGCTTCCTGAGCGAGTCCAAAGACTGCAAGCCCCCCGTGTACCTGCTGCTGGAGCTCGAGGACAAGGAGAGCCCCCGGAGTGCCCCCGCCTCGGAAGGCCAGGTGAGATGGCTGCCCGGGGCTGCCCAGCGCTGGCCTGGCTCCAGGTTGGTTAGTAGGGTGATGGCAGGGTTACCCATCACCGTGTCATTTAACACCTGTCTGCCCTTTCACCTGGCCCACAGCCGTTCATTAGGGTCTCGGTGTGGCTGCGTGTCTCTCACTAGGGCCTTTCCTTGTCACACACATGTCTACACGTACCTGGCAGTTGTCTGCCCACAGATGAAGCATGACGGAACAAGCTGACGTAAAACCTCCCTTATCAACACCTCCCTTCCTACCTGTTGCTCTTCCTGGCTTTTTCATACTAAAAGGGTGTTTGCAATTTTAAAAGTTCCGGTTTACTGAAGTGTAATTCACAGATAGCAAACATTCATTGTGTTGCGGGATGGAGCTCTGAGTCATGACAACAACGTACAGTCATGTAACCACCACCACAGTCAAGGCTCAGCACTTCCATCACCCCCAGGCTCCCTTGGGGTCCCTTCCAGTCCTTCTCCACCCTTAGCTCCTGGCGCCCTTCATCTGTTTTCTGTCTCTGTAATTTTAATTTTATATGGTTTCCTAGAAAGGCATATGAATGGAATTGTTTAGTATTACATTGCAATTGCAAAAGTGAAACCGAACACCCAGAGTGAACTTCTTATTGATATTTTAAAAATAGATCTCTGCCCTAACCAGTTTGGCTCAGTGGATAGAGCATCGGCCTGCGTACTCAAAGGTCCCAGGTTCGATTCCGGTCAGGGGCATGTACCTTGGTTGCGGGCACATCCCCATTAGGGAGTGTGCAGGAGACAGCTGATCGATATTTCTCTCTCATTGATGTTTCAGGCTCTCTATCCCTCTCCCTTCCTCTCTGTAAAAAATCAATAAAATATATTAAAAAATAAATAAAAATAGATCTTATGAATCTCAAAAAATGAAGATTTGAAGCAAACGTCAAGAGTGAAGATTTGACAGTGCTGGGTGTTGGTAACATACGCCTACGCTGCTTTCTGGTCTTTTCTGTAATCGTGAACCAGCAAACAGCGAAGTTGTCTTTCGGGACAGAGCAGAGTGGACAGACCTCCCTCGGTCTCTGAAACTCCTACTTGGCTTTCGCTGCTGGGCCTGATGAGCCCAGACCATGACCCTGAGCCCTGGTCCGTAGTCAGTCGATGAGTTGGTTCAGCCTTAATAGCATTTTAATAGTTCTGTTGTGCTGGTTATTAAATTAAGGTTATATTCAGTTTATTGTCATTAGAAACAAAACTTGAATGATTTTAATGGCTGTGTGTTATTTAAGGTTAAATCCAATTTTAAAAATTTTACTTAAAAATTGTTTTTCTTTTTTGTGTGCTTTTTCTTTTGTGTTAAATCTAATGCTTTTGATATTAGAAACAAAACTTTTAAGGATCAGTCTTGTAGATAAATCACCGTTTTCTCAGTTGTTTCTTGAGAAATTCTTAGAACTGGATAGTCACATTCGTAAAAAACGTGTTGGTTTTTTTTTTTCTCTTTAAAAGATACGGAATGCTTCATGAATTTCCATGTCTTCCCTGCATAGGGGTCATGCTCTGTATCATTCAGTTTTAGCATATGTGCTCCAAAAGAGAGCACTTAAAAAAGCCTTTTTCTACCTTTTGCTAGATTGCTAACCCAGAACAGTTTTGCCTGTTAATGTGTAGATGGGAGCACCTCCTGTTTTCCCCACTGGTCAGTGTTTGCAATGACAGATTTCTCCCTTATTATTAAGGGTAATGAGTTAGAAATGAGGCTATGTTATATCTCACTGTCTTAAAGGTTTCTCTTTCCACTTTGCTCGAGGTAAGCTAGTAAGTGGCAAAGTTCTGTCTGAATCCGGAGCTTGTGTTCTCTCCCTGACGCCATTGTGTCCCTTTAACACGGGACCTTGCTCTTCGCTCTCAACGTGGCCTCTTAACCACAGACCCTACACTGGGGTCTGTGTGCCAGGTTCATGTGTGAAGCTTTCTAAGGTTCTGCCGGGAGGGCTATTGCTATGAAGGATTTTTCTGTATTTTTATTTTCCTTGTCATAAAATTAACATACACTCATTTTTTTCATTTTTTAGTGAGTTTATTTCAGCCAAATTGATGACATATTCCAGGGAGCAAGATCTCAAATGCTCCCTACACGAATTTTTCAAACTTTCATTTTGAAATAATAATAAGCATACAAAAAAGTTGCAAGAATAGTACAGAGAACTCTCACATGACCTGTACTGGGTTCATTTTTAGTTTCTGACACTTGCCAGATCTGCTTTGTCTTTCTTACACATATTTTTATCTTTTATTGAGCCATTTGGAGGTCAGTTACATGCATTGTGCCTCTGTGCCCGCTAATATTTCAGCGTGTCTTTCCCAAGAACCCAGACATTCACTTACATAGCCATAGTACAGTTAACGTCTAATTCAGGGAATTTGACACTGATTCCAGGACTTTTTTTTACTTCTATCTAATCTATAGTCCATATTCCATTTCTTCCTGTCCCTGACCCAGGATTAGACATTGCATTTAGTTGTCCTATCTCTTTTGTCCACTTTTAACTGCAGTCTTTCAGAATGCTGATATTTTCAAGGCATACAGTAAGGATAGTTACTTTAGAGACTCTCAATTTTGTTCCTTACTCGATTTCGGTTGTGCGATTTTTAGCTGGAATATGGCATGATCTCTATCTCATAACAGAAACTCCATAAACGGTGTGCCTTGTGTCCAACAGGGAAGTCTTGGGACCAGCTGGTCCCCAGCGCTCCCTGCCATGAAGGAAGAGGAAAGCAGTGAGGAGGAGGCCCCAGCAGCAGCAACCCCTGCTGAGGAGCAGGAAGCTGTCCCTGCAGAGCTGGACCGAGTGTGCACCCCCGAGCCCTTAGACAGCACCCCCAAGCGTGAAGACGAGGAGGGCTCCTCGCCAGAAATCAGCCTGCCGTATAAGTGGGTGGTGGAGGCTGCAAACCTCCTGATTCCGGCCGAGGGGTCCAGCTTCTCGGAAGCCCTGGACTTGATCGAGTCGGTAATGTTGGTCACAGCACTTCCCAGCGGGCCCAGCGCACCCCCAGCAGGGAGTCCTCTTGCCGGCGGGCATCCTTGTGTTCACTCATTCTGCCAGTAACATTTACTGGGCAGATGCTAAGTGCCCAGCCTGTAGCCAGAGCCTGGGACATCGAGCTGCCACATGCTCCCTGTCCTCAGGAGTCTCTTGACGCGCATGATGTACAGCATGGGGTGGAGGGCTGTCCAGGGGAAGCTGCGCTCTGAGTTCTGAGGGATGATGGCGGGGGAGGGTGCTGGAGCCGATAGCACAGCTCAGTTGAGCATGGTGTTTGCAGCACCACAGACAGTTGGGAGTCCCTGGAGAGGGACCTGGGAACTGGTGGGGCTGGAGCAGTGAGTGGGTTCTGATTACTCAGGTGGTGCAGCCCTAAGGCCGAGCTGGCTGTGGATTGTGCCCCGTGGGAGAAAGCTCTGCTGTGGGGGATGCACCTCGTGGAGTGACACCCCAGCTCTCAGCTGCATCAGCCAGGCCTGTGTTGTGGAGTGGGTTTCAGGAGGTGATGGGCAAGAGGTCTCGCTGGTTTACATACATTGTTCCTCTTTATCCATTAATATTTCAGTGTGTGTTTCCTAAGAGCACAGGCATTCGCTTACATAACTACAGACAGTTACATCTCACTCAGGAATTTAACACGGATACTGAACTCCAGGGGCAGTGGAGTTTGGTACATTCACCTTTCCCCTTGGCCCTTCCCCTCCTTGGTAAAAACAATGACATTCATCTGTTAAATGCCAGCCTCTGAGCTTGATGTACAATCCACCCAGTATTCAGTGAGGTGTGTCCTTTCTCTGTTTTGTAGATGAGACTGAGGCTCAGAAAGGTCAAGTTGTGTATCCAAGGTCACACAGCAAGTCAGCTTAATGGTGTTTGGGTGGCATGGTCCCAAGGGAGCCATCTCTAAGACCCTCTGACTTGGGGTCTCATCTTTTAGCCTGGACCCAGCTACAGGGTCTGTCTGCTGTGTCCCTTCCACTCCAAGGAATTTTCATGGTATCTTGAGAAGCAGGCCTGCGTGTTCTTCAATCTGCAGCTCACAGCTGCAAGGCTGGCACGTGAGACCCGGTCCTTCTGGGCCCTAAGGGACTCTTGAGATGGGAGTTGTGCTCGGCACTGTTGGCACTTTATTGTGTTGCCATCTCCATCCTCAGCCTATTCTGCACCTTTCTCCAGTTACTGGGCACAGAGAAGGAGAGAGGGGAGCACCCAGTATATGGGAGGATCAGTGCTTAGTAATTACAACATGTAACATTAGAGTGCCTACTATGTGCCAGCCTTCTTACTAGCTACCTCCATACCTGCTCTCTGTTAGTCCTTTAACAGCCCTGTGAAGTGGGTGGTGGGCTCATCACCAGTCAGGGGATCCCAGGCTCAGAGGTCAGGAGGCTTGTCTGGCATCACACAGCAAGTGAGTGCCAGGGCTCTGAGTTTAGGCTCAGCAGCCGAGGAAGGAGCTACCACATTTGTAGGAAAATGGCTCTCGCTTGCTCCCCTGCAGCACCTGCAGGAAGTCCTTTCAGGATGTGCTTACTAGATGCCATCAACTCTAGGTTCTCCCCTAGCTTGTGGGCTGTGCTGAAAGTGGGCCCGAGTCAGCACTGCCCTGGGCTGGCCTCCACCACTAGGAATGAACTGCCCCACCTTCCTGTGGGTCTCATGGACCAGAAATCACCATGGAGTCCATGTTCATGCAGGGCCAGACCCTCCAGGAACCAAAGTGGAAGCTTCTGTCCAAGTCTTTTGTCGGGACAAGATCTGGGTGTGCCTCTCAGGATTGATTGCTCTTAGACGCTGCGTGGGCAGATGCATCTTTTCTGGCCTGGGCTCCTTGGTGTGGAAGGGGGAAGGAAAGCTTTTTTTCTAAATGTATTTTTATTGATTTTTTTTTACAGAGAGGAAGGGAGAAGGATAGAGAGCTAGAAACATCGATGGGAGAGAGACATGGATCAGCTGCCTCTTGCACACCCCCAACTGGGGATGTGCCCGCAACCAAAGCACATGCCCTCGACCGGAATCGAACCTGGGACCTTTCAGTCCGCAGACCAACGCTCTACCCACTGAGCCAAACCGGTTTCGGCAAAAGGAAAGCTTTCTGAGCAGTTGGAAACGCCCCTGTGAAGGGGCGAGGGAGCACCATGAGGAGCACAGGAGCTGCCTCCTCTCCAGGAATGTGGCCACAGGCTTGTGCCCGTGACTTCCACTTGTGGTGATCTATATTGACAGAAAACATAAACTTTCGGGGAGATTTATATACAAGATGTTCACAAAACAGTTAAATAACTGATATAATCATATGATGGAGTGTTTTGCAGTCATAAAAGTCACTATAAAAGTTGGAAAATTTTCACCATTTATTCATAGTAAACATTTAACTCATAGGTAATGGGATTAGGCATGATTATTTGTTTTACAGACATTTTAAATGGAACAAAAAGCAGGATATAGCAGTGATTTATACTAACGTTAAAAGCATGCAGAATACTAGAAATGCATGATGATAAATTCTAAATTCCAGAAGTGGTTTCCCACCTGAGGGCAGAGGATGTGAGCGGGCAGGTGAACATGGGGGCTCAGATATAAGGTTTTCTTTCTTTAGCTTATTGATAGATATTTGGGTTTCTTTGTATTTTTCTTTGTCCACTATTCTAAGTAGTGCATGGAACATTTTTTAAATAACAGCTAGCAGCCTTATGCACAACTTACCTTCAGTTTTATTTACAGACATAGATATGCAGGTATAGAAGATTTACATTTCCTTGGGGAAATGGGAGAAATTGTTGATGATTGTTCCTGGGCTATGGGATCATATTTGGCACTCGTGTATTTTCCTTCATGAGTAAGTCCTTTCGTATTTGCTGGAAGAAAAGTAGACAGATTGCAGTGATTACTAACCCCTCCTCTCTGGGCAGGACCCTGATGGTTGGTGTGATCTGAGTAAATTTGACCTCCCCGAGGAGCCGTCCCCAGAGGGCAGCATCCACAGCAGCCCGGAGCAGCCACAGCCATCGCAGTGGCCGGCCCCTTCGCCTCGCCAGTCTATCGCCCCGGGGCCCAGCGTGACCGAGTACCGCCTGGACGGCCACACCATCTCAGACTTGAGCCGGGGCAGCCGGGGCGAGCTGATCCCCATTTCCCCCAGCACTGAAGTGGGGGGCTTGGGCATTGGCACCCCGCCTTCCATGCTCAAGCGGCAGAAGAAGAGGCGTGTCGCCCTGTCCCCTGTCACAGAGAATAGCGCCAGTCTGTCCTTCCTGGACTCCTGCAACAGCCTCACCCCCAAGAGCACACCCGTCAAGACCTTGCCCTTCTCGCCCTCCCAGGTATGTGGACCCCACCCCAGCTGCTCCCTGGGTTTTGTTGGCAGACTCCCAGTTGCCAGTGCAGGGCCTTGCATGCAGGCACATGTACTCCTGGGTTGTCTGCCGTGTGGGGGGGCTGGCGATGAAGGGTGAGCAGACACCGGCCTGGCTTTCCCTCATGAAGCTTACATTCTGGCAGGAAGACCAGTTAATAAAACAAAGACCCAAGTAAACATGGTAAATGGAATGAAGGAAACAGCATCTTGTCTGGGGGAGGGAGTCATCCAGGAAGGCTTCCATGAGGAGGAAGAATTGCTTGAGCTGAGGGTAGTGAGTGGGTGGTAACTGGGCAAAGAAGGGAGGGGGGCTCAGTATTTGGCAAAAGAATCAATTTATTGAGCACCTGTTTCTTATCGGTTTCTTTGTCACTGGGGAGCAGAGGTGGAAAGGACAGCCCTGCCCTTGAAGAGAGCAGTTGGTATTTGGCACAGGCTGGTATAAATGAGCTGATGCAGATTGTCCTGTGGAGAGAGCTCTGGTGATAGCATTGAGAGTTTACTGTGTTCTGAGTACTGCTCAGGAGGGGCCCTGTCTTTCCTAGAGGTGAGGTAGGGGGGCAGGCTTTCTGGAGAATGGTGTCTGAACAAATGTGCAGAGATGGGGAGGGCGAGTGAGTGAGTGAGAGAGAAGTCCAGAGCTAGGAGGGATTGAGCGGTGGGGAGTGGCATGGGGGCAGGAGCCATGGAGGGCCTTGGGTGTATCTGAGGGGTATGTACTGCCCTGGGGACTGGGGGAGGGAAGGGGAGAAGGGGTGACAGGGCTTTGTGAGGATGCATGGAGGGGTGAGGGAGAGGCAGTTCTTAGAGTTCCCATGTCCTGGACAGGAACAGGGTGTGTGGAGGCTCCCTCCCGTGGAGAGGATGTGAGAGGAAGCAAGGCCAGAGATGGCATGTTTCAGGAGGCTACACCATCATCTGCAGTAGGGGGATTGAGGCTACACCATCATCTGCAGTAGGGGGATTGAGGCTACACCATCATCTGCAGTAGGGGGATTGAGGCCAGGCCCACTGTTGGGGATGCTTGTTTTCCCAAGGAAGCTCCGTGTTCGCCTGCTAGAGCTGCCATAACAAAGTACCACACTGTGTTGCTTAGCAGAAGTTCATTTTCTCAGTTCTGGAAGGTCTGGGCAGGTTTGGTTCCTTCTGAGGCCTCTCACTTTGGCTTGCAGAGAGCTGACTTCTCCCTGTGTTTTCACATGGTCTTCCCTCTGGGAAGGTCTGGTTCATAATCTCTGTCTTCTCATAATCTCTTACCTTTTCTGATATTTTAAGGGCACCAGTCTTATTGGATTAGGACCCACCTACATGACCTCATGTTAACTTAGTTATCTCTTTAAAGACTGCACCTCCCAAATATAGTCACAGTCACGGGATTTCAACATATAAATTTGGGGAGAGCACATTAGCCCATATTGGACTCCAAGTGAGGACTACGGGCTAGAGAAGGACGATAGCAGAGCCTTGAGCTGCCCAAGCAGCAGCCCGGGAACTGCGCACAGGGCGGTGGGCCTGAGGCCGCAGATGGACCTAAACTACCAGGGCAGAGACGGAGAAGGGAATGCTTCAGACCTGGCTCCGATCTGGATTTGAGTCCTGAAGTCACAATTCTAACTTCCTCTAAACCTGTTTTCTTATTTAAAAAGGGTTTCAGCCCAAACCAGTTTGGCTCAGTGGAGAGAGCGTCAGCCTGCGGACTGAAAGGTCCCAGGTTCGATTCCAGTCAAGGGCATGTATCCTGGTTGCGGGCACATCCCCAGTAGGGGATGTGCAGGAGGCGGCTGATTGATGTCTCTCTCTCTCATCGATGTTTCTAACTCTCTATCCCTTTCCCTTCCTCTCTGTAAAAAATCAATAAAATATATTTTAAAAAAGGGGGGTGGTGGTGGTTCGCAATAGTACCTATACCTGAGAGGGTCTGAGAACACGAAGTTCTTTGTGTAAAATGTGTAGCTCTGGCAGGAGAAGGTACTTTTTAATGCCAACATCAGTACTGCCGTCCGCCATGGCTGTCCACTGCCAATTATAGGTCCTTTAAGAGCCGTTCCACACTGTCTGTGTTCTTTGTCCTAAGAGCACTGTCAGCAGCCTGGCAAAAGTGGGGGCAGAGATTTTTTTTGTCATTGATAAGACTCAAAGTGGTCAAACTCATAAAAGCTATACTTGTTCAGAACTATCATCTACCAAGTTTATCACTGGTCACGACAAGCCAGTGATACATGAACCTACCGGGTGGGCGCCTGCTGATCTGTCTCGGCCTTTTTCTCTGTGCCTGGCTGGAGGGGAGGGGAGTCTCCCGTATCAGGAGAAACCTCTGTCAGCAGACATGGGGAGAGGAAGGGAGTGTCTGGAGGATCTCGTCCCACCTGCAGGTCATCCCTTTGTCTTATTTCCTTTGTCTTCCCTGGCAGTTTTTGAACTTCTGGAACAAGCAGGACACACTGGAGCTGGAGAGCCCCTCGCTGACATCCACCCCCGTGTGCAGCCAGAAGGTGGTGGTCACCACGCCCCTGCACCGGGATAAGACGCCCCTGCACCAGAAACACACTGCGTGAGTGCTGTGGCGTATTCCCCTCTCCTCCCTGCCCCCCACCCGCACCCCAGGTCCAGGAGTGTAGGACCTGTCCCTCCCCCAGCAGGGCCGGGGCCAGGATCACTGGTGGGGAAAGGGCATCCTTGAAAAACAGCTGAGAATCTGTTATCGGAACGCAGCTCCTGGCCACCACGCCTCTTCATTTTTGTCAGGATAGTCTGGTGCTTTACCATTGCTCTGATTCTTCTTCTATTTTAATCTGGTGGTTTTCTAATCTCGAAAATCGAGAGGGTCCAAATTGCCATAAAAAACTTAATCTTTTTATGCATTTCAAGCAAAAATCTACTGTTTGAGTAGCCTCATTGGAGGATGGAAGTGCCCCCAGTCTGTCTCTGCTCAGTCAGAAGTGAAGGCTGCATCCGCCTTCCACTCCCGGACAGGTTATAGGCCTCCTTGTATATTCATGATTCTTTTTTCTTTTTAAGTGTTAGAAATTTTATTACAGTTAACATTCCACAAGGTCATATTCCTACAAATCAAACTGAAGAAATTCCAAGCACTCAAGCTGTCATCTCTGGTAACATTTGGTCTTTCATTGCAAATGTCAGAAATGGAATTGTTTTAAGATAAGAAGTTTTTGGCAAGTCAAACCTGCTGTCCATTCGTGTTAGGTCAGAAAACTATTGTCTTCATCCACTTCATGAAATCCATGTTAAAGTAACCCTGTCTTGGTGTGGAATAGGGTCAAACCCTTGTTATGGTAACCCGTTTTCCTCTTCTCCCCATAGTGGACATTTCTCAGTGGCAGGGTCCATGGGAGACTCTTCACGCTGACTGGGTGTAAAGGCTCCCACCAATATCTATTAGCTATTCAGTCCCAAGACTCACATTTTTGCTATATAAAATACAAACTTTTGCAAAGATTTTTTCTCTCCTTTTTTATTTTATTTTTTAAATGTTTTTGATTTTTAGAAGGAGAGGAAGGGGGAGGGACAGAAACAGGGATGAGAGGGGAACATTATTGATGGGCAACCTGCTTGCCCCCAACCAGGGAGCAAGCCTGCAATCTGATGATCTTGTGGTTGATGGTTCGATGCTCAACCACTAAACCACACTGGCAGGGCACAGAGATTTTCTTTATCGTTGGTAAAACTCAAAATGATCACTCTTATTAAAGCTGTACTTGTTCAGAACCATCATCAACCAAGTTTAATTTTAATCTTGTTAAATCTGAGCCCTTCAGCAGATATGCTGCGGCCACAGAAGGAGGTGACACTTCTTTTTCTCCTTTACCTTCTCAACTATGTTCCTGCTGCTCCAACGTCTCTATTTTCCTCCACACAAAGATCTCTGTGCTCTTCGCTCCTCTGTAGGTCCTTACTTCCACCTGGGGGTGGGTTCCTTCTGTAGCAGGCCATCTTTGGACGTTCTTTAGCGGGTGATAAATTCTTGCAACTTGTGTGGAGCTGAAAAGTTGCCTTAATTTTTGAAAGCGATTTTTGCTGGGTATAGAATTCTGGGTGACAGCCTCCCCTCCCCCGTTTTCTGCTATTTCCCATCTGCTGGGTCCTCTGGCTTCCAGAATTGCATTTCTTCCATCTCATGTGTTCCCTTTCAGTCAGCCTCCCTCAGTTCTCTAACTGGCTTGTCCTGTCAGCTCTTGCTGACACAGTGACTTCTTCAGGAGTTTCTAGAATTCTCACATTTGGTGTAAAAGTGCTGTGTCTTACATAGATGTTGGGGCCATGTCTCAGATTCATTCCTTTGAGCTGCGGTTGGAACTGTGAGGTGTTTCCATTTGACCAGCGCGAATCTGTCTGCTCATCCTTACAGAGGGTTCTGTGTGTATCTGGGGTGGGATGTAACAAGGATATGGGAACCAATTGACTGGGTGACCCTGTCCAATCTCTCAGTCCCAAGGAAGGAAGAAAGGAATGGTTTGCACTCTTCTAGCTTTTTACTTCCCTGTGAATGGCTGGCAGGCTGGGGAAGTGGCTGGAGCAGCAGCCCCAGGCAGCCATGTCTAGGATTGGCCACTGCCCCCGAGTTCTTAATAATCTGGGGTGTTTCTCATGTCCTTGGACCCACCCCAGGGAGGCTGTGGGAGTTGGCTGTGGTGATGCCTCCTGTTGACTAAGGTCACACAGGCCCCGTGCAGGTGGAGTCTGGCACGTGCCATCTGCCGAGGTTTGCCCACAACCAGCGGCCCGGCCGGGAGGCGCCTCTTCTGTCCCTTCCCCAGCAGGCTTTCCGTCGCAGGCAGAAATCACACATTGCTGGGGCCACAGGTGCTAGAAGCTTCCTAGTGTTTCTGCCTGTGGACCGGCCCTGCCTAGGTTTCTCTCTGCTAAAGCTTTCCCTCCACGTTTCTGTCCCCACTGTGGTCCTTCTGAGGAGACTGGGGAAGATGGTAAGTTCAGCATGTGTGTTCGCCTCACATCTCACACCTGGTGTCTGCCCAGCCTTTCCCTAACGACGCTGTTGCCACTGGATCTCCGAGGAGGTGGGGGAGGCACACCACCTCCAGGATGCCCCCCTCTCCCCGTTCCCCCCGCCCCTCCCTTGCAGGCCTTCTGTGTTTTATGGAAAACCCTCATTGTAGACTGATGACCACGCAGCACTCTCAGCCATTCTTTTACCCACCCAGGACCCGCTAGCCTCTTTCCTGTTCCCGGGGATGGCTCCTTCCTCTCAGTCCCTGATTAAGACCCTCTCGGGTTGGGAGGTGGGTGGCCAGTGCCAGAGGACAGGGGCCTGTGTGCGGGTTTCCTCCCTGTCGCCACGGCCGGAGGTCCAGGTGGAGGGGGTCTGGGAGGGCGTCTGGTGACTGTCCCCAACCCTGTCACTAAACCTCCTTCCTGGCCCTGGCAGGTTTGTAACCCCAGATCAGAAGTACTCCATGGACAACACTCCCCACACACCAACCCCGTTCAAGAACGCTCTGGAGAAGTACGGACCACTAAAGCCCCTGGTATGTGGCCTGGGCAGGTCTGTGCGTGTGGGCCCGTGTTCAGAGAGCCCGCTTTCAGGTCTCATTGGGTTCTTCCAGCAGCCCTGGGAAGTGGCAGCTATCCTAATTTTACAAATGGGGGAACTGAGCTGGGTTATTCATCAGTTCCTCAGACCTGAACACCTACTACGTGCCAGGCCAGCACTGGCTGGTTTTGGAGACACGGCTTCACAGCATCCTGGTGAGGCTCAGAGTATGGGATGGTGGAGGAGGAGGACACTGAACACATGAACTCATAAGTAACTAAATAATTCCAGCACATTGTACATGCTGGAAGAAAACGGGAAGGTGCTGGAACCGAGGGGGACTTGCTCAGATGTTAGGACTAATTTGGGGGTGTTGGAAATTATTCCCTCTAACCGAAGCCTTTTGCCTAACTGCTGGTTCTTTACAAAACCTGGGAAAGCCACTCGTGGGTAGGCTGGAGATGGCCAGTGAGGACACCCCACTAGCTCCCCCTGCCCCTCCCAGTCATCACATGGCCATGCTTTTCCAATGACAAGACAGCTGGCACCTGGAGCTCTGAGACGGGCAGTGTTCAGTTGGAGAGAAGGCTGGTTGCAGAGAAGCGCTGGGCCTGTGAGCTCCCCTGGCTTCCTCTCCCCTCCCTGCGTGGGGTCCTCATGAAGGCCTGGCAGAGTGGGCCTGTGGTGTCCCGTCCTGTGGTGTAGCTGATGGAGTTAAAAGGGCCAAGGCCAGGTACAGTGAGCTCTGCCCTCACCCATCCGAGGGGGACTTGGCTCCTGTATCTGCGTGCTCTCCAGACTGGCTTGGGAGGGCCAATCTCCCAGTCTGACCTGGGCAATAGGACAGACAATGCAGGGGCTCAGGGTGACTTGTGAGGTGTCAGTGCACCCTCCCCTCCCTCTGCTTGGGGGCGCTCTCCTCTCTCTGGTCTCTGCTGCCTGGAGCCCCCAGTTTTGAGAAAGGGGAGTGGAACCAAGCGTCGGCATTAGTGTGGAACAAAGGGGTGAGGGAGTTGGGGCTTTGAGCGAGTCCAGGTTCTGATTCCGCGGCAGTGTGTCCCTGGGCCAGGCTGGCTCTCTGAGCCTCCATCCCTACCCTGTGGGAGACGACAGCTGTGTGAGGGCTGCTGTGGTGACCGCCGGGGCATTCCTGGCCCATGGTGGCCCTCGATACGTTGAGGTCAGTGTCTGCTTGTCCAGGGCAGGGCAGTGAATGGTGTGTGCGTGAGGCCAGTGCCCCAGCACTGCACCTCCTTTCTGCTCGGCGCGTGGCTCTGCCCCGTATCCGGCAGCGTGGGAGCCTCATGTGGCCCTCTCTGCCCCAGCCCCAGACCCCGCACCTAGAGGAGGACTTGAAGGAGGTGCTGCGCTCCGAGGCCGGCATCGAGCTCACCATCGAGGACCAAGCGAGGCCAGAGAAGCAGAAGAGGAAGGCTGGGGTGAGTGGGCGAGGCGGGCAGTGGGCAGGAGCGAGGGAGAGGAGAGAGGTGGCCAGGAGCACGTCTGGACAGTTGGGGAAAGTGAGGCTTCAGAAGTAGAGCTGCCCAGACCCTCGCTCCCCCGAATGGTGGTCCTGAGACTGGCCAGGGGGAGGCCTGGGGGTCTGGAGCCTCCCTCTTGGAACTGTCCCTTAGCTGTTCAGCCTTCTGTCCTTTCTGCAGTGGGCCCGGCTGGGTGCAGGGGATAGAGCAGTACAGACTCGGGTGTGGCTAAATCTTGGGGTTTAGTGGGCAGAGATACCCTGGTGATTCGGTGCACGTGGCAGAGAGGGACACGGAGTTTTCCAAGGGAAACCCTCAGAGGGAGCCGGCCAGCATCTGGGCTGTAGCAGGTCAGTTCAGGTGAGGTGGGTGGAGAGCTGGCCGGCACCTGGTCCGGGACTCCTGCAAGCAGAGGCCGGGGCAGATGCTCTCCCAGGCCAGCCTCTCCCCCGCTCCCCTTCCTGTGGTTTCCTGATAGCGGGAGTTCATTGTGCTCCTTTCTCCCCGGAGGCTCTCCTCTGTGGAGAGGCAGGAAGATGGGATGGGTCAGGGTGGCAGGTGGAGGTGATGGAGAGCGAGTGAGGGAAGGTGGACTAGCTGCTGGGGGACCCCCTGGCTGGGGCCTCAGGGTATTGTAGGTAGAGAGAACTTGACCCCAGGCCTCCCTGGGCCTCTCCTCTGTGTGTGATGGTGGTTCTGAGCCAGGACTGTACCTGTTTGGGGCACACTGCCCGGTTGGGGTGCTGTAGAACCAGGGCCTCTGGTTTATGTCTCCATGTTACTGCCCATGGGTGATGGTTTCAGTGGGACTTGGATTATTTGGGGGTCTGTTTTGGGAAGGGGGTGTTAGAGACTGGGCGTCTGCTGGGACCATTCAGGGTGAAGAGTGAATGTCTGGGTGAGGGTTGGTGTTCGTGTCCTGGCTCCCATTATAGCATCTGGCAGGAAAGTGTGTCCTGGGTGTGGAGTCTTCAGTGGGGCCACTGTTGTTGTGTCCCCCTGAGCCCCTCCAGCACATCCTCTTCAGCGGGGCCCCGAGGGATCCCCAGCCCAGCCCTGACTGCCTCCTTCCTCTCCCCTCCCCACCCCCCAGCTGAGGCGGAGCCCCATCAAGAAAGTCCGCAAGTCCCTGGCTCTTGACATCGTGGACGAGGATGGGAAGCTGATGATGTCCTCACTGCCCAAGACGCTGTCCTTGGTAAGGGGCTGAGAGACGCCGTCCCGTCCCCGCTGGGGAGCTGCGGAGGCTCTTCTGCCCCGGAGGATGGGCTCTCCCTGGAGGCCTTTGCCTCTGGGGCCGGAGGCGGAGGCGGACCTGGAGGTGGAGTGGTCTGGCGGTTCTTGGAAGTGACTTCCCTGGGCTGCTCAGCAGAAAGTTTTATTTGCAAGTTTGCTGGAATACTTGTGAAAACCATGGGTCTGGGTCCCCAGCACCTTCACTGGGATCTTACTCATCGGTGACCCCCGAGAGTCAAGGACAGGCCTGAAGTACGGTCAGGTGGTGGGTGCTCAGCCATGGCTGGGTGCTCTCCAGGTGCCAGGCCGACCTCGGGAAGGGGGCTGCTGCCTGTACACAGATGAGATCCTCAGAAACCATGCCACAGTGTTGATCTCTTAAAGCCGGGGATAGGGCAAGCTGTCTTTCCCGGGCACCCAGTGGGAGGCAGTGAGAGGTAAGGGGGTCACAATGGAATGGGTTTCCTGAGCAGAGCTTGCAGGTCTCCACAGGACGTCCTTGCAGAGAAACCTCTGTTTGGACTTGGTCCCCTCTAGCCAGACCTGCAGCTGGCATCATAAAGTAATTACTAGAAAGAAAAAAAACCTTTTGGCAAGTGGTTGAGAGCACAGGATTTGGAGCGGTGAACCTGGGTTGAGTCCTGACCCAGCACTTGTCTCTCAGATCTCTCAAGACCCTGCGCTTCAGGCCCTGCCTGTGACAAGGGCCTGAGCCCATCAGACTGTTAGGAGGGTAAAGGGCCATGCTGAATGGGGAGATTGGACACACCTGGGCGCTTTGTGCCGCTCCTCGTGGGTGCTGGTAGACTTGGCATCGCTCTGACTGCCGCTCTGACTGCCGGGAATCTGGGAGAAACCAGAGCACCCTCGTCTCCACCAGATGCTGGCGGGGAGGAGCCAGCTTCCTGGAAAAGGACCCAACATGATTGAGCATGTGCTGGGTGCTGAGCTCTGAAACAGGCACTTTCCAAATAGCGTCTTGGTCTTTATATGATCTCCCCACCTGGAAGAGAAAACTGGGCTTAGAGGCTCAAGTCGTGCCTCGGGTCGCCACAGCCAGTGGATGTGTGCTGGGGCACGTGACTGTGTACTCTTTGAACATGTGGCAAAATAGTGAGTCTTTCCCTTGGTTTTGATTTCAGCCAACACATGTGCCATCTGGCTCCTCCAGCCTTATCCTGCCGGGCATCAGAGGAGACAACAGCCTGCTCAACCAGGGCTTTCTGCAGGCCAAGCCCGAGAAGCTGGCGGCGGCCCAGAAACCCAGAGGCCACCTACCAGCATCTGCCCCTGCCCCTGTGAGTGCTGTTCGCACGGGAGGCACCAGCCTTGGGGACTTGCCCTGCTGCCCTCTCACCGCAGGGCCTTTGCACAGGCTGTTGCTTCTGACGGGATTCCTGACCCACTTAGGTTTCAGCTCTCAGTCCCGGTGCTACTCCCTCGGAGAACCCTCATCAGGCAAACCCGCCACACAAGTCCCCTTTTCACGGCAGGGGTCTCACTCGTTTTGGTATTTAGTTCTTAGCACCTGGCTGCCCTTGAGGGTGGAGGCTGCCCTGGTTGCTCCGTGTGTACACATCTGCATGTGTGAATCCCTCCTCCCCACCTGCATGCTGTAGGTTTTCTCACATGGAAGCTGGGACCACAGAGGGGCACGGTCATGTCTTGTGGTCCAGCCTCCATGCCCAGAGGCAGGAGGGACTTCCCCAGGAAGCTGGGAAAGAGCACAAGGAGCGTGGCTTCCAGAGGGAGAGTCTTAGAAACGGCCCCACCCCTGGCTCACTTCCACCAGGGTTCCCTGGGTGCGCGCTGCTCCTGCCTGGTGGTAACCTCCTTGCCTCCTCCCAGATGACCAGTGCCTGGAAGATGGTGGCCTGCGGAGGGACCAGGGACCAGCTCTTCATGCAGGAGAAAGCCCGGCAGCTCCTGGGCCGCCTGAAGCCCAGCCACACGTCTCGGACCCTCATCTTGTCCTGATGGGCTCGGCAGTCACGAGCCTACTCTCATGTTTACAGGGGGCTGGGGGACAGGCTGCTCTGTGAATGTGAGAACCACACTCAGGTGACCGCCCGCAGGGAGCCTGCTGCTGCCAGCCCCTCCCCACATCTCTCAGGTGGAGACGCAGGGCCGCCCCTGTCCGGTCTGCAGGCAGCTGTGCTTGCGGCAGTGTCTGGTGCTAACAGAACAGCGTCCTCTTCCCAGGGCCGTGGGGAGCCCCACGCTCTGGTTAGGCCTGGCCTCATCTCAGACCCCTGCTTAGGACCAGGCCTAGCCTGTGGGTTCCTTCTCACCCTGTTGGTGTGTGTGCTTGAAAGAATAAAGTTGCCTTTTTCCTTGCAATGATGGTGCTACTCTTTCACCACCTGGTGGTCGTTGGTGTGTTTGCAGCAGTAGGTAAAGTGGCCACAGCTACCTCTTGAAGGCCTGGCAGGTCCTTTTATCTGATTTTAAGGCTCCCTCTTCAGCATCCTCATTAAGCAGCTGTCTGACCTTTGAACAGATGGGAGAAGTGACTTTCTGACTCAGCAGCCAGCTCCATTGCTGGAATAAGTGGGATGAAAGATTCTGGAATCCAGGGCCATTGTGACTGTGCCATGTCTTGGTTGTTCCCCAGGACACCTGGCAGCTCTCCCTGGCTCTCCTGGCAGCTGTGGCTACAGCTCTGCCTTTGGATCACCCAGATGTGAATCTGGCTTAGTTACCTCTGTGTCTCTCCTGTTGTGAGCTTGGGAGTACTCAGCTGTGACATGGGGAGAATCCTTAGCCTTTCAGAGCTGTTGAAGTGATTGGCGAGAACATACTTGGGGCTCAGAAAATATGGATTCTGGATGTTATCACAAAGGCTTTCGCATTCCTTTCTTTTGCACAATAAACCCTGCCAAGGATTGGTGTCCATGCTTCCACTGAGTGCTCTGAGCAGAAGTTATTAAGTGTCCAAGTGAGGACTTGAACCCAGTCCTGGACTTGAAGGCTGCACTGGAACCTGATAGTTTCCAGCGAGGGAAGCAGTGCGGTGCAGTAATCTAAGCTTCAGGTGTAGGGTCAGTTAAAGGCTTTGCATGAAAGTGCAGCACATCCCAAGTGAACAACAGCTGGGTGAATTCCCACAAAGGACATGTCACCAGAACACAGACCAAGAAATAGCACATGACCGGCCCCCCAGAGGGCTTCTCTGCACCCTGTCCAGGTTTGCCACCATCTTAACTTCCAACACCACAGCTTTGTTTTGCCTGTTTGCAGTTTTAAATTTTTATTTGTATGAGAAACATTCATTGGTTGTTTCTACTTATTGGTGCATTCATTGGCAGATTCTTGTGGGTTCCCTGGCCCAGGATTGAACCTGTAACCTCAGTATGTGCCCTCAAGCTTTTGTTGTGCTGATTGGTGATCCAACTATAGGATATTTATGCTGGCACATAGTTGTGTTCTATTCTTATTTCAGATTGAAGCCAAGTTCGGTTTCTTCTAAGCCACCTGCCAGAGCCAAGGACACTTCATATCTGAATATTGGCAATAAAAAGACTTGCCCCTTAGTGTTGTGGCCAGAACATCTAAAAATACTATCTGCAAGGGACCTGGCCCCAGCGTAGCTCCCCTCTCCTCCCTCTGCCATGCCCGAGTTCCGCTGTTCTAGGACAAGGCTTTCTGCTAGGCTCCCCTCTGCCAGGAATCCCGCGTAAACTTGGAAAGCTTGCCCGCCGCCCACGGCTGGTGGGGCTGCCTTCACCCAGTCCATTTGCCAGCTCTCCTTTGTCATTCAATCGCTGGCACCCAGCCCAGCACTGGCTTGCTGTGGTCACTGTCAATGCTAACAAGTGTTTTTATGATGGTCCCTGTAGGAGTGTGTCCACAGCAGATGTTTTCTGGAGCCAGGCCCAGTAGAGGCTAGGAATGAGGGCCGCAGAGGGAACAGGTGGCTGAGATCCAGCTCAGGCATATAGAGTAGACATTCCTCTCTTTCTGGTCTCCCCTTTCCCCCGTGCCCCCATCTCCAGGCAGTTTTTCTTGAGCCCCTGCATTTCCTTACTCTTCCTGAAACACCTCAAATCAGGTCATGAGGGGACAGTAGGTCAAGTGGGGAATCTACCTCTAGGGCTCTGTCAGGACTGTGGACTTCTGTTAAAGTGACAGCCTGGAGTGTTGTGTTGAGGGTACTACCCAGGCTCAGGAAAGAGTGCAGTGATTGATTAGTTATGTCTGCTAGGAGCACAGAATGGGTCGTAGTGACATGTTTCACATATTCACTACTATGTCTGGCTTAAGAGTATTGGTTAGTATTGATCAGAATGGAAATGTACTTGATTTAAAGATAAATGAATGTTTTTAAGTAGGTGCTAAATCCTTTTTTTTTTCTTTTTTTCTTTTTTAAATCTTTATTATTCAGATTATTACATTTGTTTCTCTTAAATCCTTTTATGTGATTGATATAAAGGGCTTTTTCTTCATTAATTCTCCTGACTGATGTTACTGTTCCTTGTACAAAGGTGGGCAAAAGTAGGTTTACAGTTCATATGGTAAATAATAAAAATAATAACAAGAATAAGTTCTGTCATGTTCTCACAACTGTAAGTCCGTAAGTATTTTGAGCCCACGTTTAAAAACTTGACAAGACTCTGGCTCTTCTCATATTACATGGGCAAAGTTTGTTTCTGCTTGTTCTCATGTTTACTCCTCGCTGCTTGTGTCTCAGGAGGATGTTGTTTCTGCTAGAAGTTTACCTTTTATTTTGGTTTTGTTTGTCTGACAATGTCTTTATTCCTCCCTCATTGGTAAAAGATATTTGTGCTGCATGTAGTTGTGTTCTTTTCTTTTTCCATATTGAAGCCAAGTTCACTTTCTTCTAACTTCCACTCTGGCTGAGAATCCAAAATTCCACTGATACCTAACTTCTTTTGAAGGTAACCAAACTATTTATTCTCATACATCTGTTTTAAATAAATTTCCTTCGTCTTTGGTTTTCCTACAGTGTCAATCTGATGTTGAACAGTGAATTTCTTTTTGTTTATTTGTTAGACCTCTTAAATCTGTGGCTTTGTGTCTTCCATTAGTTTTGGAAAGTACTCAGCCATTGTCTCTTCAAATATTGCTTCTTACCTAATTCTTTAATTTCTTCTGAAATAATAGATGTAACCTTCACTGACATTTCAGTGTTCGAAGAAAGTCTCTTGGCTACATCTAACTTCAAGGGTCCAGAAGTACAGTCTTGTCACGTGTGCAGAAGCGAGGAATAGGAACTTGGTCAAGAGTCCTAAGAGCTCCCCAACTCACCAGTATTCATTTCCCACAAGTACAATGCATTCCCTCCTTGAGGGAGAAGACCCGAGTGAGAGCTTAGCTTACAGTGGGGGATCAAGGGCTTGGTCTCTGCTCACTCGGGACTTCTTGGGCTCTGGCAGGACCTCCCTCTGAACTAGTGGGAACTCTAGTGTCTCCAACCACGCTGTCTCCCATGAGGGATGAGAGGCGCAGGGAGTCCTGCTCTCTGTACCCCCACCACCCACCCACCCACTCACCCACCCACCCACCCCAGGCTCTCTCCTGCTATTCTTTGTAAATTGTAACTTCCACCCCATTTATGTGACAGAGAGCCTCTTTTCTCCAGGACTGTGATCCAGTATTGAAGGCACAGTGGCCCTGGCCCTCCTGGGAATTAACAGGTGGTTCAGCATCCGCTCTTACACATCCCAGAGCCCAGCACGCTGCTTGTGGGCAACACGGATGATGCTTTCGTATGCCTGTCCCATAGCCCTTCTCATGTCCATGACCAGGGCTGGCCAGGCTCAGGAATCCAGGCATTTGTAAGTCTGCAAATGGAGGTAACGAAAGCATTTCATCTGTCCTTAAAATCCACAGAGTAAGGGACAGGGCATTGGCTGTTGTCTCTTCTTTGCGGCTGAGCACCCATTAGTGCGACAGGCTCACAGGCAGTCCATTAGGGGGAGAGGGAAGGCCCGGCTTGTTAATCCTTCTGATGGGCATCTTGAATGGTCCTCAAGCCTGCAGCCTTCTCCCAGGTCTGCTCCGAGCCTGGGACCTGACAGTCGCTCACCATGGCAACCGAGGGAGAGAGGGATGCAGACAAACCTGTCTGCACATACATCATGTAAGCGAGGTCAGGTCTGCCTTCCGCTCACTCCCCTTGCACACAGATCATCCTGAGGGATGCTGCCGACAGGTGGCAATGCAGGCTGGATGGGAGAAGGTCAGAGACATGCTTTCTGGGCAGGAAGGGCTGTGAGCTGGCCAGCCACGCCAGCAGTTACCGTTAGGGATGGAGCCAGAGGAGGATCAGAGTCCTGCAAGCGTGGAGAGACTTCTCACATCGAGCAGCCCTAGGGGGTGTCCTGGTGGCAGGGAGCTCCGACCTCGCAGGAGGTCCGCTGTTAGGGTTCACACACTGAGCTGAGCCGGCTGCCTCCGCATTTAGCAGTTACATCGCCTCCGTGCGCTCGGCCCTGCGAACATCTCTCCCAGGCACGCCGAACTCACGCAGCGTGGACGTGGCTCGGGTCAGGGTGTCCACTTCCTTTCTGGCTCCTTGTGTCTCCTTATGCAGCAGACAGGTGTGGACAGCCTGGGTGGCCCCTCCGAGCACCTGAGTCCTGGGTGTCCCCACGCTGCCCTCCATGGGCGTTTCTTGTTCAGCTGCCCTGACCTCCGCCCACTGGGGCTCCCGCCGGCCCCTTGATTTGAGGGCCGCATTTTGAAAATCATCCGCCTTGTGTTGGGCAGTGCATCTCCAAATGGACCGGGTACCTTGCCGAGGTACCAGACTGAGAGCCGTTTGGGTTGCTTGTCAGGTTAGTGTGTGTCGGCCCTGCTAGATGTGAAAAGGAATTAGAACGCATTCTGTCTTTCTCTGTTTTCTGAGCATCTTAAAGAGCCCCAAAACAGCCTTTGGAGGTTTGGAAGAACTCCTTTGCTAAACTCTGACCCCCACCCTTTTGGGAAATAGTTCTGTGTCCATTTCCAAGTTGGTTTTCTACTTGTCTTGGTAATTTCATTTTTCCAGAAAAGCAGCTGTTATGGAATGGATTGTGCCCTTCTCCTCTTGCCCCTCGCTTCCTCCCCTCCCCAAATTCATGTCGAAGTCCTAACCGCAGTGTGACTGTATTTGGAGAGGCATTTGAGGAATTAGGATTAAATGGGGTCCTAGCGTGGGCCGTCATCCAATAGGACAGGTGTCCTTGTAAGAAGAGGAAGAGGCATAGAGGAAAGGCCGTGTGAGGGCACAGGGAGTGAGCGGCCACCTGAAAGGCCACCTCAAAGCCACCCTGAAAGCACCTTCATTTTGGGCTTCAGCCTTCGGATCTGAGAGAAAAGGAGCTGCTGTTGACGACACCCCGTCTGTGGTACTCTGTTATGGCGGCCAGAGCTGACTCATACAGCAGCATTCTCCACGGATCACTCCAAATGAACCAGCAAACCATATGTGTTTAGTAGTCTCTCTCAACTGAAAACTCTCCTCTGCCTCTTTGGTTAAATTTTCTTTACTTTCCTAATGTGTTTTTGTATTCATCTCCCCTCCCTTCGCTTCCCCTCCCCTTACTCTCCCCCGCACCCTCTCTCTTCCTGTCCCCTCCCTTTCTTGGGCTTTTTTTTCTTCATTGATTAAAGTATTACTATGTGTCCTTATCCCCCTATGGCCCCCCTCCCACTCATGCTCTCACCCTTCTGGTGTCTGTGTCCATTGGTTAGGCTTATATGCATGCAAACAAGGCCTTTGGTTGATCTCTCCCACTTGCCTCCACCCTCTCAAGTCTGACGGTCTGATCGATGCTTCTCTATCTCTGGATTCATTTTTCTTCATCAGTTTATATTGTTCATTATATTCAACAAATGAGTGAGATTATGTGACATTTATCTTTCTCTGACTGGCTTATTTCACTTAGCATAATGCTCTCCAGTTCTATCCATGCTGTTCCAAATGGTAGGAGTTCCTTTTTTACCATAGCGTAGTATTCCATTGTATGGATGTACCACAGTTTTTTAATCCACTCATCTGCTGATGGGACTCTTAGGGTATTTCCAAATCTTAGCTATGGTGAATTGTGCTGCTATGAACATAGGGGTGCATATATCATTTTTGATTGGTGTTTCTAGTTTCTTGGGATATATTCCTAGAAGGGGGGTCACTGGGTCAAATGAGAGTCCCATTTTTAGTTTTTTGAGGAAACTCCATACAGTGGCTGTACCTTTCTTGTGCTTTTTCAAGTATAGATATCTTACAGCTATTTACTAGAAGCCAGTTCTTAGATATACCATTTCTACTGGTTTATATGTTTTCTCTTTCATTCATTTTTACTTTTAATTCTCTCCCCAGGTTCGTCTCCTTGCTTCTTGTCTAGCTTCTGGAGTGGGAGACTTTATTCACATCCAGGCTTCCTTGTTATGACAAATTCATTTAGCGCCGCAGGGAGTGCCTTGGTTCCATTCCATGAGGTTGCTTGTGAGTTATAATTGTCATCGTGTTCTAAGTGGCCGATAATTGCAGTTCTTTCCCTTCTTTGACTTGAGTTATAGTGATAAATTTCCCAGGGATTTAATTTTTTTGTTTATCCTTTGGTTTTTAATTCCTGCTTTTATTGCTTTGTGGTCAGATAATGTGGCCTGAGGAGGATTGCTTGCTGGTACCACTGAGGTTTTCCTTGTGGCCAAGAATGCCATCAACTTCAGCCATTTCCTCACACATGTTTGAATTCAAGGTTGTTTCTGTTTGTATTAAATGAAGCTTGTTTTTCCAAGCTGACATTCCCGGAACATGAATCCTACAAATCATTCTGGGAAACAGTCATTCCCAGTGGCTTCAACTGCAGAAATGGATTTCCTCCCAGTTGTGGAAGCTGGGGTCCCACTGTCACTCCTGGGCGTCATCCATGTACCAGGAAGTTTGATTCTAGGTCAGGGCACAACCAGTGTTACTGGCCTGATCCTCAGTGTGGAGTGTGTAGGAAGCAGCCAACTGATGTTCTATTCTCATTGATGTTTCTTTCCCCCTCCCTTCCTCTCTCTAAAAATCAATAAACTAGTCTTTAAAATAAAATCTATATATATAAAAGGCTAATATGCTAAGTGTCCCCTTGGGAGTTGTACTGGGAGACTGGGAATTCGATTGCTTGCTATGATGTGTGCTGACCACCAGGGGGCGGTGTGGAATGAAGGAAGGGTCTGGCGAGCAGCTAGGGTAGGAAGGCCCCTGCTGGCAGCTAGAAGTCCCCTAATTGCTGGCCAGGCCTAGGGACCCTACCCATGCACTAATTTTGTGCACCGGGCCTCTAATATTGAAGTAAAAAGCTATTTGGTGTTTATCTGATATTCAAATTTAACTGGACACCCTGTACTTTTACTTGCTCTATCTGGCAACCCGTGGTGGCTTTATTCTAGGGGTCACTGAAAACAGCTGGCTATCAGGTTTTGATCTGGGTTTCCTTGGAGCCTCTGGTGAGACCTATCCAATCATAATAATGTGGAAACTTGTTTTTCATTTCCTTTTTGTTTTGCAGAGTCTGTACCTTGAGAACCTCATGTGGAAGGGTGGTTGGCAGGGAAGGATTTAATATTTCAAGCTACCATCAAATAAGTACCAGGAAAATCGCACTTTGAGATCTAATAACTTGGATTTTGGTTGTGAACCCAATCACAGAGAAGCCACTGGTGGAGCAGGTTGAAATGGAGTTGCCTCAGGATAGCATCAGTGAGACCAGGGACCCTAGCAGAATGGGGGGAACAGCCTGGAGTCCTGAGCCCCCAGAGGGTGTGCTGGGGCTGAGGGGGCTGCTCTCTTGAATGGGCAACAGGGTCTTGGGAATGAATGTTTGGGGGCTATGGCAGACTGTAGCCATCTCTGCAGAAGCAGGAGCAGTCAGGGTGAGCCAGACTCCAGGGAGGCCAGTTTGGGCTAAGGACCACTCTCACCTGGGCAGCCCTCCTCAAATGCTAAGGTGGTTTGTACCCCTGCCCTCAGCTTGGATCACCTCTAGGTGGGGTGTGTGTGTGCACCTGTGAGATCCAAATACAATGAGCATTCACCCGAAGCAGAGTTGGATGAAGTGAGTGTTCTATGTTTACAACTTTTCCTGACTTCAGTGGAAATGGGAGCTTAAAAGCTACCATGAGTTCAAAGATGAAGAAATAGGGAAATTGATAGTTGTTTTTTTTTACCTGCAGGGATGTGACCTAGGAAATGTATGCTTGCTAATAGACCCACCCTGTATTGCTTGAGGTTCCAGAAGGAAGCAGAATCCCACTCAGTTGGGTTTGTAAAATGAATAGTACAGAGAGTAGGTGGGCAAGGGTCCCAACCACAGTGTTCAGTCTCCCAGAATTAGCAACAGTGGGAGGCCTCGCATGGTCGGGGAGCGGGGGTTGTGCTGTTGGAAGCCTGAGGGTGGGGCATATTGGTGGCATTGAAAACTGGGAGCATAACGCAGAGGTCAGCCCACAGGACTGAAGCTGTGGAGGGGCCTAGGTGCTGCCTGAACTGAGACCCAAAGAAGGAAGGCAGTGGAAAGAAACACTGCTGTTTCTCTCTCGCCTCCAGCCCCCAGAAGACAGCCAGCAAGGGTGACCGGTGGTGCAATCCACAGGGGCCAACCTTCCAGGGCACGGAGCAGGGCAGGAGAAGGGGCAGGGTGGGGGCTGGGATAAAGTAGCACAGGCACACCCTTCTGATGGAATAGATGGGGTTACTGAGGCTCAGGCAGGGGGAGGACTTGCCTAAGGTCACTGGGCAATTGAAGGGCAGAGTGAAGGCGTGCGACCTTATTCTCATATTAGAGCTCGTTGCCCCAAATGGTGCAGCTTTATTTCCTTAACACACGGCTGTATTTTCTCATTTTCAAACATTATTATACAAAGAAATCAGAAAATGCAAAAATGTATGAAGAAGAAAATAACATGTGGGCGCCTCTTCTCCCAGATTGCCTCTCTATGCATGGACACACACACCTAATAACGATGGGAGTGGGCTGAACAGGGCGGAGGAGTGAGGTTCCCGGGAGTCATTGGTGGGGCCTGCATTCGGTGGGTGAGTGAGCAGCAGGGTTCCTTGGAAGAAAGGCACACCCAAAGGAGGAGGAAACTACAACCCCAAAGTGGTCAGTGCTTGGGTCAGCCTCAGTTTCCCCAGTTGCTCCTTGGAGGAAGCATGCTCCGTGAGTTCCTGCAGGCAGTCCTCGCACCCTCTCGGCCTCAGCATTCTCATCTGCACAGGCTGACCCAGCTCCCCTGTTTTCTGGTCCAGGAAGCACGAGTGTTAACCATGTTCCTTCGAAGGGACTCAGGGCTGGTGACATTTGGGTCCTTAGGGCTGATCGTAAAGATATTGGACAACAGATACATGCAGGAGTCAACCCACAATGGGTGGCGTCAGTCATTAACATGTGAATATCTCCATTGCCCGATACAGAACCCCAGCTGCCTGCTGACTGGGCGCTAATGGTCCCTTGAGAGTAGGTTCATGCTGTTTTCACCCCTCAGCCCAGGACACTCTGACAACTGCCTGACCCCCATTAAACCCACTCCAAGCTTTGAGCTTCAGTCATGGGGATCCACAGGAGAGGGGTAGAAGAAAGGAGTGGTGGGGTCTGGCTGCCTGGAGCTGGATCCCCTGGCAGGCCCCTTGCCACCAGCATGTTTCTGGGCATTTATCCAGATGGGTTCCTGGCTCTGCCCAGCTGTCTTATCAGTAGCCAAAGGTCCTTCCTAGAGCTCATAGTGTCATCTTGATTTTCAGCTGCACATTTGTAACAGTTTGCTTTTCCCTTGCTGCCTTTAGGATTCTCTCTTTGTCTTTAATTTTTGGAATTTTCATTATGATGTGTCTGGGCATGAGCCTGTTTGGGTTCTTCTTGCTTGGGATTCTCTGTGCCTCCTGAACTTGTGTGGTTTTTTCCTTCACCAAGTTAGGGAAGTTTTCTGCCATTATTTCTTCAAACACCTTCTCTATGCCTTTCTCTCTTGCTGCCTCTTCTGGCACACCTGCTATTCTAATATTGTTATGTTTCACATTGTCCCACAGCTCCCTTAAGTTATCCTCTGTTTTTTAATTGTTTTTTTCTTTTTGGTTTTCTGATTGAGTGATCTTTTCAACCCTGTCTTCTAATTCACTGATTTGATCCTCAGCTTTCCCTAACCTGCTGTGTATTAATTACTTCATATGTGTTCTTTATTTGTGCTATGTCATTCTTTATTTCTGACTGTTCTTGTTTCATAGTTTCTATATCTTTTCTCATACTGTTAAGCATCTTTACCATCATTATTCTGAAATCTGTTTCAGATAAATTTCTTTTATTTTAATTTTAATTTTTTAATATTTTTTAATTTTTTATACATATTTCCCCATTGCTCCCCCTCCCTCCCAGGCATACCCCAACCCCCCAGTGTCTATGTTCATTGGTTATGCTTATATGCATGCATACAAGTCCTTTGATTGATCTCTTATCTACCTCACCTAACTTTAATCTTCCTGCTGTAATTTCACAGTCAGATAAATTTCTTATCTCTGTTTCATTTATCTCTTCTTCTGGAGAATTCTCTTGTTCTTTCACTTGTGGGTTTTTCTTTGTCTCCTCATTTTGGCTGTCTGGGTTTGTGACTATGTATTAGGTAGGTCTGCTACACCTCTCATTCTCTAGTGGAGGACAGTGTCATAAGCTGTTTCTGACTAATTAGTTCAGGCAAAGACTCTAGAGCAGCCAATATTTTTGACCTCATGGACCACCAGTGGTCACTGGCTGGTCCTAGAAACCACCTCTGGCTCAGACTGCTTCTTGATCTGCCCTCAGGCAACTGTCCACATGTGTGACAAGGTTTTTGCAATAGGGTGGAATAATTGTTTCTGTCTAGAGGCTAGTTTTTCTCAGTCTCCTAAGGGGCAAGGTGTTTTCCAATAGGGTGGACCAGCAGTTTTCTCCCCAGGCAATGCCACCTGTAATAGCAATTGTCTGTGTGAGGAAGATGACCTCCACAGCTTGTGGGAATGGCTCAGCACAGAAAACCAAGGTGTCTGCCTTCTGAGCTCTAACCCCAGATCTCTCGATCCTGGCTTCTGCTCACTCAGCTCCAGTCCACTCTGCTGTCCCTCTGCCGGAGCACAGGTGGGTGGCTCCACAGGGAATTTTATGCATTGGCCTTTTAAGAGGGTGCCTGAATTCCCAGTCATCTCCCTCTGTCAGACAGCTAACCCAGTGCTTCTCACAACCAGATACATTGTGGGTATCCTTCTCAGTTCTGGTGCTCTCTGCGGTAGCCCAGCTCAGGAATTAGACCCCAGAGTTCTCAGGGGCAACCCCCCACAGCTGCAATATCTCCCCGAGCTTCAGCCCCTGTCTGTAGGGCCCGGCCAGCCCTTTTGTGCCTTCGCCCCTCCTACCAGCCTCTGTGCTGTCTCCACTTTGGGTCCTCGGTTATCAGGTTCTCTCCAGTGAGTCTTCCGTTGAGTCTTCAGTAAGTTTTTCTATATTTTAGTTGTAATTCCAGTTTGGACCTGGGAGCATGTTCGTGCAGCATCCACTTACTCCACCGCCATTTTTAATCTTCAGCTGTACATTTGTAAATGACTTGTATTTCACTGTTTATTTTTTATTTCCATGGCATTTTTAAAAAATGTATTTTATTGATTTTTTTACAAACAGGAAGGGAGAGGGATAGAGAGTTAGAAACATTGATGAGAGAGAAACATCGATCAGCTGCCTCCTGCCTACCCCCTACTGGGGTTGTGCCCGCAACCAAGGTACAGGCTCTTGACCAAAATCAAACCTGGGACCTTTCAGTCCGCAGGCCAACGCTCTATCCACTGACCCAAACCAGTTTGGGCTCCATAGCATTTTTAATTAAGAAATATGAAGAACAGGAAAAATGCATAAAGCTCATATATTCAGATTAACATATAATTTTAGTTCCCAGATTAAGGGCAGCTGGGGTCCCAGGACCCCACCATCCCTTCCCCCAGAGATAACTTTTATCCTCACTTTAATAATATTTCTGTGCTTTTTTTAATAGTTTCACCACCAGGGTAAGCCATTGCTTATTTTTGTTTGTAAAACTGTAATCTTTTTATTTAAAAAACTTTTGGTGATTTCTCTTTCTACTTGTCTCCAGCCCCCCTTCCCACTCCCTGTTTGTGGTATAAATGAAACTGTTTTCTCCCCATCTACTGTGGGGATTCAAGTGTCTCTTTTAAAATGAGTTATTTTGCATAAATACATTTAGGTGAAAAATGAAGTGAGTAATAATAATATTCCAGGTAGAATACAAGATGGACAAAACGTTGAAGATGTTACCCACTAAAACGGAGTTTGGGGAACATCATGTTACATTGATGAAGGGAAACAGGCCTGGAGAAGCCATTGGAGAATTAGGGAACAGAACGCAGGAGGCACCTGCGCGATTGTCCTTTGGGAAGAGCAGCAGCTGCAGCAGCGCTATGACCACCAGGGGGCAGCACGGCCCAAGCTTCTGCAGCTTCAGCGGGCCAAGTAGGGTAGAGGGCTGAGCATCCCAGGGATTCGAATTTGTATGTGGGTTCACCCTAATCTAAGGATTCTCAAGTGGAGGTCCGGAGTATGTTCCCTTCAAAATGACCTGGGTGCTTGTTAACAATGTATATTGTGTGTGTCTTCCTGGACCCACCCAATCAGCACCTTACAAGCTCCAGGTGTGGAGGTTTGGGCAGCAAGGTTGTCTGGGGAATTTTGAGAACTGTTCTAGGGAGGTGGGCACGGTACTGGGTCAGAGTTTGGGTGTGGTGTGGGGTGTAGTGTGTGTGTGTGTGTGGGGTGTGTTAGAGAGGGGCAGGAGCAGATGATCATAAAGTAGGTGGGATTAATTGATGGAAGGCTTGGGCTGACATTTTGACCCCATTCATTACCTGGACGGGTGGCAAGTTTTTTAATTTTTGTTTTTAGCACTTCTTAACTATCCATTCTCCTCCCTCCCTTCCTCCCTCCTCCTCCCTCCTTCCCTTCTTTCCTTCCTTCCTCCCTCCCTCCCTCCCTCCCTCTCCTTTCCTCCCTTCCTTCCCCATCTATCCATTATTCATCACCATCTATTCACACTTTATCCATCATCCACCCATCCAATCTACCTTCCATCTAATATCCAGCATCTAAACTCTTACTTTATGTCCTTTCCAGATTCGGAAAGACAGACAAGAAAGATACCATCCCCGCCTTCCTGGAGCTCATGCTTTCTGGGGGAGCCAGACCATAGCAAATAATTGGTAAAAGTGACATTACACATTTGAGTAGCTGCTTTGGAGGAGGAGGAGCACAGTGCGCTACATGAGTGGAGAGCTCGTATAGGGAGATGTGGGAGGTGCTAGGAATCCTTCCCTCAGGAAATGATGCTGGACTGAGGTCTGAAGGGTGGGAAGGCGTTAACCAGGGGAAGAATGTTTCTGGTGGAGGAATCTGCCTGTGCAAAGGCCCTGAGGTGGGAACCCTTGAGAAGGCAGTTGGGCTGGCGGGCGGGGAGAAAGGAGGAGAGTGGTTGAATCTGGGGTTTGGGCCAGGGCCCTCAGGTTCTCAAATTTTACATCTTCAAAACAGGGCAGTAAAGTGTGTCTCGCAAAGATGATTGAGTCTAACGATGAGTCCAAACCATCTAGTCTCATGCTCAGTCCCCGGTTGGCCTCAGGAGAGGTGAGTGAGTGTGGGGACGGCGCCTGGGGGTGGGGAGCAGCTTGGTTACAGGGTGAGCCGCAGGGACCGGGGACCAGCTGAGCAGCCTGTTTTCACGCGGTGAAAAGTGCCGCTGGCATCACTCTCCCGTTGAAAACAAAGTGAAATTGAGAACATGGTGTTGTCTTTAACTAGGCCAAGATGACTAATTATTAGACTCATTTTCTGAAGTTTACCATATACAGACATGCGATTAGACGGAGAGAGGAGCCTGCGGAAACCTGATTCATTCTGAAACCCCAATGGATGGAACGTGTGCAGGGTTTCTGAGCGTAATGACTGTGAACGTTCAGTTTAACTCGGCTGTCACCACAGGCGTGATACAAAATGAAATGTTTTGCATCAGCTCTGTGGAGCATCTTGGGGCGGCTCCTGGCAGCGCTGGGGGTGCGGAGGGAGGGAGGGGGGGAGGGAGGTGGATCTGTGCCAAGTTGCAAATGGTATGAATGTGGGAGCGAGGAGTGGGGAGGGGAGGGCACACCAGACCCCGAGTCCTAGCTGTGGCTTTGACACTTAGTGACGGGGGGATGGGGGTGGGGAGGAGAAGGGGGCGGTGTGGGCAGGTGCCAGGACTTGGCCCTCCTGGAAAAAGAAGGGCCAGGTGACCTTTAAGGGTCTTTCCCGTTTTGTTCTATAGCAAAACGAATTCGCTGTCCCCACCATTTCCTTGGCCTCAGTTGGCTTCCTTTGATCATGTGACAGTTCCCTAGGAAGTTGGCTCATTTTACTCCCCCATGGGTACCCCTTCTTTGCAGTCCAGAGACTTAACTCCCCGTGCCAGACTCCTTTGAGGACACGTGATGCTTGTTAAGGAGTCAGTGGTTTAATTTGGGGCTGTGAAGTCCACTGGGACCCAGTCTGGGGATACAGACTCCACTGGGATCCCATACTCACAAACCCCAGGGGTCCCTGAAGGCCCTTGAGCTCCTTCAGAAATCACTTCTGGGACTTGCAAGGGAACGTTCACGAAGCCAGTTTCAGGCCACACATGGGCCAGGGCTTTCTAAGTGCCGGGTGCAGTGCTAGGCACTTGGACATATGAGATTTCATATCCTTCGTGTGGCTCGCGGGAGGTGGGTATCGTGCCCACCTCTGAGAAGCAGCGGGCTGATGATTTCCCCAAGTCACACAGTGAATGGGGGCCAAGGGCACATATTTACTCAGGCCCCTCTCATTCCAGCCCCTTCCTGATCTTGGAAAGACACTCCCCCATCTCATGTAATCCTCACCACAGCACACGGAGCCGCTGGCAGAGAGCACAGCGGGAGGAGGCCTGCGGGCAGGCTGCTTCCTCCCTGAGCTGCTCTCATGTTGCCCCTTCTTTTCTTACCTTGCTCTAGTTTCTCTTGTCTCCTCGCCATTCCTCTAAGTGCATTCCTACCTCAGGGCCTTTGCACTTGCTGTTCTTGGCCTGGACTATATACATGCACATTCCCTCAAATATCCATGTAGCTCCCTCCCTCCTCCTTTTTCAAGTTTTTTTTTTTTTCTCAATTACCACCTTCTCAGAGAGGCTCTGCTTGACCATTCCATCTGAAATATCAGCTTCCTTTCTTCCTTATCCCTCTGCCCACTTACCTTTTCTTCATATTTTGTCTCCACCTGACCGAGGGTATATTTCCTGTCTTCCTTCACTAGACAAAAGCCCCATGAGAGCGTGGACTTTGCTCTGCTCATTGTTACATCCTCAGGGCCAAGGCCAGTGCCCAGGCCATCATAGGATATTGATAATAGGGGCTGAACTGAATGATCGAATGAAGGAATAAACAGCTTTCATTTGATGTGTTTTTGTCCATGATGGAAGCACTTGCTGAAAGTTTCATGAGCCACACTTTCTTTTCTTTTTTTAAATATATTTTATTGATTTTTTACAGAGAGGAAGGGAGAGGGATAGAGAGTTAGAACCATCGATGAGAGAGAGTGGGGATGTGCCGGCTACTAAGATACATGCCCTTGACCAGAATCGAACTTGGGACCCTTGAGTCCCCAGGCCGACGCTCTATCCACTGAGCCAAACCGGTTTCATCGAACCACACTTTCTGATTTCCATATTGAGTATATGTTAAAGTTACTCACGTGGTAGATTTGAGATGCACTGCAATGTGTTATTCTTTTTCAGTAGGAAGCTCTCCATCATCACTTTCGTAGGTGCCTTCACTTTATCGTCACTCCTGTTATCCACATAAGCCATTGGATTTATTTTGGGGTCTGTTTCTCATAAAAGCAACATTTTATCACTTCCTGGAAGTAGTTGGGGTCATGTAAGGACTATGAGAGGATAACCAGACCCTGTTGAGATGTGTTGGGTGGTGGGCTTGGCTCAGTCGCTGGCTGAGGGACTCACTGTCAATGCCCTCCACACCCAGTCTGCTGGGCACATCATTTGAATTAATTCATCAATAACAATATATCAAATAACAGTTCCATCTCATGTGGTGGTGGTGGAGGGTGGCTTACAACAGCAGTCACCAACCCTTCGGACCTCACGGACCACCAGTGATCCGCGGACCACCGGTTGGCGACCACTGGCTTATAAACGATTCATGGTGACTTCATCAGCGTCTAAGAGTCTGTTGGGTTTATCTACTCCAGGGGTGAGGAACCTTTTTTCTGCAAAAGGCCGTTTGGATATTTATAACATCATTCGTGGTCCGTACAAAATTATCAGCTTAAAAATTAGCCTCTCTATTTGGTCAGACATTTAAGTAACTCACCCTCCTGCCTGGGCAGGGCCAGACCCGATGATTCCACAGGCCTCCTCTGGCCCGGGGGCAGGGTTCCCCACCCTGGTCTACTCCATCTCTGCTTGCTTAACCGTGGCGTCGCCCGGGTTTCCTGGCGTGGGGACATTCTGAAGCTCTCTTTGTTTGCGCATGGTTCTAGAGCCCCATCCCTGAGGCTTCTGTCCAAGCCTGGCTCTCTAATTTGAAGATACATGGAAGCAGAGATTGGAGTGATGTGGCCACAATCCAAGGAATGCCAGGGGCCGCCAGAAGGTGGAAAAGGCACAGAATGGGTTTCCCCTTAGAGCCTTTGAAGGTGCCTCCACTGTCTTGCTGACACCGAGATATCGGCTCAGTGATACTGGTTTGAGACTCTGGCCTCCAGAGCTGTTGTTTTAAGCCAGGGGCGGCGAACCGAGAGGCTCGTGAGCCACATGCGACCAACACCCCCCCTTCTTCTAACGCCACTTCTTCAAAATAGACTCGCCCAGGCCGTGGTATTTTGTGGAAGAGCCACACTCAAGGGGCCAAAGAGCTGCATGTGGTTTGCCAACCACTGTTTTAAGCCAAAAAAGACTCAACCCTGCCTTGATTAATGGACACGGGACAGACAGCCTGAGCCCAATGCGGGGGGATTCCCATTAACAGACTCGGATCAGCGGGAGTCAATGGACCGAGAAACAACGTGGACTGGGGGGTTTGGGAGGAAGGATTGAGAAATTTCCCACTCTTCTCTCTGGAAGCCTACCTATCGAAAGCCAGCAACCATTCTTTGCCTCACCCTTACTTCCCTTCCTTAATAAAACAAGCCTGTCCTAGCTGGTTCGGCGCAGTGGATAGTGTGTCAGCCTGCAGACCAAAGGGTCCCGGGTTCAGTTCTGACCAAGGGCACGTACCTTGGTTGCAGGCTCCTTCCCAGCCCTGGTTGGGGCTTGTGCAGGAGGCAACCAATCGATGTGTTTTTCTCACTTCGATATTTCTCTCTGTCTTTCCCTCTCTCTTCCACTCTCTCTAAAAAATCAATGGAAAAATATCCTTGGGTGAGGATTAAAAAAAAAAAAAAGATACCTGGATTCAGATTGTCCTAAAGATAGATTTGAGCTGGGCATTGTCTACCAATAAACTTTCCCTTGCTCCACTGGAGGGGAAGGGAAGGCTCGGTCTCTCTGCAGGAGGAGAGACATGTCGCTAGATGTGGGGCAGGGAGCCGGCTGTGCTTGGCCTCCCAGGGTTCTTGTGAGCTAAGCCTTTAGCCAGGAGGCATTCTCCCTTGAGTTCGTTCTCACGTGGTAAACAATGGGAAGTGATGGCCTGAGGTCAGGATTGAAAACCCAAGATTTTTCGGTACTTTTCAAGCTCATGGAGTATTTCTCCTCTGGCTGCCTTGATGTGTGGGTCTCCTTTCTCCCACTGTGTGTACTGAAGACCTATTTGTGGACCATGGACCTCCATGGGATATAGGATGAGGAAGACAGAGTTCCTGTCCCACGAAGATGAGCAGGCCAGAAGCGGGTGCAGCAGGCGTGGCAGCACCTTGGAGCATGGAGCGTGACATGCAGGCCAGGGAGAGAGCGGAGGGCACGGAGTCTGTCTCCAGGGTGGGCTCAGGGAAGGACTTACTGTTTTCAGAAAAATATTGTCCGCATCATCAATATGCAAAAAAACATAGCAAGGTGCAATAGATCCCAAAAAGATACCCCCACGCCCTCAAGGATATCATTCAAATTATGTTTCCATGTGGTGTTTCTAGATGGAGAGGAAAGTAGGAGTATGTTTGTAAAAGGGGAAACGTTTGGAAAGTAAAAGTCATAAAATGCAATTTTATTTGACATTAACAAGGTAAAGGAAACCAAAGGAATTTCTGAACCTCAAACAAATATTACATGATCAGCAGTGGAATTGTTTTCCTAAGAGATCCCTCCAACTTTAACAAGAGATTAGGGCAAACGCCGTGGTTGCCATCACATGGTGTTTAAAACCCGTGTTTTATTTTAAGCACAATTAACAGTGTTATTCTCGGATAGCATACCTACTGTAAATTAATCCGGCGATGGATTTTTTGAGAGAGCAATATAACATTGTCCATTTAACCAGAAGACACGGGCCTGTTCTGTGGGAAGTCTCTGACTTCACTCCTGCCCTAGCCTAGTTTTCACAGAGCGGGCTACAGTCAGTCCTGAGTTTTGACAAACACCTAGTCACACAGCTACCCGCCATCCATCGTGATGTGGAGTGGTTCCATGACTCTGCCCAATTCTTTGGGCACCTTGGTGGCCAACCCCTTCTTCTGACCCTGGACCTTGGCAATGACTGCTGTGCTTTCTGTACCTATAGTTTTGCCTTTTCCAGAAAAATCACAGAACTCTTAGAGTAAATAGCTTCAGGAGTGTGGCTGTTATCACTTGGCATACTGCATTTGGGATTAACATGCTCTGAGTTTCACGAGTTTGCTCCTGGTTCCTGTGAAGTCCACTGTATGGAGAGTTGTCCCACAGTGGGTTATCTGCTTACTGATGAAAGGACATTTGATCCCAGTTTTGAACAATTATGAATAAAGCTGCTTTAAAGCAGTGGTTGGCAAACTCATTAGTCAACAGAGACAAATATCAATAGGACAATGATTGAAATTTCTTTTGAGAGCCACATTTTTTAAACTTAAACTTCTAATGCCACTTCTTCAAAATAGACTTGCCCAGGCTGTGGTATTTTGTGAAAGAGCCACACTCAAGGGACCAAAGAGCTGCATGTGGCTCATGATCCGCAGTTTGCTGATCACGGCTCTAGACAATCATATGTAGGTTCTCACCCTGCAGACACACATAGGTCTTAGTTTCTCTTTTTCTGGGTCAGTTATTTTTTAGTCTTAAATTTTTAAAAATTATTATTTTTTGTGTGCATGAAGGCTACTTTGCTGACTCCATGTGATTCACCGATCCCTGCCATTGCCAAGGCCACTGTGTTCAGGTAAGAAGGGTGGAGCGTCTTGGTCTCCTCCTCCTTGGACAGAGTCTTTTAAAAAAAAATTTAATAAATCTTTATTGTTCAGATTATTACAATTGTTTCTCTTTTTCTCCCCATAGCTCCCCTCTACCCAGTGCACACAAACCCTCTACACTTACATCCCCCCACCATTGTCCTCATCAATAGGTATATGATTTTTGTCCACCCTCTCCCTGCACCCCTTTTCCCCTTTCCCCCTGAGAACTGCCACTCCAT
This sequence comes from Lasiurus cinereus, assembly GCA_011751065.1. Taxonomy (NCBI): domain Eukaryota; kingdom Metazoa; phylum Chordata; class Mammalia; order Chiroptera; family Vespertilionidae; genus Lasiurus; species Lasiurus cinereus. The sequence continues at coordinate 41,831,162 of JAAGEH010000480.1, read as the reverse complement.
TTTCTTTCTGTGCTCCTGATTCTATTATATTCACCAGTTTATTCTGTTCACCAGATTTTTAATTCACTTGATTTTTAGATTCACTTGTTGATAGTTATGTATTGTTGTTCATAATTTTTATCTTTACCTTTTTCTTCTTCCTCCTATTCTTAAAGAGTACCTCTCAGCATTTCATATAATACTGGTTTGGTGTTGATAAACTCCTTTAGTTTTTTCTTATCTGTGAAGCTCTTTATCTGCCCTTCAATTCTGAGTGATAGCTTTGCTGGGTAGAGTAATCTTAGTTTTAGGTTCTTGCTATTTATCACTTGAATATTTCTTGCCACTCTCATCTGGCCTGCATCATTTCTGTTGAGAAATCAGCTGACAATCATATGGGTGCTCCCTTGTAGGTAATGAACTGTTTTTCTCTTACTGCTTTTAATATTCTCTCTCTGTCTTTTGCTCTTGGTATTTTAATTATGATGTGTCTTGGTGCAGTCCTCTTTGGATTCCTTTTGTTTGGGGTTCTGTGTGCTTCTTGGACTTGTAATTTCTTTCACCAGGTTGGGTAAACTTTCAGTCATGATTTCTTCAAATAGGTTTTCAGTATCTTGCTCTCTCTCTTCTTCTGGCACTCCCACAATTCTGATGTTGGTACTCTTGAAGTTGTCCCAGAGGCTCTTTACACTATTTTCACATTTTGGGATTCTTTTTTCTTTTCCAGTTGAGTGTTTTCTGCTTCTTTATTTTTCAGATCTTTGACTTGATTCTTGTGTTCCTCTAGTCTGCTGTTAGGTCTCTGTATAATATTTTTTATTTTAGTCAGTATATGTTTAATTTCTAGTTGGTCCTTTTGGGTCTCACTAAATTTATCCATCTTTTCTGGGAAATTCTTGAAAAACCTTATAACCGTGGTTTTGAACTCTATATCCAATTGTTTGTTTTCCTCCACTTCTTTCATTTGTGACCTGTTTCTTTGTCTCCGCATTTTCACTGCGTCCCTGAATTGGTAAAGTAACTTTCTGTGCTAGGTGTCCTATGTGGCCCAGTAGCTCTACCTCTCCAGTTACCTGAGGTAGACTCTCTTGGTGCATCCCTTTGTGGACTGTGTGTACAGCCTTGTTGTAGTTAGGTCTTGATTGTTGTTGGTATCACTAGGGGGAATTGACCTCCAAGCCAATTGGTTGTGGGGATCAGCTGTGTCTACACTGGGAGAACTTCTGTGCTGGAGTCAGCCTTATGATTCAAGACTTGCAAAATTGCGAAAGCCTCTGTGCTCAGCTTGGATGGGGCAGAGTCTCAGGGATGAGCAGAGACAGCCTTGGCTTCCCATTAGCCCTGCCCTACGCAGCCCCTGGGTCTCAGTGTCCCTCAGTAATCGCTGCTTCCCTCTCTGTGTACTCATGCGCACACCTCCAGACCTCTGCCTTTCAGGATCCCCTGAGTTTCTTTGCGCTCCAGGGACCCGTATGAGTCTGGGTGCCCAGGATTTCACCTGAAACTGGGGTTCAGTGCAGTCAGAAGTGGAGTTCTGTCTCCCTCCTGCTAGAGAAAGCCAGCGGCACAATCAAGCAGTCAGCCTTCTGTGTGTGAACTCGTTCATGTGCCTCCAGACCTCTGTCTTTCATGGCTCCCCTAGGTTCCCATGCACTCCTCTCTTTTCACGACAGTCCAGATTCCCCTTTTATGAGTCTCGCCCGGAACTGGGGTTCAGTGCATTCGGAACTGGCATTCAGTGCAGTCGGGAGTTTCCGTCTTCCTCCTGCAAGAGGAAGCCAACCAGGTACTCTGCTGCCCGTCCTCTCCAAGAGCATGTCTCCGTACCTCAGCTTTTTGCAGCTCCTCTGAGTCTCCATGAGCCCCTCTCTTTCCTTCTAGTTGTAGAATTTCCACTCAGCCAGCTTTCCTGTGGTTCTGGATGATGTTCGTTCTGTCTTTTAGCTGTAGTTTTGAAATTGTTGTGCAAGGCAGCAGTTTAGGTGTTCACCTATGCCGCCATCTTGGCTTCTCTCTACTTGTGAGATTTTGCTAATATGTTGGGCTGGGGGACACCCCTTAGGGAGAAGAATATATTTTCTTTAGAATGTGGGCCGGTTAATACTCACTGTCCTCAGCTTTGTTGGGGAGGAAGGTAACATGGCAATTCACACCCAACATTTGAAACAGGTAAGTGAAGGTGGTGGAGTGACCTCTGAGGGGCAGCTGATGGCTGAGTCAGGCTGGTGTGCTGGGGGGGACAGGATAAGGTCCCGGAGCCGGGAGCATTCCCGGTCTCCTTAAGGCCACCCGGAGAGTGAGCAGGTGGGACTGGAGTGGGCTGGACAAGCGACCCCCAGGCTGCTGTCGGATTGTGTCCCACGATCAGAATCTTGCGGTGAGAATCTGGAAGGCTCTGACCAGGGGGCTAAAGAGTCCAACTCCATAATAAGGTGCGATCACCAGGGACCGTTTATTGATGTTTCCAGGGAGGAATGAGAAAGAATGCATCCACTGAATAAGATGATGTTCATTTATTACATCCACGATGTCTTTCGCGGCTCTGAAAAACACTCTCTTTTGTCTAATTAGTCATTGTGACCATGTCTCCATGGAAACCATTCTGTTTGTACTCTCGATAGACACGTGTGCATCCATTAAAGGGACACAGTTGCCAATGGTGAGCCGTGGGTCCAGAGTAGAGTGGCTTTTTACACCAGCGAGGCTTCTGCAAAAAGTGTCAGAAAACAAGCAGCTGCCGTGTCCCTGTCCATGAAGAGAGACGCCGCTGTCAGGCCTGGATTCAGGGGAGGGTAAAAGGCAGGAAAGCAGTTTCCGTCCCGCTCCTGGTGATGGCCTGAAGGGACAGATTACTGCTTTTTTTGGGGGGGAGGAAGCAGTGCAAGTCCCCCCCCCATTAATTCATGAAGGAACCAGTAAGGTGTTCAAAAGTGGCTCCGAAGAGAATCAAGAGAGCAGACTAGGTAGCAGGCAGGTGGCAACGAGCTGGGGGATAGATGTAAAGTTGGCTTCCAAGGGAGGTCATGGGGCAGGAGGTTTACTTTTTCATTTAAAATAATATGGAGAGCCACAGAGCACCTGGGGGAGGTGAGTGAGTGCCCTGATGGAGGGAGGGATGGACAGGCTGGGCCGGGGGACTGCGTGGACCCACGTCACCCAGCCTGGGCCCTCCGTGAGGTGCGCACACAGGTGCGGGAGGCCGGTGGCTCCCGTCTGCTTATGTGAGAGTCCCCAGCACCCAGCGCAGGCCCAGAATAAGGTAAGTGAGAGGCCTGAAGGGAGGGCAGGGAACTTCCCATGAGTGGACTTGGAGCCGACCCGCTCACGCCCAGGGTGACAGGACACCAGCTCTGTCACAGGCGGATCGGTCCCTCCCAGGCAACAGGCAGCGCTCACGTCCGCCTCAAGACGGAGGCTGCAAAGGGCTTTTGTCCTCAGCTTTTGTCTGAAGGGCTTCAGGACCACAAAGACCGGAGCTAGCGGTCAGGTGCTGACCATCGGCACCGGCCACAGAGATCCAACAAGAACGAGGACCTCAGGCCCTGACCAGGGTTGCTCAGCTGGTTGAGCATCATCCTGTCACCGAGAGGTCGTGGGTTTGACTCCCTGTCAGAGCACACACCCAGGTTGTAGGTGTGATCCTTGGTCATAGGTGTGTGCAGGAGCAATCGATCCCTGTTTCTCTCTCTCCCTCTTTCTCTAAAGTTAATAAGAGCATTTTAATCCTCAGGGGAGGATTATAAAAGAAAAGAAAAGAAAGGGAAAAAGAAAAGGAAAGAAGAGAAAAAGGAGCTCTGGCCTGTATCGCTCAGTTGGTTGGGCATCCTCCCGTGCACCAAAAGCTTGCTGGTTCCATTCCGGCTCCGGGCACATGCCCGGTTTGATCCCCAGTAGGGGGCGTGCAGGAGGCAGCCAACTGACGTTATGCTTTCACATTGATGCTTCTCTCTCCCCACTTCCTCTCTCTGAAAACCAATAAACTATTCTTTAAAAAAAAAGAATGAATAAAGTCCTCAGACCCCCAATCACAAAACTGATTGAAGTCGTCAGAGAGGGAAACACGTTATGAATGGCTTATCTGGGAACGGCACCTCTCTGCACCTAGGAACCAACGGGAACGCCGCTAAGCCAGGTAGCACTGTCTGTGACGGATGGGTTGGAAGTCCTCGTTCATGGCCACTTGCTCTTGTTTTGCTCAGTTCCAACGCCCCCGTGTTTTGGTTTCCTGGGCACAGTGGACGAGTACAGGCACAGTGACAGGGGCGGTGGGGAGCAGCTGAGAGCCGAGCCTGACAGCACAGTCAGGAGCCGGATAAACAGACAAGCAGCTACAAGACACTGAGGCGGAGTGTGCCGGGGCCATGGAATGTGGGAGCAAGAAGCTCTCCACTCACCCCTGGCCGAACCCACCTAGGGACTGTGCTTAGCGAGAGCCTGAGTCACCCAGGAAAGTGGTTCCCGACAAAGGCAAGAGTTTGGGGTCCGAAAAGTGCTGAGTACAAGTCTCCGCTATTGTGGGGCTCCAGGCAGATTGCGTACAGCGGTGCCTTCATCTTAGAGAATCGGGAGGGCTGCACGAACTTACAGGTGCGTGGCAAATACTCATTGAAAATTAGCCGTGTTAGCAGAGCGATGCATGATGGTCGTTTGCATGGGGAGATCTGAAAAAACACACACACACACACACACACAAAAACAGAACGAGGGTAAGAAGTCAGGCCTGCAAGGAGACGGAAAGCACAGGGACAGCAGAGGTCAGGATAGGGTTAGGGGAGGTAGCGACTCAAGGGGGACGTGCTCTTTCCCTTGTAAAGTGCAGCAGATACAGAAATCCACGTAAAGCGAGCATGGAGCACTTCAGGGGATGATGGTAACCCCGCCCCTCCTCCCCCCAGAAGCTGTTCTGCTCACAGGCTCCTCCCTCCCTCCAGGTGTTTTGCTTCTGGATGGGGTGTTGGTTGCCTGGAGGTTTTCATTTTATGGAAAGTCAGGGAGCTGGGCATTAAGATAGGTGTACTTGCTAACTGCACATGGCGCTTCAATAAAAACGTGAAAATGTCAGCTATTATTGTTGTTAATACTGTTACTACTGTAATGTCTTTTGTTATTGTTGTTAATCCCTCCCTGAGGATATTTTCCCATTGATTTTTAGAGAGAGAGGAATGGAAGGAGAGAGACACAGAGAGAGAAACATCAATGTGCCCCAACCCAGGTTGGGGATGGAGCCTGCAACCGAGATCTGTGCCCTTGACCGGAATCGAACCGGGGATCCTTCAGTCCACGGGCAGATGCTCTATCCACTGAGCCACACCAGCGAGGGCACGATTGTACTGTCTTTAAGCCTCAGCCTCTTTGCCTGAATAATGGGGATGCTAATCCCTTTCTTTGCAGAGTTGTTATGAGAGATGGTGTTCACAGCACACACATTGGTTCATGCAACATCTCTTTCCCGGGGGCCTGGTGAGGAAGCAGTGAGTCAACCGGACAGAAACCACGGCCTGGCGCTAGTGAGGGCAGAGAGGCAGGCGAGGTGCTCACTTCCAGGGACCGAGTCCACTCCCACAGTGGCCGCTGGGCTAGGAAACAACACGCGGGTCACATCTCCACCCCAGACGGTGCAGAGTTTTGTGTGTTTGGTTTGATTTGATGTCGGCTCATTGAATAATCAGCTTCACCTGTTATGAGATCTTGGTTAGAACAAAGTCAGACCAGTGAAGGCATATGTATGGTAGGCACACTAAGAACTTCTGCCTTGGGCGGGGTGTGTGTGTGTAAGAGAGCAACCAAAGGACCTGTATGCATGCATATTAGCATAACCAATGGACACGGACACGGGGGCCGTGGGGGCTGGTCCTGGGTGGTGGGAGTGGCTGAGGAGGGGTTGATGGGGGCGGGAAAGGAGGCATATGTAATACTATAAACAAAGAATTTCTGCCTTTTCTAGACCTATGGGTGCAGTTAAATTGTGAACTGGAGCAATTATTCTGCAATGTGTGTGTGTGTGTGAGGGGGCCCGAGGAATGGATGTCCCGGCAAAGACATGCCTGCGCCCTCCTGTCTTGAGGAACTTAGATTTCCAGGCCCGAGCCCTGCAGGCAGGAAAGCGTTAAGAAAGAAATGTGCATTTCCACTGAACAAGAAAATCAACTTAGAAAAGAAATGTGTATTGGAAAATATCTATTTGCCTGCAAAATAATGTAAAAATAATGAGCTCCTATTCCCCTTTGATGTGCAGCGCGCACGCTTTTAAGGAAAGATTCTGCATTTCTGAGATACTGGGCCTGGCGTGTAATGAAGTGGTTGTTATGGCAACAACTTTCAAAAGCAAGTATTTTCACAGCCAGCATGAGAGAGGAAAACATGAAAACAGAGACAGGGAGATGAGCTCAACAGAAGGCATCAGATGCGGAGAGAGAGCATCCGCTCTGTGTCTGAGGGGGAGGGAAATGCGCCCTCTGCACCACCCCGGCCCAGCTTTGCACACCCCCAGGGGAAACCGGACCCCGCCCTGGAAGGGGCTCCTGTGAGGAATGGGGGTGGGCGCCGAGGAGGTCAGGGCTGAGACTGGGCCTTTCCTTGGAGCTGAGGCTTGAGCCTGGGGTGCCATCCCCAGTCCCTCGCTAGAGTCCCCTCTTCCAGGTTGGCCTCCCAGATTAACCCTCCGCCCGTCTCGTCACTCTATCAGCTCTTTCTGTGCACCCTGCTCCAGAAGGGCAGGAGAGGCCCACTGTCCATTCCACGGTCCAGACTTCCCACTGGCCTTCGGGGCCTTCCATTTTCCATCCTCCTCCCCCCAATCCCGGGGGGGGGGGGGTCCTGCCAAACTGGTGCCCAGTGTGTATGTGCAGACATGGCACCTGGAGCTGGCATTCATCGTCTGTAATCTTCACGGCTCCAAGTGCCTGGCACAGTGCCTGGCACAGAGTGAGTGGATGGTTCTTCTCTGGGGCTACTGCCATCCTCCCCATTCTGCCGATGGATGAGGAAACGGAGGCTCAGAAACACTTAGGGACTGGCCCATGCCCGGAAGACAGTGAGCAGTGGGGCTGGGCAGCTCATACCTCTGCACCCCTCTTCCCAGCCTCTCTGACTCTGTTCAGGCTGTGCTTCTGTCTGGTTCACCCTCTCCTGTGTCCAGTAGGCCTGGCCCAAAGGCCTCCTGGACCATGGTGTCGAGAAAATGCCACTTTTAAACTGGACCCCGGGATGTCGGGGCCTCAGGCTGGGGGCTCACACTGCCTGCCGGTGCGTCGGGCAGGGGCCGCCAGGAACAGAGCTGCTTCTGGGGCCAGCGTCTGCCTCGGCCACCGCTCTCCTTCCCGCACTGTGCCGGGCACAGGGCAGGCACGGCCACCCTTGGTTGGCACTGGGCACCCAGACAGTGTCACCGGAACACCCTGTTGGGCCAGTCGCTTGGTTTCGGAGGCCCTCTGGGCTGCCAAGCCTCCTGGCAATGGGGAAACCTGCTCACATCCAGCCCCAGCTCACCTGTGACAGCGACCGTGTGTGGCACGTGAGCGGGTAGACACGTGTGTGCGTGGCCTTGTTGGCGGGGGGTTGTTCTAGAAGGGAGTCTGGGCTGCATGCATGTGTGCTTGTGTGCCCAGCGTGAGGGAAATGAGTGTGCGCACGGCTCTGAGGGGATCTGCCCGCGAGAGAGGCTTGTGTCTAAGCATGTGCATGTATGTTTCAGGAGGAAACTGGAAACTGTGTGTGTGTGTGTGTGTGTGTGTGTGTGTGAGAGAGAGAGAGAGAGAGAGAGAGAGATGAGCGTATGAGGGAGTGTGCTGCAGGAGACAGGGTATAGATGTGTGAGTGAGGGGTGTGCCGGGGAGCCTGTGGGTGGGTGCGTGGGGAGACAGGTGAATGCATGCAGGGGCGGCTGCAGGTGCAGGGAGCGCATTGAAGATGGGCGGTGTTTTCAAGCTGAGGCTGTCTGAGAGCTACCCTGGCTAATCTGCCCTCACAGCGTGAAGACGCAGCCGCGGGCCGGCCGTCCTCTGGATCCCAGGATGTAAGACCTAGAGCTGGAGGCAATTACCTAGTTCTCTCTCTTATGCTATGAAAACAGAGAGGGGAAGCCACCTCCCAAGGTCACACAGCAAATTCCGGATAGAGCTGGCAGGTGGACTTGTATCCGGGTCTGGGGCTCCCTCGTTCCTCGTTCTCTGCCAGGTCCCCGAGGCGGAGGGAGAGGGTTACCCACAGAGTAATTAATATCAGACACCAGAGTATTATAACATGTCCTTCCCACTGTAATTAGGGGAACTTTTTTTTTTTTTTAAATAGAAGTCTTTGTTGTGTCAATTAGTTGATTGAATGTCATTGGTTTCTGGGTTAGAGAAACTTGATCTGTGGGGAATGAATTTGTTTATCAGGGAAAAGGAGCCAGGGACTGGAAAAAGAAATTCAATTACGTGTCAGGCGGCTGAGTGACAGGCTGCATTTGATAGGACTTTTAGCTTAATTGTTTGTATTTCATTAAGAGATTTATTTATCCAGAGAATTCTTCGTCGCACAATCTCGGGCAGAGTCAGAGTGGCCTCGGGCTATTTTTCTGCATCGACTGAGGTGCTGCAGGGTGGACCTGAAGGATTTCCTGGGACCTTAGCGATGTTCTTGTTTCTACTGAGGCCCTCCCTGATCCTGGGGCTGGCAGTCCCCTCCTCCTTCCCGCCCCACGGTTACATCCAAAGTGGAGCCAGCGTCTGCATTTCTCTGGGGAGAAAAGCCCGTTTTTCTCTTTAGGCTCCAAAGGCATTTGAGTCCCAAAGAAAGTAACACTCAACGGACGGACCGCTTTCCTGTGCTTTGCTGTTGTTTCCTGCGCAGAAATGGGTCTCATCTCACGCACGTCTGTGAACGAGGATGAAGGCAGTGGGGGAACTCATGTTTACTCTGCGCTTACCAAAGCGACTTAAAAATGGGGGTCCTTGAGAATGAAGTCATCATCCCTACGAGCTTTAATGTCAGGACAGAAGTGATCACTGGCCGTTTTGCCGGGAATGTCCCATCCGCTCACACTGCCTGCATTCTAAGTCGGCTGGTCTTGGTGTCCTGGACGTCAACACATCGTAGGCAACGTGCCTTATTAGAGCTCTTTCACTCCGAAGGCTGCCTGACCCTAAGGAGAATTGCCGATGCAATTGCCAGTTGTTGTAGGAGGCGATCGCCTTGCTTTATAAATGAGAAAAGCGAGGCTCAGAGAAGCTGAGGTTTTCCCAGGGACACACAGCCAGCGAGCAGGGTGCAGAACCAGGGGAGCACCTGCTAAGACTGGCTCTCCGTGGGGTCTCTGGAGCTGCTGGGCTGAGGGCAGCCCTTCCACTCCTTTTTCTCCCCCCCCCCACTTTTTTTACTTTATTATTTAACAATTTTGTATATATATATATATATTTAATATTTTTCTCTCACCCTCGACTTTTTAAAAAAAATATATTTTATTGATTTTCTACAGAGAGGAAGGGAGAGGGATAGAGAGTTAGAAACATCGATGAGAGAGAGACACATTGATCAGCTGCCTCTTGCAGCCAAGGTACATGCCCTTGACCGGAATTGAACCTGGGACCTTTCAGTCTGAAGACCGACGCTCTATCCACTGAGCCAAACCGGTTTCGGCTCGACATCTTATTTTGAAAGTTGAGGAATAATTGGAATGTAACCTTATTTTAGAGCCTTTCCTTTTCCTTGGCTCTACCAGGGCAGGAAAGCAGAGGGGCTAGGACTGCCATCAGCCCTGGTGTTTAAATCCTGGGCCCACTGCTCACTGTGTGACCTCAGTCCCACCGGTGAACTGAGGACCGTGAGATCATTTTTCTCGCTGGGTTGTTGGGAAGATTCCAGGGGGTGGTCCATGCAGTGTACTTAGACTGTACCCGGTACACAGTAAATGCTTCATAAATACCAGCTGTAATTATCATTGTGCCTTCCATGTAAGATTTCATTTGAAAAAAGAATGACTTGTAATTCTTAAAAATAATTGAGGGCCATATAAACTCTCACACCCCCCTCCTCTTAAGTCTTAAGAAGAAATAATTTACTTCAGAAAATGGGCGGATTCGGTCCTGGTCCATGATGGATGCTGGTGAACCTCGGGGTGGTGCCTCTTCGACATTGGTCTTTCTGGCACTCCCTGGTACCCTGGTATTTTTATTTTCTCCTCTACGGTTAACATTAATTCACAGTTTTCTTCCCCTCCTCCTTCTTCCTCCCCCTCCCTCTTTATTTCTCTCTATCTTTTCTTCCCTCCCCCTCCTTCTCTTCCTTCCATCTGGTGCAGGAGCTGGTTCTCTACAGACTCACAAATGCCCATTTGGGGTGTCTCTTTCCAGCTCGGCACTCACTGAGGTCGCACTGGAGGCTTGAAATCAGCATTGGTGGGAGTATGCACCCTACAGCTGAGGCCAGTGCAAGGAAAGGCATTGTTTGTTTGTTTTTTAAGATTTTTAAAAATAGATTTTGAGAGAGAGAGAGAAACATAGATTTGTTGTTCCACTTATTTATGCATTCATTGGTTGATGGTCCTGAGCAGGGATCAAACCCAGAATTTTATTAGAACAGTGCGCCAACCGCTTTATTTTTTTTTCTTTTTAAGCTATTTTCCAGATAGTATTACATCCAACGACCCCCTTTCTAAAATTTTTTTTAAAAATTGACTTCAGAGAGAAAAGAAGAGGGAAAGAGAGAGAGCAATAGAAACATCGATTGATCAGCTGCCTCCTGCACACTTCCTACTGGGGATTGAGCCCGCAACCGAGACATGTGTCCCGACTGGGAATCCAACTGTGATGCCCAACCACTGAGCCACACTGGCGGGCACCATCCATCCCTTCTTCATTTATCCATCTCTTTGTGTGTCCAGACATTCACCCACCGAACCATCACCCAGCGACCCATCCATCCATCCATCCATCTATCCATCCACCCAGCATTTATTAAACACTTCTCATGGGCCAGGCCGTGCACAAGATCCCCTGGGGGAGGGACAATTGGCCGGAGCCTGCCCCCTGCCCTGGAGGAATTGACAGTTTAGTGGAACTGACACCTTACAGCTGTCTCCGATTCAAGGGTTGTCCTGGGCATCATCTCATTTGATGATTATGGTCAGTATTGTTATGTCAGTGTAACAGTTGAGGAGATTAAGGCTCAGAGGGGTTAAGTGAATTACCGGAGGTCATGCAGCTGGCGATCCCTTCATTTGTTTGTCCTCTGACAAGGCATGATCCTCGGCTGACTGAGGTGCTCAAACCCAGCCAGACAAGGTGAAAACAGAGTTTAAAGCCTGTCCTTCAGCAATAAGCCTTCTTTAAAAAAAAAAAAAAAGACAGAAAGGGAAAGAATAGAAAAAGTTATTTTTCCATCTTGCTTAGATGGGGACAGTTTTGAATTTATTTTTTTCAGATTGAACAATCGTTCCTCAAATGGATAGTGATAGGTGATCTAAAAAATAATCTTTAAAAACGTCCCCGCGTTGGGCATTTCCTCCAGGTGACATAACTCACTGTGACAGAATGCATTTAAATTCACAGAGAAGAAATTGAAAGGAGTGCGGACTGGAAGGTGTTCGCGTGGACTGCCAGCTTCTTAACCCTCTCCTTTCCCGTCCTCACCCCTTCCCTCCAGCGCCAAGGGCCTGGGGGCACTCCCGCTCTCCCCTCACTACCGCCAGCCACACGTCTCCATGGCACCAAGCACTGAAAGCCTTTCTTGTGTGGATTGGCCAGCGGATAGGCCAGAGAAGAGGCTGTGGGTTTCTTGATGGATGAAGAAAGAGGTGCTTGAACCTTTTGGAAGATGATTTTCTCTCTCTCTCTCTCTCTCTCTCTCTCTCTCTCTCTCTCTCTCTCGATGCTTTCCGGTCCCCATTGCATTTCTATCCTTCCCACAGCTAATGCAATATAGCACAGTGGTCGGCAAACTGCGGCTCAAGAGCCACATGCGGCTCTTTGGCCCCTTGAGTATGGCTCTTCCACAAAAAACCACGGCCTGGGCGAGTCTATTTTGAAGAAGTGGCGATAGAAGAAGTTTTTTTTAAAAAATATATATTTTATTGATTTTTTACAGAGAGAAAAGGAGAGGGATAGAGAGTTAGAAACATCGATGAGAGAGAGACATTGATCAGCCGCCTCCTGTACACCCCCTACTGGGGATGTGCCCGCAACCAAGGTACATGCCCTTGACCGGAATCGAACCTGGGACCTTTCAGTCCGCAGGCTGACGCTCTATCCACTGAGCCAAACTGGTTTTGGCTAGAAGAAGTTTACATTTAAAAAAGGTGGCTCTCCAAAAAGAAACTTCCATCGTTGTACTGTGGATATTTGGCTCTGTTGACTAATGCCTTTGCCGACCACTGCGATCGCAAGAAGAGGGCTTTGCTTTGGGAAGGGCACGGTGAGGCCAGGTGGGCTCAGGGACAAGGCTCTGCTGTCCAGCTCAGTGTGCCACGTTCATGGAGTCTGTGCCATGCGTCCTGCTGGCTGTGGTGGCTGCTGACCTTCCTCCCAGGGGCAGAGCTCATGCTAGGGGTGCTGGTGAGAGTTTTGACGGACAGCCTGGCACTCAAGACACTAGAGCTTCTTTTGTGCGAGATTTGAATCCCGAGGCATGTTCCGTGTTCTGCAAGCTGCTTTCTCTCTTCCTGCACCCTCCTGTCTGCCCTCGCGGCTCTGGGGAAAGAGGGGCTCTGGTGTAGGGGAGTGTTTAGGCTAGATTTCCCAGGATCAGCCTGAGATGAGAAGTCTTGGGAGTGTTTTGTGGCAGAGAAGTGAGCACTGTCGGGTAGAGGAAGGGCTAGGGTTGAGGCTAGGCAGAGCTGAGAGGCTGCAGGCCCTGGTCGGCCACGGGAAGGATTTTGGACGTTGTCCTGAGCATCCGGCTTCCTTGGAAAGGATGTCTCCTGCAAGAGCATGAGCTTAAGACCACAGGGCCTGCGTTTAAATCCTGGCCCGGCCACCGGTGAGCTGGGAGGCCTGAGGCAGGTTTTTGAACCTTCAGCATCCACCTTTTCTCGTCTGCAAAAGGAGAACAAGAGGGTACCTCTTTCATATCTTAGGGTGTCCTTAGGATTAAAGGAGTCTATATGTAAAGGGCTTCTACCAGTGAATAGCACATAAGGTTGTGCAATTGTTCTTGAAGGGTGTTAATCAGGAGAGTAATGTGATAAGGTTTGTGCTTCTAGAAAGCACGCTCGCTACCGCATGAAGGGAAACGAGGCTGCAGCGGGAAGAGTGGATGCAGAGAGCTCAACGCTCAGTTAAATATCACACGTACCCAGGAGTGAGACGACGGTGGTCTAGACCAGGGAACAAGCAGTGGAGCTAGAAAGAGGGTGAACAGGGCTTGGTGATCTGTGGGATGTGATTTGTGGGATGTGGGTGGCAGGGAGGGAGAAGAAGTCAGGGGTGACAGCCAGATGTCCAGTGTAAGGTCTCTTGATGGATGGGAGTGCTAGGTTTTCAGTGGAAGCTGACGAGTTAAATTTTGAATTTGTTGAATCTGAGTTGCCTGGAAGACTTTACAATAGAGATATTGAACAGGGAGATGAGATGCAGGGGCTGCAGATAAATGTCTGGGAGCCACTAGCTTATCGATGGCAATTAGAACCATGGACAGACGCCTGGCCGGGTATCTCAGTTGGTTAGAGCATACACCCAAGTTTGATCTTCAGTCAGGGCAGAGTTGTAACACAAGAATCAACCAATGAATGCACAAATAAGTGGAAAAACAAATCAATGTCTTTCTCTTTCTCTCCCTATCCCTTTCCTTCTCTCTCTCTCTCTCTCTCTCTCTCTCTCTCTCTCTCTCTTTCTCTCTCTCTCTTCCCCCCATCAATTAAAAAAATATGGGCCGAGATGAAACTATTCAGAAACAGTATTAGAGTTCAAAGTGTTTGGAGTCATGTGAGCTTGGCTCAAACCTCCACCACATGCCAGCTGTAGGTTTGGGGAGGGCTCTTTAGCTTCACTGGGGCTCAGTTTCTGTTCTGAAAATGAGGATAATTATACCACACCAAAGGGCTGTTGGGGGTACAATGAGGGAACATGTGCCCTTGGAGTGGTGCGATGTAGCAACCTTGCCGGAGCCATTAGGCAGGAGGGACCACCCCCTTAGAGAACGCATAGCAATGCATCTCAGGCAGTGGTTCTCAACCTTCCCAATGCCGCGACCCTTTAATACAGTTCCTCATGTTGTGGTGACCCCAACCATAAAATTATCTTCGTTGCTACTTCATAACTAATTTTGCTACTGTTATGAATCGTGATGAAAATATCTGTGTTTTCTGATGGTCTTAGGCGACCCACAGGTTGAGAACCGCTGCTGTAGAGCCTAAGACCCTGGGGAAACCCATTAAAGAGGTTGAGAACCACTGGTCGAAGGGAAGAGACATGGCAAGCTGCCTGGTGCCTGACATCGAAGTGTGATCATAACCACAAGGAGAATAATATTTGCTTAATGTGTTGAAGCATTATTTTAAGCCTTCTATATGTATATATATTATTTCAGTTAATTCTCATCACAACCCTGTTAGGTGATGTTAATATTACTGTATCCCCATTTCACAGAGCGGGAAACTCAGACCCTGGGAGGCTGGGTAATTTGTCAAGAACACAGGTGAAAAGTGGTAGAGCCAGGATTGAGCCCAGGTAGTTTAACTCCCAGCCTCTGGCTAGCTCTTGAACGTGCTCCAACACTGGTGTACCCCGACTTCTTCCTATCGAGACTGGGAACTCTAACAGCCTCAGGGGCACCCAAGGCCTGGCCAGGATCCGAAACCTAGCACTGAGGGAAGAGATTCAGAAGTAGCCCAAGGCAGGTCAAAGCCACCCTCCCCCATTGACCAATGTGATGTTGGCTGCATCCCATAATCTCTCTGAGCAGTGGTTCTCAACCTTCCTAAGGCCGAGACCCTTGCATACAGTTCCTCATGTGGTGGTGACCCCCAACCATGAAATTTTGCTACTGTTATGCATCGTGATGTAAATATCTGCCTCTTCCGATGGTCTTAGGCGACCCCTGTGAAAGGGCCGTTGGACCCCTGAAGGGGTCTCGACCCACAGGTTGAGAACCACTGTCTCTGAGTCTCCATGCCCTGCTCCAATGGGCCTCTGAGTGGGAACAGGCATTGCACGTACCGGTGCCCAGCACAGCGAGGACAGACCACATGACCTCACTCGGTCCTCACACAGGTCTTCCTGGGCCCGCCATGCCGGGGATTCGGCTGCATGACGTCCAGGTAACATGTCTGTGGAGGGACGTTCACAGTGGCGCCATTCTGCCCGCAGGTGTTTGTGGTCAAGAGCAGAGACTGCTAAGCTGCTGAGCCCCAGCTGCCCAAGGCGGCCCTCAGCCGAGCGCTCCACCGGCAGCGTCTCCCTTACTCCTCGAGGGCCCCGCGCGAGAGGTGGTGGAGTGGAGTTTCAGAGCCCGGGCTCTTGCCTTCCAGTGACGGTCCCGGTGGCCTCTCCAGACGGCCCTTCTTCACAGGGCCCTGCTCACAGCCTACCTGTGGCTGGAACCGGGAGGGGGGAGGTGGGGAGACTCAAGGAAAAGCAGCAGCTCATGATCAGGCTGCTCGGAGCATCTGTGGGATTGGGTCACAGTTTCCCCCAAGGGCGGTCCTGTTGTTCTCCGGGGTCCAGAGAATCGGGACCACGATGTGCGGAGAGAGGCCAAACCTGCCTCCTATTGAAACGAGAACCTGGGCCCTGGGAGAAGGCGCTGGGCGGAGGTGCTCCTTGGCTCTTGCCCAGGGCTCCTGTCCCATCTCATCTTCACTTCGGGCCCTCGAGCGGGAGGAATGAAGGCATAAAAAGCCTTGCTTCCGAGGCCTGTCGTTAAGGCACCTCTTTGTCCGCTGGCTTCTCCTGCTGGGATTTTACCTCTGCAGCCTCTGGGGACTTACAGCTGAGCTCTGAGAGAGGCTCCTGGCTCCATGTGGTCCCCCAAAACTCAGGCTGACCCTCTCACACACCGTGCAGGTGGGCAGGCGGAGATCCAGGTGTGACGGGATTAGGTAAAGAGGCGAGCAGCCTGGCCACTTGGGGAGTGGGGACAGGCGCATCCAGCAGGCTGGTTGGTCATACACAGGGCGATTTCTCTTTAACTGGAGAGATGTTTGAATGGTGGCGAGGAAAACGACCAATCAAAGTGCACTGCCCAGGGAGGAGAACTGACCTTGGACTCTAAGAGGCAAGGGAGCTGCGGGGGAGAGGAGCCCCGTGGAAAGAGGGGCCCCATAGGGAGAGGGGCACCGTGGGGTAAGGGGTTCTGTGGGGAGAGGAGCATTGTGGGGTGATTTCTGATTTAAGCATTGGCTGCCCGGGCTTGGGTGGTGCTCTGCACCTACTCATCATGTGGCCTCAGGGAGGCTCTCAGTCTTTCTGTGCCGCGGTTTCCACCTGTTATGAGGTCAGTGGAGTCGCCTCTCGGAGCCCGTATTACTCTAAGCGTGGCCAGTGTTTCCCAGCCAGCCTCCTCCCCACCTCTTCTCTGGCTCATTTTCTGGCTCCGTGTGATGCTCAGGACTTCCAGCTCAGCTTTGCCAGTGCCCAGCACAGAGCCTGGCTCAGACCACGTGCTAGTAATGTAAAGCCAATTCACAATCAGTGAAGAAATGAATGCTAGGAAGCAGACTGCCTGGGTGGAAGCAAGAGGCTCAAAAGAGACAAGTATGGACTGCACACAGAGGTACAAGAGCCCCTGGGGAGACCAGTTATTCCATCTGTCTTAGAGTTTTTATAGTCCAACTAAAGGCCTGGTGCCTGACATTCGTGCACTGGAGGGGGGGGTGTCTCTCAGCCCAGCCTGTGCCTTCTTGCAGTCCAGAACCCTTCAGGGGATGTCCGCCTGCTGGCTTAGGCCCACTCCCCCTGCACTGCTCAGCCAAAAGCCCGGGTCATGACTGGCGAGTGCAGCAGGTGGCAGAAGCCTCTCCCACCTCCACAGCAACACTAAGGACCCCTCAGAGGATATCCGACTGCTGGCTTAGGCCCATTCCCTGTGGGCAGGTGGATATTTAACTTGGAATTCAGACAAGAATATCATGCACCGGGCCTCTAGTTGGAATATAAAACTAATTTAGTGTGAGGAGTGATCCTTGACCCTGACAAACTGTAGACTGCAGCAGCAATGGTCATATAATGTAATCCATTTAGATAACAAAGCAAAGAATTTCTGTTGTCCAAGCAATTCGAATTTAGTCTGATCATTTATTCTCAATGTATGTTCTCATTGACTAGTTTACTAACAGCAATTGTCCATAAAAGAGAGAGAACCTTTTATATTAGGTCACTAGGACTCTAAGAGCTATGTGGGATGCAGGAAGGGCTGGATCAAGGGGACATCCAGAGAGAGCTATGTTGTTGACTCTGCACATCTCCCAGAAATTCCCTTTGTAAGCTTTTTGTTTTGTTTTGCATAAGAGTTCTGTGCTAACCTCTCAGTGGTTGCAGACTGAGAGAGGTACAAGTAAACCATTTTTTATATACAGTACCAGTACCCTCACTGAGGTAGAATCCAATCCTCTGGCACTGGCATTATGCAGTGTTGGAGTTTATGATTATGTAGCCTCACTTAGGTGTAGGTGAGAGAAGTAGCATATCATGTATGGCCTTATATGCCTTTATATGGGCTTGTTTTCCTCCGAGAAGGGAGCCAATGAGGGTTTTGAGCTAGGAGTGACCATCGTTGAGGACCATCTGAAAGAGGGCCAGGTGAAGACAGGGCGAGCAGAGAGGCGATTACAAGGGGCCAGGGAGAGTCCCATGGATGATGGTGGCTGGAACCAGGTGTTGGTGACAGGTGGTGGATTTTGAACCTATTTTGAAGCTTAGTACTGCCCGCCACCGGTTAGAGACCCAAGTGGAGATGGTGGCTGACAGGCAGGTGAATATTTAACTGTGGAATTCAGGAAAGTTCTGGGATGGAGGTGAAATGCTTAGATATACACGAACCTTTTCTGTGTTTTTATGTTTTTAAAGATACTATTTTTATCGATTTCAGAGAGAAAGGGAAAGGGAGAATTAGAAACATCATTGATTGGCTGCCTCCTGCATGCCCTACACTGGGGATTGAGCCTGCAACCCAGGCAGGTGTCTTTGACAGGAATCGAACTGGGGACCCTTCAATTGACTGGCCAGTGCTCTATCCACTGAACCAAACCGGCTAGGGCTACATGAACCTTTTTAAGGCTTTTGAAATGATGGTCAAATTCTTTTCATAGAAAGGTTCATAATTTAATGCTCTCTCCAGAGGATATGGAAATTCTGAAATGCTGGGTATTAACTGAAAACAAATATCTATGCCACCTGGCCAGTGTAGTTCGGTTGGTTAGGTTGGAGGTTCAATTCCCCATTAGAAGAACACACCTGGGTTGCAGGTTTGATCTCTGGCCCCAGTCGGGTTGCAGGTGGCAACCAATTGATGTATCTCTCTCACATTGGTTTCTCTCTCTCTCTCTCTCTCTCTCTCTCTCTCTCTCTCTCTCTCTCCCTCTCTCTCTCCCTCTTTTCCTCCCTTCCACTCTCTCTAAAAAGAATCATTGGGAAAAATATCCTCAGATGAGGATTAACAATAAAAACAAAATACACACACACAAAACAAAAACATATTTAAAAAAATCTATGCCAATTGAATAGGTGAAAGACGGTGCCTAGATATTTTAACTCATGCTCCCCGGATCTGCATGGTGGCCAGAGCACCGAGGTGTTCAGCGCTCAGCTGCGGCTTAGCCCGCCGCAAGGACACTTGGTGTCCTAAGTACAGGAGGCAGTCTTCAGGAGGGAGACCCAGGAAGGCTGGAAGGAAACCATGACTCCATTTAAAGAAACGTCAGGAATTGGTAAACTCATCCGAGGTGACAAAAGCCAGAGGCGTGGCTGCTGGGGAGGAATTGTGGGGACTGACTGGTCCGGGGCCACAAGAGCCCTTTCTGGGAATGATTTCTGCCATGCTGTGTCTGCTTGTCAGATGTCGACGTTTTCCCCAGGACTTTTATTCCTTAAATGACAGGGTACAACCATAGCTGAAGCCCCCTTTTCACTCCTCTCCAATCTCATCCCCTTCATCTCTCCCCACAGGCAGCTAATGTCCTGAACTTGGCATCTTTCACAGCCATATCCCCCACCCCCACCCAAATTTTCCAAGCAGTGTATTTTATTGCCTTTTTAAACATTGCATTAAAAATACATTGTATGTCCTGGCAGGCAAGTGGCTAGAGCACTGCCTGCACACAGAAGGGTCACAGTTTGATCCCCTGTCAAGGGGATGTACCTGGGTTGCAGGTTCCATCCCCAGCCCGGTCTGGGGCCCAGGTAGCAGACAAACAGTGGATGTTTCTCTCTTTCGAGTGCTCTCTCTCTCTCTCTCCTTCCTTTCCTCCCTTCCACTCTCTCTAAAAATTATTGGAAATGCTGAAACGGGTTTGGCTCAGTAGAAAGAGCGTCGGCCTGCGGACTGAAAGGTCCCAGGTTTGATTTCCATCAAGGGCATGTACCTTAGTTGGGGGCACATCCCCAGTAGGGGGCGTGCAGGAGGCAGCTGGTTGATATTTCTCTCTCATTGTTGTTTCTGACTTTCTATCCCTCTCCCTTCCTCCCTGTAAAAAAAATCAATAAAAATATATTTTAAAAATAAAATAAATATTAATGGAAAAAATATCTTCTGGTGAGGGTGAATTAAAAAATAGAAACAAAAAGTACCACACTGTATAATGTTCTTCATTTCCTTTCTCACTTAATATTTTTGCATATACTACATTTATTTTAACTGCTAGGTAGTGTTGTATTGCATGTGTATGCTTCTAGTTATCCAGCCTCCTGTTATTGGACACTGAGGTGGTTTCCAGTTGTTCTTTGTGACAGTGCTTCAGCGACCACCCCTGCTTGTGCCTGCATGTTTATTTTGTAACCGGTCAGAATATTGTTTTCAGTTGGTCCTCTTGAGTTCTGTAGAAAGACAGTGTTAGCATGGACTAAAATGAATACGTTTGTCTCTTTCTCTCCTATAGTTATGATTGATGTCTAGTTCTGGTCCTTTCCCATTGCTTAGAGGTTTCAGAACAATGGTGAACAGCAGTGGGAAGGGAGCCAGCCTCGTTTTGTACTTGACATTAATGAGGTGGCCTCGTGAGTTTCGCTAAGGATGATTGGGGTTTTTGGTTGGAGATAAATATTATTTGTCAAGTTAAAGTCTCATCTTTTTGTATCTGCGTTTATTAGGAATTAAAGTCATGAAATTAGTTTATAAAACCATGTATTTTATAAACTAATGTCAATATTTGTATGATGTGCTTTTAAATTTTGAATTATTATAGTAATAGACTTCTAATATCCAAATAACCTTGCAGTTTTTGATCTATTCTTCTTCTAATCTTTTCCAAGATTACCTTTGCCTATATTTTGTTTAGTATTTTTGCATATGAAACATATTAAGTGTGACTAACCTGCTAGTTTTTTAAGTTATGGTTGCAAGGTTTTCTCTTTCCTAACAATACTTTCTTGAGGTGTAATCCTATATAATAAAGAGCCAATGTGCTAATAGTCGTGATGCCCTCACACCATTAACGATCCATCAGCAGGAGGCTGTGTGCCCAGCAGGTACACATGGGAAAGTGGGGCTGCGTGCATGTGCACGGCTAAGCCCGCATGCTTGTAGGTGGGTACTTGAATCTGGAGGACTTGACCAGAGGTGTGGATGGATTTCTGGGTCCCGCTGGCACAGTGGGAGGGTTTTTGGGTCCTGCCGGGGCAGCGGGTGGGTTTCTGGGTCCCGCCTCCCTGGGACAGAGGTGGGGGTGGTGGCTGCGGGACTCTTTCTGTGCGGGAGGGTGGGGCAGCATATGCGGGGAGGCGCACACGGGGAGGGATTCCAGGGCTCTGGCAATTTCGCACACCGGGTCACTAGTTTATATGCAATAAAATGCACAAGTCTTAAGTGTACAACTTGATAACTTTTGACAAAAAATATATATATACCTCGTAGACATCCCCCAGATCAAAATACAGAACATCCTCAGGGCCCTAGAAAGTTCCCCGGAGCCCACCTCCAGCAACCACTTTCTAATTGTTACCTCCAGACATTGGACTTGTTGCTCCTTGAACTGCATATAATTTATACTTCCTGTGTCTGGCGTTTTTTTCATTCAACATGATACTTTTGAGAGTTACCTGAAACATGATGTCAATAGCTTTGTCAGTCTTGTAAAATGAACTAAGATGTAATACACTTCCAGAAATAAAGAATTTAAATTTAAAATAAAATGAACTGATAAGATTTACACCTTTTTCATGCTCTGAAAGGGGTTTCTGTTACAAGGAAATTATTTGCTCTGTGAAAGATTGAAGTAGTGTGCCCGTGAAATCATCTGAAGCTGGGAGCCATTTTAGAGGCAATACTTTGGCAACTTCTTATGATTTTTCCTTTATTGTTGGGCTATCCAGGTAGGATAATCAATTTAACTGAAGTTTTTAAAATACCTTATAATTGTGCAGAGTCTTCTTACAGTTTTAAAAGCCACAATCTCCCTCATTGCATTTATAACATACTAAAGGCCTGGTGCACAAAATTTGTGCATGGAGGGGTCTGTCTACTCAGCCCAGCCTGTTAACTGGTAATCTGTTTGGTTGTGATGGTCGCTTATGCTTTTATATATATAAATATCTATGCTTCCTCTAATGGAGGAAACAAGGCTATTTCATGAACCAACCCTAAAATTTATCTATTAATTCTACGTTTTTTTAATTATTATTAGTAATCAATAAGTTTTGCTTTAACTACATTTTCTAGATTTCTTTGATCTCCTATAAAAACCAAATTATTTAAGTGAATGTTTATTTTACCCATTTTCATTTTTGTTAATTACTAGAGGCCTGGTGCATGAAATTGGTACAGGGCGGGGGGTATCCCTCAGCCCAGCCAGTACCCTGTCCAATCTGGGACCCCTCACCTCTAACTGCACCTGTAGGATCAGGCCTAAACGGGCAGTTGGACATCCTTCTCACAATCCAGGACTGCTGTCTCCCAACTGCTTGCCTGTCTGCCTTTCTGATTTCCCCTAATCACTTCTGCCTGCCAGCCTGATCACCCCCTAAACACTCCCCTACCAGCCTGATTGATGCCTAACTGCCCTACCCTGCAGGCCTGGTCCCTCCCCTGCTAGCCATCTTGTGGTGGCCATCTCGCGTCCACATGGGGGCAGGATCTTTCACCACATGGGGGCAACCATCTTGTGTGTTGGAGTGATGGTCAATCTGCATATTACTCTCTTATTAGATAGGATAGAGGCCTGGTGCATGGGTGGGGGCCAGCTGGTTTGCCCTGAAGGGTGTCCCAGATCAGGGTGGTGGTTCCCTTGGGGCATGGGATGGCCTGGGTGAAGGGCCTGTGGTGGTTTTCAGGCCAGCTATGCCCCCGGGCGACCCAAGTGGAGGTCCTGGGATCTGGGATTTATTTATCTTCTACAATTGAAAAATTTGTTGCCTGGAGCAGAGCCAAGCCTCCTGCTCGCTCCATGGCAGTAGCCATTTCTGTTGGGATTTATTTATCTTTTATAATTGAAACTTTGTCACCTTGAGCAGAGGCCAAGATAGACTAGGGCTGCAGAAGCTTGGTTTCCTCCATCACCAGGGGCAAACCTAGCCTCCTGCTCTCTAGCTCTGTGGCTGCTGCTATTTCTGTTGGGATTTATTTATCTTCTATAATTGAAACTTTGTAGCCTTTAGTGGAGGCCTGGGCCTGCCAGAGTGTGTGGAAAGCTTGGCTTCCTCCATTGCTGGGTAAATCCAAGCCTCTCTCCTGCTCGTTTGGTGGCTGCAGCCATCTTGGTTGGGGTTAATTTGCAAACTCGCTCCTGATGGGCAGATGGATGTGGCATGTGGGCTTGGCTTGTGGGTATAGCAGAGTAATGGTTAATTTGCATACTACTCTTTTATTAGATAGGATGAAGTAACTTAAGATTATAAATTTGTCTATCAATTTTGCCTCATCCAATAAGATTTCCTATATGATTTTCTTTTCTTCATTGTTTTTAAAGAGCTTGCTTGCAATTTTAAAAATTTTCCTCTTTAGCCCAAATGTTATCTAGGAGAGCAGTTAAAAAAATATCTAAGTAATTGTTTCATTTTGTTTTGGGTGTGGAAAAAAGTATTTATTATTTCTAATTCCCGATTGCCTTCTAGGGAGATGGTTCTTTTTTTTTTTTTTATGGTCCTTTGCCTAACATACAGATAAGAAAAATATCTTATCAAAAGATAAGGAAATTGGAGAAACAGACTAAGAGGTCCAATATACAAATAATAGGAGTTCCAGAATGAGAAAACACAGACAATGAAAGGTATGACATATTTAAATAAATAATTCAAGAAAATTTCTGTGAAGAATGTGGAATTGTAGATTGATAAGACCTCTTAAAATGTTCAATAAAATAAACCCACACCTTTAAAAAGATATATATATATATGTATTTTTTTTTAAGGCTGATGCATCTGAAATTTCTAGTTAACTTAGAAGATATTTGATGCTGCAGTTGGAGAATACAAGTTAAATTGTGATTTGCACGTGGCCAGACTGTATACAAAAGAACCTCTAGCTGCATCTGATGACATAATGGATTGGTATCATGCCAAGGAAATAGATATTCCTGTTATGAAAGAATCCCATATAGAAATATAACATTTTTACTTGTAAAGTATTCTAGATTAAGGTGGGGAGGAAAACCTGTCACTTGCAAAACAAGGGGAGGAAGCAAACAAATGAACAAATCACCTATCGTTGTTTTTAGAGATCCATAATTTACGAAGCACTGTCACCTCCGTGGGATAAAACATTTCCATTAATCCTAACAGTATCTCAAGTGAGGCATTGTGACTCCCTTTGGTAGATAAGAATGAGGCTCAGAGCAGGTAAATGAACTGTCTATGTTCATAGCGTTTGCAGGTGGCAGAGCTGGGATTTAGCCCTGGCCAGGTAGTTCAGTAGGTTAGATCAGTGGTCGGCAAACTCATTAGTCAACAGAGCCAAATATCCACAGTAATTTCTTTTGAGAGCCACATTTTTAAACTTAAACTTCTTCTAATGCCACTTTTTCAAAATAGACTCGCCCAGGCTGTGGTATTTTGTGGAAGAGCCACACTCAAGAGGCCAAAGAGCCGCATGTGGCTCGAGAGCTGCAGTTTGCCGACCACGGGGTTAGAGCATCATCCCCATAAGCCAAGAGCTGGGGTTTAAGTAGAGGTCTCTGGTTTTCTTGGCCTGACCCTTATGGCCACCTAAAGGTCACAAGATAGTTGAAGGTCATGAGATGGTTGAAGAAGGGAGAAGAGGAAAGCCTAAAATGCAAAGGACAAAAAATCCACTGAGACTGCCCTACCTTTGATGACATTTCTTTGAAATCCACCCGGCAATTTCCACTTACATATTATTTGCCGACCAATGCCATGTGACCACCTTTTTTAGCAAAGGCAGCTGGGAAATGTAGCATTTAAAAAAAATATATTTTATTGATTTTTTTTACAGAGAGGAAGGGAGAGAGATAGAGAGCTAGAAACATTGATGAGAGAGAAACATCGATCAGTTGCCTCTTGCACCCCCCCCCTCGCCCCACTGGGGATGTGCCCACAACCAAGGTACACGCCCCTGACCAGAATCAAACCTGGGACCCCTTAGTCCGCAGGCCCGATGCTCTATCCACTGAGCCAAACCTGTTTCAGCGAAATGTAGCATTTTAATTGGATACATTGCTCCTCTAAAGAAACCAAAGCTTTACAAGTAAGAGAAGGAGATTTGAGCTGGCAACCAACAGTCTCCGTGGCAGCCAGGGGCAGAAGCAGCCAATGCGTCCCTTCCTTTGGCTGTAGAAACTTGTTTACATGGATGAATGAGGTTTATTTTCTTCTTCTTGTCTCTGGATGATGTGAATTATTTTCACAGAATGGAATCAGGCTTTCAATAGAGCGCATGTATTTAATATTTAAATACCACACGTTGGCTGGCATTTTCTCTCCTCGTGACAAGATGATTACAATGGTCCCAAATCCTGTTAAGGTTTAATCTGAGTTGTTCTGCCAATAAAAACACAGTGATAGCATGTAGTGTTTTAAATAAGTGGAAAGTATTTGTCCATCGTTTTTGAGGTGTTTCTTTCTGAGCTCTCCCCCATCTCCTCTCCTCACTTCCTGTTCTCCTTCCCTAACAATTCAACTGCTGTCACCTCTTATTGAGACTCCAACTCATAGTTGCCAGAGAGAACCTCCAGTTCGGCCAACCCCATCTGTAGATGGGGGACACTGAGGCCCATGGAGCTGAGGTGTCTCTAACAAGGATTCATGTCCCCGGCTCTGCTCAGTGTTCTTGAAGGAAGGTCAGCAATCCTCGTTTTCACTATGGGGTGCAGAGTGAAGGCTCTGAGGTGGGAAAGAGGTGGGGAGTTTTGGGGAAACAGAAATGAGGCTGGTGTGGCTGGAGCACAGGGAGCGAGGAGGTGAATGGCTCGAGCCAAAGCTGGAAGGGCCGGTAAGGACCTCAGGAAGCCGAGCGAAGTAGGCCGTGGTTAGGGTATGGGCTTTATTCACTAGAGCAGGACTATCCATGGTGTGGTTTAGCTTCAGCTCTCAAAAGGTCCTTGTGACTGCTCAGTGGAGACAGTTTAGAGAGAACAAGGAACCCAACACAGGAGAACAGCGAGGCGTTACTACTGTTGTCCAGGTGAGGGGTGAGGGAGGCAGTTGTGGTGAGAGAGAAGCAGATGGAAGTGAAAGGTAATATTGTCAGCGTTGATGACAGGTTTACATAGTAAGCCACAAGAGAGGAGAGTGCAAGGATGAATCCAAGGCTCTGCCTGTGCAAATGGTAGATGGAGCCCCCACTGTGCTGGAGGCGCTGGAGGAGGAGCAGGTTGGAGGTGAAAATCCAAAACTCACTTTTGCACTGAGGCTTCTGTGATATATTTTCTTGGAGATGTCATCAAAGAAGCTGGATATAGATCATGAAATATATATATATATATATATATAAAAATTTAATTATAAATTTATATATATTTTATTGATTTTTTACAGAGAGGAAGGGAGAGGGTCAGAGAGCTAGAAACATTGATGAGAGAGAAACATTGATCAGCTTCCTCCTGCACACCTCCCACTGGGGATGTGCCCTTGACCGGAATCGAACCTGGGACCCTTCAATCCACAGACCAACACTCTATCCACTGAGCCAAACCAGTTTAGGTTATGAACTATGTTTTTAAAATTAAATTTTCAATTGGCTATTGGTAGTGTGTAATACATTTTGTATTAGATCATTTTACTGACTTCTCTCATTAGTTTGAATAGCTTTTCTGTGATTTTATACACACACACACACAATTATATTGTGTACAAATAATGATAAATTTGTTTCTTTCTTCCCAACAGGTTTACCTCTTTTATTTTTCTTGTCCTATCACAGTGGCTATAGCAGAGGTTCTTCTATAGTTATTTTCAATGGTAAAAATGATATTATTTGAGAAGAACAGGATTTTGAACAGAAGAAACTAGAGGCAGAGCAGACAGCTAAGAAATTATGGCAGTAGTTTAGGTGTGGTGTGATGATGTCTTTGACTAGGTTGATAACTGAAGATGTAGAACTGGATAGAAATATCAACCCCCTTCTGCTACCCGCACAGACCAAGAATTTTCTGGTCATAAAAAACTATCACTAGTGTCAAATCTAAAGCAAGGTGGTTGGAGTGACAGGAAACCAAGAATATCTAAACAGTAGATGTTAAAGTTGGGTACAGTGTGTTCATCTGAAAAAGAGAACATTAAAGAAATTTATCAAAATATCTCAGTTTATAACAGTTCTAAAAAGATATTATCAAAAGAAATGAGAATATACATTTTTTCTGATCTATCTCCAGGGTTGAAGCTTAATCCATCTTCCAAAATAGAACAGTGACAATTTATGTAATGCAATTTATGTAATGCATATAAATATCATTTGGTTCCCCAATACCTCTGTGATATGGGGAGTAATTCACATTTATCCAAGGCTTGACATTTTCTAACATGCTTAGATTACCTCATCTGATGCTGATATTCCCAGGGCTCACTCCCTTGCAATTCAAGCTCCAATAAAAATCAATCTAGTTTCAGTTCTTCGAACACACTCTCCTATGTTCCCTCTACCAAACATTGTGTGTACCTATTTCTCCTTCAAAACCCAATTCGAATCCAAGAAAAGACGATTGTTCCCTTGCAAGAAGGGAGAGATCTGTGTGGACCGCAAAGCTCTCTGAAAGAATCCCAGCAGAAGGTATTGCACCACCTCAAATATGCCACAGACACATCACTTTTCACATTTTGGGGTGCACCTGCACGAAGGTACACATTAGATTGCTCATTGCTCCTCTTGACCAGTCACCCCTCTCTTGGGGCAGATGTATAATCATGTGTCTTGTGATGCCAAAGACTCATGGGGAGTTTATGAGGGTGTTGATGGGATCTGGGAGCAGTTGCATGGGGAATGCCTCCACCCTCCAGGGTCAGGACAGTCTGAGGCTCTCTTGCTGGGTGATTAGGGTTTGAGGAAAGATGGACTATGCTTGGCTAGGCCTCAAACTTTCTGCAGTTTAGGTCCGATTGGATGGAAGGGGGCATTTGGGGGCCTTCAAGCCTTGGAGACCCCAAAGACATGCTCTATGAGGACCTGTCTCTTCTACCTATGTCCTGAGTTGTCCCCTCTCAGGCCAGGAGATTGTTGGGCTGTGGACCAAGTCTGTCCATCTCTCTCACCACATCGCCTATGTTGGTGCCTGGAACACAGAAGGCCACAGCGGATATGGAATTAAAATTGAAGTTGGGCCTCCCTCTCTCTTCTCTTCATCCCCTGCCTGGCTTCTCAGCTATTTCTTGCTAACCTACAGGGCTGCTTGCAAAAAGAAGAAAGAGCCCTAGCCAATTTGGCTCAATGGATAGAAGGTCAGTCTGTGGACTGAAGGGTCCCAGGTTTGATTCCAGTCAAGGGCATGTGCTCAGGTTGTGGGCTCCGTTTCCAGTAGGGGATATGCAGGAGTCAGCTGATCAATGATTCTCTCTCATCACTGATGTTTCTATCTCTCCCTCTTCTTTCCTTTCTAAAATCAATTTAAAAAAATAATGAAAAAAAAAAAAAGCTATACATTTAAAAAGCCAGCAACTGGAACACACCAGAATGACCAGAATGACCAGAATGACTGGTTGCTCTGACGCCCACTGTGGCCGGCCAACCGGCCTAATTGGGGGTGGGTGTCGGGGTGGGGTGGCTGGCCAACTTCCCGTGACCCCTCCCTCAAGCAGGCTGAGTCTCGATCCACCCCAATTGGAGCTGGGCTGGCTGGACCCCACCCATGCACAAATTTGTACACCGGGCCTCTAGTATCCTATGGAATAAAAGCATAATATGCAAATCGACTGAATGGTGGAACAGCAGGTCAGGGTGCATGGGGCTGGTGAACAGGTGGGTCCAGGTCAGCCAAGGCACATGCCAGCAGGCAGAGGGAGGAGACGGGGGGGGGGGAGGGGGACACGTGAGGCGGACAGCAACCAGTGGAGGCGGTGGACTGATGGGGGGGGCAGGGCAGTCCACTCACCAGCTGGCGCCCTCCCCTGATCGGCACACCCGGTCGCCTCCCATAGAAGGAGGGAGGCTGGTGGCAGTGGCAGGGAGATGGAGGGTGGGGCCAGTCACTCCCCAGCTGGTGCTGTCCCCTGATTGGTCTGCCCAGTCAACTCCAACAAAGGGAGGCCACTAGGGGTCAACAGGGGGTGTGTGGCTGGCTGCTTGCTGCTGGTGCTGTCCCCTGATCAGCCGACTGGTTGCCTCCTACAGAGGGAGGCCAGACTGCGGCTTAGGCCCGCTCCTCATGGAGATTGGGCCTAAGCCGTCAGTTGGACATCCCCTAAGGGCTCCCAGACTGTGCGAGGGTGCAGGCCAGGATGAGGGACCTCCCCAAGTGTACGAATTTTCATGCACCGGGCCTCGTGTGTGTGTGTGTGTGTGTGTGTGTGTGTGTGTGTGTGTGTGAGTGTGAAGAAAAAGAAAGAGAATTTCAGGTGACTTGGTGGGTTAAGGAGGTTTCAAAGCTCTTGCTTTAGAAGCTCAAGCAAAACTTTTACCCTGAGCTGATGATATAAAGCATTCTGTCAGCAAGCCTGGGCTTGGCCAGGACTGTGGGCCAGGGAGAAGGGAGAGCAATGTTGTCACTTTAATTGCATTGGCATAAATATTTGATATTCAATAAATTAGATCTGGAGCAAGGAAAACATTCTTGCAAATGGATTTTTACCTGGAGCCCAGCCCCATTAGCAGAGGAGTGGAGGGCAGCCTGCCCCAGGGCCGGTAATTAACTCAAGTGGAGCAGAACTAAGCATTTCTGACAGCCTTCCTGGTCTGGAATTAACTGTCATCTCCCAGGGAAAAGAAACTGCACTGTCACATTACAGTTCACAAGAGGCTCCCGGTGCTGCCGGCTGACCGAGTTTAGTTATGTCTCTCCCTTGTGCCCCACCATGTTTTTTCATCATTAGAGACAAGCTTAAAAGCAACTAATGGTGTATTTTATGTTCACGTACCCGCACCACAGATTTCACCCAAAGAGAAGGCATTAGCATGGTAATTCAATCTTTTTCCCCTTTTGACAGTTGTAATAAAACAAGATACAATAGATGCTGCGCTAAGTCACAATACTGTGATATTTGAAGATAGTACAAGCTGGATTTTTCTCTCTGTATCAGGTCTGGCCTACAGCGAGCAATAGCTTAGCCACTGTCTCTCCGTGCTGTCTTTCCCACCCCACCCCGTGCTCATGAAAGTAGCAATTGCTTCTCAGAAAAGGCAAAACTGCTGGAGCCTGAAGCTCCTTCTAGAAGCCACTGCTTGTCTTGTTCCGAGGAAACGGAGACCGTGGAAACTGGCTTTGTGCCAGGCCTCACCTTGCAATGCCATGTGCAAGCACGTGTTTAGAAGGTGGGAGAGCTCTGAGCCAGGCTTGGCGTGTGGGTGTGTGCATGCCGTCCCTGTGATGGGCAGCTGGCTTCAGTGAGGAAAGGCTGAGCGTGTGTCCATGTGCATTTGCACATGTGTGTTGGGAGGGGTGAGTGATGCTGCAAGGAGACACAGGTCATACACACCTGCTTGCCTTAGATTCTCTGCCTGCTTCAGAGTAGGGGAACTGACTCATCTTCCTCATCACTGAACCCCAGCGTGGATGCCCTCCTGTCCTACATTCAATGGGATCCTGAATCTCTCTCGATTTTTTCTCTTTCTGCTGTTCTAATCACGCCTTGCTTTCTGTCTGGCCTCGCTCGCTCCATTACATATGAAGATGGGGTCAGGCCCTCCCCTCCTTGAAAATCTCTCCACCTTTCTTCTTGATGCCCCAACAGAGGTCCCTGACCTTGGCTGTCATTAGAATATGAGCGATCCAGACCAGCTGGACTAGTTGGGGCCTAGGCAGTTGGGATGATCTGCTGGGTTGGCAGCTCCTGGCTCATAGATCAGCCCCTAAGATCTTAGCCTAGTATCTTACTCTCTATCCACTTCCCCTTTGGGCTCCTAGACATTCCCTTGACAGTGCAACACCCGCCCCCACTCTTCCCCTGATGAACTTCCACTCATCCTTTAAGATGCAAGCAGATGCCACCTCCTCTGTGAAGCCTTCCCTAACACCCCCAGGTCACTCATGTATTCACTCACTCATTCACTCGCTTATTTACCAAACATTAATTGAGTTCTTGCAGGTGCCAAATTTGAGCCGTGTCCTGTAGATGAGTTAGCAGCGAAAAAAAAAAAAAAAAAAACAGATGCAATGAGTTCCTGGCTTGTGGGGAAGGGAGGAACAAGGGTTTGGGGGGATGGACAGTGGAGGCAGTGCAAGGAGAGTCAGTGCAGGTTTCCTGAAGGAAGTGACATTTCAGAGCCATCTGAAGGGTGAGTAGGAGTTAGTTGCAAGAAGGCATGAGAGTAGGGGGAAGGGAAAGGCCTTTGGTATAGAGAGAGATGAAATCTCTCTCTAACAGGCCAGATAAGCCCAGCCGGCGTGGTTCAGCAATTGAGCATCGAACCATGCACCAAGGGGTTGGAGGTTCGATTTCAGGTCGTGGCACACGCCCAGTTTGCAGCTTGATCCCCAGCAGGGGGCGTGTAGGAGGCAGCCTATCAATGTTGATGTCTCTCTCTCATTGATGTTTTTCTCTCCTTCTCCCTTCCTCTTTCTCTAAAAAAATCGATAAAAACATCTTTTAAAAAAAACAGGAGGCCAGATTCCATCCTGTTTCACAGCAGTAGGTGGCGTTATGTCTCCCCAGTGAAAGAAGGCTCAGTAGGTATTTGTCGGTGAAATGAAAGGCCTTACCCTCATGGGTCAGGCGTCCCAGTTTAGAGGGCTGGTGGTGGGAGGTGGAGAACCAAAGTCAGAGGGAAGACAGGATGCAATTCCAGGATTACAAAGGGAGGGAGAGTTGGCGAGGCGGGTCCTTACCCTTTAAAGGTATAGTACAGTGGTCGGCAAACTCATTAGTCAACAGAGCCAAATATTAATAGTACAATGACTGAAATTCCTTTTGAGAGCCACATTTTTTAAACTTAAACTTCTTCTAACGCCACTTCTTCAAAACAGACTCACCCCCAGGCCGTGGTATTTTGTGGAGGAGCCACACTCAAGGGGCCAAAGAGCCGCATGTGACCCTCAAGCCGCATGTAGACAATTTAGGGCCCTGTGTGAGGAAGGAATTAGTATCCTTATCTCAGATATAGAATCAGAGGCATTGAGCAGCTGAAGAATATGCCCATGCTCCCTCACCTGGCAAGTGGTAGAGCTGGATTTGAACCCACAACGTGGCTCTGGAGTCCACGCTTTATTCACTGTGTCATGCAGCTGTGACCTGACCTGACTCTCACCAGAGCTGGCGATTCCTCCTGTACCTCCTTTACGCAGCCCTGCCCCTGGCTCAGGGCCGGCTCCTGGGGGTGACTGGAGGCTGGGGGGGGGGGTGGCCTCAGAGCAGCCTGGCTCTACTGACCGGTGTCTGTGTCACACCCCGGGGGTTTGCATTTTCAACAGTAACATTCAAGAGGGAAAAAACATTTCTGAAAAAAGGGTTCAGATCCCTTGGCGAGAAGAAGGACGTGGCCTGCTGGGGCCGTGGCAGCACTGCGCTGGGAACGGCAGGCGGGGTGGGGGCAGTTAGCAACCCTTTCCCGAGAGCCCACGTCAGGGGTCCCTGGTTGCTGGCTGGGCTCCCAAAAGCTGCAGCGTGGCCGCGGGCTGGCCGGCCAGCGGAGCAACCGTGACACGGCGCTGAGTCACACAGAGTCAAATGAGAAACCTAAATAGTCAGCTCAATGATTTTTTTTTTTTGAAAAACCAACTTTATTTTGGAATAATTTCATGTTTACAAAAATATTACCAAGAACAGAGTTCCCATGCACCCCACACCCTGTTTGCCCTCTGCTAATACCGTCCATTGCCACAATACAGTGACCCACACCAGGAGACTGACATGGGGATGTCACTGTTAACAAAACGCCCGGCTTCCTGCGGGTTTCAGCGGCGTTTGCAGGAACGTCCTCTTCCCGTCCCCGGGTCCCAGGCGGGACACCGCATTGCACGGGGTCGCCACGTCTCCTCAAACCTGTGCGGCCTGGGACCGTTTCCGTGATTTCCGTGACCTTGACAGTGTTGAGCAGGTATTTTATAGAAGCTTCCTCAGTTGGGGTTTCTCCGAGGTGTGGCTCAGGATGGGGCTGGAGTTACAGGTCTAGGGGGAGTGCCCTTCTCACCACTTCCTATCAAGGGCCCACGATCTCCATGTGACGTGTCACTGGTAGTCGATGATGTTTTGACAGATATAGATAGAGGACACTTCTAGCTTTCCAGAAATTTCCCCCGTGCCCTATTTTAGCTACTTTCTGCCTCCCGCTGCAAGGTGACCACCTCAGAACCATCCGTCACTATGAATGAAATGAATTATGCCTCTGCTTGAACTTCGTGTTAGAGAACCATCAGGATGTTCTCTTATTTTGTCTGGCTTTTTGTCCCCCTTCCATGTAGGTTATTATCTTTTTCCATCCCCATGTGTCCCCCATATGCGCTCTTAGCAGTCTTTCCAACAGTGTGCCAGGGTTCCCTTTTTCCAGACCCTGCCCACGCTTGTTACCTTGTTCTCTTTGATAATAGCCATCCTAACAGGTAGGAGGTAATATCTTACTGTGCTTTTGGATGACTGACTAGAGGTCCGATGCACGAAGATTCGTGCAGGAATAGGCCTTCCTTCCCCTGGTCGCTGGCACCGGCTTCCCTCCAGCACCCAGGACCCGGGCTGCTTCGCTCCGGCAGCCACTGCCACCCACCGGGGATGTGCTTCGAGCCGTAACACAGCAGTTGGAGCATACCCCCACCTGGTGTGTGTCCGCTGGGGCGGCACGTAGTCCCCTCCCACCCCTCTGCATGTGCGGCTCCTCCTGAGCCGGTTGTGACACCTTAAGGCATCCTTGCTAATTTGCATATTACTTCTTTATATTTATAGATTTCACAGAGAGAGATACAGAGAAAAGAGAGAGAAAGAGAGAAACATTGATCCATTGCCTCCTGCATGCTCCCCAACCAGGGATCAAATCCGAAACCTGGGTGTGTGCTCTGACCGGGAATCGAACCCTCCATCTTTTGGAGCATGGGATGACACACCAACCAATTGGGCCACACTGGTTAGGGCCATTGTGGTTCTGATTTGCATCTCCCCCATGATGAGTGATGTGGAGCACCTTCTTGTATACCTGTTGGCTATTTCATATCTTCTTTTGAAAAATGTCTGGTCAGATTCTCTGCCTATTAAAAATTTTTTTTCTGGGTTGTTGAGTTGTAGGAGTTCCTTATATATTTAGGATGTTAACCCCTTATCAGACATATGGTATGTAACACTTTCTTCCATTCCGTAGGTTGCCTTTTTTACTCTGTTAAAGATTCCTTTGCAGTGCAAAAGCAGTCTAGTTTGATATTTTTGCTTTTGTTGCTTGTGGTTTTGGTGTCATATAAAAAAAATGTTGACCAATGTCAAGGATCTTTTTCCTTATGTTTTCTTCTAGGAGTTTTATTATTTCCGGTCTCATGCTTTTGTCTTTAATCCATTTTGAGTAGATTTTTGTGCATGGGGTTGAGATAGGCTTAACTCGTTAGACCTGGCTTCCTTGGGCTCTTTAACATATTGAAAAGAGCTGACTTAAAGGCTTTGTCTAGTAAGTCTGATATCTGTGCTTCCTCAGGGGCAGTTTTATTGACTGCCTTCTTGCCATCTATGGGCCACCCTTGCTTCTTTCTTTGCATGTCACTTAATATTTTTGTTGAAAGTTGGACATTCGGAAGAATGCACTGTGACAACTCTGCAAATCAGATTCTCCCTGTCATCCTGGGGTTTGTTGGTTTTGCTCTTGGTACCTTTGGGTTGTTTAGTGACTTTCCTGGACTAATTCTGCAAAGTCTGTATTCTTTGTTA
Source organism: Lasiurus cinereus (assembly GCA_011751065.1). Taxonomy (NCBI): domain Eukaryota; kingdom Metazoa; phylum Chordata; class Mammalia; order Chiroptera; family Vespertilionidae; genus Lasiurus; species Lasiurus cinereus. Next base: position 41,796,687 of record JAAGEH010000480.1, on the reverse strand, counting down.
AAGTCTGGGTTTGTGGCCACTGAAGTCTCTTCTCAGCTTTGTGGTCAGTTACTAATTGGACAGACATTTCCTGGAACCGGTAAGTCTCCCAGCGTTTGCAAAAGGGCTCTTTCTGTATGTGTGCTGGGCATGCTTTCTACACCCAGTCTCGCAGTCTACATAGCTAGTTTAGCCTTCATTTTCTGCTTGCAGGGAGCCTCGAGGATAGCCTCAAGGGCCTTCTCATGTCTTTCCTGATCGTGCACACAGCCCTGGGCATGTGTGGCCTTTTCACCACCCTATGTGGGATTTCGTGCTCCAGCTTTTCCTTTTTAAGTTTTTTGGTTAACTTTTAGTTTGCCCAAATCGTTATCGCTCCCTCAGGCAGCCACGATGTTAAATAATTGCTACTTATTGTTTTTGACAAAAGCCCTCTTGGAGGGAAAAGTCTACTCACACTGGGCCAGCTCTGAGCCAGGTCAAATAAAGACAAACCTAATGAGTAAGGCTTTCCAGGGGACAGCCAGACTGATCAAACGACAGGATTCTTTGAGAAGGGAGATTCAGGAAGCTCCAGCCCTGTTCTGACTCCCCCTGTGGCTGCTGGGCTGCTATTTTTCCCTGTGATTATGGGCTGTGAGTTGTCAAGGCTATTGTGGGCTGCAGAGCAGGGAGATGAAAATAGGGCAGGTAAAAATGCCACCACGCTCACTGTTCTTATCAAGTTTTATGGTTTTTCTTAAAAAAAAAATAAAATAAAAAATTCCCTTCCCCAGATTGCTGCAAACTTTTGGTTAATTTAGTGTTCTGAAGTAGTTGATTCTAGCAATTTAGCCAGTGTTCTCATTGCTTTAACAGAGGAAAGGGCTTTTGGAGAATCTTTTTTTTTTTTTAAATATATTTTATTGATTTTTTTACAGAGAGGATGGGAGAGGGACAGAGAGTTAGAAACATCGATGAGAGAGAAACATCCACCGGCTGCCTCCTGCACACTCCCAACCAGGGATGTGCCTGCAACCAAGGTACATATCCTTGACCGGAATCGAACCCAGGACCCTTCAGTCCGCAGGCCAACACTCTATCCACTGGGCCAAACCAGTCAGAGCATGAAGATTCTTACACTGCCATTTTTGACAATCTCTGTCCTTTGCAGACAAACTTAGTCATTCTTCTTTGGGATACTGTCGTGAGCAAGGGAGCATTCCTGAAAGGAGGCACTCACACACATTTGTTTCCTTTCACACTGCCAGGTTTATTAGGGAGATTTGGGGATGCTGGCATTGGAGATTGGTGTGATGTGCCCACAAGTCAAGGAATGCTACCAGCCACCAGAGCTGGAAGAGGAAAAGAATAAATTCTTTCCTAGAGCTTCCAGGGGGAGTACAGCACTGCCCGCACCTTGATTTCAGCCCAGGGAGACCAAGAAACTGATTACAGACTTCTGGCCTCCAGAACTATGAGAGAATACATTTCTGTTTTTTAAGTCAACTAACTTGTTTGGTTGCCTAAAACGTTTGGCCATTTTTGTGGTTTGAACAATGTCCTCATTTTGCCTAAATTCATGGACTGTGGATTGAATTGTGTGTCCCCTCCTCCAAGTTCATGTGTGAAAGCCCTACCCAGTGCCTCAGAGTATGACTTTCTTTGGAAATGGCATAATTGCAGATATAATTAATTAAGATGAGGCCAGTAGAGTGGGCCCCTAGTCCAATATGACTGACCTCCTCATGAAAGGGGAAATTTGGATACAGAGATGCACATGCAGGAAGGACACCGTGTGAACATTGGACTTCAGCTGATACAATCCAAGGAACTACCAGGAACTAGGAGGGAAACCTGGAATACATCTTCCCTTTCACCTTCAGAGGGAGCTCGGGCCTGCAGGCACCTTGTCACTGACTGCAGGACTGGGAGACAGGAACTGCTATTGTATCCACCCAGTCTGAGGTACGTTGTTAGAGCATTCCCGGCCAACGCTCACAATTCAGGTACGATTGCAGAGTGGTCTGCTCACCCACCGTCACAGAGTGACCTCGTCTGATGTGGGTGTTCTCATTCAGCTCGGAGTGCCAGGCCAGCTCTCACCCATGTCAGGGCTGCTTTCCTCTTTCTTACCACAGAGCCTTTGCTCATGTGAAAAAGGTTCACTTTATTTCTGTCTTTAAAAAACACACTCACACAGCCTGGCTGATGTGACTCAGTGGTTGAGCGCTGACCTATGAACCAGGAGGTCACGGTACTATTTCTGGTCAGGCACATGCCCAGGTTGCGGACTCAATCCCCAGTAGGGGGCATGCAGGAGGTAGCCAATCAGTGATTCTTTCTCATCAATGATGCTTCTCTCTTTCCCTCTCCTTTCCTCTCTGAAATCAATAAAAATATATTAAAAAACAAAACACACACACACACACACACACACACACACACACACATGCACGCACATTTAAATCTTCAACCCAGTTGGCATTTATTTTGGGTGGAGGATGGGGCCCGAGGCATAGGGCCTCAAGTAGGGGCTTGGAGAGTAGAGGTGAATAAAGGGGTCTGAGGGCTGACCATGCTGAGGTCTGTATAGCCCTGAGTTGCCCACAGGGCTAGCTTAGATCCACCCTCCAGCTGGTTTGTACATAGAAAGAATCTCAGAACCGTCTTTCAAGCATGCAGGGAGTTGTTTCTCTCTCCTTCTTGTTCTTGATGGAAAGAGAGGTGCCCGCGCCTTTGGTTAGAGCATGTCATGGCTGTGAGTGCTTCCTCACGACAGCCATTAATTCGGAGCTAAGCTCCTCGGCAGAAAGCCCGCCCAGAGCCCCACGTGCCCTGGGCCTCTCCTCTGTCTATTTGGATAAGTGCAGCTGGGGATCAATTATGGATGAGGCTCTATGGGAGATGAGTAAGTGGGCTTTTGTCTACTTTGAAAAATTAATGGGATCTGATTAACACAGGAGCATAGTCCCTCTCCCTCAACCCGGAGAAACTCAGATCTCTGCAGAAGCTCAGGGTGGAGGGCCGCACTCTAGTGTCTGTGTGGGATCAGATTTGATTCATAGAATCGTGCTTTGAGATTATCTAGCCCCTTGAGAGATGAGGATACTCAGGTTAAGCAATTTGACCAAATAGTATAGAAGAAAAGACAATTGCCAAGTATTGTAATTTTTTTAAATAAAAAAATAAATTTTAAAAACACACAAAATAGAATAATGTTATGTAGCTGTTCTCAAAATTTTTGGTCTCAGGAATATTTTACTCTTAAAAAAATTTTGAGGACCTCCAAAAGCTTTTGTTTATGTGGGTTACATCTATCGATACTTATTTACCTTGTTGGACATAAAAACTCAGACAATTAACCATATTTATTAACTCATTTCAAAATAACAATAATCCCATTACATGTCAACACAAATAACTTTTTTTTTATTTGAGAGAGAGAGAGAGAGAGAGAGAGAGAGAGAGAGAGAGAAACATCGATGTGAGAGAACTATTGATTGATTGGCTGGGGATGGAAGCCCACAACCTGACCAGAAATTGAACCTGCCACTCTTGGGTGTACAGGACCATACTGCAACCACCTGAGGCCCGGCCAGGGCTCTGCTCCTGCATTCAGTCTGTTGTGCTCTCACATGCCCTGCAGCCCCTGGAAAACCCTCAGGATTCTCCCTTGAGGAGGAGGAGGAAGATAAAGAGGAGGAGGAAAGCAAATGACACTGTATTATTTTTAGGAAAATCATTTTCACTTTTCAGATCTTGGCTTTACTGAACAGGGTCAATCTTATTTCATCTCTTCTTCCTCCCATGCCTCCTGTCATCACTGGAACTAAAGCTGTAACCGTGGATTATTCTGAACATTGCAGTGGGTGCTTTCCTGCGTAGTTTTCTTTCTCCCCATGACAAATCTGCTTTATTAGCATGTACGAGTATTTGGTTGTTCATCGGAGGGTACCAGGCCTCAGGGAAATTTTCCCAAGTTCATGCCTCAGGGAGCTGATGTCACCCAGATGGTGCCCAAGTCAGATCTTTATGACACAGTCTCCTAAATGCGACTTGGGACCATGAGAGCTGTTGGGGTTGCCACCTGCCAGTTTCTTTTTCCCAATGGGACTTTGGGGGAGGCTAAGGTTTTTCTCCTCGCCTCCATCTCTCACATGTGGATGCTCCATCAGTAGACCTTTGAGTAGCTCTCTGGGCTAGAGAGCTGAGTTGGATGCTGCCGTGAGAAGCAATTCTCGGTCATTTCTTTGTGCATGAGCTGAGAAAGCATTCACACTCCCCATTCAAAAGCCCAGCTGTGGGAGGGAAGGGAAAACAGCTGAAGGACCCAGGCTGGTGGAGTTTGGTATGTTCTACTGGAGTTTGATATGGGGATACCACCATTCACTTCAGAATCATGGCGTCCAGAGAAGATAGGGCTCCAAGGTCATATAGTTCTGACCACCCTCCAGGACAGAAACCATCTCTGAAATACCCTACCCAAAGGCTGCCTGCTTGTACAACTCCAATGACAGGGAACTCACTACCTACCTCAGTAGATAGCCAATCCAAGGATGGCACTCTCATTGTTAGAAAACTCTACTTACATTGACTAAGCTTTTAGGAACAACCTGGTTGATGCTGTGCTAGGAAGAACTCAGATTGGAAGTTGAGGTTCTGGGTATGGGCATAGGGTAGAAATGGTTAAATTCCATCCCCTCCAAAGGTTTTGATGTCTTTGTTGTGAAGAGAGCTGGTCTCGGGTTCCTTATACTGCTAACATTTGGATGTATTTTCTGATTTGGCCCCCTTTGCTCCCAGAGGAACCTAAAAGAATTGGGAGAAGCTGAGGTCCTCTTCAAGGGTGGGCACATTCTCATTGCCCAGCTGGCCACTATCTCTGGACACACCCTTGTCTGCCCTTGACCTTCTCCTTGGAGTCTGACTCAGCACAGACCTCCAGGGGTTCCCCAAGCAGTCCTAGGTCTCCCAAATTCTGCTGCAGCCCTGAACACCCAGGGCAGCTTCATCCACCTTCTGTGAAACAGCCCCCCACCATACCAGCTGTTCTCTGACTTTACAGACTTAGTGATTGTACAGTCCAGGAGACTCTCCATGCCTTTGCATATATTCCATTGATTTTCAAACATTGGGCCCTTCTGACAGGAAGGAGAGGCAAAAATAAAGTAGAAGAACTTTCTAACCAGCTCATTGGAGGAGAGCTGGGCTCAGGCTGCTTCTTCGGTTTGTGGATGTGGCTAATCCAGCCCTGGCCTGAGAGTCATTCCAGACTGGCAGGCTGAACTGCCCATCTCCATGGCAACTGTTGTTATTGGTAACTGAATAAGCATCTCTGACAATAGCTGCTGGAGCTGTTGGTTTTCCCTCCGAGTTGAAAAGTGAGAGGAGCCAGGCTTGTTGCTGAATGATCCTAAGTGTTGGGTTCTTGGCCCCCATTTTGGGATCTTCAATTGTTATCAGGCAAGGAGAAGGCACCCTTCTAGTTCTCCTCTAGCCTCTGTGGCCCAAGGAGAGGAACAAACTGACTTAACTTGTCTTTTCCAGCTCCCTTCTGAGAGGCTGAGAAACCCACTCAAGGGCACCCAAATAGCAAGATCCAGAGCTTTCCCTGACCTGCCTGATTCTGTAACCCATGCTTGTGACTACATAGCTGTTGTGTGTCTGTCCTTTTTCTCTGAGATCAGATGGCAACCTAGCAGTCCTTCCTTGTGACACCACCAGTCTGTCTAATTATTTGTGAGACAAGTAGCATTTCATGGGCCACCATGAGGGCTCTTCTAGAAGTTGTGTCACTTCATTGTCCTGGAATAGGATCAGTGGGGCCTCAAGATGCTGTAGCCCTGGAATTATTAGGTAGGCAGAGCAGCAAGCTCCCCCAGACCATTGTTTCACACTGCCTTCTCTCCTGATCACACTCTTTTCATCCTGGTGGGTGACCTGCAGACCTGCCTCAGGAGTGAAATTCAGACCACTTTTATGGATTACCTTGAGGCATTGCAGCAAGTTTTACCACTTTTCTCTCTGTGTATTCTTAGTTTACAAAGCATTTCAGGCCTACTTTCATTTTAGGCTGATTTTCCTGGGTGAACTTTGGAATCATTTTGGTCAGGACTTAGAACTCATCCCGCTGAGATTTTGAGTGGAGTTGCATAAAGCTCATAATTCATGAAAGCCCTGCGACACGGAAGTGAGAGAGACCCAGAGTTTGGCATCCTGGCAATTTTTGTTCAAATTCTAGTACCTCTTCTTTAGAAGGACCCTCATCTTTCTTGTCTTGTTGGCCTTCACAGAATTGACCGCTCCCTCCATCTTGAAAGTTCTGGGACCCTTGGCTTCTGCAACCTCACCTCTCCCTGGTTTCCCTCTTGTGTCTCTGGCTGTTCCTTCATGATTCCTTTTGCTCTTCCTCCTCTACTTGACCTCTACATGTTGGAGTGGTTCGGGTGGGTCCTAGGTGACACCATCTAGCATACCATGGCTTTAAGTCCCACTCATCCAAAACTAAACATAACACTTCCCTACCAAAACCTGTCTCTCCTAAACCTCCCACCTCTACTCTGCCTCATTCATCACAGAAAATGATGCTGCTCACTCCTCACTCCTCAGTAGTCTAGTCAGGAAGTAGGGGGGTCATCCTGGACAGTTCTCTCTTTAATCCCTTGCAAGTAATCCACATGCAAGGCCTGTTGATCCTACATCCTTAGATGTCTCTAGAATCTGTCAACTTCTCTCTATTTCTACTGCCATTCCATAATCTGTCCACTATTATGGCTTGCTTCTTTACCAGTCTCTTTGCCTCTATTCTGTTCCCTGACTATCTCTTCTCTACTCTATCTTAACATACAAATCAGATCATGTTATTTCCTACTTAAATCCTTTCATGGCTTCCGTTGTTCTCATGATAAAGATCTGTGGTGGTTTTAAGACATGGCTGCAAACTAAATTTTCTCCCCTGAATCTAGGTGGTGACTGTTTCAGCAAACAGCATGGCAAAAATGATCTGTGTGACATGAAAGGCCATGTCTAGTTGCTGGAACGTTAGCCTTGGAACCCTGAGTCACTGTGTGAGATGCTTTGATCTCCCTGAGCCACCATGCTGGGAGGAAGCCCAAGCCATGGGGAGTCTACATGTTGGTGTTTTGATTGACAGTCATGGCTGAGCTCAGCCTTTGAATTATTCCAGCCTAGGAGCGAGCTATAAGCGTGAAGAAGCCTCTAGATAGTTTTTGACCCCCATATCCAATTTGGCTATTGAGACACCTGCAGCCATTCATGTCTTCCCAAGTGACTCCAGACACTGAGGAACAGAAAATTAAACATAAATAAACATAACCATTCATATTGTTCCCTGTTTGAATTTCTGACCCACAGGAAGTATACATATAATAATGTATACTTTTAGGCAGTTGCTTAGGGTGATTTATTATGCAGCTATAGATAATTGGTACAAAATTCAGATCTTACAGATGGCCTCAAAGCCTGCAGGTCTTGACTCAAACTAATACTCAACGTATCATCTCATTTCAGGGCCTGGAATGTTCTTTAATTCTTCTCCCTAATTCCTTAACTGACCACCATGGACCCATCTTTCAATCTCAGCTCCAACAACACTTCTGCTGGACACCCTTCCTGATGACCCAGACCAGATCAGGCCCATCCTGGGCTTCTATCACACACCCAACTTCTCATGAATGTGACCCTCGTGACCTCTGAACCACTTGTCTTAATTCTTCCCCCACTGGACTGTGAGCTCTTGGCAGACTACCTAGCACACAGTTGTCCCACAGTACATGTTAGATGAGTGAAAGAATGGGTAAAGCTTATCACTGATATTGTTTGGCGGGCAGGAGAACTTCTCCTGTTGGTTCCAAATTACCTGGGGCTGTCCTGATTCATTTTCCCAGTGTGATCAGGGAGCAGACAGGAAGGAGAGGTCCTGGGATGTGTGGATTTCAACAGTGGTGGTGCCCAAGAAGGACGAGTCTCAGGGCAGAGCAGGGTTGGTTGAGCAGAGTGGACACAAAATCAGCTGAGTGGAGGCAAAGCTCATCTCTGCCTTGATGGGGAATTTGGATGGGGTTCAGTCACCCTCCCTGGGCCCCAATTTTATACAGATGTTGGCTACAAGCCCAGTGGAAGCCTGCTCCAGCTCTGTGAATCTCTGTATAAAGACAGCCTGGAGACCAGGCAAAGTGGCTCCTAGATGGCTCTGTAATCCAGGCAAAGCCAGCAGGAAGGGTTGCATTTTGTAATTAAAAAAAAAAAATTAACAATTACATTCTCAATGTGTTTAACTCTTAATCCCCTTGGAAAGGATCTTTAGGCATCTAATTGACATATTTTACGAGACATATTGGCTAGTTAGACATCAATTGACATCCTTATTAAATATCAATTAACACATTCCCTAACTTGATATTTAATTAGCTTGCCGTAGCTATTCTTTTAAAAGTCAATTAAGTGCTTGGAATATTCTTACAAGTTGACTCCACTGATAGCAATTATATATGAATTCCTGTCACGAATAGTTTTTAGTTAATTGCAGGGCACGCTGATTCTGAATCTACATACCAGGTCGTTCGATGAGAATTTTAAAATAAATCATTAGATATTTAATGAACCCTCCTCTCACTCTAATTATGAATTAAAGGCACATCTGGCTTTGGAAACTGCCAGCTATTGTCTTTTCAAACCATTGTAAAAAGTCCTGGTCAAATAGCTCTCTAGGTAGAGTCATACGCCAGTTTTTTAAAAATTGTGATAAAGTACACAAAGCATAAAACTTACCACGTGCAGCTCAGTGGGGCTGACTACATTCACGCTGTTGTGCAATCATCACCATCCATCTCCAGAACTCTTTTCATTTTGTAAAAGTGAAACTCTGTACCTGTTAAACAACAACTGACAACTGTCCCCTTCCTTCCCCGCCTCCCTTTCTCTTCCTCCCCCACTTCCTCTCCCCCACCCCCTCCTGCATCCCCTGGCAACCACCCTTCTGCTTTCTGTCTCCATGACTTTGACTGTCCTAGGAACCTCGTGTAAGTGGAATCATACAGTATTTGTCTTCTGTGTCTGTTTGGCTTAGTTTACTTAGTATAATATTCTCAAGGTTCATCCATGTTGTATCATATGTCAGAATTCCCTTCCTTTTTAAGTTGAATAATATTCTCTTGTATCTATAGACCATATTTTAAATATATATATTTTATTGATTTTTTTACAGAGAGGAAGGGAGAGGGATAGTTAGAAACATCAATGAGAGAAACATCGATCAGCTGCCTCCTGCACACCCCCTACTGGGGATGTACCCCCAACCAAGGTACATGCCCTTAACCGGAATCGAACCTGGGACCTTTCAATCCACAGGCTGACCCTCTATCCACTGAGCCAAACCGGGTTCAGCAGTATATGTAGACCATATTTTAGTTATTCTTTCACCTTTGGATGGGCACTGGGTTGCTTTGGGCAGTGTGAATAATGTTGCTATACACATGGGAGTCCAATCCCATTATAAACCTAGAAGTGGAACTGCTGGATCAAATGGTAATTTTATGTCTCATCTTTTGAGGATGTGTTTCATTTTTAAATGTATTCATTCAACGCATCCGTTGAGCACCTGGGCTAGAAAGTTTTCCTAAAATAGGGGAGCTCAGTCCAGCGGGTTTGCCAGCCCGTGGGCAATCCTAACACCGTGGGGCTCCTGCTGTAGTGGTGAGGATCCCAGCACAGATGGTGTGACTAGCATATTTCCCACTGTGTGGCAGGGAGGAGGGGTTGTGGAGATGCGAGGAGGGAGAAGCGGGGCGTCAGCTAGATGGGAGGTGCACTGAGGAGAGTGAACAGAGCAGGCCCAGGCTCCGCTCCTCCCCAGTAGTCACTCCTACGATGGTGGGTGCTTCCCCTGTGTTCTCGTTGTCCTCCTTTCTCCACCCAATACCTGTCCTTCTCCTCCCATCATCTCCCTAAAATTACGGAGTTCCTATTCCTTCCTGGAACGCTGCTACATTTCCTCACAGAATCGGTCTGATAAGGAGGAGCTGTTAGTGTTTTCTCCACTTTGCACATGAAGTTCTTGAGGCTCAAGAAGGCTAACTCAGCTGCCTGGGGTCTCACATGGCTGAGGGCCAAGGAGTTCACATCTGTCTAAGGCCACCCCTTCCTGGTTGCCCCCTATTCTTCTTCCTCACCCTGTCTGACCTTCACCCTGTTCTCTCCACAAACACTCCCATCCAGGCCTCTGACAAAGGCTGGGGAAGGTGACCTAGGGCACGCCAAGGTTGATGTTCTGGGTGCAGGGGATGGAAAGATGGACCCGGCACGAGAACCTCTGGCTCGTGGAGCCTCAGCGTTTTCACCTGTAAGATGGGGACAGAGAGGCGACTCTCAAATGCCTGCCCTGAGGAGAGGTGAGATACATACTTGTGTCATCTACAGGTGCACGGAAAGCAGTTGATAATTGCACAAAAATATCCAAGACACAAGGCACCATCAGATCATGAAGAGCAGCTTCTTCAGCCCCACCCCAAGGCCATTGTCATCCCATTGGTGCCCCAGCCTGGGGGGGATGGTGGAACAGTCCCCTCCAGCCAGCCCGGCAGTCCAGGGTCCTTTTGCACCTGCAGCCTTAGATCTTAGGGAGGAAGAGCCAGCATCAGCCCCAGGGCATACTAATCAAGAGGTCCAATAGCTCTTGGAACCGAAAGCTATTAGCCATTACTATCTGCTGAATTAAATGCCTTTGTGCCTCAGTTTCATCTCATTGACTGTTGTGAGGATACAAGGAGTAAGCCATGTGCCTAACACCATGGTCGGCAAACAGCGGCTCGCAAGCCACTTGCGGCTCTTTGGCTTCTTGAGTGTGGCTCTTCCACAAAATACCACAGCCTGGACGAGTCTATTTTGAGGAAGTGGCATTAGAAGAAGTTTAAGTTTAAAAAATTTGGCTCTCAAAAGAAATTTCAATCGTTGTACCGTTGATATTTGGCTCTGTGGACTAATGAGTTTGCTGACCACTGGCCTAACCCATGGTGAGTGCTCAATAAAAGTGGGCTAATATTCTCCTGGACACCTAACCCGCTGGCCCCAGGATCCAGTGATCTCTGCCCAGCATCACAAGATGCCTTAATGTCTGTCTCTGAGTAGCCAATGGAGGGCCAGGCCCACGCTCCAGGCAGCAGTCTCTTCCAACACCCTTGTGTGAACTAGGAGGCCATTTGTAAGTGGAGAAATGGAGGCTCTGAGGGGCTGAGAAACTCTCCCTGGCTGGAAAGAGGTGCTCAGGACCAGATCCCAGGTGGGCTGGTTGCTTATTCACTCATCTGCCACCATTCCCCTGATGCTTATTGAGAACCTGCTATGTCCCAGGTACTGTCCAGGAGCCAGGGCCACAGTGAGAGAAACATGGACATGACTTCTGCCATCCTTGGATTTTTACAAAAGCCTGCTGCCTCGGGAGTGAGGAAGCAGTCAGGCCTCAATATTTCTGGCCAAGCATTGATCACAGCATCAGCGGAGCTGTGGATCAGCTGTGATGAGCTTGAAGGGTAAAAAAAAAACAAGAGCCTGATACTCTTCTTTCTAATGATCACTGTTTTCTCAGTGTGAAGGTAGAAGAAAAGATTGGGATGCCCTGAGCTTTAGTGATAGGGTTATTACACCCAGAATATGGGGGACAACAGTCCCACTTGCTGCAATTCTGGCCAGACCTCATCAGTTCTGTGTCCTTAGGGGAAGTTGAGCATGGTCATTAGAACACATGTCATGGCCTACAGGGTATGACAGAAGGAGGTAGGGTGCTACATCAGCAAAGAGGACTTACCTGGGTGTTATTGGTTTCAACTTTCCAAAGGTGTCTTGTAGACCAGCTTGGAGTAACATGGGTGGTCTTGAAGCATCCATCTTATATAAAAACTGCTGTTTGAAATTTTCTGTAAATGTTTGCTTGCTTAAGTAATAAGGAAAATGAGACTACTCTCACTCCAGAGAGGCCATTAAACCTTCCGTGTACAAAATTATCAGTGCTGGCACCAGGCCAAGCCTTTGGTTGAGGTTTCAAGGCCCCAGCACGTAGGGGCTCTTTAAGAACTTGCAAAAGGGGCGGGAAACATCCCATATTTGGGAGAAAAAGAAGGTAAAATCATATAAATAGGAAAAATTCCTGCATGTTGGGCTCAGAATTTGAGAGACAGTTTCCTCTGGACCCGCGTGCCATGAATATAACTCCAAACTCTCCAAGCATTGTTTGATTATTCCGGTTCTCTGTAATGGTCTTAAAGTATGCCTGGACCAGTTAGTGAACATTACAGTGTTCATATGAGAAAGAACATTTGACCTATCAATGTTCTTAACAATGGGTTAGGCAGTTCCTTAAGGCAGTGAGTTCTCTGTCATCTAAAGGATGTGGGCAGAAGCTAGAAGATCATTTGACCACTGGACAGGGGAGTCGGACTAAGGAGTGTTTCAAGGTCCTAAGCAGTTCATGTCTACAGTTTTTGCATGTTCTGTTTGTCTGGAAGACTTTTCATATGTGCCTTTTCATCTTGTAGGTCTCAGTTTAATGTCACCTCCTCAGGAAGTCTCCCTTGATTACCCAGTCAGGGTAAGTCTCTTTCTCTCCCATCTTGCCATTCTCTATTTCAGAGACCTATTTGGTTCCTTCGTAGCATTTCCATTATCGGTAGTCATTTTCGGTAGTTTGTTTCGTTGTTTAATGTATGAATCCCGGTGGAGACCAAAATGTCTTGTTTACCATCTGTATCCCCGGGGCCTGGCACCTAGTAGGTCCTCAATAAGCATTTCTTGCATGTTTATATGCATTATGTATAGATGTTTGCATGGATGGCTGGGTGAATAGATGGATGGAGGGTGGGTGGATGGGTGAACTGATGGATTACTTCCCAAGGTTTCAGATTCAAGCTTCACCTCTCTCTGCTAGGACAGCCATTCATGTAAGTTCTCTGCAGAGAGCTGAGCTGCACGTGTGTTACATCTTCAGTTCCCGTGGACAAGAATTATGACTTGTCCTTGGAGATTCACTGTAGTGAGCCGATTAGGAGCTAATTACCAGAGAAAATTTTTATGTTTTCAACCCCAGAATTAACCACGTGAACTTTGATGGGGAGGAATATCAAGGCCTGGGCAAGTTCATTAGTTATCGTTTAACATGCCCTTTCAGCTTGTAGGCTGCTAATAAACATGAATATCTTTCACGTCCAAATCTCCTCCACAGGGACCTTCCCAGGTGTCCCAGAGGCACTGCCAGCCTCTTTGAAGTGTGTCCCAAAGACTTCCGGAAATAGGTTCACTCTGAGCTTTGTTGAAATGTAAATTCTGGGAACCCACCCAGACCCAGTGAATGCGAACCTTAAAAGTGGGGGTTCAGGATGGGGAATTTCTGAAGCACCTGGCGATGATCCAGGAATTCACCTTGATTCTAGAGGGTGTCAGAGTTTGGCACAGGACACCATCTAATACACCCTAATAAGTCCTGAAACGGAGCTTCAGAGAGGGGCAGTGAGCTTTCTGAGGTAACACAGCAAGTTCCTGACAGAGCTCAGACTAGAACTTTCTCTTTCTTGTGCTAGAATTATAGCCTCCTCTCCATAATGGGCCAGACAGAATGGGATTCAGGGTTAAAATAACCATAATGCTCTCAACCTTAAAATTATATTTAACAGTTAGTCTCAATTTTCTACGAATAATGTCCATTAAATAATTAATGTTCCTTAAAATAGCTTGGGCTCCCTCATGCCTTTTTATTCTTGGAACATCAAACCCTTTCAGATCATAATTAATTAAGAGGCTTCATGGCCCCAAGAGGTAGACAACACCCACAGAAGCTTGGTATTGGTTCTGAATACCAAGAGACACCATCTGCATGCCGGACTTTTCCCGATTGGAGGGCCGCTGAAGGAAGGAAGACGGGGTGGGATTGGAGAGAGATGACGCGGGTCGCCATCCGCCAGGTTAACAGTCACGTTTCTTTTCACCAATCCTGCCGCATTCTCTCCATTTTACACAGGGAGGCCACGGAGGCTCAGACCACGGGGCGGTCTCCTCAGCAGAATGGCACTTGAGGGGGCGGGGGGAGACCCGTGCCACAGACTCACGAGCCCACCAGTGAGGTCAGGCTGGTGAATTACCCCACGCTGTTTGTCCAACGCTCTTTGCTTGTGGTCTGGCTGGTCCTTGACCAATTTGGCGGAGGGCAGAGTAGCGTGTTCATCCTGGGGTCAACCATAGGGGAGAGGAGGAGGGGTCTGCCGAGTTGGGGTCTGGGCTTGGAGAGACCCTTCCTACAGGTGAAGGCTTATTTGTAAAGTCTGTTTTGTGTTCTTTATCAAGAGCCTCCCCTCACGTCCACTGAGGCCTTTGCGGGCTGCAATGCACCATCACCCCTCGTTGTTGGTGCGTTTCTTCATTCAACCGATGTTTGCTGAGCACCTACTATGTACCAGGCATTGCTTCAGCCACTGGGGAAACAGCAGTGAGCAGGACATATCTTGTGGGTGAAACAGACAACACATCAGCAAGCACGTTAATTAATTACCATTGTGGCCTGTGCGGTGAAGGTTCAGGGCACCCAGGGGTCAGACTACCCCAAAAGCATGGACAGGTAGGCGGTCAAGGCCTCTCTGAGAGCTGAGGACTCCAGGACGGGGCAGAGGAGTGAGGAAGGACAGAAGGGGCTGGCTGTTGGCAGATGGTGAGGAAGAGTGCTCCGGGCAGTGCCACCGCTGAGAGGTGAGCGACCGCTCCATCACGTATGGGACTGAGAGACGCACATTCCTGCAAGGTGTGGTGGGAGGTGGGGCCTGGAGAGGGCAGGGCCCCCTGATCTGGGCCAGGCCAGCAGGATTGATGCGCACGAGGGCGGTTCAGCCCTGGGTAAGGACATGGGGTCACTGGAGGGGTCAGAGCAGCGAGGAACTAAACTGACTGACGCAGTACAAGGTCCCTCTGTCTCCAGAATAGACTGGAGGTGAGAGGTGGTCTGGGGATGGGGTGAGGTCAGACCCAGATATACTTGGCGGGGGAAGGACCACCCCCAGAGCCGTCTCTGGGTATTCGGAGACCCCTCCGGGCCAGGGAGGGGACTTCTCTCCCCTTTGATAGGTGATGTCACCTCCTCAGGAGTCTCCCCAGTTCTCTCCAGCATGTATTGCCCTAGACAAGGCCTCCGTCCACCCTGGGGCCTGGCTGAACCTTGTCCCTCGGGATGTGAGTGAAGCCAGCTTTGGAGCATCCCAGTCCTGCGGGCCCTGAGGGCTGAGCGGGCGGGGTGTGGAGCCAGCTCTCCGCGGGGCGGGACCAGGAGGCTCGGAGGGACGGGAGTCCAGCAGGCTCTGGAGCAGCCGCAGTCCAGGCCAGGGAGATGCGAGGCCCAGGCCTGACACAGTTAAATAACCGCTCCAGCCCTGGCGGTGGGCGGCAGGAGACCCTCCCTGAGGGGGTGAGGGATCCGAAGAACCAGAGGAGCAGCAGGGGCGGGAGGGAGAGCAGAGGGATGGCCTGTGGGCAGCAGCTGGGAGAGACCCTCTGGCTGAGAGCTCAGGGGGAGGGAAATGTTTTAAGATTGAGGATCGAATGGGGTCCTGGCTGGGAGGCAGGAGACCTGGCTTGTTTGTGACCTGGGTTCTGCCCCAAGTAACTAGCTGAATGGCACGGCCAGTCTTGTCTCCTCGGTAGAGTTCTTCCCCTACTGAGCCTCTAAGGCAGTGGTTCTCAACCTGTGGGTCTCGACCCCTTTGGGGGTCAAACGACCCTTTCACAGGGGTCGCCTAAGACCAGCGGAAAACACCTATTTCCCATGGTCTTAGGAACCAACACACCGCTCCTCGGTGTAGCAAAGTGTAGCAATGTATGTTGTCGTATGAAGACTGTTACCCATAATTCAAGACAAAACTTCTTATTTGTAATTAGAAATAAATATTTCACAATATATAATTACATATTGTTTTTGTGATTAATCACTATGCTTTAATTATGTTCAATTTGTAACAATGAAAATACATCCTGCATATCAGATATTTACATTACAGTTCATAATAGTAGCAAAATTATAGTTATGAAGTAGCAACAGAAATAATTTTATGGTTGGGGGTCACCACCACATGAGGAGCTGTCTTAAAGGGTCGCGGCATTAGGGAGGTTGAGAACCACTGCTCTAAGGGGTACCCATCGGCATTCCCGCCGCGTGGCAGGACTAATCGCTCCAGCCCTCTGAGATGTATCATCTCTTTCCCTTCTTTTATATGGTAAAAAGTTGTTAATTATTTAGGCCAGCACGCTATTAAAGACCGCACTCATATTTAATACAATTGCTATACAGAAGAGACAATTTTTATCTTGCTCCTTTAAAAAGAGAATACACACAATTAATTTATTTTGAATTAAGTATGTCATAAACGGCACGGTGTGCTGACAAACACATCCGTGGAGGACGTATCATGTCGGATTTGGGGCACAAATGCATATTAAAATGTAGATTGGCATTTAACCACATGCTTGTCCCTGGAAAAGAGGAAAGCTGCTTTCAGGGCCTGATGTTAGGGATTTTTGTATTTTGTGACTAAAATGAAAGCCATTGGCTTATTAGTTAATGTTGAGATTTTGTTTCAAAATGACTAAATAGGAAAAGGGCTTCAGGCTGGTGTTGTAAGACCTAGTCCAGGAACACACTGTGAGCCCCATGAGTGGAAAGTCAGATGGATAATACTCATCCCGAATTCCCTCTCTTTATCATTGGTTTCTGGGGAAGCGGACGGATGTGCTT
This sequence comes from Lasiurus cinereus, assembly GCA_011751065.1. NCBI lineage: Eukaryota > Metazoa > Chordata > Mammalia > Chiroptera > Vespertilionidae > Lasiurus > Lasiurus cinereus. The sequence continues at coordinate 41,779,949 of JAAGEH010000480.1, read as the reverse complement.
TGCAAGGACTCTGGTGCGGTGACATCACTGAGTGGCGCCAGGAGGCCCAGCAGTGAATGAACACCATTGCAGCGATGCTCATCACCTTGTATTTCAGAATCACCGTTCTCAGGCTTCCTGCCTTGAACCGATATTCTGCTGTGGATATAAACCCAACAGGGTATGAGTAAGAATGCGAACAACTCGAACTGTCGTTCGGCCCAAAATCCTGCAAACAAACGTAAAATGACAGCATCGATGATGCGCATCACCTGCTTATCGAAGTGCCCGCGATGTAGTCCGGGCCCAATTAGCTACGGCAGTGGTGATGGCTGATGCTGCGAAGTAAAGGAATGTGGGATGGAGTGTGTCTAACATGGGATTTGGTCCAGAGAGGGAGGGCTCTGGAGCCAAACTCATGTGTGGCCATGGTTCACCTTTGTGTGCTTCAGTTTCTTCCTTTGCAGCCTGGAGATGATTAAGGTGCCCACTGTCTCCTAGTTTTGTTGTGCAGCTTAAATGAATTAACACATGCAAAATGCTTAGGCTATTCTGAGCATAAGGTACGAACTCCAAATGTTGCTTTTTAAAAATCATCATGTCATCATTTTATGATCATCATCATCATCATCATCATCATCACCATCATCATCATATTGCTATATTATTCCAGGGAGGCTTTCCAGAGGAAATGACTCTGAACTGAGCTATGAAAGATGAGTCAGTAGTAGCTAGGCAACAACAGGAGGGACAAGCATCCCAGGCTGAAGGAACAGCGTATATAAAAGCCTCGTGGTGGAGAGGATGGTGGTGCATTTGGGGAGCTGAATAAAGCTAATGGGGCTGTGTCTCCGGGGGTGGAGGGCGGCGGCGTAGTGAAAGGAGGCTGGCCAGGTCACCAGTTAGGGCTGGGGGACCTTTATTAAGGCTTTTGGTGTTTTACTCTGAGCGTGGTGAGTTACAGCCAAGGGTTTTCCCCAGGGGAGTGCCAAATCCGAGTTGTGATTTGAAAAGCTCCCTCTAGTGGTGGCGGGGAGAATGAATGGGGAGAGCAGAGAGGGCTGTGGTGGGGTGGGGCTGGCAGGGATGGAGAGCTGACAGCAAATAAGTCAGTAGTGGACCCCATGTGAGCTGGAGACCTGCCTCTTTGCAGCGTGAACATGGAGACGGCCTCCCTGGTGGACATGATCTTGGGATCGGTCTGTTGGTTCGGTCTGTCCCAGGCTCTCCCTTTAGCTGCTGAGGCCAGAGTTCACTGACAGGAGTGTGGCTGACCCAGATCCCACCCCTCCCATCTGCGATGCTTCTGCCCACCAGCCCCCGCGTGTTCAGGACTAACTAGGAGGTAATGACTCTGCTAGGAAAGTGGGTCAGAGGCCCATTAGCCATGGTGCTAAGAGCCTCGGCCACCAGCGTCTGCTTTAACCATCCTGCGGGCTCCTGGTGAGCACAGCTGGAGTGGTTGGCTCCTTGAGAGAGGGGCCTGAGGAGCACGGGACTTGGGGAAATGCACCAGATTCCTGGGGCAGCTTCCTGGGGCCCCAATGCTAATCCTGCCACACGCTTAAGCTCTGAATATCATCTCACTTAATCTTCTCCATGACCCCAATGTCATCATGGGGCTCTACCCCCATGACCTCATCCAAGCCTAATTACCTCCGAAGTCCCCACCTCCAAACACCATCACATTGACTATTAGGCTTCAACATATGAACCTGGGGAGGGGCACACAAACATGCAATCCAAGGTCTCGTCAACCTTCAACATCTTACATTCCTCTATGTAAAAAAAACCCCAAACCCTAACCTGCTCCACCCCTGTGGCTCAGTGGTTGAGCTAACCCCATGAACCAGGAGGTCACCATTGGATTCCCAGTCAGCACATACCCAAGTTGCAGGCTCGATCCCCAGTGGTGGGTGTGAAGGAGGCAGCCGATCAATGATTCTCTCTCATCATTGATGTTTCTACCCCTCTCTCCCTCTTCTTCCCTCGCTCTGAAATCAACAAAAACATATTTAAGAAACAAAAAACAAAAACCTAACCTTTATGAGCCATGGACCTCTTATGTGAGCACAGCTTTTAAAAGCATGAAATAAAATGCATTCAATTACAAAGGGTTCCAATTATATTGAAATGCAGTTATCAAAATATTTAAAAAACATTTTTTGATGGAGTAAGAAATGTGCTTCTTTATTAACACACTAAGTAACAGGAGCGAGGGACCGGTCTAATTAGTATCATCATTTTGGAACAGTGGTGAGTGCACATGATCTTTCGAGATAGCTGTGGTGACAGTAACGTCACATGAACATATCTGTGATTTCTCTTGGTGACAAGAGTCCTGGGCCACGCAAACGTCGTCGTTTTCTGTCGGCCTTTGCAAGGGAAGGAAATGCTAAATTTTAGTGAGAAGTATGTGAAGAGAAAGATGTATTTTTTTTTTTTTACCGCTGAGTTTACCAGCCTCCTCCACTAGATTCCCCACCATTGATGGGAGTTAGCAGCCAGCAGAGAAGAGCATGGACCCTAGGACTTTTCAGAGTAGAGAGGGGCTCCTGAGGAGGGTACTCGCTGCAGCTGAAATGGGGACAAGAGGGAGCAGGCTCAGCAGCCAGCAGCCCTGAACACTGCAGGCCTGCTGCCCCCCCATCTGCCCCCCCCCCTCCCGCACCGGCCTGGTGAGTCACCCCACGTCCCTTCCCAGGAAGACCAAATATAAACAGCTCAGGATTATCTTGAGAACAAGATGTTTGTTTACTTTTCAAAACTGCAGATATGGCAGAGTGCTCAGGCCCACAACTGCAATTAATAATAATTTAGGTGCATCTCTCCTGGGAGAAGCTGCTTCTCAATTTCAGAGACAGAAACCAATCTTTTCCTTGTGTTTGTGTTCAGGTACCAGTAGGTTGTTTATTTCTTCTTAAATGCCTCCTCCCCACCCCCACCACACACACCCCAGATTATACAAGCAATGCATGCTCATTGTAAAAATTTCCAAACTCGACAGAAAGTGAAATTTCCCCCATTTTAACTCATTCCCCAGAGAGAACCACTGACAAGGGAGTGGAATATGTCACACATGCTTTTCATCACCATACATGTAACTTACACACATGACTTGTGTAATCCTTTATTTCCAAACAGCATCCTATGAAAATTGTTCTACAGTTTGTGTTTTTCACCTAATATGTCACAAATATTATTTGTCTATCTGTCTGCTTCCTCAGCTGGAATTTGAAGTTTGAAGGGGGAAATATAGTCTTTTTTAAATCTCTATAAATCTAATACATTGCACAACAACCTGTGCAAAGTGGGATTCAAATGTTTGCTGAACTCATAACCAAATTAATGAATGCATTTTTTTTCAAAATGATAGCATAAATACCTATGTTTTTCCTTTTTTAAAAAAAGTATTTTATTTCGATCAAATAAACGGATTTGTTAACCCAAGAGCCGTTTGACTTTTTTTTAATTTTTAAATATATATTTTATTGTTGATATTATTACATATATCTTCCATCCCCACCTCCCCTCTTTACCACCCTCCCCATCTTCACTACCCTATTGCCTGTGTTCATGGGCTATGCATATAAATATGTATGTTCTTTGGTTTACCTCTTTATGTTTGTCCTTTGAATAATACTTCATTGTTTCAGAATAGCTGAGAATTAAGTAATATGAACATGATTAACTTCTTAAATAATAACAAATGAATCCTTAGACTTAGGTTATTTTCACTTTTTAAAGCTTATATCTGTGGTGCACCAAATATCCTTATAATATATGTATCTTTGCATACTTCTTTATGAGTCATGGACCTCTTATCTGAGCAAAGCTTTTAAAAGCATGAAATAAAATGCATTTTATTTATGCATTTTGTTATACTCAGAAAAAGGCTTATTTTGATAGATATTGCCAAATTGCTCTTTCTATATAGGTCGGACCAAATTACCTGTCATGAGACAATCTGTTTTTCTGTTCTCTCACTAACATTTAAAAAAGATTTTAAAAATAATATACTTTGAAATTTCAAGCTTATGAAAAAGTCACCAGAACAATACAAAGAACTCTCATATACTCCTCACCCAGATTCCAAAATTGTTAATATTTTATCACAATTTGGGCATGCGCTCTCCCTATGATTCTTTCTCTGAATCTTTGGAGGGCAAGATGCAGACATAATATCCCATCATCTCTAAACATTGCCGTGCGTGGTTCCCAGACCACATCTACTCGGCTTCAGCTCCTCCATTCAACCCTCCAAGAATACCAACCCCCATCCAAAGCGCAGACCCCGTTCACATCAACTGTCCCAACACTGCACCTTTTCCCTTGTGGTCCAGGATCTTCTCCGAGAATAGGCAACTTCAGTTCCTTCCAATCTGGAATAGTTCCTCCGTTTTACCTGTCGTTTGAGTCTTCAACAGTTTGAAAGGTACAATGACCCTCAACCCAGATCCGCCTGATGCGTCCTCAATTCCAGACTCGGGTCATGCTCGCTGGGCAGGAAGACCACAGGACACAGAGGTGATGGTGTCTGGTGCTCCCTCTGTGCCTGTGGCAGGTGGTACCTGGCAGCGACCCATCGCCTCCCTGGACCTGGGAGCCTTGGTACCTGGTTATGTCGGTGTCTGTTCCATATCCCTACCCTTAGCTCACCACTTCCATTTAGTAACCCATCAGTCTGTTGTGGGGACTCTTTCTGAGTTTATGTCAATATCCAGTTCCTGTCATCCTCCTCCTATGGATGACTCCTGCAGGATCAACGACGCTGTGGCAGCTGCTAAATGGGGTTGTCTGTTTCCATTTTTCTTACGACACTTGTTGGGTGTCTATTGTAAGGAAAAGCCTTCCCCTTTGTCACCTGTATTTGTATCAGCAGGAGTGCATGGATTCTTATTTTATAATCCTTTCTATCATTAGTTATTTTGATGTCCAATTGTCCCAGATTTGCCCGGTAGAGAACCCAATGTCCTTGGATATGTGTCCGTCATTCATTAATTATTTCTTCACTTTCTGGCACAATGAGATATTCTAGGTTCATCTGCTCATCTTGCATTTCCCCTACCTCAGCCTTGGAATCAATCATTTCTTTGATCAGCTCTGGTTCATTTCGGTGGAGGCTGGTATTTAAAGCCAAGATATGGGCACTCACTATGCACGTGCTGCTGGGATGTCATCGCCTCTGTCTATCTATATATGTGCGTCTATCTGTCCATCCATCTATGGATCTAAGTAACTGTCTGTCTGTCTGCCTACCTACCTACCTATCCCGTGTACAGAATTTAATATATCATATATGCTCATACTTGATTAATTATACTAATAAATATATTATTTGGATTATTTATATTCTTATTATTTTTATGTTGACCTTTTACTTTTTATATTATTTTTCAAATACAGTTTACATTTCATATTATTTTGAATTAGTTTCAGGTGTACAACAGAATGGTGAGACTTAACTGTCAAGAACCAATAGAGAGGAGTTCAAGTTTTCTATTCTTGTATTTCTATTGTTTTACATTGTACTTATCAATAGTTTTTCTTTCCTATATTTTGATGCTACATTATCTGGAACATAAAGTGTCATGACATGTATCGTCACTGTGTTTTGTATCCTCTATCATTATGGGTGATACTTTATCTCATTGAATAGTCTTTGGTTTCACTTCACCCTTTCCTGATATTCCTACCATGGATCCTGGTTTCTTCCACTTTGCATTTGCCTGGCATATCCTTGAACATCATTTTAATTCCAACTCCTGTCCAGTCCTTGTCCTTGCCTCCCACTTCCTCCACTCTCAACTCACCTCACCAGGTATTGATACAGTTTATCACATGTCTTTACTCTTTTATTATTTTTATCATTTTTTTTGGTCTTTACTTTTTTAAAAGGAACATACTCAAGCCTCCATTTCTTGATTTATCAAGAAACAAAACCGTGTATAATAATGTCAGTCAACTATTTACTAAAAAAGATTACCAATGTAAGGATTCATATTTCCTCCCCGTCCCAACTTTGTTATGATCTGAGATTTTTATCACAGCACAGTATATTCTATTTTAATTGTTTAATTTTACATGATGTGGATACTTAAAGGAATTACCTACTTTTTATTTGGACTTAAAATTAATGTTCACAGTTACAGAGCCTCAGTTTTAGATTTAAAAGAATCCAAGACTCAGTTCTTGTTCTTTCGTTCAATAGCTTCCTTATTTCTGACTTAGTTTGAGTTATCTTTTGGTTGTCTGAGTTTTATTATAAAAACATTTAAAAAATTGTTGTTGACCTGATGGTCCCCAAATGAATATAAATAAAACAGTTCTTCGAAATAACATTCTTAAGTTACAGTTTTGTTCCCTCAAAACTTTGCAGATGTTACTTTGGTCTTCTGACATCAAATGTTAATATCCAGGGGATCTCAATGCTTCCTCTTGTTGATAACTTGGCCTGAGTGCTTATACAACTCCTTACATCCTGTAAGTTGAGCATCTTTTAATGCTCTTTAGAGAGAGAGAGAGAGAGAGAGAGAGAGAGAGAGAGAGAGAGAGAGAGAGGGAGAGAAATATCGATATGAGAGTACAACATCGATGGGCTGCCTCCTGCACGCCTCTACCAGGGATCGAGCCTGCACCCTGGGTATGTGCCCTTGAGCGGGAATCGCCCCAGCAACCTTCTGGTACACAGGACAACACCCAACCAACCGATCCCAGGGCAAAGTTGAGCATCTTGATCAGACGTGTTTATCATCTTTCTGTAATGTTTTTGCAATGCCATATACTCTTCCCATCTTCATATTCAGTTTTTTCCTTTATTATAGGATGGATTATTTTTTTATGATGCGTTTGTTTTGTTCTCTTATGTAAGGCGGCTCCTCTGGATGATTTACTTCCATTGCCTATCACCCGTAACAATCATCTTCTCTAATTGTTCTGAACTCTTTGACCTGAAACTCATCTTGGATTCTCCCTGGCTTCACCATCCAACTAGTGACCCTGTCGATGCTCTGCCCCACAGTCCGCTCCATAACTTTTTGCATAACTTCCAGTCTCTCTTGAACTCAGTTTCCCCATGAAGGAAGAGGCATATATGTATCAGATCCATGTAGTGTTTTTCCCCCATCAAAATTTCAATCACATGATATATGCAGAACATACTGTCCTGCATGATTATTTTATGTTACAGTGTATCATGTATGTCCTTCTCTATCATTGAATGTTTTTCTACCTAAGTGTTACATGCTCTACAATATTCCATTGTTAAATAATGAAATTGTTTGCTTTTTTTTGCCATTACTAAGGACACCCCTGCAATAGTCTTCCCAGAAGCTAACTGTGAGCATGACTGTGATTGTTTCCCAATAGTAAATTCCTAGGAATGGAATTGCCCGCTCACAGGATAAGTACTTTTTAAGGCTGTTGCTGCATATTGCCAATTTGTAAATGTTGTTCACTTTGGAATTTGAAACTATTTACCCAGTTACTCAGACCAAAATTCTTGAGCCCTGTTGTACTTTGCACTTAAAGTATCTGTAGGATTTCTGTAGGATCCCTGGAAATGGGTTTGGTGAACAAAAGGGTATGCTCATTTACCATTTTGGTAAACACTGCCAAATTGTCTTCTAAAAGTATTTACCCAATCGAATATTCTTATCCATAAATGTGCACTCTTGCAAGCGTTCTCTCTCTCTCTCTCTCTGTCTCTCTCTGTCTCTCTCTCTCTCTCCTCTCTTCTTCCTTCCCTCTCTTTCTTTTTCCTTCTTTCCCTCCTTCCTTTTTAAATACTTTCATAATGTTAGGTCATTTTTCCTTTTTTCATATAGACCATGCTATTTATTTTCCAATTGATTATTGCTGGAAATCTAAGAAAGCCATTGATTTTTGTACTTTTTTTCTTGGCCTCACTGAAACTATTATTACTTCTAACAGGTTTTTAATTGATTTTCTTGTGTTTGTATTTCTAGGGAGAAAATTATCTAATGGGTAAATATTGATCATTTTGCTTTTTCCCCCTAATATCTACTGATATACCTCTTATTTTCTTGTCTTGCCTGGTCACTTTAGTAGCACTTCAGAAGAGATTGCAACAACGCTGGTAAATAGCAGGGTCCTTGTCTTTTCTCATGATTGAAGGGACATGCTCCTGGTGTCTCCTCCTTGAGCATGCTGCCAACAATCATTTGATGGGCAATGTGTAATTTTTTTTTTTTTGGTCATGCTAGAAAAATATACTTCTATACTAATCTTATGAAACATTGCTCTCAGGGATAGATGTTATTTATTTATTTTTAGGAAGAGAGGGGGAGAGAGAGAAACATCGATGTGAGAGAGAAGCATTGAGCAGCAGCTTCATGCACACCTCCTACTGGGGCTCCCCATTGGACATGATGCCCACAACCCGGGCCTGTGCCCTGAGGGGAAATCAAACTGGGGACCGCTTGGTGCCCAGGACAGTGAGTGCCCAACCCACGGAGCCACGCTGGTCATTTATTTATTTGTTTATTTTCTTGTTAATCCTCACTTGAGAAGATTTTTTTTCCATTGCTTTTCAGAAAGAATGGAAAGGAAGGAGGGGGAGAGAGAACATCAATGTGAGAGAGATACATCAATGGCTTGCCTCTCACAGGCACCCCAAACAGAGCTGGGGATCCAACCTGCAACCTGGGCATGTGCTTTTGACCAGGAATTGAACCACCCTCGGCCCTTTGGTGGAAGGGCCGACACTCTAACCGCTGAGCCATACTGGCCAGGGCGGCTAGATGCTATTTTAAAACTTTGTTTTCTTAGGCATTTATTGAGATGGTTCTTTTTCTTCTTATGTTCACAGTCCATCAAATTTTGAACAATCATCCCTTAATTTCACATTTCTTCTTTGGACATGCTATTTCATTTATTTGCTAATAGTTTACATAGTCTTTGGCCAGTGTATTCATAACTGAGTCTGCGATGTTCCATTTTGTGCTTTGTCTACTTTTTACATTGAATCCTGCATAATTGATAAAAAAAAAACAATTGAGAATTTTCTCTCATTATGCATTGGTACTGCTTAAAGGGCAACAGACTTCTATGGTCGTGAACATTTGAGAGGATTCTGCTCTGTCTGATGTTAGCACTGTGGCTTTGCTTTTTTTTTGTTTTCATTCCCTAGAACATCTTTGTTTCTCCTCTTACTCATAATCTTTGAGTCATTTTGTTTTACGTAACGTTTTGTTGGCTTTCTGAAGCTGTATATTGTGTTTTAACTAAGTGTTTCACAAAGTATGTGTTTATTCCATTTTCATTTATTGTCAGAATAATTTCTGTTGTTTAAAAGTGCTGTTAGGTTATTTTATTTTTTTTTTTGTGATTCATTGTGAAAAGATAGATTTGCATCTTTTGCTGTGCCATTTATAATTTTTAAAGTAATTTAATGGCTATCATAGATTCTGTTTTTTAGATCTCTTAACTGAATAAAAATTAATCCTACATTCTCCAATTCATCAATTTTGTAAGCAAGATCCTGTCTATTTTCTCTCTCTCTGAAAGAGGAAGAAAATGCCACTTTTTAACTACCCTTTATTCTCTCCTCTGTCAAGCTTAACTCCAAATCTAATCCACCAGACTTATGTATTCTGAATTTCTATCCCAGTGTATTATAATGAAACTGGAGGCCTGGTGCATGGATTCATGCACTGGTGGGTCCCTCGGCCTGGCCTGTGCCCTTTTGCAATCTGGGACCCCTCAGGGGATGTCGGACTGCTGGTTTTGGCCCAATCCCTGCAAGCCAGGCTGAGGGACCCCACCAGGCCTCTAGTATGCATATAAGATCTTTGGTTAATCTCATCTCCACCACCCCCCTTCTCTCTGAGATTTATCAGTCTGTTCCATGTTTCCGTGTCTGTGTGTGGTGGTCAGTGTATATCAGAGCTACCGGTCGAATGGTCAAATGGTTGACTGGCCGAACAGTTGCTTAGGCTTTTCTCTATATAGGTTATTATCAATACTGTGTTATGTTCCTTTCTCTGTCAAGGAATCTAGTATTTCCAGTTTATAACTGTATTTCTCCCAGTGACTGAGTCTCATTTCCATGTTTAGAATTTGGATGGCTCTGGCTCTCCTCCCAGCCCTCCCACAACACAGCTTTCATGTTTAAAAATACTTATTCATTCAACTAGTTCTTGAGAAAGAGTGTTTAGGCGCTCTCCTCCTCCCGTCTTCCAATGTTTGACATCATGTCTGTTTCTTTCTTTCTTTCTCCCTTTTTTTTTCTCCCTTTCTTTCTCCCTTTCTTTCTTTCTCCCTTTCTTTCTCCCGTTCTTTCTTTCTTTCTTTCTTTCTTTCTTTCTTTCTTTCTTTCTTTCTTTCTT
>JAAGEH010000480.1:41739999-41767037 GCA_011751065.1 Lasiurus cinereus | reverse complement strand
AGAGAGAGAGAGAGAGAGAGAGAGAGAGAGAGAGAGAGAGAGAGAGAAACAGACAGAGAGAGAACACAAATTGATCCTGGTGCAGGCCATACAATTCGTTGTACTATTTTTTTCAACTGTTTTGTAGATTTGAATCTCTGCCCATTACCGTTGAGAAGATCTATGCTCCCCTCCAGGCCTCAAGCATTCTGGTTTCACTAGTCTGTGATGCAGCAGCATTTAAACAATCTCCATATGTGATTCCAGTGCAGAACCAGGATGAAAACCCACTGGGTTTTAAAAGTTCTGCTCCTGCCGAGACCGGTTTGGCTCAGTGGATGGAGCGGCCTGCGGACTGAAGGGTCCTAGGTTCGATTCCGGTTGGGGCATGTACCTTGCTTGCGGGCACATCTCCAGTGTGGGGTGTGCAGGAGGCAGCTGATCGATGTCTCTCTCTCGTTGATGTTTCTGACTTTCTATCCTTCTCTCTTCCTCTCTGTAAAAAATCAATAAAATATATATTAAAAAAAAAAAAAGTTCTGCTCCTGCCCTATCCAAACTGCATCGGCCTGTGGACTGAAGGGTCCTGGGTTCGATTCCGGTCAAAGGCACATGCCCGGGTTGCAGGCTGATCTCCAGTAAGGCGTGTGCAGGGGGCAGCCAATCAATGATTCTTTCTCATCATTGATGTTTCTCTCTCTCTCTCCCTCTCCTTTCCTCTCTGAAATCAATAAAAATACATTTTTAAAAAAGTTCTGCTCCTGCCACTCCTTCTGAAATGAATGCTCTGATAGCGTCTCTGACGCTACTTCACCGTAGAAGCAGGAGCATTAGCCCTGAGTCCGGTGCCAGTGCAATCAACAGCTGAGTGTGCTCTGTGGCCATTCTGGGACTGCAGCCTCCCAGGCCAAAAGAACCGGACACCTTAGAAGCCCATCTCTTCTGAAAGAAAGACAAGAACCTGAGTGCATTGCACTGAAGCAGAACTGCTGAGACCAATGGACCCAGAATTTAAAATAAACATTATAAAAAGAAGGAAATAAGGGAAGATGTTAAGGGTATAAAGAAAAAGTAGGGAATGGATTTAAAAAAAACAAACAACCACAAGTGGAGCTGGCCAACATCGTGAAGTGGTTGAACATCGACCTAAGAACCAGAAGGTCATGGTTCAATTCCCGGTCTGGGCACATGCCTGGGTTGTGGGCTCAATCCCCAGTGTGGGGTGTGCAGGAGGCAGCCGATCAATGATTCTCTTTCATCTCTGATGATCTCTTTCTACATCTCCCTTCCTCTCTCTTTAAAAAACAATAAAAAACATTTTTAAAAAGGGAGAGAAGAAACCTATATACCTGCATTAGGGAGACATACGAACAGCAAGGAAAAATTCTAAACGTTTTTGGAAATGAAGCAAATTGCCAACAAAAATCAGACTGACATGAAGAGACTACAAGAAGTATTATAGAAAATAAGGAATAGATATAAATATTGTCAAGGTTAATACACAAATAAGGGAAAATAAATTTGAGTATGGGACTTAAACTAAAGATAACTACTTCAAGACAAAAAGCTAAATGTATACTTTTGAGTCAGCAAGAGGAAATTCTCTTTATCCTATAGAAAGCAGAAAAGAAAAGCAATCACATTCTTATTAGTGTACATTGTAAAATATGTTCTAATGCAGTGGTTCTCAACCTGTGGGTCTCGACCCCTTTGGGGTTCGAATGACACTTTCACAGGGGTCGCCTAAGACCATCGGAAAACACAGGTATTTACATTATAATTCATAACAATAGCAAAATTACAGTTATGAAGGTTGGGGGTCACCACAACATGAGGAACTGTATTAAAGGGTCATGGCATAAGAAAGGTTGAGAACCACTGTTCTAATGGAACAATAATTGCAATAAATGAAAATGAATCAAACTCACTAAAGACAGAGACCTAAAATTAGATTTTTTTTAAAAAAAAGAATTGGTTTTATGTGTGTGCTTTTTCAAAAATAAGAAATAAGTTAAGCCCAGCCGGTGTGGCTCAGTGGTTGAGCATTGACCTATGAACCAGAGGTCACAGTTTGATTACTGGTCAGGGCACATGCCCGGGTTGTGGGCTCGATCCACAGTGTGGGGCATGCAGGAGGCAACCAATCAATGATTCTCTCTCCTCATTGAGGTTTCTATCTCTTCCTCTTCCTTTCTCTCTGAAATCAATAAAAAGAAATGAAGGAAAGAAGGAAGGAAGGAAGGAAGGGAGGGAGGGAGAGAGAAAGAGAGGGAAGGAGGGATGGAGGGAGGGAGGGAGAGAGGGAGGGAGGGAGGGAAGGAGGGAGGGAAGGAGAGAAGATTGGATTCCAGTAAATATTAAAAGAGATCTAGGAGGGTAATTTCAATATGTAATAAAATAACATTGAATGTAAATATTTCATAGTGAACAAAGCAAGAGGTTGTAAACTAGTAAAAAGAACAATATAAGAAGAAAATATAACCAACACAAAAATATATGCACTTTGCCAAAGGGGAGCTGGTTGGGGAGCTAGGGGGAAAAGGTGAAGGGATTAAGAAGTACAAATTGGTAGTCACACAATAGTCCTGGGGGTGTAAAACACAGCCTGGGGGATGCAGTCCATAACATGTAACAACTATGTAGGTGCCAGGTGGGTACTTGAAATATCAGCAGGACCACTTTGTAAAGTATAAGATTGTCGAACAACTGTGCTGCACACCTGGAACTAACACAGCATAATTCTGAATGTAAACGGTAATTGAAACATACACATTTTAGAAAGTATACCCTATAAATATATGAAGCAACAACGGGGGAGGGAGGTTAGAGGCCATTAGGACAGAACCTCAAGCAGATGTTGATTAGTCATTATTTATTGTTGGACATTTTAATATACTCCTCTCAGAATGAACAGGTTAGGTGGTCTAAAAGTGATCGGGAATATTTTTAACATTTTCTCTTTGCTCCCAGTGGGTTTTTTCTTTTCTTTTCTTTTTCTTCCAGTGTTCTGAAATTTCACGATGATACACTTTAGCAGGAATCTGCTTTTGTCCCCATCCCTGGGTGCTAATGACCCTTTTCAGTCTGGGAATTGATGTGTTTCTCTTTGGGGGAAGTAGTTGTTTTGTTGCTGACACTCCCTTTGTTTCTCTGGAATTCCTCTTTTTTGCAGGTGCTGTCTTTTGGACTTTCTTTTCTTGCTTATTTTCTATATATTTGTCCTTTTGATCTATTTTCTGGAAAACTTCCTCATCTATTTCTTTCAACCCTGCTGTTGATTAAAAAAAAGACACCACATTTCTCTTATCATGTTTTTAACTTCATCAGCACTTTATTGCTTTTAGAATGTTGCTTGAAAAAAAAAAAAGAACAGAATCCTGTGTCTATTTCATGCTTGCAATGCTTTATTCCTTTAATACTTTTTAAAAAGATTTTCTTCTCCCTGAATCCTATCTCTTTCTTTAAACCCCCCTGTATTGTTTTTTTTTCCCTTGCTGCTGTAACAAATTAACACAACACACACTGATTATCTTCTTATTCTGTAGGATAGAAATTTAATTCAGATTCCACTGGGTTAAACCGTGTTGTCTGCAGGACTGTGTTTCTTTCCCAGGCACTAGGGAAGAATCTGTTTTCTTGCCTTTTCTAGCTTTTAAAAGCCACCCGCATTCCTTGTCTCATAGCTCCCGTCCTTGTTTTCAAAACCAGTCCAGTCACATCACTCTGAATGGTTCCAGCTGACATATCTCCCTCTGACCATGGCCAGGAAGGGTTGTAAGCTTTTAAGGATGCATGTGACTAGATGGGGCTCATTTGGATAAACTAGGCTAATCTCATCTCAAAATCAGTTGATTGGCAACCTTCATTAGACCCGCAAATGTGCCATGGAACATAACGTACGCATGCCCAGGTTGTAGATAAGGTCATGAACATGTTGGGAGGGCATTATCTTGCCTACCACATCCTCCCCTTTTTTTGTTCTGTTCTCTGATTTTCACATTAAAGGTTTTCCTCAGTTGTCTGGTAGCTCTTAATTATCTGAACATCTCTACTGAGAAAAGGGTAATAAGCTAATTAGACCAGGTCAACTGGACATATTCTGGTTGTCTAGTCGTCTTTCCAGACAAAGCTACAATGGCGGGGGCCAAGGCAGAGGTGGTTAGGAGCGATCAGGTTGGCAAGGGAGTAGTTCGGGGAGATCAGGCAGGCAGGCAGGCAGGTAAACAGTTAGGAGCCAGCAGTCCCAGATTTCGAAAAGGATGTCTGACTGCCAGTTTAGGCCTGATCCCACAAACTGGCACTAAACTGGCAGTTGGACATCCCCCGAGGGGTCCCAGATTGGAGAGGGTGCAGGCTGGGCTGAGGGGACCCTCCCCCCACCAACTCCCTGCAGGAATTTCGGGCACTGGGCCTCTAATCCTATCTAATAAAAGAGTAATATGCAAATTGACCATACCTCTGCTACACCCACAAGCCACGCCCATTAGCCAATCAGAGTGAGTATGCAAATTAACCCAACCAAGATGGCTATGCCCATAGAGAGAGCAGGAGGGAGGCCTGGGTTGCCCCTGGCGATGGAGGAAACCAACCTTTTTGCACACTCCAGGCCTCTGCTTAAGGCAACAAAGTTTCAATGGCTGTGGGAGCAGAAGGCTTGGCTCCACTGCAGGCAAGTTTCAGTTGTAGAAGATAAATAAATCCCAGATACCAGGGCCTCTGCTAGGGTCACTGAGGGGCGTGGCCAGCCTGCAAACCACCACAGGCCCCTCGCCCAGGCTACCCTACACCCTACACCCCAAGGGAACCCCCCAGCCTAATCCAGGACACCCCTCAGGGAAAACCAGCTGGCCCCCACCCTTGTACCAGGCCTCTATCTTATCTAATAAAACACTAATATGCAGATTGGCCATCACTCCAACACACAAGATGGCTGCCCTATGTGGTCAAAGATCCTGCCCCCATGTGGACATAAATGGCCACCACAAGATGACCAGCAGGGGAAGGCAGTTGGGAGGGAACAGGCCTGCAAAGGAGGGCAGTTGTGGGTGATCAGGCCTGCAAGGGAGGGTAGTTGGGGGTGATTAAGCCTGCAGGGGAGGGCAGTTAGGGGTGACCAGGCCTGCAGGGGAGGACAGTTAGGGGCAAACAGACTGGCAGGAGAGTGGTTAGGGGCAATCAGGAAAGCAGGCAGGTGAGCAGTTGGGAGCCAGCAGTCCTGGATTGTGAGAGGGCAATCAGACATCCCTCAAGGGGTCCCAGATTGGAGAAGGAGCAGGCTGGGCTAAAGGACACCCCCTCCCTTGCCCATGCATGAATTTCATGCACCAGGCCTCTAGTATTTAATAATAGGGAACTAAGAAATTTATTGGAAGCATTAAAAACATTAGTGAGCAGAGCTTGTTAGCTGTATCGTGTTGGGTAGTTGGCCATTTCCTGGGACAATGTCAGGATCTGGGGGTCTTTCCCGTTGGGCTGGTCAGACTCCCCAGAGAAAACTGTGACAGTGTCCTGCCCGGAGGAAGGAGGATGGACCACCGCCGTTCTGCCAGCTGAGTGGGGAAGAGGCGTGGGGCGTGCGAGACCCAGGATGTGTGTGTACATTTACTTCTTTTGTTTTCTTCAACGAGGCTCGCTGGTTGCCTTCCCAGTGAGCAGACAGTCAGCCTTCAGCCTGGGCCTGACGAGGAGGCAGGGAAGGACTGGGGAGAGAGTCCCGCTGACTCTTAAGCCGACTTTCAGCACATGCTCCATCTTTTAGTGGAATTCTCATCTCTACTTCCAGAGATATGCCTGACAACAATGGCCGATGTTGGGGGGGGTGGGGCGAGATTCTTGAGTGTAAATTAAGTTTGTTCTTGGATTTGATTTACTTCTTGCTGTCTTTGAATTCAGCTTTCTTAGTTCTGGGCTAAATAAGCTTTACTTTTCATCTGTTCTCCAGCTTCCAAAATATGGTCGTTGCTTTTTCTTCTGTTAATCCTTGTTAATACAGGCTTTATTTGTTGTTGATAGATTCCTTATTGTCACTGTAATAGAATTTCTAAGGGGAGCGGACCTCAGATCTTGGGTTCAATTCATAATTTTTAACGGAAAGTTGGTACATTTTTCTATATTTGTTCAACCCTCTGGGTAACACGGAGCTGGGTAAGTGCCGGAGCCATAGTAATATCCAATATCATATATGTTTAAATACTGGGCAACCAAGACTACTAAGCCCCCGCCCCCCGCCAATCCATTTTCTAATTTACAATAGCCTCCAAAATGTTGGCCAACTTAAATATCAAAAACCATTAGGGCATCATTGAAATGAATATTTGCTTATAAATCTTCCTGGGATAATTTCACCTACATATACACATTTTAACTTATATGTTATAAACTAAGCTGACATACTGTCTTTTCTACTCTCTTTTAAAGAAGCAGTGCTATTCCAACCCCTCACCGGCATCTCGGACGCCAGTGTCTGTCCCGACAGAGGCGAGTTGAGAGTCATCCCACACAGTCTTCCATAGCGCATGGTCCTCGGATCCATTATGGGGCCTTCAAGATGCACTCATGTTTGAATCTGTGTGTTTGCTCTCACAGAAATTTCTATCTCAAGCCACAGGGATCCAGATGTCAGGAGGGGGTCGGGGTTGTTTAATTTGCTCCCGTGGCGTCTGTGCATGATCTCCACAGACAACCATTTCCTGTATTGATTCTGAAGGGAGCTTTCAAAGGCTTGTTTACGAAGACATCTGACACTTGCCATTCTGAGGTGCTACCTGCAGCAACAATTACTAAATCTCTGTCAAATGTCTCTGCCTTCCTTATTTACAGATTCTGGCAGGTGCCATCCCGAATCATCCCAAACCACCACTGATTGAGGTCATTTCAGGTTGATGTTTCTTCCCCAAACAGAATTTTTGTTCAAGAGAAAGAAATTGAGAGCATGGTCTCCTCTGAACCCAGAGTCCTGCCTGGAGCTCCGGTCTGGTGGACAGTCTTTGACCCCACCTTCCTTCTTCTGGCTCCTTTGGGGACTCTATTTTTTTTTTAATATATTTTTATTGGTTTCCAAGAGGAAGGGAGAGGGAGAGAGAGAGAGAGAAACATCGATGAGAGAGAAACATCGATCAGCCACCTCCTACATGCTCCCTACTGGAGATGTGCCCACAACCAAGGTAGATGCCCCTAACCGGAACCGAACCCGGGACCTTTCAGTCTGAAGGCTGACGCTCTATCCCCTGAGCCAAACCGGTTTCGGCGAAGGAGAATTATTGATTGGCTGCCTCCAGCACCCCCTCCTCTGGGGAACGAGCCTGCAACCTGGGCATGTATCCTGACCAGGAATGGAACTGTGACCTCCTGGTTCATAGGTTGATGCTCATGCCAACCAGGCTATTCTTTACATCCCCACCTACCAGCCAGGGTCCCAGGAAAAGGACTGTCACACCAGTTTCCTCCTTGTGGTCAGGTCAAAGAGTGACACACAGACATGGAGTCCAGAATCTGGCTGGCCCGCGGACTGAGGATGCCCAGGGGAGGGTGACTGACAGCCGCTGAGGTGTGGGAGCTGAGAGTCTGTGACCAGTGTGTGGTCCCCGGGAACTCACCCTCTCTCTGCAATGCCTAGCATGTTCCCAGCACTTAGGGATCTAGGTTAGCACCCCAAATCCAATATCATACTCTGGCTCAAAAAACCTCTCTGGGCCTGACTGGTTTGGCTCAATGGATAGAGCGTCGCCTGCGGACTGAGGGGTCCCGGGTTCAATTCCAGTCAAGGGCATGTACCTTGGTTGTGGGCACACCCCCAGCAGGGGGTGTGCAGGAGGCAGCTAATTGATGTCTCTCTCTCATCGATGTTTCTAACTCTCTATTCCTCTTCCTCCCTCTCTGTAAAAAAAAAAAAAATCAATAAAATATATTAAAAAAAAAACACACCTCGCTGGCTTCTAAACAAGAGACATTCAGTCTAACGTGCACATCTCTCTGGAATATGACGGTAGCTCACCTGTCCGTTCTCCCGTGCAGTTTCCGCCAGCATCACCCAGCCTTCTTTGGTACTCCCGGACAAACAGTCCGAGAGCCTGGACTTCTCCCTGGTGCTTCTAATACGCATTCAACACAACACGGTGGACCGTGTGGCCTTGGGATTCAGGGAGACCTGGCCAGCAAGTCCATCTCTGCCACGGGCTAGCTGCACGACTTTGAGAAAGCCACTTCAACTCCCAAGTCTTAGTTTAGTTTTTTTTTTTAAATATATTTTTATTGATTTTAGGAAAAAGCGAGAGGGATAGGGAGATAGAAACACTAATGAGAGAGAAACATTGATGGAGCCCACAACCCAGGCATGTATCCCAACAGAGAATCTAACCAGCAACCTCTTGGTTCTTGGGTCTACACTCAACCACTGCATCACACCAGCCAGTTGGTTTTAATTTTTTTTTTAATCTGTCAAAATGGGGACGAGGCCTGCCTATCGCACCCAGTGGTTGCGAGGTTTAAATGGAATAAGGCAGGTGAAAGCTGCAGGGAACGCATTTTACCTGATCCCACATCCCTGTAGTTGGGGGAGGGGCTTCCCATCCTAGTTCCCCGTTGGCTCTGTGGGCTGTCAATCATTGCAGCTTACTTCCCCCAACTGGACCACAGCTTGGGACAGAGGTCCTGTTGGGGCAGTAGAAGGCGTCCTGGGAATTTTCAAGTTGGGTGTCAGGGAAGAGGGGTGACATCTTTCCGGTGGGATAGCTCGGAAGATGTGAGGGAGGGAATTGGGGTGTCGATGGCCCAGAGAGCCAGTGCGGGAGAAGGAAGGCAGGAGAAAGGCCTGGTGGCACCTCACTGGGTTCTGGTTCTTTCTAAGGCCAGCTCCTTCCTCGTTCAGCACACTTAGCCATCAATGACCCTGTTTGCCCAGGGTGGGATACCAGAGGGTTCCGATTCCTGCACCCAGTCACCTAATCCAGATAAGGTCATGAACATGTTGGGAGGGTATTATCATGCCTACCATATCCTCCCCTTTTTTTGTTCTGTTCTCTGATTTTCACATTAAAGGTTTTCCTCAGTTGTCTGGTAGCTCTTAATTATCTGAACATCTCTACTAATCCAGGGGTCAGGGAGTGGGGAACCTCGGTTGAAGTCTTTTGCCGCCTGCATTCCCTCCCCTAGGAGCCCGCGACGTGTCACTCCAGGTTGTAGTAAGCACTGTCCTCTCCGTGAAATCTCCCCAGCAGGTCCGCGGCTCTGTGTGAGCAGAGAAACAGGCGCCCGCCCTGGTCTTCCTGTGAGCTGGCTTGCGGACCAAGCAGTGTTTGAGGATCCATGGATGAACTCACAAGGCTCAGGCAACATCCACAGGGCACTCAGGTCCTCGCAAAGGGGCGAGGATTCTCAGCAGCTCCAAGAAGGTTGCGGGACTCCTGCCAGCGCCCAAGGAGGGCTGCATTTGGACTTCCAGCAATTTCCACAGACCCCCTTCCTTTCCACTCAGACTCACCCTGTTGCTGGAATTGGGGCCTGAGCCTCTGCATGTTTGCTGTGTTTGCCACGCGTCTGGATGGTCGTAACGTGACCAGGGCTGTCTTGTATGGGGCCCCAAGTTGGCAGTTTTAGTTCTTGCAACTCCTGAGCAGGGCAGCTTGGAGAAAGCTACCACCAAAGCAAGGCGGTGAGCTCAGCTTCTTGTGCTGATGGTCACAGAGGCCCCCTAATTACATGACTACACAAGTGTCCCATAATTAGTGTCTGCTGTCCTGTTCCCGGGGGTGATTGTTCTGTGACAATGGCCGAGCTCAGCTCTGGGCAGCCACATCCCCTCAGCTCACTCCCCTCCACATTCCATTCTCATGAGAGAAGGGCCCCTGAGTTCTCAGCTCTTTAACCCTCTCCTGCCAGGACCCCGAGGGCTGGCGCTGAGGTGGGAGAGGGTCTGGATCTGCAGCTGGGATCCCAGGGGAGTGGGGGAGGGACCCTGGGATGACTCAGCACTGGGGGCAGCTAGCCCTTCAGAACAAGTAAGTCACACCCGTGGGGGTGAGGTGCGGCATCCTCTGGGGTCTTCTGATCGTACCGGGATTGCAGCCGAATTGGCTAAACCCTCACCTCTTTCAGGCTGAAAAGTTGGCTAAGGGGGCCGGGGACTTCCTCCTGACACGCCTGAGCAGCAGTGTCGTGGTGCAATGACAACAACACACATTGGGAGCCCCCTCTGGGTAGCTCAGCTGGTTAGAGCATCATTCCCATAGGCCAAGGTTGTGGGTTTGATCCCCCAGTTGGGGCACATACATGTATCAATCAATGTATGCCCAAATAAGTAGAACAAAAATATCTGTTCTCTCTCTCTCTCTCTCTCTCTCTCTCTCTCTCTCTCTCTCTCTCTCTCTCTCAACTTTGTGTCAAATCCTGTCTGCCAGTCACCATCTATGTGATTTTTGGAACATTGTTTAATCTCCTAGCTGCAGATCCCTCGTCTATGAAATGAGGATGAGAAGACTCACCTCTATCATTTGGATAGTCAGGTTGTTTCCACTTTTGTTCTTCTTTTACAATATTCTTGGCAGTAAGAGTTTAGCATTCAAGATTCTGACCAATGGATATACTTGTGGTGCCCATCAAAGCCATCTGGGGCACTTTTACAAAATAAAGACGCCGATCCACTGAGCTGGAATCTATGAGGGCAAAACTAGCTCAGGCCCCCTGACAGACATGGTTTGTTAAAACCCATCTCTGAGAGGCCTGGAAGGACGTAAACCCGTAAAGTGTGGGTGATTTTGCTGCGGCATCAGTTTGAAGTGTGCACCCTGAGACACTGGAGCAAGTTCGCCGGGACAGAACCAGCATAGACCTGTGTGCCTCTTTTCTAAGATTCTCAGTGTCCTAGACACTTCATTTGATTCTCTTCACTAACCCCAATTTTGTAATGCTAGTCTGAGCCCCTCCTCTGACCTCCAGACCCAGGGATCCTGTTATTTGCCTGCTCTCTCCACACGGAACTGAATAGACATCCCCAGTGGAATTTGTCCTGATTGAATTCCTGATACCCCCACAAACCTCCCTCAATCTCAATGGCAACTTAATTGCAACTGAAATCTATTTTTAAGAAAAGCTTACCATATTCATGGCCACCACTCTATCCTAAGCCACCCTCACCTCTCTTGAGAATAATTGCTCTAACAGCCGAACAGTCTCCCTGTTCCTCCAGTCCAATGTCACCTTAACCAGCGTCCATTCCTGAATATCCCACCTGACATGCAATACCCTTACTCCCTGCTATTCACCTTTTTCTTTTATGCACTTGCCTTTAGTGGGGTGGAGGCTGTGAGCAGCAGTGGGGAAGGCTGTCCGGGAGGGGGAGGTATGGGGGTGGAAGCCACAGGCAGGCAGGGTTCAGAGGCAGAGCAGAGGTGGAGGCCCTCCATCTGTCTGTCGCGTGCACCTTCCAATTCTCCAATTCGCAACCTGCTTCCTTTGCGACAGTAAAGTTACTCTCGTATCCTGTTTTCAGGAAAGCCCATCTTGAAACTAATTATCTAATTGGTTCATACACTCAACGAATAATTTATTGATTATTTAACTCGATTTATTGATTATTTAACTCTAATCCACACCAAGCTAGGCACTGGGGAGGACTCTCCATATTGATGTGTTTATAAATTTTAAGGCAATGTGAGAGTGCTTGGATTTAAATGGGGAAACCGAGGAGAGATAAACAAATATGACTACGTCAAAATGAAAAGCTTTGCAAGAGAAACAAAGGAAAAATAAACAAATGGGACTCCATCAAAATAAAAATCTTCTGCACAGAAAAAAAAAACCCACAAAAAAAACACCAAACACAAAAAAACCATTATCAAAATGAAAAGTGAACCTATGGTCTGGAAGAACATATTTACCACTGGTTCATCAGGTAAGAGGTTAATTTCCAAATGTAGAGTGCTCATACAACTTAACGGAAGGAAAGCAGTCGGATTAAAAAATGGGCAGAGGACCTAAAGAGGCACTTCTCCAAAGAGGAAGTACAGATGGCCAAAAGACAGATGAAAAATTGCTCAACATCACTCATCATTAAAACGACAATAAAATGACCTCACACCTGCCAGAATGGCTACCATCAATGAATCAACAAACAGCAATTGCTGACGAGGATGTGGAGAAAAAGGAACCCCAGGACACTGCTGGTGGAAGGCAGACTGGTATAACCACTATGGGAAACAATGTGGAGTTCCCTCGGAAAACTTCCATTTGACCCAGTGATCCGTTATAGGAATATATCCTAGGAAGCCTGCCACACCCATCAGAAAGACTGTATGCACCCCTGTGTTCCCAGCAGCATCATTTACAATAGCTAAGATGTGGAAACAGCCCAACTGCCCATCAGCAGATGAGTGGATAAAAAATCATACTGCTTGGAACATTTACATCATGGAATACTACGCAGCTATAGAAAGGGATCTCTTACCCTTTGAGACAACATGGAGGGACCTGGAGATTATTATGCTCAGCGAAATAAGCCAGTCAGAGAAAGACAAATAACACATGAGTTCACTTACATGTGGAATCTAATGAACAAAATAATCTACTGACAAAATAGATCCAGAACATGTGGGGGAAGGAAGAGATTAACCCAAGAACTTGTATGCATCCTGGTATATGTATAACCCATGGACCCGGACATTCGTGTGGTGAAGGCCTGGGGAGGGGTTGGGGAGGAGAGGAGGAAGTCCATGGGGGAGACAAAAGGGGACATCTGTAATACTTTCAACAACAAAGATAAATTTAAAAAAATAAATGGGAAAATCACAAACGACCATTTTCTCGGCCAACTCCAATTCGCTGCCCTTCAGAGGGCTCAGCGGTGTGGTTCAGAGCCTAGGTTGGCTGGACACCGGGTGGAGCACGAGAACTGCAGCCCTGTGCTCCTCCTGTGGCTGTTGATTTCATAGGAGGCCCGAAGGCAGTGTCCAAAGTGAAACAACCTTTGGACTGACACAGCCCGGCTCAAAGCAGCTGAGATGCCTTTTTGGCCTTTGGTTTTTGGTGCTGGGCCAAAAAGAAAAGAAAGAAAAAGAAAAAGAAAGAGGGTGTGTGTGTGTGGGGGGGGGAATCTCCTCATAGATGCTGTTATTTAATCCACTGTCACTCTGTAAGAGCCCCATTGAATTTTTGATGGAGAAGATGTCTGGGTCCACCCTGGGGACAAAGGAGAATGTAACGATCCCAGGGACAGAGTTGATGGTGTTTAAACACGTGTTCGAAGATCTTTACTCTGTAGCCGAGTTGCTGAGCAATAATGGAAGAATGCCTGACGCAGCAGGGGGAGCCCGGCCAAGCCCCACCCTTGGGGGCTGGGGAACAAAGGCCCCTCCTCCCAACTGCTGGGGAAAGAGGATGCTGAGCCCTGAAGCTGCTTGCTCCCCCCTTCTTGAGGGGGGCGGTGCTGTGATGGGACAGGCTGTCTGCCAGGGTCAATTACTTTAGATGCAGTGGGTCAGAGGGGCTGGCAGCGGGTGCCCTGGGTTCCAGTTCTGGCTTCACCCCGGTTGATTTTGCTTAGGGCGCTCTCTCTGACTCTGTTTCCTCATCTGTAAAAAAATGAGGGTCAAACTTAGGGTAATTAATTTTGTGCACCTGAAAATGTTATAATGCTATGAACCGGTGTTATCCCAATACATGTAATAATAACATTTAAAATATATATATTTTATTGATTTTTCACAGAGAGGAAGGGAGAGGGATAGAGAGCTAGAAACATCAATGAGAGAGACATCGATCAGCTGCCTCCTGCACACCCCCTACAAGGGATGTGCCCACAACCAGGATACATGCCCTTGACCGGAATCGAACCTGGGACCTTTCAGTCCACAGACCGACGCTGTCTCCACTGAGCCAAACCGGTTTCGGCAATAATAACATTTTAAAAAGGATAATGAGCGGAGGAGCTCCACTACCCGAGCTAAGTGAGGATCAGAGGTAACCACCTTCCGTGAGACAGTCATCCTCCATCCACACAACTCATCTCCCTGTCCCAGATAGGCTCGCAAGCAAGGCTAAGAGTTGCATTCAAGGCTCACATGGCAACTGCTCTTGACCTTGGCCACTACCACAAATTTGTTCCCTGAACCTCCGATTTGTTCATATATCTGTCACTTCCTACGTAGGTGCCTCCCAAATCTGGGCTGCCCATCCATAGGGTAACACTGTCTTCAGAAGGTATCTTTCCAGCCTGGGACTACATCTCCCAGCCTGTCTTGCATCTAAGGTTAGCCCTGGACTAGTTCTCATCAAGGGGAAGTAAGTGGAAGTAATGCATCATTTCCTGATTAGAAGAAACCGGGACTTCTCACTGTCCCCAATCTCTGTCTGCCAGCTCGAGGCAAAGGACTCGAAAGCCTTAAGGGATGGTGGCACCTAAGCTAGAGAAAGCCTGGATCCCTGAATCACCACATGGAGGAAAGCTGTCAGCCAAGGGAGGAACAACTAGACTGTACTCTCCAGTGAGGTTAAACCATTGAAATTTGGGGATATTTGTTACATCATCTAATATTCTCCAAATAGACTCCTCTCCTGCACACCCTTCCCTGCTTCCTTCTCTTCCAAATCTCTCAGACATTCGCAGATGATATTCAGAATATCTTGATCACGCATGTTATCAATTTAGTCATTGATGGAACAAGTGTTTATAACTCATGTACCACCTGTGAGGAGCAGGGCTGAGCATCTGAGACACAATACAGATTCCACCCCTATCCTTTGAGAAGACCAGGGTCTGGCTGCTCTCTCGAGCCTGAGTCCAGCTGCTGGCCCGAGGTCTTATTCTCCCACCTTGGGATCTAGTCCATCCAGTCTTCTGGTTCTGGACTTCCCTTTCTCCAAAGACCATCCCATCCTCGCTGCCAAGGATGCACTAGAGATGGTCTCCCCCTTAGTACTGCCACTCTTCTGTCTTGAATTAATATGTCCAACTTGTAGGCCTCTCTGTACCATCCTCCGCCTTCTCACTGTTCCTCCAGCCCCACCCCATGGAGAGTTCCAGAATCAGAACTTCCTCCCTTTCTCAGAATCTGCCCCCATCCTGCCTTGTCTTCTCTCTTAATTTAGAACTGACTTGAAGGCTGAGAGTTTCCACTGCCCCTTTGCAAATGCCTGCACCCACTGGTGCAGATGGCTGGAGAATCTGGGTGGATTGGGGTGGGGTGCATGTTCAGACCTAACTGGCATCCCAAATGGCCCCTCATGAACCTCTAGGGCAGTGGTTCTCAACCTTTGTGACGAAAATAATTTTATGATTGGGGGCCACCACAACATGAGGAACTGCATTAAAGGGATGTGGCATTAGGAAGGTTGAGAACCACTGCTCTAGGGCCTTCTTATTTATCCTGATTCTTGCCCAACCTCCTTGTGGACTTGGTACCTCTTCCCTCCAACACGCTCTGTTTGCAGATTGGACTGAAGATACTGTTGCCCACCCCTGGGAATAGACACCTAAGTTACCGATGCCTTTGCAAGCTGACCTTGGTGCCTCTTTCAGGGGAGGGATTCAGCCACGGCCACAGGCTAACGTTAAAGGCAGGCTGGGTGGCAACTCCACTCATCCCCTTTACACAGTACACGACCGACCGTACAACTGTGCATGGCCCCCTTGGCTTCAAGCTCTGAAGCCTGGCTCATAGGGTCCCCCCTCTGGCTTTGCCTCTCCAGCTGTATCCATATCCTCCCTTCCATGCCGTGTATTCTCTACCAATCTCCAGCTTCATAGGAGCAGGGAAGGTTGTCCATAACAGGCTACCTCACACCACTCTGCCTCTGCTTTGGATGTTTCTCTGACCGAAGCATTCTTCTTTGCTTAGGCAGCTCCTGGTCACTCCTTTGTGTGGGAATGTCCTCATCCTGGAATTCTTTCTGTACTCCTTACATCCTTCCTTCGTGCCTCCTGCAGCCTCCACCCCCAGCTCCTACAGATGCTGGATAACCCTATCTGGGCACTCCCTGCCCTCAACCGCCCACACATCTGTCTGAATGCAGCCCCTCTCAGCAGGGGCCACATCTGGCATCCTGGTAGCCTTCTCCAGCTCTGGACCTGGCAGCAGAGGACTGTGGGAAATGGAATGACAGGAGGAAAATGGCTTCAGCCTCTAGGAGGGCCCGATAGGATGAAGTGAGTCCATCCTGATACTGTAAGACTTATTCCTTCATGACTTATTGGTCCAACAAATCCTTTCTAAGTACATACTGTGTGCCAGGCAGCGTGCTGGCACCCGATGTCCAGTGACTAAGACGGACACCAGTCCTGGTGATGTCGGAGCTCCCAGTCTTAACATCCACACACAGCACTGCATCAGAGAGAAATAGGAAAGATGGCCTGGTGGGGGAGCAGGAAAGGAAAAGGGGCCACAAGAGCCTCAAATGGGCTTACCCTCTAAGTGGTGGGGGTGGAACCCCATGGACCTGGCAGCAGAAGGAGACAATGGCCTGTAGCCTGGGCCTGGGGCTGTTCTCTGTCAGCCTGTGACCTTAAAAAGCCTCTGCCCGGAAGTCTACATGTGGGCCCAGCCCTGCTCTCAGGGGACCACTCAGCCAGCTTGGGCAGGGCACTGCCCCTTGGGCTTCAACTTTGAAGGAGAAGGAGAGTCCAAGGCTGTCATGGGGGGAGTGGGGGGGCTGCCCTTCGTGCTAGCCCCTTGCTTTTGCGTCTAGAGCAGTGGTTCTCAACCTGTGGGTCGCGATCCCTTTGGGGGTCGAACGACCCTTTCACAGGGGTCACCTAAGACTATTGGAAAACACCTATTTCCCATGGTCTTAGGAACCAACACATCGCTCCTCGGTGTAGCAAAATATAGCAATGTAGTTTACTGTTGTCATATGAAGGCTGTTACCCATGCTACACCACGATTCAAGACAAGATTTCATTTATTTGTAATTAGAAATAAATATTTCACAATATATAATTACATATTGTTTTTGTGATTAATCACTATGCTTTAATTATGTTCCATTTGTAACAATGAAAATACATCCTGCATATCAGATATTTACATTATAGTTCATAACAGTAGCAAAATTACAGTTATGAAGTAGCAACGGTAATTTTATGGTTGGGGGTCACCACGACATGAGGAGCTGTCTTAAAGGGTCGCGGCATTAGGAAGGTTGAGAACCACTGCTCTAGAGCCTATTCCAGAGCCAGGAGCCATCAGGACCACTTTCAGGGCCAGGGCCGGGGCCAGGCTACTTGCTAAAATTTGAACAACCCACCATCTATCTCCCCACTCTGTGGCTAGAGTTGCCATTTTTAATGACCAAGTTTAGGGGGTTCAGTTAAGATGGGGAGCCTCCCCGCCTTCCAGGGAGGCCTCACAGTCGGTGTTTTTCTTTGCAGGAGCACGCGTGGGCCCCTTTGCAGGGGGTTTTGTATGGCAAGCAGCACAGAAAGAGAAAAAAAAGCAAAAAAACAACAACTTTGGTTCCAAGATGCCCATCAGAGGGGGTTTCTTTTCCCCTTTCCCCATGGAAGGTTGTCAACAGTGCAGGCATAATCGGGCGGGCGGCTGCCCGGCTCAGGGAGTGGGACGTGTGCTCCTTTGTTGCAATGGGCTGAATAGGATGTCCCTGCACCCAGACCTGGCCTCCCGGCTAACAAAGGGCCCCTTTGTCACCCTGGCAAAGAGTGCTGCAGAGGTTGCCACAGCAACTCAGGGACACAGACTTAACGTGACATTTCAGATGGGAAAGCGGGCATTCAAAAATTTCAAATTTCTTTATGTATAAAGGTTTCCTTCTCTGCATTTTTTTTTAAAGGAACCATACAACAGACGTAAGAAAAAGAAAGAAAGAAAAAAAGTAAGCCAACAAACAAACATCATTGACAGTCAGCATGCTAGTTTCTCCTCCCTTGATGAAAAACTTGGTGAAAAGCCTCATCCAGGACATCGCTGAGGCCCCTGGGTGAGCTGGGGGTTCTTTTTTTCCTAAAGGCATTTGGACACCATTAAAGAAAGTTTGGGGGGTGGGGGTGAGTCTGGAATTCCACCTGCTGGACACAGGACGCTTTTCCCTGTCCGCCTGCGCTTTCCCTAAGCAATCCTCGCAGATCCACGCCAGGCCAGGAGCTGGGGCGGGGGACACAGAGATAAATCCAGTGCTTGCTGTCCGAGGTGGCCGGTCGTGGGGTTCCCGTGTGCATGTGACCTCCTTACAACTCCATGCGCCTTTGGTTGCAGTCTTCGCCGTTGCCCATCAGGAGTAACTGATCCTGCCTGAGGGAAGGGGCTGAGCAGGGCTGGATGGGCCGGTGTGGAACCTGAGAAGGGCTTGCTGCCAACCCAGCGTTGGACTTTGTTGCTATTTGCTGGATGAAATGAGGGAGAAAGGCAGAGAAGGAAAGAAGGACTGTTTTAAAGGGGAAAACATCATAACTATTCAGGCATACGTGGTTGCACACAATTGCCACCATAACATACTTTATTTTAATACTCTATATGACAGTTGAATAAACATCATTGAAAGAATATTACAGTGAGTGCTCGCATATCCACCACCCAGATTCCGGCCATCAACATTTTACTCTCCTGCCTTTATCACATAATTATCCACTTAGCCATTTCCCTACCCATCTATCAATCCATCTCTTTTTGTTGTTGTTGCTGTTAAAATAAATTTCAAACACAGACATCCTTTAATTCCCCCTAAAATACATCAGACCACAAATCATTAGTTAGAGTCCAATATTTTTTATAATTTTCTTTTGACTTGAAATTTATATGCAATGAAATGTTCAAATTTTAAATGAACATTTGCTGAGTTTTGACAACTCCATCTGCCTGTGTAACTCAAAACTTTAACAACAGATAGAACATTAGTGTCACTCCAGACAATCCCCTCATCCTTCCTAGTCAATCCCTCACACGCGCGCGCGCGCATACACACACACACACACACACACACACACACACATCATTTTGGCATTTGCTTTTCACTTAACATTACAGCAAAATACTTTTCCTATATTGCTTTATATATTTGTGTGTATATATATCCATTGTGTGTATATATATTAATTCTTATACATTATGTGAATATATAATATACTTTATATGTTTCTCAATGTGTATTACAGTTTTGAATGTTTACCTTATATACAGGAAACTTATTAAACATTCTTATTTTTAAATAGTTTTTCTGTAGAGTTTTTTGGATTTTCTGTATAGATTATCATGTTATCTGAGAGAGAGAGAGAGAGAGAAAGAGAGAGAGAGAGAGAGAAAGGAGAAGAGAGATTGATTTTGCTCTTCCTTTCCAATCATCTTACTATTACTTTCCTTGTCTTTTCTTATTGGGATGTCCAGCACTCCTTAGAATGCATGTAAGATAGAAATGTTAAAGTCAGTCATTCTTATACTGATTTTAACTTCAATAAACACACAGCTTATGTTTCATCATTAAGTCATTATGTAGGATACTTATAAATTTTTGGTAATACTCTTCATCAATTAATAAAGTTTATTGGCACAATTTGGTTATAGTTTACAATACTTTCTTAGCATCTATTGAAATGATCTGGATTTTATCTTCTAACCTACTGATATCATGTATTATATTAGTAGGTATTTTTCATGTTAAACCATCCTTGAATTCCTGAGATAACTGTCAGAACTTCTAATGGATCATAATTTATTTTTTAATATGCTGAAAATTCCATTTGCAGTTATATCATTAAGAATTATTTTGCCTCTACATTAATAATTGAAATTGATCTTGAACTTTTTGTGCTGCTATTGCCAAATTTTATGTGTCAAAGTTATACTGATTTTGTTGGAGGTGGGGAAGAAAATTTTTGATAATTGATTCAACTTCTTAAATTATAATTGGATCATTACATCATGTTTTTCTTAAGCAAATTTTGGTAAATTATAGTTTTCTAGAAAGTTGCCTATTCTCTCTAGCTTTTCAAATATATTCATGTAAATATATTTATAGTATTATCTTATACTTTTAAAGCTCTCCTGCATCTATTACCTAAGCCTTTTCTCTTCTTTTCTTAATTAATTATACTCACAATAGGGTTTTTTAATATTTTTCTATATTTTATATTTTCCATTGTTTTCCAAATTTTCTGCAGTGACTAGCTAAAAAAGAAATAATTAACTTTTTAAATTAAGGTATTACATATGTGTCCTTATTCCCCGATTACCCCCATGCCACTCCTGTTCATGCCCTCACCCCTCTGGTGTCTATGTCCATTGGTTATGCTTATGTGCATGCATACAAGTCCTTTGGTTGACCTCTACCTCTTACCCGCCCCTCCCCTACTTTTCCTCTGAGGTTTGAGAATCTGATCAATGCTTTTCTGTCTCTGGATCTGTTTTTGCTCATCAGTTGATGTTCATTATAATCTGCAAATGAGTGAGATCATGTGATATTTATCTTTCTCTGACTTATATGTAAAAAACAAAGGAAAAATATATGAAGTACCTGGCACTTAGAAGTATTTGGCAAATATTGGTTAAAGTAACATATAAAAAATATTTTTTGAGCACCTATCAGAGACTAGAGATTCAACTATGATCAAGACAAAATTTGTGCTTTCAAGGAGCTCACAGCTGAATTGGGGAGGTAGGCAAGCAAATAATCAACCAAATACCATGCAGTAAACATAGCAGAGGTGAGGACAAGGTGTAATGGGAGTACAAAGAAGGGCTTTTGAGAGTTGATGTTGAGATGGTCAGTGTAGGATGAGTGGGAGTTAGCTAGGTGAAAGAGTCGGGTGTCCCTTGGCACTATCCTTGGAACAGATTGGAGTGTTGCTGGTGGGGTATAATGGATGGGACCCCACCAATGCCAACTGCTGCTCCAGATAATGGCCACCCACTCAACTAATGCAGCAGACACACATGAAAGGAGACTACCTACGGAAAGCAGAGTTCTCTATTGCTAGTTGACCTGAGCCCTGTGGTGCTCCATTCACATTCACACAGCACATGGAACCCCAACTCTGACTGTTGTTACCTGCCTCTCAGTCCTGGTCGGCTTAGCAGGCTGAATTGTCTGGGAATTAATGCCCTCTGGGAGCAGCCTTCAACCAGGATTGTCAGGAGTTGGTGGGTAAAGACCCCACCTCCTCCCCTCGAGTGAGCTAACTCTGACTACATATTTCACATTATTTTCCAGAATTCCCCCAGGGAGTTAAACTCCAATTGTCCTTGGGGGTAATTTCCCCTTTGTTGACTCTCTTCTTTTCCTTGTCTTCCTTTTCCACTCCCCTACCTGGGTGTCTTGGGAATCACTCTCCAATAAACTATGTGCAATTAGATCCTTGTCTTCAGATTGGCTTTTGGAAGACCCCAACTAAGAGAGGTAAGTTTTCCCAGGGACCTCCATTTCCCACACCCCCATCTGGCTTTACACATCCCACTACATCTTAACCTGAGCCAGCTCTTATGCACGCTGGCTCCTGGGAATGAAGAGGCATATGGCTGGACTTTTCACCCGATAATTTGTGACTCTCTGTCACTGTCAAATGTGGCCCATCTGTGCCCTGGAATCTGAATAACTCAGAGGCTCCTTCTTCCTGAGCTTGTGAGGGCTCAGATAGGAAGGTGCTTGAAAGCTCGCCTCCTCTGGAGGAGGGCATAAAGCATCCCTGTGGCGTTAGCCCCTGTGCTAGTCACTGGAGGCACCAAAAGGAGTGAGCCATTGTCCCTGCCCAGAGATACTCATAAGGCCAACATAATAGTATGGTTTGGTGGAATTGACATTAATAGTCCTGTGTACAGATGGTTATTGGAACAGCAAATAGGAGCACTGAATTGGAGTCTTGGAGGTCTTCACCAAAGAGGTGTTACTTGAATCAGGTCTTAAAGAATGAGTTGGAATTTGCTAGGATTGAAAAAAGAAGAGAATGGGGTTAAGTGCACCCAGACCCCAAAAGCTCCCACCTGGAAGTAACATACCACTTCACTCATGTTCTCTTGGCTAAAGCGAGTCACACGGTCATACCCAAATTCAAGTGGGAGAAGCACAATTCTATTATAATAAGGCAGACCATTGATGAGCAGACCTTAGCTCCCCTGCCACTGCTGCTCTTCAGTGGTTGGTCATTTTTATTTCAAGCCAAGACCTTCCCCAGGTAAGGTTGGAGAGGGACCCGTGGGTAAGTGACAACGTGCATTAACCATGTCTTTTCTGAATTTGATGCTTTGACAACAGGGGCCTGGAAGACAGACCCTTCCAGGGTTAGCCAATGCCTAGAGAAAGTAAACAGTTCTCCTGTGTGTGTGTGTGCTTTTCTGGGCCGCGCCTGCGCCAGCACAGCCAAGGGGTCAGCGAGCCTGAGGGAGGGCCAGTGAAGGATGAAAAAAAGACAGACAAAGAGAATAAGCTGGGTCTAGGTTCTAGGCCTGGCTGAGACCACAGAACAGATCCAGACTGCAAGCTGATCCTTTATTTCATAGCCAGAGGTAAACAAGGTAGTGGCCACCATAGTTACAATGTTCCTTATGAGTTTTACTTGTTTTGGCAGCACTTGCTGCACCTCCCACAGCCCATTAGCCACCCAGGAAGGATCTAGGGAGTGTCAGAAGGTCAAGCTTAATTATGCTAAGAGGGCAGTGCCCTCTAAGCTGGGACTTGTTTGTGGCTTTGCCAGCGGGTCAGTTCAAGGCTTAACCCGATAACTGATAACCGCTCCCTACACTTTTCAAATGCAAACAAAACAATCCAGAACCTATACCACCAACCACCTCCTTTACCCAGTTCTCATACCCCAGGCCATCTGCCCTCATCACCTAAGAACAGGTTTCAGACAATTAGGACAGCCCCTTGAAATGATTCAAATTAGTCTGTCTTAAACCTGCTTACCCTGCCTCATCCATTATTTCCTGCATAAGCCACAATTCTGCTTTCTCCCTCCTGACTGACCCTGGTGCTTCCCCATGTGGCCTCCCAGGGGTGGCATGCTCCCTCCTCTTTGGAACTGTAACAAATTATCTTTTAAAAAAATATTTTAATTGATTTCAGAGAGGAAGGCAGAGGGAGAGAGACACAGAAACATCAATGATGAGAGAGAATCATTGATTGGTTGCTTCCTGCATGCCCCATAATGGGGATCGAGCCCACAACCCAAGCATGTGCTCCAACCGGAATTGAATGGCATTCTCCTCGGTGCTGTGCTCCAGGTGGGATCTTCAGACTTAGGTACTGCTAATTAGTCCTGCGATTAACACTGTGATGTTGAGCATTCCTCTCTGGGCCTCATCTTCTCATCTGTAAAATGGCCACAGCACCATTTCCCGACCCAGAGTATTGCTGTGAAGATTGACCTTCCCAACTCACAACAGAGCAGGCATCTACAGAAAAAAAAAAAAAGTGGGAAAACCACCCCCACAAACAAACAATACCCACTTAAACCGCCCAATGTTACACTAAGTAGTATAATTATGGTGAAATATTGATAGCTTTACTTCTGAGATCAGGAATGAGACAAGGATGCCTGCTATCATTACTTCTTTCCAAAATTGTACTAGCAATACTAGCCAGTGTAATAAGCCAAGAAAAATAAATTGCATGTATAAGGACTGAAAAGGAAAAGTTAAAACTTATTTTTGCAGATGAGATAGAATATGGTATATATATTTTAAAAGCCAAAGAATCTACCGATTGTTAGAATAATTTAGTTTGGCAATGTTGCTAGATACAAGACCATTATACAAAAGTCTACTTCTATATATGTTCCAGACCTATATTGCTTAGTAACAAATCCCCCCAAAACTTCATGGATTAAAATAGCAATAATCATTTAATTATTTATTATCTCTCATGGTTTCTGTGCATTTTGGATTCATGAAAGGCTCAGCTGGATGTTTCAGGGTTTTTCATATGGTTGCAGTTAGACAGGAGATGGAACTGGAATAGCAGGGCCTGGCCCTACTGAGGACTAGCTAGTCATCTTCCTCTTCCTTTTGTCTCAGGGTCTCTGCATTGTGGCTTAGGGTTTCAAAGACAAATGTCCCAAGAGAGGGAGTTGGAAAATACATCAATTTTCTTGACTTTGATTCAGAAGTCACGCAGCATAATTTCTGCCACATTCTATTTATTAAACAAACAAACAAACAAACCCACTAAGACCAACCATTTTAAAGAAGAAGGCTATTAGACTCCACCCCTTAGGAAGAGTGTCAAAGAATTTGTTTTAATATATACTTGTTTTAATATATTTTTATTGATTTTTTTTACAGAGAGGAAGGAAGAGAGATAGAAAGTCAGAAACATCGATGAGAGAGAGACATTGATCAGCCGCCTCCTGCACTTCCCACCATGGAGATGTGCCTGCGACCAGGATACATGCCCTTGACCGGAATCGAACCTGGGACCTTTCAGTCCGCAGGCTGTCGCTCTATCCACTGAGCCAAACCGGTCTTGGCTGTTGACTTGTTTTAAAGCCACCATGCAGTACTGGCGACAAACAAAACAAAACACCATATAGAGAAACCATTTACAATAGTACCAAAAACATAAACACTCAGGACTAAGTCTAGTAAAAAATGTACAAGGTCTCTACATAGAAAACTACAAAACATTGCTGAGAGAACCTTAAAAAAAAATCTTAAACAAATGAAGGGACATACTATGTTTATGGATAGAAAGACAATATTGAAAATCTCAATTTTACTCAAATTGATCTAAAAATTCAATGTGATAGCAATCAAAATTCCAACAGGATTGTGTGTGTGTGTCTATGTGAAGATGATTTTTAAATATATATATTTTTATTGATTTCAGAGAAGAAGGGAGAGAGAGATAGAAACATCAATGATGAGAGACAATATTGATCATCTGCCTCCTTGATGCCCTACACTGGGGATTGAGCCTACAACTCAGGTATGTGCCCTGATTGGGAACTGAACTATGACCTTCTGGTTCATAGGTCGATATTTAACCACTGAGTCACGCCGCCGGACCAGACAAGTTGATTTTAAAACTTCTATGGAAGTGCAAAGGTCAGGAACAGCCAAGAGAGTCTTGAAGAAAAAAGTGGGTAGATTTTTCTATAGGACATTAAGACACTCAAAAGCTACAGTAATCCAGACAGTGTGAGAATGGCACAAGGAAAGAAAAAGAGGCTAATGGAACAGACTAGAGAATTCGGAAACAGTCCCATGCACACACGGACTACTTGATTTATGACAAAGTTAACACCGCAGAGAAGTGGCAGGGGGAGTGATCTTTTCAACACATAATGCTGGGTCAGTTGGATGTTCGGACGGAAAAAAGGAAAGGAGCCAGTGGGAAATTCCCTCTGATGAGATATGGCGATGTATTTCTAGAAACAATGACTGCTGAAATTTATTTACAAGTTTTTTCCTTTCGGAGCTGTAATTTCCCTCTGTTGTTTCCCAACCGTTGAAAACGTTTCTCACACACATCTTGTATTAATGGATCCTTATGGCCACTGTTGACAGAAATAAAGTTCAAATCTACACAAAAACTTTATAAGAGTTTGAGTCAAATCTGAGGCCTGACCCAGAAGCAAAATCTCAAAGCATTAAGAAAATGCTTTGAAGAATGGCTGTTTTGCAGTTCTTTTTATGCATTTAGAATTAGAGGAGAGAATGTAAGGAAAGTTACATGAAGTCCACTGGTAGTAGCTTAAGGACGTGGAAGGAAGCAAAGTGGGGACATCTGTAGGACTTGAAAAAATGGAGAGATATATACTTCTTTTACATTGCTGGGTACAGGACAGTTTGCACTCAACAATTACAGTAACCAGAGATGGTGTGTAGGCAACCAGATAGCAATGAGGGGTCTCCTGTGGTTTTATGCTCTGGTGCTGGTGGTTGTGTCTCGGAAGGATCTGGAAAAGAAAATTACTCTCACATTTCAAAGGTGTGTTATCCTAGATGCCTAATAACGGACAGGGCTTGCTTAAGGTAATAACTGACCTTGCTAATGAAGCTACGGGCCTGGAATGTTACTACCCACTATAATGTAATGAGGAATTTATGATCCCACCATCCTGTGTGGTCACTCTCCATCACTGAGTCAGTGCGGCTTACCTTGTGTGTGCCTCCCACCCCACCTCCCACTCCCACGTTAGCCTGGTCAGGTCTGCTATGGAGCACCTTTTACCTTCACATCGCAAACAGAGGACCAGCATATAGCTCAAGAAGCAGCAAAAGGCTCACTTCCTTCTCTCCACATAGCATCCCCTGCTCCATCCTGACTCACTTCCGGCCTCTTGGCCCTCCCCAGCCCAGGCAGTGGTGGAACAGTCAATAGGGGGTAAGGGTGTGCAGGCTGCAAGTGTAGACAATTCTTGGATGGAAAGGGGAGGAGCCACAGACCAGCTGCCAACAGGTGGTGTGAGCAGTTGAGGGGGCTTCTTGTGGGCGTGGGAGAGGGACCCTGTTTCAGTCACCTCGGGCTCTACCAGGAGAGCCATCCCATTTCTGTCCAGGATACAGTGAGGTGGGGCCGATCCTGGACCCCTCATCAGAACTTCCGTTTCTGGACCATTCCTTTGGCCCCCTCTCTCCCACCATGAAAGGGGGGCAGCCTCCTCCTCCTGCTGCCTTCTGCCAGCGGTTTCAGTCTTGCAAACTCTGGAGGCAGCGGACGGGGCCCGTGCATCTGGAGCTCCCTCACTGGCCCGCAAGTCCTGGCCTCAGTTTGCCCTGATGCGAAGTGGGAGCTGGAGCGAGCCACCTCCCGGGGTCCCTTTCGCAGGGGCTCAGCCCAGCGGGGACCAGGGGGTCAGCACCCAGCCCCGGAGATGTCCCCACCTCCCTCCCGCCCTCTCCCCGCCACCCCAGGCCTCGTGGAGCTGACGGTCGCCTTAACTATTGAGGAGGGCAAGGAGTGCCCCACTTGTGGGGAGGGGGTGGCGCAGGGGCTTCTCTCTCCTCCCACCCGGGATGGCGAAAGGCGGGACGGACGGGCTCTCCGGGACAGACGCACACCCCTCCCCGGCTCCCCGGGGAGCAGGGCCCGGCCCGGGACCCCCGCGGCGGCCCGGCCAGGAGGAGGGGCCTCCCCGCCGGGCGCGGGCCGGCCCCCGGCCCATGGCTGCGCCCGAGGCCGGAACAATA